>CM062368.1:51747014-52446196 GCA_031216125.1 Dalbergia cochinchinensis | reverse complement strand
TATAAATTCAACCCATTACATATCTTAACAAGAAATAAAACATAAAAGGAAAAAAATACATCTTTCAAGTTCTAAACTAAAAATCTTTGTTTTAGCATCATAAAGCATTATTCTTTAAGGTTTTGCATCAAGTGGAATTTTCAAGCTTTAGAGGCTTAACTTGTGATGGATTTACAACCCACCTCAAGGTCCTCATCATCAAGCCATCATCTTAGTTCCACCTAGGCCATATGGTTGAATTGGTTAAAGAAAAATTGAAGAGGAAAACCAAAATGAAAAGCTAAGGCAAGTTCATAATTTCATCATTTTGAGCTAAAAACACAACTCCTCAAAGCATAGAAATAAATTTAGAAACTACTCCCTACCTAATCTGAGTTGAAGAAGAGGAAGAGAACTTGATTTCTTGAAGTGAAATGACACAAAATCTCTTTGAAAAAATTGAAGAAAAGAATTCAGCCAAAGAGGAGGAAGAAAGAAAGTTTTTGGTGCTCCTAAAAACTAGTTATGAACCAAGCATTCCAAGACCACTCCAAGCAAGCCTATTTATAGAAGATTTTGAGGCTTCTAATTGTGGCCAAAATGAGGAGGTAGTTGTCAGAATTTTTCAGGAGTAATAATGGAGGAAAAATCATTTTAGACAAAGTTGTATGAAATTAAGGAATTATGTCTCTTATGGTGACATTTTGGCATTTTGTTTTAGTGCAACTTTTGGAAATAATTCAGCTGCATAATGGCATCAATAATTTCGTGCATTACAGCCCAAAGAAGTGAAATTTGTGTGTTCCATGCATTATTTAACTGTACGCATGGTATTCATGTAATTTAGAGAATTTACGGTTAAGGGCTTAAGTGAATTAGTAAGCAATTTGGGTGTTTTTGAGCAATTTTGGGTTCTAATCAATCTAAATACATAATTTTGAATCTAGATTAATATTTAGAATTTAATAAGCTTTAATTTGAGCCTAATATTGCTTAGGTTTTGGTATGAATCAAAAATCCCGAATTAAAAGCGCCAAAAAGGGCAAAATCGTACTTTCACTTAAAAATCGCCAAGGCCACAGGAGCTTAACCAATGGTTAATCATGGCTTAAAAACACATTTTAAAACATTTTAGTGAGGTTCGGGCTCGGTCGGCACGCACATCTGAGTTAAAACAACAGCGGCGTTTTGGTCTTTTTCGTGCTTGTCGGAACTCAAAATTGAGATTCTTCTGCTCTATTAACACACATAACACAAACAATCCCTTATTATTCTCAAAACATCCCTTGAGAATATGTGGGCCCACAATCCTCATTTTCGAGTAAAATAACTTGAGGACATTTTGGTCATTTTATACGCATGTAAATTCGGGATTTGCGACTCGCATGAATCGTTCCTAACCTCTCTTCTAATGTTATATTCCTTTATTGAGGATTGTTAGGCCTCAAATCTTATGTAATAATTACCTACGGTAATTGATAATTGAGTAATTTCTAATGGCGGTAAAATTACAGTAAAAATTGAAACGTTACATTACTCCCTCTTAAAAAAGAATTTAGCCAGGAAATTCGTTGCAGAACAACTCGGGGTATTGTGCTTTCATGTTTGATTCCAGCTCCCATGTAAGTTCTTCGTTTCACCCTGTCCCATGCTACTTTGACCAGGGTACAGCCTTGTTCCTTAACTTGCTTAACTCCTCGATCGGCGATTCTCGTGGGTAGTAAGTTAAATGTCGGGTTATCTCTTAATTGTACATGTTACGGCTCTAGTACATGACTCGGGTCAGATTGATACTTTCTTAACTGAGAGACATGGAAAACATCATGAAGGTTGGATAGACTCGGGGGTAGGGCTATACGGTAGGCTACAGGTCCTACTTTGGTAAGGATTTCAAACGGACCAAGAAATGTGGGGCCGAATTTCTTTACTTTTATTGCTGGGCCTATGCGTGTGGTGGGGGTGATCCTTAGGAACACGTGGTCCCCTTCTTGAAAATCTAGCGGTTTTCGCCGCTTGTCCGCATAGTTTTTACGTCGACTATGAGCAGAAAGAATCTTATCCCTAAACTTTTTGATTTGTTGCCTTGTTTCCCTCACAATATCAGGTCCAAGTAAACTTTGCTCTCCGAGTTCATACCAACATAAGGGAGATTGACATTTCCGTCCATAGAGGGCCTCATACGGTGCCATACCGATACTTGCATGATAATCATTTGTTATATGCAAATTCAATAAGTGGCGTGTACTTATCCCAACTTCCCTTTGATCTAAAACACATGCCCTTAACATATCCTCCAAGGTTTGGATAGTTCTTTCAGATTGACCGTCTGTTTGGGGGTGATAGGTCGTGCTTAGACACGACTTTGAACCAAATGCCTTTTGAAAGGCTCCCCAAAATCGCGACAGTAAATCGCGGATCTCGGTCCGAGATTATCGTCGACGGCACCCCATGTAACCTCACTATCTCCTGAATATATAATTGTGCTAACCTATCCAAGGAATAAGTCACCTTAATAGGTAAAAAGTGGCCCGAATTTGTCAATTGATCCACGATTACCCATATGGTATCATGATTCATTTGGGTCCTTGGTAATCCAAGTCACAAAATCCATGGAGATACTATCCCACTTCCACTCGTGGATCGGCGAGGTTGCAGATTCCAGCAGGTTCTGGTGTTCAATCTTCACCTTTTGACACACCAAGCACTTACTCACCCATGTGCACACATCTTTCTTCATTCCAGGCCACCAGAACATCTTCTTCAAATCTTGATACATCTTGGTGGCACCAGGATGAAGGGTAAAATGGCTCTTATGGGCTTCCTCCAAAATATCCTTTCGGAGGCCACCACTAGCAGTACACATATTCGACCTTTAAACCTCCACAAATTGTCCATTCCTTTGGGTAAAACCTATCAACTTTCACCGCCTTCACCGCCCCTAAAGTCTCTTGAAACTCAAAGATCGTCCCCTTGAGCTTGAACAATCCTTTCTTTGAACTCACTTGTCACTCTAAGATGACAAGCTCTGATGCCCTTAGTGGTCAAAGTCATTCCTAGGTTTAAGTCCCTAAATTGCTCAATCAATTCAACCTCCTTCACCATCAAACGGGACACTTGTAAGGACTTCCTACTCAAAGCATGACCTACTACATTAGCTTTACCAGGATGGTAGTTCAATCCAAAATCATAATCTTTCAAGAACTCCATCCATCGCCTTTGCCTCATGTTTAGCTCTTTTTGATCAAAGAGATATTTCAAACTCTTGTGATCGGAAAACACCTCAAACTTAACTCCATATAAATGGTGTCTCCAAATCTTTAGAGCAAACACGACGACTAACTCAAGGTCATGGGTAGGAGTAGTTTGCCTCATGTGGCTTGAGTTGTCTTGATGCATAGGCCACCACTTGCCTATCTTGCATCAATACACAACCTAAACCCTTTTTGAAGCATCACAATACACCACGAAAGGCAGATTGGGGACGGGTAACACTAAAAGTAGGGTCGAGGTTAGCTTGTGTTTTAACTCTTGAAAGCTCTTTTCACACTCCGGGGTCCATGAAAAAGGAGTGTTCTTCCTAGTCAGCTTGGTCAAAGGTAGGGAAATCTGGGAAAATCCCTTGATAAATCGACGGTAATAACCGGCTAAACCCAAAAAGCTCCTTACTTCAGTTACTGTGGTTGGTCTTTCCCAGTTTACTACCGCTTCTACCTTACTAGGATCTACAGCAATTCCTTTCTTAGATACTACATAGCCTAAAAATTGCACCTTATCCAACCAAAACTCACACTTGGAAATCTTGGCATATAGTTTCTTTTCCTTCAAGATCTCTAGTACTATGGTTAGGTGGCATTCATGCTCTTCATGGGTCTTAGAATATATGAGAATGTCATCTATAAAGACAACTACAAACTGATCTAAATAGGGTGAAAGATCCTATTCATGTAATCCATAAAAATAGCTGGAGCATTAGTTAACCCAAAGGACATTCTGCAAACTCAAAATAGCGTATCGAGTCACGAAAAGGCCATTTTAGGTATGTCTTCATCTCTCACTCTAATTTGATGGTAGCCTGACCTCAAATCTATCTTAGAAAACACTACCGCACCTTTCAGTTGGTCCATCAAATCATCGATCCTAGGCAGAGAGGATACTTGTTTTTCACCGTTACTTTATTCAAGCGCCTATAATCTACACACATCCTCATACTCCCATCCTTTTTCTTTACAAACAACACAGGGCTCCCCAAGGTGATGCACTAGGCCTAACAAACTTTTTCTCCAATAAATCTTCCAATTGAGTTTTTAACTCGGTCAATTCTAATGGGGACATCCTGATGGGGCTATGGATATAGGTCCCGCACCCTGAAGCAACTCTATGGAAAATTCTATCTCTCTCTTGGGAAACTACAGTATCTCATCTGGAAATACTTGGGATAATTTCTTACTATTGGTATCTCATCGATACTTTGCTCAAAGTCTACATCACTAGCGGCTAAGAAAATGTAACCTTTACTCTCACCCTTACCACAGTCCATTTCCACAGCCAGCTATGTAAAGACTTATGGGTTTCTTAGGTTCAATAGGAATAGGAAGAAAAGTGATGGTTTTCTCATAACAGTTTAACAAAGACACGGTTGGCCTCAAGCCAATCCATGCCAAGAATCACATCTAAACCTCGCATGGGTAAGCAAATAAGATCTAAAATAAAGGATCTATTATCTATAATAAAACTACAATCTAAACAACATTTACAAGTCCTAACGGGTTTTCCAGTTGGGGTAGAAACAATAAGGTCAAAAAGGAAGCTCAGTCATAGGTAAATTAAGGCTTTTTAACACATGAATGGGAGATAAAAGAATGAGAAGCGCCAGAATCATATAGTACAATTAAGTCTTTACCATGCATATTACCCTTACCTTCCACGAGATTTCGTGACTTCGTTGTTTCTTCTTCAAGATAAATACCCTTCCCTGGTATTGTGGCTTGGAATTGGGGGTTGGCGGGTTCCTTTTAGTGCATTCTCGGGAGTAATGACCTGGTTTTCCACACCGATAGCACACGTTTGTTCCGGCTCGACATGGCATGCTCCCATGATTCTTGCCAGCACTTGGGACATTCCATGGATGTAGCGCGAGGCCGTGGAGGCAGTCTTCTTTGGACCTCTTTGTGGTGCTTTCCCTTTATTGTTGTTATTGTTGTTGTTGTGATTGTTATCGGGTTATTGTTGTAGCGGTTGTTATTATAGCGATTGTTGTTGTTTGGCCTTCCTTGTTGAATATTTCTTTGTGTCCCTTGTGGACTTGATTGAGGGGGAAATGGAGGTCGATTCTCGCCTCTTGAATCAGCTTGACCTTGAGGTGTCAACTTTTGGTAATATTATCTGACTTTGGGGTGTTTAGTTTTCTCGACCTTCTTCAATAATCCGACATTTGTTAACTAGGGTAGAGAAATCCCTAATCTCCAAATGTGCAATCGCCACATTAAGTTCCGCCTTCAACCCCGACTCAGATTTAATGCATTTCCGGTACTCATCAGGATTTCCTTGGTACATTCTTGAGAACTTAATGAGTTCTTCAACCGCGCAGTATCTTGGGCCACATTCATATTCCCTGGACAAGTTGCATGAATTCAATGTCCTTGGCATTTCTAACTGACTACGGAAAGTACTTTTCGTAAAAATGGACCTTGAATAGTTCCCAATCAATGTCCACATCGGCCGCCTCCAGGAGTCTTGAACACCTGGCCCACCGTAAACCGGCATCACCCTCAAGCATATGAGTAGCTTAAGGTGACCTTTTGCTCCTCCGAGCATGGGACTACAAAGAAAGACCTTCTCAATATTCCGAATCCATTCATCCGCAATATTTGGATTCTGTCCCCTTGAAAACCGGTGGGTTTGCCTTACGAAACTCCCCAAACGAGCATGTTCGTGAATCTCATGTCGCCGATTCATATTGGCTTGACGATCCCGATCCATTCGCTCCATCATCATTCTCATGGTCCTTGCTACGTCGGCGGAGTGCTTCGGTGTCTCTCGTTGTCGTGATTATTTTGTGTCAAGCGCTCCTAGTCCGTTGTCGACGTGCCATTGGTCCCTATACACACAAAACAAAGAACACCGAGGTGATCGTGCCCAATATTCAATGCAAACTGAGCAAGTTACCATGGCACTTACAACATACAGTAGTGATGTATTTCTACTCCCCAAGCTGATCCTAATGATAAACATGTACACATGACGTCACTAGCGTATTATGGTTTAGAAGCATAGCTAGTCCAATCCTCGGGCTCCATGAGAATCGAATCGCTCACGATACCAAAATGTAACATCTCTAGTAATTAACCGATACACCTAGGTTGAATCTGATTAATGACTAGACTTTACTCCTTGCTTTGGTTCTTTCTTCATAATTTGAAAATACTTAGTGAAATTACGAGCCTTTTTTTTTTTTAAACACATAATTGAAAACGTGAGCCGAGTACAACGTGAACGAGTAAGCGGAGTATAATAAGACGTTTAAGAATATATCACATCATATCACTTAGGCTCCATCATATAACATCCATAAGCACATTATAGCATATATTTACATACAATAACCTCACTCAAAGGGTGGGTTATGTTCATACATCATTATCTTATGCAAACCCATAAAAGAAAATATACTTAAGGAAATTCATGCCCCTAAACTAGATAACTCCATAAGCCGGGAAGGTTATCCTAAAACTAGGGTGCATGATCACACATAAGTCTACTAAGAACCTTCTATGGCCACTGTCCTGAAAATGGGGGAATAAATCCGATCCACTGATGAGCTCCCTCGGGAGGGGACACACGAGATGCACCATGTTGGGGTCGCATGGACGGCCTTCTTGCTAACCTCGGCTGAACAACTGTTTCCTCACTACCCTCTCTTACACGCAGGGAGTAGGAGCAGAGCTCTCAGAATATACATGAGTAGGAGTGTCCTCTGAAGGATCAGTTTCAGAATATCTCATCTCAGAAACATACTCTGGAAATCCATGGACAGCAGATGAAGCGGGATAAGAACGTAACATCCTTTCATCAAGTGGACGTGCATGTTCGAACACCATTTCATCGCCATAGGGAGAAGTAGGAGAAAATCGATATCTAGGGAGAGGATGTCCAAATGGACGACTTATGTAAATAAAAACACGAATCACAAGACCTCCTTCAAAATGATACGAGCGATGCACCGGATCATAGTGGAATTCCCAAGTAGGGGTATCAACGAACAGGACGAATGTCGCCATTTGAATCTGGAGACAATGACGGAAATAAAGAAAAGGGAGTGAGAATCTTGCTAAAGAATTCTCAATAGGGTACCTCCTTCTACAAGTGTCATCATCAAAGTCCCAGAACCTCGGGATTATTCTAAAATAGTGAGCATGCATAGATTCATTTTAAGTTCGACAAATACTTAACCGAGGTTCGTCAATTTTTAATCATGCGTCTTATAATGCATCTTATTCTTAACATGTCATATTTACAATGAACTTTTCCTTTATCATTACATCATATTCCTCATCATCATTATCAAAATAACATGCATAAAAGAACGTCATATAATATTAGCTACACATGGACACAAAGGTACATATTTCATTTCTTTAGTGCCTTAGGTGACTTAAAATCTTATCATCATCATTATTTTCCTTGGGCCACCCTATACTCCACCCTTTTGGGAGTAATTTAGGTTATGAGCTCATACTTTACTAGTCGTCACTAGCATATACTTATCCCTTTTGATAAGCTAAAGTCCCGACTCTACCCTTTTGTGAGAACGGGTTATGGCGCTAAAATCACCTTTTCACCACCTATAGTCCGATGGTTCCAAAGGATCATTTTCTTATAAGTTTAAGTCACCATTAAATCTTTGCATGTTATATCATAATACAATTCATAAACATCATAACATTTTCTCATTTATAGTCTTAAGCTAGAATAATATATATCAACTGTAATCATGCATATGGGAGATTCCCGGAAAGAGAGGTGGGTCACAATGGACACGCTTAAATACCAAGTCTTTCCTTAGCCGTAACCTTTCCAAATTACACTTTTACAATGATACACTTTCTTCTAGCAACAAAGGTGAATTTTACATAAGAACATTTCATGTATAAGCATTCTTATTATTTGCAACAAAGAACTATAACATGCAAGTCAGGAAATCATTCAATGATATCAAGTACTTAATAAGCATCCAATCCTTACATAGAATTATCAATTATAGAACTAATTAGTTACTAAACCAATTATGAATCATTCTCTTAACAATAAACCATAATTATCACAACTTCAATCATATCAAATCATTATCACACATTGATACTAAACTCAGATCAGTGGCCGAATCATGAACCTCATGCAATTACATAGAATCATATTTTAAGTGCATATAAAATACTAGTTCCCCGTAAAATCCTTGCAAAGCCTTAAAACTCATTTAGAAACTAGTTCTTTTGTCAAATTTGGGAGGATCTTCACAATTAAAATTCTCACTTAAGATAAAAGGAGTAAGTCTTGAGCTTTAGAGATTTAGGTGACATCTTAGAATTATAAACATGCTATGCAACCTTATTTTAATCTTATCTTTATAAGGTGATAGCTTGGAATTATAAACATGATATGCAATTCCATTTCTTTATCTTTAAGATTTAAGGTGATGACTTGAAAATTAAACATGATGCAA
This sequence comes from Dalbergia cochinchinensis, assembly GCA_031216125.1. NCBI lineage: Eukaryota > Viridiplantae > Streptophyta > Magnoliopsida > Fabales > Fabaceae > Dalbergia > Dalbergia cochinchinensis. Next base: position 52,437,498 of record CM062368.1, on the reverse strand, counting down.
GAACTTGAAATATAAACATGATACAAGAAATCGAGCGCGGTAATCCGCACAGACCGCAGAGAGGAGAAGAGAATATTAAGAAACCGAGCATGTAGTCCGCAGAGGACCAAAGAGAGGGAGAAGAGAATTATTATTACATCTTTTTAAGCTCCAATCTCAAGACTTTTTAAAGAATAAATTCTTTAACTCCAATAATCATATTTCTTTGCTTGTGATACATGGGCAAGTCTTTAAGCTCTAGGATCTTTAGGTGATGGCATAAAATAAACATGTCATGCGTTGATTTTTTTAGCCATTATAAAATATAGTGAGAGCATAAATTAAATATGAGATGCAACCTCTTAATTATCTTGAAAGATTAAGTGATGACTTGAAACATAAACATGAAATACAAGCTTGGAATTTAAACATGAGAAATGCAAGTTCATTTATTCATTCTTGAAAATTTAGTGATGACATAGAAGGTAAACATGGTTATGCAAAGCATAAACTTAATCATGGATGCAAATTCATTTTGTTTCTTTACTAGAGCTCCTTCAAGACTTTAAAAGAATTATAAATTCAACCCAATACATATCTTAACAAGAAATAAAACATAAAAGGAAAAAATACATCTTTCAAGTTCTAAACTAAAAATCTTTGTTTTAGCATCATAAAGCATTATTCTTTAAGGTTTTGCATCAAGTGGAATTTTCAAGCTTTAGAGGCCTAACTTGTGATGGATTTACAACCCACCCTCAAGGTCCTCATCATCAAGCCATCATCTTAGTTCCACCTAGGCCATATGGTTGAATTGGTTAAAGAAAATTGAAGAGGAAAACCAAAATGAAAAGCTAAGGCAAGTTCATAATTTCATCATTTTGAGCTAAAAACACAACTCCTCAAAGCATAGAAATAAATTTAGAAACTACTCCCTACCTAATCTGAGTTGAAGAAGAGGAAGAGAACTTGATTTCTTGAAGTGAAATGACACAAAATCTCTTTGAAAAATTGAAGAAAGAATTCAGCCAAAGAGGAGGAAGAAAGAAAGTTTTTGGTGCTCCTAAAAACTAGTTATGAACCAAGCATTCCAAGACCACTCAAGCAAGCCTATTTATAGAAGATTTTGAGGCTTCTAATTGGCCAAAATGAGGAGGTAGTTGTCAGAATTTTTCAGGAGTAATAATGGAGGAAAAATCATTTTAGACAAAGTTGTATGAAATTAAGGAATTATGTCTCTTATGGTGACATTTTGGCATTTTGTTTTAGTGCAACTTTTGGAAATAATTCAGCTGCATAATGGCATCAATAATTTCGTGCATTACAGCCCAAAGAAGTGAAATTTGTGTGTTCCATGCATTATTTAGGTGTAGGCAAGGTATTCATGTAATTTAGAGAATTTACGGTTAAGGGCTTAAGTGAATTAGTAAGCAATTTGGGTGTTTGAGCAATTTTGGGTTCTAATCAATCTAAATACATAATTTTGAATCTAGATTAATATTTAGAATTTAATAAGCTTTAATTTGAGCCTAATAATGCTTAGGTTTCGTATATGAATCAAAAATCCCAAATTCGCAAAAGCGCCAAAACGGGGCAAAATCGCATTTTCACTTAAAACTGCCCAAGGCCACCCGAGCTTAACCAATGGTTAATCATGGCTTAAAAACACATTTTAAAACATTTTAGTGAGGTTCGGGCTCACGGCACGCACATCGGAGTTAAAACACCTTACAGGGCGTATTGGTCTTTTCGTGCGGCGGAACTCAAAATTGAGATTCTTCTGCTCTATTAACACACATAACACAAACAATCCCTTATTATTCTCAAAACATCCCCTTGAGAATATGTGGGGCCCACAATCCTCATTTTCTGAGTAAAATAACTTCAGGGACATTTTGGTCATTTTATACGCATGAAATTGGGATTTGCGACTCTCGCATGAATCGTTCCTAACCTCTCTTCTAATGTTATATTCCTTTATTGAGGATTGTTCGGCCTCAAATCTTATGTAATAATTACCTACGGTAATTCAGTAATTGAGTAATTTCTAATGACAGTAAAAATTACAGTAAAAATTGGGGCGTTACAGGTAATAGTGGATTGGCTGACCAAGTCGGCCCACTTTTTACCTTTCAAGGTAACCTACTCCTTGGATAGGCTAGCTCAGTTGTATATTCAAGAGATCGCAAGATTACATAGAGTACCATTGACGATTATCTCGGATCAAGACCCGTGGTTTACATCACAGTTTTGAGGAGCCTTTCAGAAGGCATTTGGTTCAAAGTTGTGTCTAAGCATGGCTTACCACTATCAAACATTGGAAGATATGCTAAGGGCATACATGATGGACTAAAAAGAGAGTTGGGAGAAATACTTGCTATTGATTGAATTTGCTTATAAGAATAGTTATCATGCAAGTATCGGCATGGCACTGTATGAAGCCCTGTATGGACGAAAATGCCAGTCACCCTTATGCTGGTATGAACCCGGAGAGCAAAGCTTGTTAGGACTTGATATCATGAGGGAAGCGACGGAACAAATCAAGATAATTAGGGATAGAATTCTCGTTGCTCAAAGTCGATAAAAAAACTATGCAGACAAACAGCGAAAGCAGCTAGAATTTGAAGAGGGAGAACACGTGTTCCTTAGGATCACCCCTACCAGAGGCATAGGTCGAGCAATGAGAGTCAAGAAATTGAGCCCCAGATTCCTTGGTCCATTTAAGATCCTTGATCGAGTCGAAGCCGTAGTATACTGTATAGCCCTACCTCCTACCCTATCCAACCTCCACGATGTTTTCCAAGTCTCCCAGTTAAGAAAGTATCGATCGACCGAGCCATGTATTAAAGCCAGAGTAAGTACAATTAAAGGAGGACCTGACGTTTAACCTACCACCTATGAGAATCATAGACAAAGGAGTCAAACAACTGAGGAACAAGACTGTGCCTTTGGTCAAAGTAGCATGGGGATGGGGAAGAGTAGAGGAATTCACATAGGAGTTGGCGTCGGATACGAAGACACAATATTCGGAGCTTTTCTTAGGCAACGAATTTTGAGGGCGAAATTCTTTTTTAAGGAGGGGTGTAATGTAATGCCTTGATTTTTCCTGCATTCAAATGACCAAAATGCTCCTGAGATCATTTTGTCGAAAAAATGAGGATCGCCGGCCCGGCCATCCTCAAAGGGTTGTTTTAATGTTGGACGGGGACTATATATGTTATGTGTGTTAATTGTAACACCCCGATTTTTCTGTTTAAGCAAAAATGACCAAAATGGCCCCGAGGTCATTTTTCACCCAAAATTCGGGGACAGCTGACCCGGCAGTCCTCGAAGGGTCAACTCAATGTTCAAAGGGGATTATGTGTGGTATGTATGCTAATAGAGCAGAAGAACCTCATTTTTGAGTTCCAATGCGCTAAATGACCAAAACACCCATGTGGCTGTTTAGCACTGATTGATGAACCGATTGAGCCCGAACTCCACCAAAAGGTTTTAAATGACGTTTTTATGAGTCTAGGCATGTCTGTTTAAGTCCCAGTGGTCCCGAGTAGTTTTTATCCAAAATTACGACTTCGGCCCTACATAGTGCATTCTGGGCTTAACGAGGAAATTAAGGAAACCTAAGCAATATTAGGCTCTAATCGAAGATTAATTAATTTCCATAATTAATTTAGAGTCAAAATAACTTATTAAAGTTAATTAGAATTTAAAATTGCTTAGATTAAACTTAAATCCCTTTTTAAAACTCAAGATTCCAAGTCATGGAATCTTGAATAGTGTTTTCTCTCTCCAATTCCTTAAATTAAGGAATTGTGTCTACAATTGTTTATACTATAAAATGAGTTTTAAGCTCTCTAATGAAGTAAGAAGACTCCTTAATCATGTCTTGACATCCTTAACTACCCATTACCTTACCTAAACACTTACTTACAAACTTCTAGTCATGAGCCTAATCAATGATACACCTAAACACATCTTGAAGAGTAGTGTAGGTAGAAATACACACGAGAAGGGGGGTTGAATCGTGTAACATCCCCTGCTGCTTTATGGATTGACGACTGTCCCCACAAACCAACACGGGTCTTTTCAGCGTGCTTTGTCCTCACTCGCACACTTCCTGGGAAAACTTCCCAGGAAGTGTGCGAGCATCCTCACGCTTCATGGATTGACGATCGTCCACAAACCAACACGGGTCTTTTCAGCATGCTTTGTCCTCACTCGCATGCTTCCTAGGAAAACTTCCCAGGAGGTCACCCATCCCAAAATTGCTCCAAGTCAAGCACGCTTAACTGTGGAGTTCTTTCAGTTTGGGCTACCGAAAAGAAGATGCATCTTGTTGGTATAGGTAGTACAAATCAATTCATATAAGCCCTCCTCAATTATATAGTCCCATACCTATACAGTCTTAGGATCCCTCTCATTCGGGTGTGTAATCGGTTCATTCATGTACCCCTCCGCTTTCGAAATGCTGCCAGAGGCGGCTCCTTGTTCGTGCCTCTTTGCACGATCACTCCCGACCGCGATCCCGGGGCGTTACATGCCCACCAGCTTCCGCCTGGTTCGTCCCCGAACCACACCGTACTGGGAGAGGTGCAGGCTCTGATACCATTTGTAACATCCCCTGCTGCTTCATGGATTGACGACTGTCCCCACAAACCAGGCGGAAGCTGGTGGGCATGTAACGCCCGGGGATCGCGAAGTCGGGGAGTGATCGCCGGTGCAAAGAGGCACGGACAAGGCGGCTCTGGCATTTCGAAGCGGAGGCGTACATGAATGAACCGATTACATACCCGAATGAGAGGGATCCTAAGACTGTATAGGTATGGGACTATACAGTTGAGGAGGGCTTATATGAATTGATTTGTACTACCTATACCAACAAGATGCATCTTCTTTTCGGTAGCCCAAACTGAAAGAACTCCACAGTTAAGCGTGCTTCATGGATTGACGACTGTCCCCACAAACCAGGCGGAAGCTGGTGGGCATGTAACGCCCGGGGATCGCGAAGTCGGGGAGTGATCGCCGGTGCAAAGAGGCACGGACAAGGAGCTCTGGCGGACCCAGCGGAGGGTACATGAATGAACCGATTACATACCCGAATGAGAGGATCCTAAGATCAGTATAGATATGGGACTATACAGCTTGAGGAGGGCTTATATGAATTGATTTGTACTACCTATACCAACAAGATGCATCTTCTTTTCGGTAGCCCAAATCGAAAGAACTCCACGCTTAAGCGTGCTTGACTTGGAGCAATTTTGGGATGGGTGACCTCTGGGAAGTTTTCCTAGGAAGCATGCAGTGAGGACAAAGCATCTTTGAAAAAGACCGTGTTGGTTTGTGGGGCGATCGTCAATCCATGAAGCGGCGAGGATGTTACAAATGGTATCGAGCCTGCACCTCTCCCGATGCAGTGTGGTTGGGACGAACCAGGCAGAGTGGGCATGTAACGCCCGAGGATCGCGAAGTCGGGAGTGATCGCGGTGCAAAGAAGGCACGGACAAGGAGCGGCTCCTGGTAGACTTCCAAGTGGAGGGGTACATGAATGAACCGATTACATACCCGAATGAGAGGAATCCTAAAAACTGTGTAAGTATGGAACTATACAGTCAAGGAGGGCTTATATGAACTGATTTGTACTACCTATACCAACAAGATGCATCTTCTTTTCGGTAGCCCAAACTGAAAGAACTCCACAGTTAAGCGTGCTTGACTTGGAGCAATTTTGGGATGGGTGACCTCCTGGGAAGTTTTCCTAGGAAGCATGCGAGTGAGGACAAAGCATGCTGAAAAGACCCGTGTTGGTTTGTGGGGACAGTCGTCAATCCATGAAGCAGCAGGGGATGTTACAAATCGTGCTTTGCCTTATCTTTTGTTAATGAAGACCTAAAAAACTTTATTAAAAACAATCAAGTTTCAAACTTGTAGCACAACGAAAAAAGTATTAGATACTTCAGAAAGTAAAATTTTAAAACTAAACAAGTACCATGGAAACGTAAGATATACTTTTAAAATAGACACTGGTACAAGAATAGATATGGTAATATAGAGAAGATGAAGGATAAAGAAGATACAACACAGGAGATTTATACTGGTGAGGCTAAACCTGCCTACATCTAGTTCCCAATTGTAACACCCCGATTTCTCTGTCCGAGGGAAATGACCAAAATGCCCCTGAGGTCATTTCCTGACCCGAACTCGAGGGTAACCAACTCGGTCGTCCTCGAAGGGTCAACTCAATGTTTGAAGGGGATTAAATGGCCCTTGAATGCTTTCGGAAGCAAAAATTTCGTTTTCCGCAGTTTCGGGTCAAAATGACCAAAATACCCCTATAGCGTTTTTACGCGGGTAAAGGTGCCGTTTGAGCCTGGAACTTTCCCCAGAGGTTTAAAAACATGTTTTCATGTGTCTAGAGGTCTCTGTTCAAGTCCCGGTGGTCCCGGGCAGTTTTAGTGGAAAATTACGATTTTGCCCCTAGAATAGTGCTTTTGAGCTTAATGACGTAATTAAGCAAACCTAAGCAATATTAGGCTCTAAACGAAGATTAATTTATTTCCCTAATTAATCTAGAGTCAAAATAATTTATTAAAGTTAATTAGAACCTAAAATTGCTTAGATTAAACTTAAATCCCTTTTTAGAACTCAAGACTCCTAGTCTTGGAATCTTGAATAGTGTTTTCTCTCTCCAATTCCTTAAATCAAGGAAATGTGTCTAGAGTTGTTTAGACTCTAAATTGAGGATTTAACTCACTAATGGTGCAAGACCACTCCTTAATTATGTCTAGACCACCTTAATTACCCATTTACCTTACCTAAACACTTTCTTACAAATTCCTAATCTTAAGCATAATCAAAGATACACCTAAACACAACTCTAAACCACAATTAAAATGCAAACTAATCCTCCCCATGGGCTGATGCATTTTGCCAGACCTCATCCCCTTTGACCACATATTAAATTGTTTTCTCAGTCAAAGAACCATGCTTGAAGCCATACCTTGAACCATACCTCACCATACTTTAAGCCATACCTCACCATACCTCAAGAACACATTATCTCACCTCATGGAACTCATGGAATGCCTCCAATATGCACCTCATGGCCGAAGCCATCCTCCCCCATGAGCTCCCTCCATTTGTTTCATTTCTCTATAAATAGAATGCCTTGAGGAGCTTGCACCACTTTTAGATCATTTGCTAAGTTTAGGAAACACTCAAAGCTTTTCTTTTCTCTCAAAGTTCTAGTGTTCTTCAAGTTCTTCAAGCTCTTCAAAGTTCTTCATCATCTTCATCTTCTTCTTCCATCTTCAAGTTCATCACACCAAGTAGGGATTTTCTTTCATGTATTCTTTTCTTTAAAGTTCTTGTTTCAAGCTGGATGTTCATAGTTTCTCTTGATTCTTTTTAGAACTTCTTTTCTTCTCCTTGTTCCTTCCCATTTTCGGCCATAGGCCTTAGAGAACAAAGGAATGAGAGCTTGATGATGAGAGTTTCATGATGATGTTCATCACTTGAAACAAACTCTAGAGCTTGATCTTTGTTCTTGAGCAAAAATGTGTCTAGTTTTTCCTTTTTTGAACTCTTGAGAACTTTAGCTTTAATGATGTTTTAAAATGGCTCTATGAACTCAATGATGAGGACTCATGATGTTGGTGTTAATATATCATCAAGATCATGAACTCTAGAGTTTTAAAATGTTCCTTTTTCTTCTTGAAGATTTCGGCCATTACCTTAAATTTTCTAAGCTTCATGGTTTGATTTCCTAAAAATATTATGTTGAGTTTTAAGAACTCTAAGCTTGACTTTACCTTGTTGGATGAGTTTGGGTTATGGTTTACGTTCCTTTAAAGTCTTGTCAAGAGCTCTAGAGAGATAAAATGAACTTGCATAATTTATCTTATGATTGCACTCATGTTTACATTCTTGTTATGCACCTTTACTTTCTAGCTATCACTTAAGAACATAAAGATCAAAATGGAACTTGTATCATCACTTAATTTAATTCTCGAAGCCTTTCTATTTTGGCCTTAAAGTCGATTGTTGTTGAGCCTAGAGCACTAAAATAAAGAATTGAACTTGCATTATCACCTAATTAATTTCTCGAATGCCTATCTATTTCGGCCTTAAAGTCGATTGTTGTTGGGCCAAGAGCACTAAAATAAAGAATTGAACCATGCATATTTACCTACAAGCTTGCATGTCTAAGTTTATGCCTCGCATATTTACTTTCAAGCTTGCACGTTTAAGTTTATGCCTTGCATATTTAAATTTAAGTCATCACTTTACTTTGTAAGCAAGATTTAAAATGAAAAGCATGAGCACATTTAGTTTATGTCGTAACTTAAGAACCTAGAGCTCAAAGACTTGCCCATTTCATTCCAAGATAAAGTTAAATGTGAATGTATTCCTTGAATGCATAATTTCGGCCAAGTAGTGATGATGGACTTGCAATGAGTTTTCATCTAGCTACTAGGACCAATAGTCTATGTTTTAAGTTTTCCCTAAAGCTTTACAAATCTTTATAAGGTTATGTCATCACAAGTTGCGATTTTATTATCTTTTAGGGGATGGAATATGTTTTGGTCAGTGACCTAAGGCTTCTCTTAGCCTTTTGATGAATTAAAGTGTTTTGCAAAGAGTTTTAGAAGTTCTAGATCGATTCCGAGAGAAACTAGTTAATTTATGTACCTAGAAATGTCAATTTAACTCACTCTTTTAAGTTAAATGTTTTCGGTTCTGATGTGATGAGTGTGATGTTGTATGATGATGTTTTGATGTGTTGGAACGTGTGAAAATATCATGTGATGATGTAGAAGCGAACCTATGCATGATAGGTAAGAAACTAGCTAACTAGAAATACCGTAAAGCTAGAATTTAACATAGTTTTGACCCATTTGTTTATGGAACTAATCCAAACTGTTTTAATGGGAACATAATCAGATTTAAATTGTTTAGACATGACAAACTTGGTATCATTTGGATTAGAATCGAATTCTAGCACCTATGGGGAAACTAGTAACAAGAAAAACCGTAAAAATGCAAATGTAGAACTCTTAGAACATTAATTTTCTGGATTCTGTCCAGCACCCTTACAACATGATTAATAATTAGTCCTTAAGGATAGGAATGCCTCATAATTGATTTAGATTTAATTCATAGCGCCTTAGGCGAAGACAGAACCAAGAAAGGGTCTAAAACGTAAGTTTTGGAACCCCGTGAACCCAAGTTAGAGGATTTGCCCTATGCTATTCAGATTTAAGTATGAACATGAGGATTAGGAATGATGATTAATTATGAGCCCTTAGGTGCATAAAAATATGAGCGATGGATGTTAGAGAATTATATCTCAAGATTAAGACCTGTAAGGGTCAAAGCATAAGCTACCGTAAGGGTAAGCGTTTGGATGTTTTATGATGATGCATGAAGTATGCTAATGATGATGATGTTATTCATATCAGGAATTTATGAGGTTATATGTTTATGTGGCATAAAGCAAATTTGGAAGGAAATTCGGTGTAATGACCGTTGTGCCGCCGAATTTCCGACAAATTTGGGGACTTAAAGAGATTTTGAAAATTAAGGTACTAAGATGGGTTCTAGGATGACACCGGTTCGGCCGAGCACCTCCATAGAACTCATGTGACATCGGTGCCATTTTACACTCTTAGGTGACACCGGTTCGGCCGAGCACCCCTAAGAGAATTGCCCCCTAACCCGTACTCAAATAGTCGGGATTTATGATTTATGATACGCTTATCGTTAAGTGGTAAGTAAGAACTAGTGACGACTAGTTAAGGTATGAGCTCATAACCTAGATGTATGACACGTTCTGGGTGACACCGGTTCGGCCGAGCACCCCCAGTTCGATTGTCTTTTAGGGTGGCCCATGAGGAAGAGAAGCTTCATGATTATGATTATGTCACTAAGTTTTGTCCCATATGAATGTTACTATCGCCACTTTATGCCACCAAGAATGATGATGCTTGATGTTATGTTTTATGTATGTGCATTAGGTAGTGCCATGCATACATTTTCTATTATGTTGCATTCATGACATTAAGATCATCCTAAAATGAATGGACCTTGGCTAGAATATATTTTAAAGTTTAAAATGAACTTAATACATGCTCAGTCATTTTGCATAAATAAACCCAAGGTTCCTGAGGACGTAGATGATGACACCTAGGTAGTAGGAGGCCCTACTGAGATTCTTTAGCAAGATTCTCACTCCCTCTACCTCTTTCTTTCCGCCACGTCTTCAGATGGCGACGTTCGTAGTGTTTGTGGACACCCCGACATGGGAGGTGCACTATGACCCGGCTCACGGGTCATACCATTTTGAGGGGCAGTGCACGGTGCGGGTTTTCATGTTCAGAGGACGCCCCTTCGCTCATCCCGCACACCCATCGCTTCTCCCGATCGCACCCTATGGCGACGATTTAGCGGGTTTTTGAGCGCGGCGCCAGACGCATGACAAGAGAGTGCTCGCATGCACACCGCCTTAGCCATGCGAGACTATCCCGACATTGTGCCCGGACCTACTTCTCGGAGACCGACCCGTCCGAGGACCCGCCTACTCATCCGTATAGCGAGCTCTGCCTCTCCACCATTGATGAGGAGGGCGTGAGGATACCGTGACTCAGCCCCGACTTGCACGACGACCAGGAGATGCGGCCACACCGCTGGGTCACTCTCGATCCCCTGCTCCGCCTCTTTACGCCCGAGGAGCTCGCACGTTTCTGGATACTTGCCTCGCTCACGAGACGGACGTCGATGGGAGGTGACGATCGACCGATGGAGTACCGGTTAGAGCACACACCACTAAGGTGGGGATAAACCTTCTTTTGTTTAGAGGTTATCCCATTAGGTGCACTCGGGTAGGGGAGTAGATCATGTTTACGTTTATGTTGTATTTCCTTTCCTGTACTTTCCTTGTACTAAACTAAGTCCCACACTTATAAGTGGGCAAATTATATATATATGAGATGATCTTCAGTGTTACTCATGGTGTGCCTTATGTTATGATGTTGTGAGACATTTGTTTACCATACTTGGTTTACCGCTTATCGCATCACGCGGCTCTCACTTTGTTTTTCAAAAAAAATTTACCCATATTTTCTGCTAAGTAATTCAAAGTTAGATGAGGACTATGAAGTAACAGACTAATGATTAACCTAATTATGTTCTAGAGTATTGGGTTAAAATTAGGATGTTACATCAATAACCATTGAGTTTCACTAACTCTTTCTCTAACTTGAGAAAGACTAAAAATTGTCTTTATTATAGCCTTCCCAAGCTATGTTCAGTGACCAATAGACAACCTCTACTGGCACAAACTAAGTAGTTATTCACCAGCCTCTTCAAGCTGAACTGAGTAGTCTTGCACTAGCTTCTTTAAGCTAATAAACTGCGATGATTAAAACACTCTTAATATCATGTTGCAAGTAGTATTTGACAAACCTCTTCAAGTTATCTCACATTGATCACTTCTGGATCAAGGATACAGAGGTTATATGTTTGGGTTGTCACTCAAACTAACCTACACTCAAGATTTCTTTGGGTATACAATGAAAGTTCTAGGAAATACTTGAATGACTTCTTTTTAGATATTCTTCCTTAGAAGAATGTATTATAAATAAAGGATGTACAAAGAAGATTTATGAACAAGGAAAGGATTACAAGCAATAATGAATATTACAGAAGAATGAAAGGAAAACTTGACAAGGTTTTAGCTTTTTTTCTTAGTCTTAAGTTGTCTTCTTTGAAAGCACACTATCTCAATTTATAGAGGTCTTCCTTATAACCGTTGCCTTTGATCAGATCTTTCAGGGACACATGCTGATAATCTATTTGTGTCTTGGAAAGATGTTCTAGAAGGGTAGCTTGTCTATTAGTCAGAATAGTTTGTAGAAGCCATTGAAGAATAAAGGTTTCTGATGCTCTTCAGAAAACTGCTCTTACTTTCTAAATCATAGTTTCTAAACTTTTTCTTCTAGAACATTTTGGATAGTTGACTTTGAGGCAAAAGAGATGATTGATTGGTTCTAACATAAGATTTGACTCTTTGAGTTTTAAAATTCAAATTCAAATTTCCCTCTATTTCCTTGTAGTCTTACATTGTTTTACTGAGTGTAAACTTTCTAAAGTGTGGTAATCTTTCCTTGATGAGATCTTCGCTTTCTGATCTTCACTCCAAGCATTTAGATGATGATAGATTTGTGATTAAGCTTATTGAACATAGTGTAACATCTGGTCTTCAGAGATTACTTGATGTCTTTATATACACATACTTTTTGATATCCAGTGCTACTTTTTGAAGTCTAAAAAGACTTGTTTCTTGTAACATTGATTTTTCTTCAATTGCTAGTTGTTTTCTGCTTGAATAAGGATATTGTTTCACTTCTATTTCATTTCAAATCTCGTAACATGAGATAAACATGCTTACACATGCATAGTGAAATATATTCTCATTTGAGTAAGCCTTGTTGTTGCTAAAAATAAAATCCTATTTATAATCTTACAAGAAACTCAAGACAACATTAGTCGTCCTTCAAAGTATTTTCTTTAAATTGACTTTGTTGCCATTCAAAACAAATAAGCACATTTTGATAGGGTTTTGGAGCTAACAATCTCCCTTTTTTAATGATGACAAATCAATCTGAATAAAATATTTTGAAGAGATATTGAAAGAAATATTATTGAAATACAGGCATGAAAGATCATATTCTTCAACTTTATCTCTGAAAGAGATTTTCAGGAAGTTCTTTTCTTAAGGCATGATATGTATCATATAAAAACATTTTTGGCCTTAAGTGACTTTAATCAAAGTTGATGTTATTTCTTTTTGAAGTTTAGATCAAGCTTAACGCACTTTTTGAACAGGTATCATAGCAGTATGTCAAAGGAAAAATATGATCAAGCCTAAAAAAGCTTGATCCTTTAGTCAAAGAAAAAGGAACTTTCTAAAGATCTTTGTGCTTAAACTTAATAAGTAATACTAGTGATATTTACCTCGATTAGATCTGTTTTCAACATGTCTTTGACCAACCATATTTTTTAGGAAAATGAATATGCATGACTTGAAACCAAAGCAGATAGAGCTTGCATAATATTAATCAAAGTACAAATATAAGCAATAGAAACTGATATAATGTATTAAAGATTGAGAGGTATTAGAGCAAAAACAAAAAAATGTTCAAAATATGCTAAAAAAAATCTCTAAATATGCTCCCCTTCAGCTTAAGCTCCCCCTGTATTCCTCAGCACAAAGTATTTTCTTCAATATTCTTCTCCCCTTTTTGTCTTCAACAAAAAGAAGTGTGTTGGAAACTAGTAGGACCATCATCAGCACTGACGCCTTACTTCTTGAAGTATTTCCAGTGGAAGTGCCTCATGCCTCCAAGACATGGCTTCTAGATTATTTAGAAGATTGTTGATGAGGTGTTGTTCATGTAACATAAATCGAACCTCCATGTAGTCTGGCTGTGTAACATTCTAATATTTAACCTAACACGCCTAGGATGTATTAAAATTAATTATTAGTTATTACCTTTTTGTTTTATTCTTTAAACATTACTTTGTTAAACACTCAGTGGAAAATATGGATAAATGTTTTTTTGAAAACTTAAAATAAAACGTGAGCTGGGCGTACTAACATAAGTCCTATCATTTGCCAAGAACACAGTATATCGTAAAGAGTAACCACAGCATTCATAACCATGAAATATATATATTATACATGATAACATAGTTCATACATGATAGTGCTACAAATACTAACAACATAGGCAAGAAAACATAAAGGCAGAATCAAGCCCATCTACATAGGCTAAGCTTCCATACAAGAAAAAAAAAACATAAAAGTAGGAATGTACATGGAACGGCACAACATAAGCTATCGACAAAAGCTCCCCTCCACAACCCTATGAACACTCCTAATCATAGCCACCCTCATCAAAAAATCAGACAAGAACAGAGGGATCTATATGTGCAAGCTCATGCACTCTGTCGGGTCCTCCGCCGACTCCTACTGATGTCCATCCACGAGGGAGGCATATACCCAATAAACTGAGCAAGGTCCTTTGGTGTAGGAAGATGAAATGGGGGTCGGACGTGACCTCCACGGCGTGGTCACATCTCTGGTCGTCGCGCCTGTAACATCCTAATTTTTAACCCAATACTCTAGAACATATTTAGGTTAATCGTTAGGCGGTTACATCATAGTCTCCTTTTTACTTTAAAATACTTAGTGGAAATACCGGTAAAATTTTTTTTTTGAATTATAAAAGCAAAGTGAGAGTCGTGCGACACGGTGAACAATAAAGCATGTAAGTAAATAAAGCAAGCATCTCATATTATCATGACATAAAGCAAGTAAGGTCACATCACATTAATACTAAATTGCAAATTTATATAATATGATATGCCCATTCATGAACAGTGGGACATAGTTTAGTCCAATAAGTAACGAATACATCAAGAGAAAATACAAGGAAAGTGCGACGGAAAATATAAAAGCAACTCCCCTACCTAAGTGCAACTAAAGGGATAACCTCTAAACAAAAGAAGGTCTATCCTCATCTAAGTGGTGTGTGCTCTACCCAGGTACTTCATCGGTCATACATCACCTCCTACTGATGTCCATCTCGCGAGCGAGGCACATATCCGGGAAACTGGGCAAGCTCCTCCGGCGTGTAAAGGCGAAACGGGGATCGAGAGTGACCCCCGCGACGTGGCCACATCTCTGGTCGTCGCGCTAGCTGTGGCTTAGTCACAGTATCCTCACTGCCCTCTCTCATCAGTGGTGGAGTGGGGGCGTAGCTCTCGCTGTATAGATGGGTAGGTAGGCCCTCCGACCGGTCGGTCTCTGAAAAGTAAGTCTGGGGCACGTAGTCGGGATAGTCACGCATGGCTGAGGCGGCGGTGTGCATGCGGAGCACTCTCTCATTGTGCGTACGCGCGCGCTCAAAAACCCACTCGTCATCGCTGTAGGGTACGGTCGGGGAGAAGCGATGGGTATGTACGGGGTGAACGAAGGGACGTGCAATGAACATGAAAACTCGCACCGTGCACTGTCCCTCAAAATGGTACGATCCGTGCTCCGGATCATAGTGCACTTCCCACGTCGGGGTGTCCACAAAAACCACGAACGTCGCCATCTGAAGACGTGACGGAAAGAAAGAGATAGAGGGAGTGAGAATCTTGCTAAAGAATCTCAGTAGGGCCTCCTACTACCTAGGTGTCATCATCTACAACCTCAGGAACCTTGGGTTTAGCATATAAAATAAGTGAGCATGCATTAAGTCTATTTTTAAGCTTTAAAACATAGTTAGCTAAGGTCCACTCATTTTAGCATCATTCTTAATGACATGGATGCAATCATATTAAAGAATGTATGCATGGCTCTACCTAATGCAAGAATAATAATCGTAACTTTAAGAACATCATAATAGTGGCATAAAGTGGCAATTAAATTCTCATATGGGAAACTTTGTGACATAAACATTATACTTTACTTCTTCATAGGCCACCCTAAAAGATAATCATTCTGAGGGTGCTCGGCCAAACCAGTGTCACCCAGAACGTGTCACATCTCTAGGTTATGAGCTCATACCTTAACTAGTCATCACTAGTTCTTATTTATCAATCCCGATAAGCGTAATATAATCATAAACATAATCCTAACTTATCCAGTACGGGCTAGGGGGCATTTCTTGGGGGTGCTCGGCCGAACCGGTGTCACCCAAGAATTCATCTTGGTACCGATGTCACATGAGTTTTCTGGAGGTGCTCGGCCGAACCGGTGTCATCCGAGAACTCATCTTAGTACCTCATAAATAAAATCTCATAGGTTTCTCAAAAACTTTCTTAAGTCCCCAAATTTGTCAGAAATTCGGCAGCATAACAGCAGCATGCCGAATTTCTTCCAAATTTTACTTTATGCCACATAAGTCAATCAAACGTGCATCGTCCACATAATTCCATGCATTCACATAATCATTCTCATACGTTCGCAAGCGACATTGAAAATTCATTATGCTCTTGGTCCTACGGTATCTTATGCTTTGACCCTTACGGGCCTGAAACTTATGATGTAATTAATCCATCATTTTCTATCAACCTCTTATGTACCTAAGGATTCTTTTCTAACAAATCTTACTATTATTTATGCTCTTTAATAAATCTGGGCAACACCATTCTTTAAGGGCAAAATTATAAACCTACAATTACGGGGTTCTAGAACTTACGTTTTAGACCCTTTCCTGGTTCCGTCTTTGCCTAAGGCGCTATAAATTAAATCTAAACCAATTATGAGGCATTCCTATGTCCAGGAACTAATTATAAACAATGTCTACCATATTATGAGGTTTCTGGATGGATTCTAAAAATTAAATGTTCTAAGAGTTCTAGAATTGCATTTTACGGTTTTCTAGTTACTAGTTTCTCCATAGGTGCTAAAAATTCAATCATACTTCAAATGTAACCAAATTTTTCATGATTAAACAATCTTAATCTGATTATATTTCTATTAAAACAGTTTGGGCAGATGGGTTAAAACTACGCTAAATCTTGACTTTACGGTTTTTCTAGAAAGCTAGTTTCTCTTCTATCATGCATAGAAATATTCCTACCTCCTCATACATAATTTTCACACATTCTAACACATCAAAACATCATCACACAACAGCAAACTCATCATGGTAGAAACAAAACATCAAGTCCCAAAAAGATGCATAACTTGATTTTCTAAAGCATATAAGTTGCTAGTTTCTTTTGGAATCATTTTTAGGGCTTCTAAAACTCTTTTGCAAACCATTTTATTTTGTCAAAGAGTCTAAAACACCCTTAGGTCAGTAACCACCTTGATTCCTCCTTAAAAGAGGATTAAATTCATAATCTTGTTGGTCTTAACTTCATAAAGTTCATGGGGCTTGAAGAAAATCTTAAAACTTAGATTGTTGGCCCTTGTAGCTAGATGAAACTCATTCCAAGTTCATTATCACTACATGACCGAAATTATGCATTCAAAGAATGCTTCCATATTAGACTTTAACTTGAGATAAAATGGGCAAGTCCTTGAGCTCTAAGGTCTTTAAGTGATGACATAATTTAAACATGCTATGCACTCCATTTTTATTCTTTGTTACAAAGTAAAGTGAGAACTTTAAAATAAATATGCAAGACTTGAAATATAAATATGCAAGGCTTGAAATATAAATATGCAAGGCTTGAAATATAAATATGCAAGACTTAAAATAAATATGCTATGCAAGTTCATTTCCTTATTTTAGTGCTTTAGGCCCAGCAACAATCGACTATAAGGCCGAAATAGAAAGGCTTTGAGATTTAGTTAGGTGATAGTGGAAGCTCTCATTTTAAATCTTTATGTTCTTTAGTGATGAAAAGTAAATATGCTAGACAAGAATGTAAATATGAGGTGCACTCCATTCTTTATCCTTTAACTTTAAGTGATGGCTTGGAAAATAAATATGAATGCAAAGCTCAAAGTAAATATGTAATGCATAAGCTTGAATTTAAATATGAACGCTAGTCCATTTTATTTCTTATTAGAGCTCATACAAGACTTTAAAAGAACTTAAACCTCAACCCAAACTTATCGTGACAAGATAAAGTGAAGACAAGAGTGAACCTCAAGGGTTCTTTAGAACACAAAGTTTCCTTTCTTGAAATGTGGTCATAAATAACATTTTTATTAAAGCTCAAGCTCTAGAGGCCTTATTGTGATGAACACATAGTCATCATCTAGAAGCTTTCATCATCAAGCCATCATGAATTTCATTGGCCAACATGGCCGAAAATTTGGAGAAAGAAAAGGAAAAGGAACCGAAACTTTTTAAGAAGAAAAGGAAACATTTGAAACTCTAGAGACCATGATCTTGATGATGCATTAACACCAACATCATGAGTCCTCATCATTGAGTTCATGTAGCCATTTTAAAACATCATCAAAGTTAAAGATTTCAAGGTTCAAGAAGAAAGAACTAAAAACATCTTTAACTTACGAACAAAGATCAAGCTTTAGAGATTGTTCAAGTGATGGACATCATCATCATGAAACCTCATCATCAAGTTCTCATTCCCTTGTCCTCAAAGGCTCATGGCCGAAAATGAAGAAGAGAAAGGAGAGGGAAAGAAGTTCTAAAAGGACTCAAGAGAAACCATAAACACGTAACTAGAATAAGAACTTGAATAAAGGAAATACTTGAATGAAAATCCCTACCAAGTGATTGAAGGTTGGCATGAGAGAAGAGGATGAAGAACTTGAACACTTGAACTTGAGAGAAAAAGAAAACTTTGAAGTGCTCTTTGAAAACTTACACTTAGCAAATGAACCCAAAATGATGCAAGTTCACCCAAGCATGCTATTTATAGAGAAATGAAACAAATGCAAGGTGCAAGAGGGAGGGGGAGGTTTTGGCCAAGCAAGGGTAGCCCCATGAGGTCCATGAGGTGAGATGTTGTGATCTTGAGGCATGGTGAAGTATGGTTCAAAGTATGGTGAGGTATGGTTCAAGGTATGACTCGAGCATGGTTCTTTGAGTGAGAAACAAATCAACATGTGATGCAAATGGGAGAGAGATGGCCGAAGGTGCATCAGCCATGGGGGAGGGTTTTCTTGCATTTTAATTGTGGTTTAGAGTTGTGTTTAGGTGTATCTTTGATTAGGATTAAGATTAGGAATTTGTAAGAAAGTGTTTAGGTGAGAAAATGGGTAATCAAGGTTGTCAAGACATGTTTAAGGAGTGGCCTTGTATCATTAGTGAGTTATAAACTCATTTTAATGCATAAACAATTCTAGACACAATTCCATGATTTAAGGAATTAGAGAGAGAAAACACTATTCAAGATTCCAAGAGTGGAATCTTGAGTTTTTTAAAGAGATTTAAATCTAATCTAAGCAATTTTAGGTTCTAATTAATTTTAATAATTTATTTTGACTCTAGATTAATTATGGAAATTAATTAATCTTCGATTAGAGCCTAATATTACTTAGGTTTGCTTAATTACATCATTAAGCTCAAAAACATTATTCTAGGGGCAAAATCGTAATTTTGCACTAAAACTGCTCGGGACCACCGGGACTTAAACAGATGCTTCTAAACATGTAAAAACATTGTTTTAAACCTTCGGGGAAAGTTTCGGGCTCAAACGGCACCTTTACCCGCGTAAAAATGCTATAGGGGTATTTTGGTCATTTTGACCCGAAACTGCAGAAAATGAGACTTCCACCTCTGAAACCACTGAAAGGCCATTCAATCCCCTTCAAACATTGAGTTGGCCTTTCGAGGACTGCCGGGCCGGCCATCCTTGAATTCTGGGCCAAAAATGACCTCTGGGGCATTTTGGTCATTTTCCTCTTAGACAGAAAATCGGGGCGTTACAGCGCCAACTTGGGCTGGGTCACAATATCCTCACTACTTCTACCCACCTCCATGGGCACCGATGGAGTGAAACCCTCCAAGTAGACGTGCATGGGGGAATTCTCTAATGGGTCAGTCTCTGAATGCCTCATACGAGGAACGTAGTCGGGGTAGTCACGGATGGCTGAAGTGGCAGAGTAAGCATGTCAAGTCTGCTCATCATGAGGCTGGGTACGCTTGAACACCTGGTCATCTCCATAGGAGGAAGTGGGGGAGAACCGGAAGCTAGAAACCGAGTGAGCAAAGGGGCGTCCCATGTATGCAAAAATACGTACTGCACAGCAACCCACAAAGTGGTATGAGTGGTGATCCGGGTCGTAGTGCACCTCCCAAACTAGCATGTCAATGAAGATCACAAACAATGCCTTTGTCCTCTGAAGACATAGTGGAAAGAAAGAAAGAAAGAGGGAGTGAGAATCTTAAAGAATCTCAGTAAGGAAATCCTTTTATCCTAGTGTCATCATCTACATCCCCAGGAACCTTGGGTTTATTATAAAAGGTAAGCATGCATAAAGTTCATTATTAGGTTTGCAAATATAATTATCCAAGGTTCATGTCTTTTAATATGAATCTTGATATTATGAATGCTACATGTCATACCATGAGTGCATGGCAATACCATATGCAAACATCACTTGAACATAACATAGAGAAACATGATTACGTGAATGGCATAAAGAAAAACATGGTACTTCTAAATAAATTCTTTTCTTTTTCTTTTCCTTAAGTGATATTAAGTTCATTATTTTCTTTATCATGGGGCCACTTTAGTAACTCTTCCCTTTTAAGAGTTTCTAGGTTATGAGCTCATACCTAACTAGTCATCACTAGTCCTTGCTTATCCTAAGATAAGTATAATCCCGGCTCCCAGAGTGCAGGTTAGGGGGTTTATATCATCTCCTTTTGTTAGAGAGATCCGCGTCTATCAAAAGATAGATATTGTCCTCTTTGCCCTTTTGCTAGGGGCGCAAGGTTTTGTTTCCTCCTTTTGCTAGAGTGAAATGCGTTTTATGTCACTTTACCATTAGCATGTTGTATCAAAACGTAAGAACACAACTCATCATATAACGTCACATACTATATTACTTTTACACATGCATCTAAAACATTCCAAGTAAAAGTCATAGCATGTTATACCCATCTTTATGGAAACATAATCATCACATAAACCTCAAGTACATCAATTCATATCACATTATAAGGCAAGCACTCATGATTATTCCTTAATCGATTAAACTTCTAATCGGGCAAACCCAACTTCTATACTTATTCTTTTATGCATCTAAGGGATCAATTCTATTGATTCTCGCTAATCATCCAAGCTTAGGAACAGCACCAAACAGCATCACATAGCTTGGGCAGAAATTATAAAATTCCGATATGGGGTTCTAGGAGCTACGTCTTTGACCCTTTCTAAGTATTACCTTCTACTAAGGTGCTAAAATTAATTCCTAAACCAATTATGAGTGGTTCCTACACTTATACACTTAATAAAACACATTTCTCCCATTTTTAAGCATGCCAAAATGGAATCCACAATTTCATCGTTAAGAGTTTTAGAATTCACATTTTTACGGTTTTCTAGTTACTAGTTTCACTTTTAGTGCTAAGGATCAATTTTGCTCCAAATGTTACCAAGTTTTTCATGACCAAACAATCCTAAGCAGAAATCCATCATACTAAAATAGTTTTGGCAGTGGCTAAAATTAAATGGGTCAAAGACGTGCAAAATCCTTACTTTAGGTTTTTCTAGAAAGTTAGTTTCTTTCCTAACATGCATAGAATGGTTCCTACATCAATAATTACAATTATTACACATTTTAACAGATCAAAACAGCATCATACAGTGAAAAACTTGCCAAGGCAGTAACTGAAAAGTTCAATTGCAAAGAACACATAAATTCACGTTTCTAAGGCATATAAATTACTAGTTTCTCTTGGAATCAATTTAGAACTTCTAAAACTCTTTGAAAAACTAATTTATTGTACCAAAGGTGCTAAAAAAAATAGCCATAGGGCAGTAGCTAATTTAAAACATCCTTGAAAGAGGTTTAATCCATAAAATCATGTTTGTTGTAACATCCCAATTTTTCTGCCTAAGTAAAAATGACCAAAATGCCTCTGAGGTCATTTTTCACCCAGAATTCAAGGATAGCCAGCTCGGCCGTCCTCGAAGGGTCAACTCCAATGTTGAAAGGGATTGGATGAGTTGGGAATGATCTCGGAGATGAAAATCTCATTTTTCGAGTTTTTGGCCCAAAATGACCAAAATACCCTTATAGTGTTTTACGCGGGTATAAGTGCCATTTGAGCCCGGAACTTTCCCAAAAGGTTTAATATGATAATTTTGTGTGTCTGATGATGTATGTTTAAGTCCCGAAGGTCCTAGGCAGTATAATTTTGCACCTAAAATAGTGTCGTTTGAGCCTAATGATGTAATTAAGCAAACCTAAGCAATATCAGGCTCTAATCGAAGATTAATTAATTTCCATAATTAATCTAGAGTTAAAATAATTTTTTAAAGTTAATTAGAACCTAAAATTGCTTGGATTAAACTTAAACCTCTTTTAAGAACTCAAGATTCCAAGTCATGGAATCTTGAATAGTATTTTCTCTTTCCAATTCCTTAAATCAAGGAATTGCGTTTACAATTGTTTATACTTTAAAATGAGTTTCAATCTCACTAATGAAGCAAGAAAACTCCCTAATCATGTCTTGACATCCTTAATTGACCATTACCTCACCTAAACATCTACTCACAAACTCCTAATCATAAGCCTAATCAAAGCTACACCTAAACACATCTCTAAACCATAATTAAATGAAAGATTCTCTTCCCCCATTACAAGAAGAAAAAGGCGCCATTCCTTCCCCCTCCATTTTCCATTACATGTTTGGATTCAAACACTCAAAGAACCATGCTTAGGACCATACTTTAGGCCATACCTCGCCATACTTTCCACCATACCTCACCATGCCTCCATGAAACCAATTCTCTCACCTCATGGAACATGAGGTTTCAGCCACTCCCTCTATTCTTACACCCTTGGTTTTGTTTTCTATAAATATACATGCAAATGAACTTGTAAGAACCTTTAGATCATTTGCTAAGCTTTGAGCTTTCAAGAGCAACTTCAAGTTCTTTCTTTTTCTCTCAAAGTTCAAAGAGTTCTTTTCATATTTTTCTTTACCTTTTTCTTACTCACCAAGAGCCACCTTCTCTCAACTATACACTTAGCCTTACCAAAGATCAAACTCAAAGAAACACAACTTTCTTCCTTTCTTTTTTTCCTTTGGCCGAAAACTCCTTCAAGCTTCAAGGAAGATTTTCTTTTTGTCCTCTTCTCAAGATCAAGGCCTTTTCATCTCTAAGAAAACATACCTTGGTAGGGATTTTGTTCTTTAAAGTTTGTCTTTTAAAGCTTTGTTAAAAATGAGTTTTGTTAGTTTTTCTTGGCTTTTAGAATTTCTCTTCTTCCCTTTGATTTTCGGCCTTGGAGCCCTTCTTTTTAAAGAAAATGTTGGCTTGATAATGAGGGTTTCAAGATGTTGATCATGAGATTCTTCACTTGTGCAACCTCTAGAGCTTTAACGTTTTGTTCTTTCTTCCTTCATGGCTTCGGCCTTATTTTCTTTTCTTTGATGTTCAAAGTTTTGTTTAAAGAAAGGTTGTTAGTTATTTTGATCCATTTCCTTGAGCTTTGTAACACCCTAATTTTTAACCCAATACTCTAGAACATATTTAGGTTAATCATTAGTCTATTACTCTTTTAGTCTCATTCCTTATAACCTTTCATTAAAATACTTAGCGGAAAATACGAATAAATTTTTCTTTTTGAAACTTGAAAGCAAAACGTGAGTCACAAGACTAACCTATCGTTCGTCATAACCATAACGTGCAAGAAAAGTAACCACACCATAGATAATCATGAAACATAGTATTATACATAACAATCATAATATCATCACATCTTCATAGATACATAGACTACTAACATCATTGTACCATCATTTACATCAAAACACGTCCATATATGTGAAGTCATCCTTATCCACCTATGAGGTTGGATAAGTGTCAACCCAAAAGCTAAGCTATCTATGCTTTCGCAGCGACCCTCTGCCCCGTCTCCTAGTGTGATCCTCAAGCACGAGCCTCAGAAGAAGTCACGATCCTCGTTGTAATCCTCGTCTAGAGACGACACGGAAGAAAAAGAAGGGATGAGAAACTCATTCGAGATTCTCAGTAGGGATTCCCAACTCTAACACTAGTGTCATCGTCGTCGTCCCCAGCCACCTCGGTTTTATTTATGAAAAAGGTGTACATGCATAAGGATTGGTTTTAGGCTTTACAAATCTATTTATCCGAAGTGGGTGTCTTTTAGTATGTGTCTTAATGACATGAATGCAACAGATATTTGATGAATGCATGCCAGTATCATATGCACATTAACACGAAAATCGTAATACTTAGACACATCATAAAGAAACAAGAATCATATATGTGGCATAAAGACGGACAGTAATTTTCATGTGATATCTTTCTTATAAATAGAGCTCTTAAGTTCTTTTTCTTGAAGACCACCCTCTTAACATATCCACCAAAAATCCAACCGATTCACCAACCCGGCGATAATCTGGTCACCAAACTACGTCTCACCTATCGCCTAGGAATGAGCTCAATCCTAACTAGTCGTCACTAGATTTAATATGGGCTAAAAGAGGGGGTTTACATAACTTTCTTGGATCACCTATCTTAGGATCATTTCCTTCTTTGAAATGCTCTACTGGTATCTAGTACACAGCGAATTGTCCGCTTTGGCAAGCTCAATGTCAATATCCTCACGGATTTGTTTCCTCCCCACCGTAGCGGGAGAAATGCGTCTCAGTGTTCTGTCACATCTGTTCTGAGGGTGCTCGACCGAACCGGTGTCACCCAGAACCTTTCCTGGGGGTGCTCGGTCGAACCGGTGTCACCCAGGAGTTTTCACAAAATTTTCTCAAGTTTTCAAGCTTGATGGGAAATTCGGCAGCGTAACGACATACACCGGATTTCCTTCAAACTTGCTTTATGCCACGAAACATATAGAGCATGCATAGTCATTCAACATCAACATAAGGCATCATATTCATTGTATGCATCGTAAGCATCATAATATCATAATTTTGCATAACGTATCAAGGCGGGAGCATCAACACACCAATACTATATACTCTCATCAGAGATCACATGCTCAAGTTGTTCTCATAATAAAACATATATCCTCATGAATTCCTCATATGAATAACATCATCATCCTTCACATAACATATGCATCATCGTAAAACATCTTAACATACCTTAGTATCATATAAATATCATTCTCAGATTCTTAATGTCTTATGCATTGACCGCTATGGTCTTTAACTCACAGTCTAAGTTATGAATCATTCAAAGCTAACCTCTCGGGTACTTAGGAGGTTATGACTAAGTATATCTCTCTTCATACTATGGTCAAGAATATCTCTCAATCTCAAAGGTGCAGAATTCATAATTTCAACTTTATGGGTACCTAGGAGTCACGACAATGACCCTTTCTAAGTTCGGTTTGCTCCTAAGGCACCAAGATCAAGTCCTAAACCAATTATGAGTCATTTCTACACATTTAAACTAATTTAGAACCATGATTATCATTACTAAACCTTGCTGGACAGAATACAGAAAATTCTAATATTAAGGGATCTAGAACTCTCAAATTAATTCTTTTCTAGTTTCTAACTTTTCTTATCTTTTACTCATGAGTTTTTCCATTGATCATACTTAAACATAAGCATGTTATCATCGTTAAAACAGCTCATACAGTGGCCAATCATAGCAAGGCAGAACCGAAACAACACTCTCCATACAAAGGCATAAAACATACTTTTTAAAGCACATAGGATACTAGTTTCTCTTGGAACCTTTTTAAAACCTTCAAAACTCTTTTGTAAACATTTTTAACATCTAAAATCATCAAGATATTTATAAGGGCAGTAGCTAAGTTGAATTTATTTCAAGAGGTCCTAAATTCATAAAACTTAGTTCTATATATTCCTTGAATCCACATAGACTTAGTAAAATTATAAAGCATAGCTTATAGGCATTTGTGATCAAATGAAACTTATCCTAAGTTCATTCATCTCACATAGTCAAGTGGGCATTCTAAGAGAATGCTTTCCATGTCTAACTCTCATTTGAGACCTTGGGACAAATCTTTGAGCTCTAGAGCTTTAGGTGATGACAAAACATAAACATGCCATGCACTTCATTTTTATTGTTCATTAGGGAAATAAAGTGAGAACTTGAAAAGTAAATAGCTCAAAATAAATATGAGATGCAACTTGTCATTATCTTGGATTTTAAGTGATGACTTGAATAATAAACGTGAAATGCAATGCTTGGAAATTAAATATGAATATGCAAGTTCATTTTTTAGTCTTAGAGCGTTAGTGATGACATAAAAATAAATCATGCTATGCAAGGCATAAACTAAATATGAATGCAAGTTCATTTTGGTTTAATAACTAGAGCTCGTCCAAGACTTTAAAGAACCAATATTCCCAACCCCAACATAGTCTCATCAAGTCAAGAGAATGGAACTAAAAGAAATCTCCATATTTTCAAGAAAAGGAATTATGGCCGAAATCATGAGGCTAAGAGAAAGTAACCCATATTTCTTTTTGAAATCATTCTTATTTTCTTAAGTTGAAAACATTAGTGAACTTCATAGCATAATAATAAAAACTAAGAAAACTCAAGCTTTAGGGGTCTCATTGTGATGAACACATAGTCATCATCTAGAGGTCCCCATCATCAAGCCATCATGTATGAGTCTAAAGGTCATGAAGGCTGAAAACTCAAGAAGGAAACCAAGAGAGTTTTAAAAAGAAATTCCAAGAGGTAGCTAGAGAAAAACTCATTTTTCATGGAAATGAGATGCAAAGAAACACTCCTACCTAGAGTGAAGACAAAGAGCTTGAACTTTGAGAGAAGAAAACAAGATGATGAGCTCCTCCAAAAGGCTTGATGTTTTCGGCCAAGGGGAGATAAGGAGGTTAGAGTTGTGTTTGAGGTGAGGTTGTGTTTGAGATGAAATATTTGAGAGGTTTGATGGTGATTCAAGGTTATGAGGTGATGTGTGAAGGTTATGAGATGATGATGATGAAGTAAAGAGATGAAAAAGATGAAGATGAAAAAGAAAGGAACTCTTTGGGACTTGAGAGAAAGAAAGAAACTAGCAAGACTACTCTAAGCTTTAGCAAATGCTCAATGTGCATCCAATGCTAACACAAGCTCCCTATTTATAGAAAAACAAAGTGATAGGTGAGAGAATGCAAAGCATGGCTGATGGTAAGAAAGAGAAAATATCTCTTTGATGGTGTCATACAAGCATGGTTTGAAGCATGGAGCTCATGACACAAGGTATGACTTCAAGCATGGGTTTTTGAGTGATCTTTTCTTTAAATTGTGGATGAAATTAGGCTTCTAGAAGACCAACATGGCTGGAAGTTTTTCAGCCACAAATAATTGAAGGGAATGATTTATTTTACTTGTTTATTCATTTGGAAAAGCAAGCTTGATTGAAATTATGACAAGGCATGACAAGTGAGGTGATTTGATGTGATTTTCCTTTAAGTTTGAAATGAAATAATTCATGAAAATGGGGGAGGGGGCTGGCTGATTTTGAGCCACAAAAATGAGAGAAAAAGTCTTCTAGAAGATGTCCTATGAAGCATGCATCAAAGCATGGAGGTTATGACACAAAGCATGGTTCTTTGTGAGATGGAAGCATGGTCTTTGGAGTGTCAAAAATTTGCACATGTGATGGATAATGGGGGGATGATTTTGGTCAGATTTGGGCAGCAAGGAGAGAGGAAAAATCTTCCATGTAATTGGGTGCTAATGATAGGATTAAGTGTAGGTTAGTTTAGGTACAAGGTTAGGAGTAATTAAGCTTAAGTTTAGGTAACTAAGCATGTGTATTAGGAATTTTATGACAAGGTTAGGAGTGCTCTTACATCATTAGAGAATTTAAAACTCATTTGTGAATACACAATGTGTATCACAATCCCATGATTTAAGGAAAGAGAGAGAAAACACTATTTGTACACTATTTGCACACTATTTATTGATTCCTACACTCAAAGTCCTTGAATTTAAAGATAGGGTTTTAAGTTTATCTAAGCAATTTTAGGTTCTAATCATCCTTATTAAATTATTTTGACCTTAGATTAATTATGAAAATTAACTAACCTTCGATTAGAGCCTAATATTGCTTAGGTTTCGCTTAACCGTGTGATTAGGTGTAAACATACGAAACTACGGGCAAAACCGTAATTTTGCACTTATTTTGCCCGGGACCACCGGGACTTGAACAAAGACCTCTAGACACATGAAAACGTGTTTTTAAACCTTTGGGAAAAGTTCCGAGTTCAAACGGCACCTTTACCCGCGTAAAACGCTATAGGGGTATTTTGGTCATTTTGACCCGAAACTGCGGAAAACGAGATTTTCGCTTCCGGAACCACTCAAGGGTCATTCAATCCCCTTCAAACATTGAGTTGGCCCTTCGAGAACTGCCGAGTCGGCCATCCTCGAATTCCAGGCCGAAAATGACCTCAGGGGCATTTCGATCATTTTCCACTCAGACAGAAAATCGGGGCGTTACAAGCTTGATGATGATGTTCAAACCATAAGGTTTCTTTGAAAACCTTGGTACAAAGAACTCTAAAGTTCACTTAGTCTTGTTAAGATATGTGTTGGATCGAGGTTTATATTCCTTTAAAGTCTTGTATGAGCTCTAGTAAAGAATAAAGTGAACTTGCACCTATGTTTAAATTTATGCCTTGCATATCATATTTACTTTACAATGCCAACACCTAAAACTTAAAGATTAAAACAAGAGCTTACATTTTTATATCACCTAATAATTAATCTCGAAACTCGCCTATTTCGGCCTTAAAGTCGATTGTTGTAGAGCATAGGCACTAAAATAAAGAATTGAACTTGTATTCATGTTTGTGTTTCCTTGTCTAGCATATTTACTTTTCAAGTCATCACCTAAACGTAAAGATAAGAATGAAGTTGCATCTCATATTTATTTTGAGCCCTCGCTTTACTTTTCTAATAAAGAATAAAATGAAGTGCATAACATGTTTATAGTCTTGTTATCACTTAAAGATTCTAGAGCTCAAAGACTTGTCTATTTATCTCAAGAGAAAGTTGGATATGGGAGCATTCCCTTGAATGCAAAATTTGGCCATGTGATGATGATGAGCTTAGTGTGAAGTTTCATCTAGTCACAAGTGCCTATAATCTATGTTTTAGGATTTTCTTAAGCATAAGTGAACTCAAAGAATATTTCAAGCATGATTTTACGTTTTAAATTCCCACCATGGACCATCTAAAATAGTTGCTGCCCTTATTTATTTTATGATGATTTTAATGAAATAAGTTGGTTTCCAAAGAGTTTTAGAAGTCCTAAAATGATTCCATGAGAAACGAGTGTCTTATGTGTATTGAAAATGAAATTCTATGCTCAATATGATGTTATATGTTTTTGGTTCTGCCTTGGCATGTTTGCTACTGATTGGTGATGTTTAATATGTTAGAATGTGTATAAATTGATGAGAATTGGAGTGGAGACTATTCTAAGCATGTTAGGTAAAAAGCTAGTTTACTAGGAGACCGTAAAGTTGTAATTTTAGAGGTCTTTGGCCTAATTAACCTTAGCCATTATCAAAACTGTTTTAGTATGATAAAATTCTGTTTGGGATGGTTTAATTATGAAAAATTTGGTAGCATTTGGTGTAAGAATGATTTTTAGCACTTAGAGAGAAACTAGCAACTAGAAAACCGTAAAAACATGAATTCTAGAACCTTAAGGATGTAGATTATAAATTCTGTAATGAGAACATAATAATTTGGTGATAGGTAGCTGAACACTTGGTAAAATGTGTGGGATACACTCATAATCAGTTTAGGAATTAATTACAGTACCTTAGGCAAAAACGGAACTTAGAAAGGGTCTAAGACGTAGTTTCTAGAACCCCATAATTGAATGATAGCAATTCTGCACACATTTTTATGATACTGTCCAGAATTGTTTAGGACCATAAAAATAAGTGAGAATTATTATTCGTGAACCTATAGGTGCATAAAAGGTTAAAAATGGATAATAGGTTAGCTAAATTGCAAGTTTAATACCCGTAAAGGTCAAAGGCATGAAGCTTTGTGAGTTAAGTAATGTAACATCCTAGCTTTTAACCCAATACTCTAGAACATATTTAGGTTAACCATTAGTCTATCACGTCATAGCTTCCTTTAAAAATACTTAGCGGAAAATACAGTAATTTTTTTTTTTGAAAGCAAAATAAGAGCCGCGTGATACAATGAGCAATGAAGCATGTAGGTAAATGGAAACAAGCATCATAATATAAAGCAGGTAATGACACATCATAATGAAACTGAACTGCATAAATATAATATGATATGCCCATTTATAAAAAGCAAGACTTAGTTGATACATCATAAAGCGAATACAGCCGAAAGGGAAATAAAAGGAAAATGGAAATACATCAGAAGGCATGAAAGAAGCTCTCCTACTCTAGTGCACCTACAATGGATAACCTCTAAACAAAAGGAGGCTATCCTAATCTAGCCAAAGCTCAGGCACCAGGACACAGTCACCGTCTCCTACTGCGACCTTCTCTGGAAAGGAGGAACATATCCGATCTATTGAGCTATCTCTGTCGGGGTGGCTATATGCTGCATCGGCTGGGCATGGGCCCCACGGTGGGGAATCATCCTCACTCGTCCTCCACGCATCGGCTCAGTGACGGTTGCCTCGTTGCCCTCCCCAAAGTCCATCGGTACAGTGGAAGAGAATCCCTCGGAAGGTACCTGAGTGGCAGAGTCCTCGAAAGGGTTCATCTTCGAGAATGATGAAAGGGAGCGGGGCACATACTGTGGGAAGTCTCGGATAGCAGAGGCTGTCAGTAGGGTACGGTGAATCTTCTCCTTTCGAGGGCGTGCGCGCTTGAATACAAAATCGTCGCCAAAAGGGGAGGCAGGAGAAGATCAGTGAATATGTACGGGATGAGCGAAGGGTCATCCACCAAACATGAATACGCAGATGGCACAGCGACCCTCAAAATGGTATGATTCATGGTCTGGATCATAATGCACCTCCCACGTCGAGGCGTCCACAAAAACTACGAACGTCATCATCTGAAGACGTGACGGAAAGAAAAGACAGAGGGGGTGAGAATCTTGCTAAAGAATCTTAATAGGGTAGCCTCCTATCTAGGTGTCATCATCTACGTCCTCAGGAACCTTGAGTTTAGTGTATAAAATAAGTGAGCATGCATCAAGTTCATTTTTAAGCTTCAAAACATAGTTAGCCAAGGTTTGTTCATTTTAGAATGATCCTTAATGTCATGGATGCAACATAGTGAAGAATGTATGCATGGTGCTACTTAATGCGAGAAGATTAATCATAACATCAAGAAACATCATAATAGTGGCATAAAGTGGCAATTGAAATCTCATGTAGGAAGACTTTGTGACATAATCATCATACTTTACTTTCTCATGGGGCCACCCTAAAAAGACATTCGTCTTGGGGGTGCTCGGCCGAACTGGTGTCACCCAGAACATGTCATATCTCTAGGTTATGAGCTCATACCTAACTAATCGTCACTAGTTCTTACTTATCCCTTACCGATAAGCGTATCATAAATAAATCCTGACTCTCTAGTATGGGCTAGGGGGCATTTTCTTGGGGCTGCTTGGCTGAACTGGTGTCACCCAAGAATACATCTTGGTACGGATGTCACATGAGTTCTTGGAGGTGCTTGGCCGAACCGGTGTCATCCAAGAACACATCTTAGTACCTCATCTCTTTTAAAGAAAATTCTCATAGGTTTTTCAAAAACTTTCTAAGTCCCCAAATTTGTCAGAAATTCGACAATATAATAGCAGCAGGCCGAATTTCTTCCAAATTTACTTTATGCCACATAAACAAATAGAACATGTATCCCCAATCATAAATTCACACGTATACATAATCATTTTCAAATAAAACATACATTCTCATGTAACATTATAGCTCATTATGCTCTTGAACCTACGGTGTCTTATGCTTTGATCCTTATGGGCCTTAAACTTGACATATAATTATTCTATCATTTTCTATCAACCTCTTATGCACCTAAGGGTTCATAACTAATAATTTTTACTAGCATTTATGTTCATTAGTAAATCTGGGCAGCATCATACTCTAAGGGCAGAATTACATTTTTATGATTATGGGGTTCTAGAACTTACATTTTAAACCCTTTCTCAGTTCCGTCTTCGCCTAAGGCGCTATAAATTAAATCTAAACCATTTATGAGGTATTCCTATGCCTATTAACTGATTATAGATTGTGTTTACAGTATTATAAGGTTGCTGGACAGAATCAAAAAATTAAATGTTCTAAGAGTTTTAGAATTGTATTTTTACGGTTTTCTAGTTACTAGTTTCCTTATGGGTGCCAAAATTTAATCCTACATCAAATGTTACCAAGTTTTTCATAATTAAACAATCCTAATCTGATTATTATCATGCTAAAACAGTTTGGACAGAGATTATGAATAAATGGGTCAAAACGATGCTAAAACTTGACTTTACGGTTTTTCTGTTAGACTAGTTTCTTTCCTAACGTGCATAAACATCATGCAGCACCAAACACACCATGGCAAAACTAAACTCATACACATACATATCATGCAGAAAATTTGATTTTCAACAAGCATAAGTTACTAGTTCCTCTTTGAATCATTTTAGGACTTCTAAGACTCTTTTGCAAAACATTTTATCTTGTAAAAGAGACTAAGAACAATCATAGGCCAGTAACTAATTTAAAACACTATTGGAAGAGGTTTAATTTGCAAATCTTGTTGGTAGTGATCTTATAGAATTCTTAAAACATGGAAGACTTTTGAACATAGATTGTTGGCCCTTGCAACTAGATGAAACTCATATTAAGTTTACCATCATCACATGGCCAAGATATGCATCCATGGGGATGTCTCCATAACCAAACTTTAACTTGAGACAATAAGGGCAAGTCTTTGAGCTCTTAGAGTTTTTAAATGATGACAAAAAGTAAACGTGCTATGTATTCCATTTTATTCTTCATTGTAAAGTTAAGTGAGAACCTCAAAGTAAATATGCAAGACTTGAAAGTAAATATGCAAGACTTGAAAATAAATATGCAAAACTTGATAATAAATATGCAAAACTTGAAAATAAATATGCAAGTTCAATTCTTTATTTTAGTGCTCTAGGCCCAGCAACAATCGACTTTAAGGCTGAAATAGAAAGGCTGAAATAGAAAGGCTTCGAGATTAATTAGGTGATATGCAAGCTCTCATTTTAAATCTTTAAGTTCTTAAGTGATGACTTGAAAAGTAAACGTGCTAGACAAGAACATAAATATGAGATGCTCTTTATTCCTTATCTTTAATTTTAAGTGATAGCTTGGAAGGTAAACATGAATGCAAAGCTCAAAAGTAAATATACAAATGCAAAAGCTTGAATATAAACATGAGTGCAAGTTCATTTTATTTCTTATTAGAGCTCATCCAAGACTTTAGAGGAACTTAAACTTCAACCCTAAAACTTATCATAGCAAGGTAAAGCAAGCTTTAGAGTTCCTTGCACCAAGGTTTACAAAGAAACCATATGGTATGAACATCATCATCAAGCCTTAAGGAAATGGATTAAAAGAACAAATCAAGTCAACATTCCTTTATAACTTTGAAAATGAAGGCTCAATAACTTAAGGAAAAAGGAAAAATGGTCGAATCCATAGGGGGGAGGAATAGGACTTTAAAGCTCTAGAGGCCATGATATTGAGGGTGCAACCACATCAACATCATGAGCTCTCATCCTTGAGTCATTTTTGTCCAAGAACAAGCCTTCATAAACCGAAACCAAAGCAAGAAAAGGAAAAGAAACCGAAATCTTGAGAAGAAAGAAAGAGATAACCAAAAAGTGTTGAAATCAAGACTAAGTTCCAAGCTTTAGAGGTTCCCCAAGGGATGAATATCATCATGAAATCCTTATCATCAAGCTCTCATTTCCAAGTCTTTCAAGGCCCCTTGGCCAAAAATCAAAAGAAACAAAGAGGAAGAAAGAAGTTCTAAAAGATTCAAGAGAAATCATAAAACACATAACTAGTAAGAACTTTTAATGAAAGAAACATCTGAAATAAAATCCTTACCAAGTCAAATGAAGTTGAAGAAGATGAAGAAGTTGAAGAAGAAGAACTCTTGATCTTGAGAGAAAAAGGAAAGCTTTGAGTGCTCTAGAAAACTAAAACTTAGCAAATGACTAAAGGTGGTTCAAGTTCACCCAAGTGTGCTATTTATAGAAAAACAAAACATGGAGGGGTGAGTGATGGGTGGTTTGGCCGTGAGGTTCATGGTCAAAGGGAGAGAAAATATCTCATTCAAAGCATGGTTTAAAGCATGGTAGAGGCATGGCTAGGTATGGCCTCAATGAGTGTTTGAATTTTAAAACATGTGGTGAAAATGCATCAGCCATGGGGGAGGAGTTTTCACATTTTAATTGTGGTTTAGAGTTATGTTTAGGTGTGTCTTAGATTATGCTTAAGATTAGGAATTTGTAGGAAAGTGTTTGGGGAAGGAAATGGGTAATTAAGGTTGTCTAGACATAATTAAGGAGTGATCTTGCTTCATTAGTAAGATAGAAATTCATTTTAGGGTATAAATAATTCTAGATACAACTCCTTAATTTAAGGAATTGGAGAGAGAAAACACTATTCAAGATTCCAAGACTACGAATCTTGAGTTTTAAAAAGGGATTTAGGTTTAATCTAAGCAATCTTAGGTTATAATTAATTTTAATAACTTATTTTGACTCTAGATTAATTATGAAAATTAATTAATCTTCGATTAGAGCCTAATATTATTTTGATTTGCTTAATTACGTCATTAAGCTCAAACGGCACCATCCCGGGGGCAAAATCGTAATTTTTTACAAAAACTCCCCGGGACCACCGTGATCTAAACAGACACTTTTATATACTTGAAAAAATCATTTTAAATTTTCGGGGAAAGTTTCGGGCTCGATGGCACTTTTACCCGTGCAACAACGCTGCAGGGGTATTTTGGTCATTTTGACCCGAAAGCACAGAAAACAAGTTTTTCTTTTCCAAAAACACTCAAGGACCATCCAATCCCCTTTGAACATTGAGCTGACCCTTTGAGGACTGCCGTGCCACCTATCCTCGAATCCCGGTCAGGAAATGACCTCAGGGGCATTTTGGTCATTTCCCTCAGACAGAAAAATCAGGGCGTTACAAGTAACATGATGAAGTTCGTTAGGGTTGATGCATGTGCTATGAAGAATATATTTATATGACTTGGATGGCTTATTTTGAATATGAAATTAGGGTTGAATGTACATATACTACATGTTTTGAGGCATAAAACAAGTTTGGGAAAATTCGGTGTACAGCCATTATGCTATCGAATTTTCACCAAACTTGAGGACTTAGAAAGTTTTTGAATGATATGAGATACGTTCTAGGTGACATCGGCTTGCCAAAGTGGACAAATAACTGTGTACTAGATACTAGTAATAGCGTTTCAAAGAAGGAAATATTCCTATGACTCTCCTCTTCTATTACCCCATATTAAATCTAGCGATGGCTAATTAGGTTGAGCTCATCCTAGGCGATCGGTTAGGTCGGTTGGTTTTAGTGGTAATTGTGAAAATCGCCGGGGCTGGCATGCTGGTTGGTTTCGGTGATGACGTAAGAGAGTGGAATTAATAAGAAAGAAATGTGAGAATTCATTCATGAAGAGTGAAATTACCATGGGTTCTTACACTTTGCCCATGCATGTTATATGATGTTTTACTCATTACATTGCCCTATCATGCATTCATCTATTTGCCAGTATTCTAGTTTTATAGATTATCCCCTGCTCTTATGCTTAGCCCTACCTTGTGTTTTGAATTTACACATTGTTGATTTATGTCGCATACACTGAGGTATTGCCATGCATACATGAGATACTTATTGCATTCATGCATTAAGATTCATGCTAAAAGATACGGGTCTCGGCTAATGGTATTTGAAAACTTATCAAATGAATCTTATTTATGCCCACTACTTTCATAATTAAACCCGAGGTTCCTGAGGACGATGATGATGACATGTGTGTAAAAAGGGAGGCCCTACTAAGATTCTTGTATAAGTTTCTCACTCCCCCTATCTTTCTGCAGACAAGGTTGACAACGACATCCGTGGACTGCCCTGAGGTGCCAACATAGAAGTAGCTTGATGGTTGAGAACAAAGTGGCACAGCGGAAGTGAGGGCATAGTCTTAGCTTATTTACATCATAGTTATGTGTAGTTTTGAATTGTTGTATGCTCAACCTTTACAGGTGGGCTCAGTATATTTGGTGTGGTATTATTGTGGAATATTCCTATATCAGTAATACTATTAATATTGTTTGACTTAATATTCGAAGCTAATATTATGTGATGATGTGCTTATGGTTGTTCTTTTTATGAAGCCTATCTGATGTTTCTGTTTATGTTATTCGTTTTATGTTTACGCTTTACGTTAACGACCATTTACTTTATGCACAGCTCACGTTTTGTTTATGCTTTCAAAAAAATTTCTACCCATATTTTCCGCTAAGTATTTTAAAGAAAGGTTTTAAAGAATGAGAGTAAAAGAGTAATAGACTAATAGTTAACCTAAATACATTCTAGGAGTATTGGGTTAAAAATTAGGATGTTATATTTTGGTATCAGAGTAGTACGGTCCTTACGGAGCTTGAGGATTGGACTGACTATGCTTCTTAAGCATAATGTGATAGTTATGTCATCTATAGTGTCTTATGAATAGGATAAGACTTAGGATAAAGATGCATGACTCCTGTTTGTGTGTGTGTCATGGTAACTAGCTCAATTTGCATAGAGTATTGAGCCTGATCACCTCAGTGTTTGCTGCTTTGTGTGCTTAGGGACCAATGGCAAGACCACGACAGACTAGGATGACAGGAGGGGGCGAGCAGAATAATGAGACTGCTGAAGCCCTTAGGGATATGGTGAGGACCATGTAAATGAGATTTGAGAGAATGGATTGTCAGCGTAATGTTGGTTGTGGCCCAATGCTACTGAAGATCTTAAGCACGCCCGATTTCGGGAGTTCCACAAAGCAAACCCGCCATCGTTTAGAGGAGCTCTGAACCCAGACCAAGCTAATGAGTAGATCAAGAGCATGAAAAAGATCTTCTCGATGATCGCTTGCACCGAGGAATAGAAGGTGACCTTCGCTACCTACATGCTAGAGGTGGATGCGGAGTTTTGGTGGACTGGCACACGAAGACTGCTAGAGGCAACAGAAACCCTGATCAATTAGGAGTTGTTCAAGGCCTACTTCTACGAGAAGTACTTCCTAGATTCTGTGAGGAATGTTAAGGACATAGAATTCAAGTAGCATAAGTTATAGCTTTATGTCATTCAAGTAAGGAAAATGTCTACTACATTTATTAAGTTTTGGTAATCAATTACATGAGCCTTGTAATTGATTACACAACTTCAAGTTTTAAAACAGGAAAGTTGAGGGCTCTGGTAATCGATTACATGGGCCTTGTAATCCATTACCACTGTTGCATTCTTGGGTCCCAAGAACATCTGAGTAATCAATTACATGGAATAGTAATCGATTACTAGAGTTCAGAATGTGTAATCGATTACATGATGTTATAAGCGATTACTCTGGCCAAAAGTTCATTTTGAACGTGGAAAAGCTCTCTGGTAATCAATTACATGGGCCTTGTAATCGATTACAGTACCTTAAAAACACAAAAATCTAAGCTTGAAACACGAAATCATGCTTGAGACATTCTTTTTTAGTCTACCTATGCTTAAGAAAACCCTAAGACATAAATTATTAGCACTTGTGACTAGGTGAAATTCACACCAAGCTCATCATCATCACATGGCCAAATTGTGCATTCAAGAGAGTGCTTCCATATCCAACTTTTCCTTGAGATAAAGAGACAAGTTTTTGAGCTCTAGAGATCTTAAAGTGATAACAAGAACCTAAACTTTATGTGCACTTCATTTTATTCTTCATTAGAAAAGTAAAGTGAAGGCTCAAATTAAATATGAGATGCAACCTCATTCTTATCTTTACATTTAGGTGGTGACTTAAAAAAATAAATATGCTAGACAAAGAAACGTAAATATGAATGCAAGTCCAATTCTTTTATTTTAGTGCTCTAGGCTCCACATCAATTGACTTTAAGACTAAAATAGGTGAGCTTCGAGATTAATTATTAGGTGATATGAGAATGCAAGCTCTTGCTTTAATCTTTAAGTTTTAGGTGGTGGCTTGAAAAATAAACATGCTAGACAAGAAATGTAAACATGAATGCAAGTTCATTTTATATTCTTTACTAAAACTCATACAAGACTTTAAAGGAATATAAACCTCAATCCCACACATATCTTAACAAGACAAAGTGAGCTTTAGAGTTCTTTGTACCAAAGTTTCAAGGAAACCTTATGGTTTGAACATCATCATCAAGCTCAAGGAAATGGATCAAGAGATCAAAATAACTAACAACCTTTCTTTGGAATCAAAAACAAGGCAAGGAAGAAGGAAATCAAAACCGAACCCAAAAGGGAAGAAAATGAAAGGAAAAATCGAAAACCAAGGCTAAACAAAAGGAAATGAAAAGCCAAAATATGTTAAGATCAAAAGCAAGTTTCAAGCTTTAGAGGTTTCTCAAATGATAATCATAGGTCCATTATCTTGGAACCTCATCATCAAGCTAAGAAATTTCCTCTCAAACCAAGCCTTATGGCCAAGAATAAAAAGAGAGAAAAGAGTTTGAACTAAGAAAAACTACACCTTTTCATAATAAAATATCAACACAAAAGTTGGAACATTAAAAGAACAAAACCATCAAGGAAGGTAGAGAAGGCCTTGAGGGCCGAAATGAAAAGAGAAGAAGAAAAAGAAACCAAAAAGAAAAGCCCAAGAAGGTTCATCAGAACAACATTATAATCTAAGAACAAAGCATATCAAAGTAAAGAAAAGAGTTTAGAACAAGTTCCCTACCTTGGATATGCTTCTTGATTGAGAGGGGGCTTGACCTTGGAAAAATAAATGTAGGAGGAGAAGAAGAAGAAGAACTCTTGAGGTGAAGAAAGGAAAACTTGAAGTTGTGAGAATGAGTAAACGTTCTTGCAATCCTCCTTTGGTGTCTATTTATAGACAAAAGAAACATGAGGATGGTGAGGAGGAGGGGTGGCGCCATTATGGGAGGAAGGAGGGAGAGAAAATATCTCCTGGTTGTGTCTTTTCAAGGTAAAGTTGTAAGAATGGCTAGGTATGGGCTTGGGTATGGTGTGGCATGCCCTTTTGAGTGTTTGAATGAACAAACATGTGATGCATTAGGAGGGTGAGGTGGCTCCATTTTGGAGCATCCAAGGGGGAGGAAAATATCTCATTTAATTGTGGTTTAATAATGTATTTAGGTGTATCTTTGATTAGGCATAAGCCTAGGAGTTTATAGTAAACTGTTTAAGTGAAAGGAAGAGTAATTAAGGCTATTTAAGGCATGATTAATGAGCATTCTTATCCATTAGTAGTGTAACATCCTAATTTTTAACCCAATACTCTGGAACATACTTAGGTTAATCATTAGTCTGTTACTTCATAGTTCTCATTTTTTACTTTGAAATACTTAGCAGAAAATACGGGTAAATTTTTTTTTGAAATACAAAGTGAGAGCCACGTGATGCGATATAACATGTAACGGACAAAACATACATCTCATAACGTCATAGCATAAGGCACATAAAGGCACATCATGAGAAACACTGAATATCACCTCATATATATATATATAACTTGCCCACTTATAAGCGTGGGACTTAATTTAGTACAACACGAGTAATACAATTAAAGAGGAAATATAAGAGAAAGTGCAACGGAAACTATAAAAGCAACTCCCCTACCCAAGTGCAACTAACGGGATGACCTCTAATACAAAAGAAGGTTCATCTCCATCTAAGTGGTGTGTGCTCTACCCGGGTACTCCATCGGTCGATCGTCACCTCCTACTGACGTCCATCTCGCGAACAAGGCAAATATCCGGGAAACTGGGCGAGTTCCTCGGGCGTAAAAAGGCGGAACGGGGATCGAGAGTGACCCACGCAGTGTGGCCGCATCTCCGGTTGTCGTGCAAGCCGTGGCTGAGTCACGGTATCCTCACTGCCCTCTCTAAACGGTGGGGGAGAGGGGGCGGAGCTCTCGCTATATGGATGGGTAGGCGGGTCCTCGGATGGGTCGGTTTCCGAGAAGTAGGTCCGGGGCACGTATTCGGGATAGTCTCGCATGGCTGAGGCGGCGGTGTGCATGCGGAGCACTCTCTCGTCATGCGTACGCGCGCGCTCAAAAACTCGCTCGTCATCGCCATAGGGTGCAGTCGAGGAAAAGCGATGGGCGTGCACAGGATGAGCGAAGGGGCATCCTACGAACATGAAAACCCGCACCGTGCACTGTCCCTCAAAATGGTATGACCCGTGAGCCGGGTCATAGTGCACCTCCTGTAACATCCTAATTTTTAACCCAATACTCTAGAACATATTTAGGTTAATCATTAGTCTGTTACTTCATAGTTCTCATTTAACTTTGAATTACTTAGCGGAAAATACGGGTAATTTTTTTTTTGAAATAAAAGTGTTTCTAGATTTTTCCTTTCTTGAACTTTTGAGAACCTTAACTTTGATGTTGTTTCAAAATGGTTCTAATGACTCAATGATGAGGTCTCATGATGTTGGAGTTTGTATATCACCAAGATCATGGATTCTAGAGTTTCAAACATTTCTTTTCTTTCCTTGAAGTTTCGGCCATTACCTTTTCCTTTTCATGCTAGATGTTTGATTTTCTAAATATGGTATGTTGAGTTCTAAGAACTCTAGACTTTTACTTTGTCTTGGTTTGATGAGTTTGGGTTGAGGTTTAAGTTCCTTTAAAGTCTTGTTAAGAGCTCTAGAAAGATAAAATGAACTTGCATAATTTATCTTATGCTTGCATTCATATTTACATTCTTGCTATGCATCTTTACTTTCAAGCCATCACCTAAGAACATAAAGATTAAAATGGAACTTGTATCATCACTTAACTTAATTCTCAAAGCCTTTCTATTTCGGCCTTAAAGTCGATTGTTGTTGGGCCTAGAGCACTAAAATAAAGAATTGAACTTGCATTATCACCTAATTAATTTCTCGAATGCCTATCTATTTCGGCCTTAAAGTCGATTGTTGTTGGGCCAAGAGCACTAAAATAAAGAATTGAATCTTGCATCTTTACTTTCAAGCTTGCACGTTTAAGATTATGCTTCAGATATTTACTTTCGAAGTTTACACGTTTAAATTATGCCTTGCATATTTAATTTCAAGTCATCACTTTACCTTGAAAGCAAGATTAAAAATGAAGAGCATGAAGCACGCTTAGTTTATGTGGTAACTTAAGAACCTACAGCTGATAGACTTGCCCATTTCATTCCAAGTTAAAGTTTAATGCAAACCACACTTTGAATGTCCGTTTTTCGGCCAAGTAGTGAAGATGGACTTGCAATGAGTTTTCATCTAGCTACTAGGGCCAATAGCCTATGTTTTGAGTTTTCCTTAAAGTTTGACAATTCTTTATAAGGTTATGTCGTTATAAGTTGTGATTCCAATCTCTTTTAGGGGATGGAATATGTTTTGGTCAGTGACCTAAGGCTTCACTTAGCCTCTTGATGAATTAAAATGTTTTGCAAAGAGTTTTAGAAATTCTAGATTGATTCCAAGAGAAACTAGTTAACTTATGTACCTAGAAATGTCAATTTAATTCTCTTATTGAGGCAAGATGTTTTCGGCTCTGATGTGATGAATGTGATGCTGTATGATGATGTTTTAATGTGTTGGAATGTGTGAAAATATCATGTGATGATGTAGAAGCAAACCTATGCATGATAGGTAAGAAACTAGCTAACTAGAAATACCGTAAAGCTAGAATTTAACATAGTTTTGACCCATTTGTTTATGGAACCAATCCAAACTGTTTTAATGGGAACATAATCAGATTTAGATTGTTTAGACATGAAAAACTTGGTATCATTTGAGTTAGAATCGAATTCTAGCACCTAGCGGGAAACTAGTAACTAGAAAACCGTAAAAATGCAAATGTAGAACTCTTAGAACATTTAATTTTCTGGAATCTGTCCAGCACCCTTACAACATGATAAACATGGTTAATAATTAGTCCTTAAACATAGGAATGTCTCATAATTGATTTAGATTTAATGTATATACCTCAGTAAGACGGAACCGAGAAAGGGTCTAAAACGTAAGTTCTAGAACCCCGTAAAAACGAGTTAGAGATTCTGTCCTATGCTATTCAGATTTAAGTATGAACATGAGAATGAAGAATGATGTTTAATATGAGCCTTAGGGG
Organism: Dalbergia cochinchinensis; assembly: GCA_031216125.1. Lineage (NCBI taxonomy): Eukaryota > Viridiplantae > Streptophyta > Magnoliopsida > Fabales > Fabaceae > Dalbergia > Dalbergia cochinchinensis. The sequence goes on along the minus strand of CM062368.1, from coordinate 52,395,517 downwards.
CATAAAATATGAGCGACGGATATTAGAGAGCTATATCTCAAGATTAAGACCCGTAAGGGTCAAAGCATAAGCTACCGTGAGGGTAAGCGTTTGAATGATGTATGATGATGCATGAAGTATGCTAATGATGATGATGTTATTCATATGAGGAATTTATGAGGTTATATGTTTATGTGGCATAAAGCAAATTTGGAAGGAAATTCGGTGTAATGACCGTTTTGGCCGCCGAATTTCCGACAAATTTGGAAGGAAACTCGGTGTAATGACCGTTTTGGCCGCCGAATTTCTGGCAAATTTGGGGACTTAAAGAGATTTTGAAAATTAAGGTACTAAGATGGGTTCTAGGATGACACCGGTTCGCGCGAGCACCTCCATAGAACTCATGTGACATCGGTACCATTTTATACTCTTAGGTGACACCGGTTCGGCCGAGCACCCCTAAGAGATTTGCCCCCTAACCCGTACTCAGATAGTCGGGATTTATGATACGCTTATCGTTAAGTGGTAAGTAAGAACTAGTGACGACTAGTTAAGGTATGAGCTCATAACCTAGATGTATGACACGTTCTGGGTGACACCGGTTCGGCCGAGCACCCCCAGTTCGATTGTCTTTTAGGGTGGCCCATGAGGAAGAAAAGTTCATGATTATGATTATGTCACTATGTTTTGTCCCATATGAATGTTACTATTGCCACTTTATGCCACCAATGATGATGATGCTTGATGTTATGTTTTATGTATGTGCATTAGGTAGTGCCATGCATACATTTTCCATTATGTTGCATTCATGACATTAAGATCATCCTAAAATGAACGGACCTTGGCTAAAGTATATTTTTGAAGTTTAAAATGAACTAAATGCATGTTCAGTCATTTCATATAATTAAACCCAAGGTTCCTGAGGACGTAGATGATGACACCTAGGTAGTAGGAGGCCCTACTGAGATTCTTTAGTAAGATTCTCACTCCCTCTATCTCTTTCTTTCCGTCACGTCTTCAGATGGCGACGTTCGTAGCATTCATGGACACCCCGACATGGGAGGTGCACTATGACCCGACTCACGGGTCATACCATTTTGAGGGGCAGTGCACGGTGCGGATTTTCATGTTTGTAGGACGCCCCTTCGCTCATCCCGTGCACACCCATCACTTCTCCCCGACTGCACCCTATGGCGACGACGAGCGGGTTTTTGAGCGTGCGCGTACGCATGACGAGAGAGTACTCCGTAGGCACACCGCCGCCTTAGCCATGCGAGATTATCCCGACTATGTGCCCCGGACCTATTTCACGGAGACCGACCCATCCGAGGACCCGCCTACCCATCCGTATAGCGAGGACTCTGCCCCCTCTCCACCACGGATAAGGGAGGGCAGTGAGGATACCGTGACTCAGCCACGGCTTACGCGACGACCGGAGATGCGACCATACCGTGGGGGTCACCCTCGATCCCCATTCCGCCTCTTCACGTCCGAGGAGCTCGCCCAGTTTCCCGGATATCTGCCTCGTTCGCGAGATGGACGCCAGTAGGAGGTGACGATCGTCCGATGGAGTACCCGGTTAGAGCACACACACCACTTAGATGGGGATAAACCTTCTTTTGTTTAGAGGTTATCCTATTAGATGCACTCGGGTAGGGGAGTAGATTATGTTTATGTTTTAGGTTGTATTTCCCTTGTACTGAATTAAGTCCCACACTTATAAGTGGGCAAGTTATATATATATGAGATTATATTCAGTGATGTTCATGATGTGCCTTATGTTATGATGATTGTGAGACGATTGTTTTACTTTGCATGGTTTACCGCTTATCGCATCACGCGGCTCTCACTTTTATTTCAAAAAAAAATTACCCGTATTTTCCGCTAAGTAATTCAAAGTTAAATGCGAACTATGAAGTAACAGACTAATGATTAACCTAAATATGTTCTAGAGTATTGGGTTAAAAATTAGGATGTTACACCTCCCATGTCGGGGTGTCCACGAATACCACGAACGTCGCCATCTAAAGACGTGGCGAAAAGAAAGAGATAGAGGGAGTGAGAATCTTGCTAAAGAATCTTAGTAGGGCCTCCTACTACCTAGGTGTCATCATCTACATCCTCAGGAACCTTGGGTTTAATTATACAAATTGAGTGAGCATGCATTAAGTCCATTTTTAAGTTCCAAATCATAGTTTAGCCAAGGTCCATTCATTTTAGGATGATCTTAATGTCATGAATGCAGCATAATAGAGAATGTATACATGGCGCTACCTAATACACATACATAAATCATATCGTCAAGCATCATCATACTTAGTGGCATAAAGTGGCAATAGAAACATTCATATAGGACAAACTTAGTGACATAATCATAATCATGAAACTTCTCTTCCTCATGGGCCACCCTAAAAGACAATCGAACTGGGGGTGCTCGGCCGAACCGGTGTCACCCAGAACGTGTCACAGATCTAGGTTATGAGCTCATACCTTAACTAGTCGTCACTAGTTCTTACTTACCACTTAACGATAAGCGTATCATAAATCATAAATCCCGACTATCTCAGTACGGGTTAGGGGGCAATTCTCTTAGGGGTGCTCGGCCGAACCGGTGTCACCTAAGAGTATAAATTGGTACCGATGTCACATGAGTTCTATGGAGGTGCTCGGCCGAACCAGTGTCATCCTAGAACCCATCTTAGTACCTTAATTTTCAAAATCTCTTTAAGTCCCCAAATTTGTCGGAAATTCGGCGACACGATGGCATTACGCCGAATTCCTTCCAAATTTGCTTTATGCCACATAAACATATATCCTCATGAATTCCTCATATGAATAACATCATCATCATTTACATACCACATGCATCATCATAGAACATTCAAACGCTTACCCTTACGGTAGCTTATGCTTTGACCCTTACGGGTCTTAATCTTGAGATATAGTTCTCATCCGTCGTTCATATGTTATGCACCTAAGGGCTCATAATAAACCATCATTCCTAATCCTCATGTTCATACTCAAATCTGAAAAGCATAGGGTAGAATTTCTGTCTTGTGGTTGCGGGGTTCTAGAACTTACGTTTTAGACCCTTTCTTGGTTCCGTCTTCGCCTAAGGCGCTATAAATTAAATCTAAATCAATTATGAGACATTCCTATGCTTAAGGACTAATTATTAATCATGTTTATCATGTTGTAAGGGTGCTGGACAGAATCTAGAAAATTAAATGTTCTAAGAGTTCTAAACTTGCACTTTTACGGTTTTCTAGTGACTAGTTTCCCTCTAGGTGCTAAAATTCAATTCTAATCCAAATGTTACCAAGTTTTTCATGTCTAAACAATCCTAGTCTGATTGTGCTCCCATTAAAACAGTTTGGATAAGCTCCAAAAACAAATGGTTCAAAACTATGTTAAATTCTAGCTTTACGGTATTTCTAGTTAGCTAGTTTCTTACCTATCATGCATAGAATCATTTCTACATCATCATATGATATTTTCACACATTCTAACACATCAAAACATTACCATACAGCATCACACTCATCATGACAGAACCGAAATCATGGAGCTTTAGTGAGAGAATTAAATTAACATTTCGAGGTACATAAGTTAACTAGTTTCTCTTGGAATCAATTTAGAATTTCTAAAACTCTTTGCAAATCATTTTAATTCATCAAGAGGCTAACGGAAGCCTTAGATCATAACTGAAATACCTCATAGATAAAATGCTTACCCACTGGGCAGGACTCTTCAAGTACATAATGTATAAATAAATACAACAGAAAATAGAAATACATCGAAAAGAACTGAAAGAAAACATCCCGATCCCCGTGCAATCTATGATGGATAACCCCAACGCAAAAAGGGGTTCATCCATACTAGTGATGTGCGTGCACTAAGGCCTACCCTCTGTCTATGCAATGAGATCACGGGTATGGAGGGACGTAGCCAATCCATGGGCGGAGCTCGGCCGGGGCAGGTATGCCCTGTGACTGGATGGGCCGCCCACGTCGAGGTCGTGGTCCTGGTGCCGGAGCTCTCCGACGCTGGGTAACCGTCTCCTCGCTGCCCGTCGGTCGCTGCGGTGGAGTGGGGGCAGAGTCCTCATGACCCATAGGGACATCCTCTATAGGGTCCTCCTCCGAGTGTTGTGTCAACGGCACGTATACCGGCAAATCGGTTGAACGGTCAAAGGGGGCTCGCAGGTTCTGCTCCCATTGGGGTCGTGCATGCTCGAAAATCGCGGGATCGTCGTAGGGGGATGCCGGGGTGAAGTGGTGGCTATAGACACGGTGCGAAAATGGCCGTCCAACGAACATGAATACACGTAAGGTACATCGGCCCTCAAAATGGTAGGACCCATACTCCGGGTCGTGGTGGATCTCCCACCGTGGGGTGTCAATGAATAGGACGAAGGTTGCCATCTCGCTCTGAAGACGTAATGGAAAGGAAAAGATAGAGGGAGTGAGATTCTTACTAAAGAAACTTAGTAGGGTTTTCCTTCTATCCTAGGTGTCATCATATATGTCTCCAGGAATCTCGGGTTATTTATAGAATAATGGACATACATAGGTTCAATTATGAGTTTTCCAAAATCTCATTTCCGAGAATCCGTTCTTTTTAACATGGCACTTGTGTTACATAGGCTATATACTAAAATCATAGACATAAATCATGTAGCTTGGTATGTAGAACATAAATCATATAACTGGTACATGGAACATAAATCATATAACTGGTACATGGAATATAAATCATATAACTGGTACATGGAATACAAAACACATAACTGGGTTACTTAGGTGACATAAGAACCTTTACTTAACTGGACCGCCCTAATATTTCTCCCTTTGGAGAAAACTCTAGATTATGAGCTCATACCACACTAGTCGTCACTAGCATCTAGACTTTATCCATTTGGATAAGTCAACTTCCCCGACTTTAAATGCGGGTTTAGGGGGCTAGAATCACATTGTCCCCACCCTTAATTCGGTGGTTTCAAAGGATTACATTCTTATGTTCTAAGTCATCCTAAGTTTAACATGTTTCTTTAAGATGCCACATAATTAATGCATAACACATAATTACTACCTCGGCATCTCTAAAGTTCTTTTACAGAAATAATAACATGTTAATACAAGCTATCACATAGGGATAATAGTTCACATGGCACCATACACGTCATGAGCTAACACATCAATTCATCATCAAACTTAGAGGCGCATAATCATCCCTTAAGGTAAAAATCCCTAAATTGGGTAACCTCAACTTTCCCATTACTTTCTAGTATGTTTATGGGATTGATTAACCTCATTACCATAATCCATTAAGTTCTAAATCCTAATTAATTATGGTTGGACAGCTTTATGTAGTTGTTCATATTTGATGAATTACGTGTTCTAGAAAATGCGTTTTAAGCCCTTTCTCGCATCCGACTTTTTCTATGGTGCGATAATTAATACCTAGGCCAATTATGAGTCACTCCCACACATCTCGACATAATCTAATGTGATTCTAAATATTTTATCAAGGCTGGGCAGAAACTCATTTTGCCATTCTTCATAGTTCTAGAATTCACATATTAAGCAAACAAAGTCACTAATAATGCTTTAAAGAGTCTAGAACAATTATCATATACTTGGCAAGGTATTACAACATATTTAGACCACCCAAAATAGAATTTAAGGTGCTGAAATTACTAAGGCAAAACTGAAAACCTTTAAGGCATAAAATCATGAGAAAAACCTTTCTTTCAACCATATAACTTGCTAGTTTCTCTTGGAACCTTTTTGGGACTTCAAGGCCATGAAAAATCAAAGTTTATTTTGCCAAAACCCATCATGGAACATCAAGGGCAGCAGCCATTTCGGCTTGCTCTTGACAATGATTCAAAACTTGAAAACATGTTTAAAACCTTGGTTAAGTGCATCAAAGCTTAGAAAAATTCTAAGACATGCATTATAGGCCCTTGTAGTTAAATGAAACTCATCCTAGAGCCATTTACACCACATGGCCGAATGATGTTCAAGGAGATACCTCCTTGATTTAATTCTTTTCTTAAGATGAAATGGGCAAGTCTTTGAGCTCTAAAGTTTCAAGTGATGACATAGAATAAACGTGCTATGCATTTCATTTTATAGTCCTTTAGAAAATAAAGTGATAGCACAAAGTAAAAGATGAAATGCCTCTCCATTCTTATTCTTAGAGTTTAGTGATGACTTGAAATATAAAATGAGATGCAAAGCTTGAAACATAAACGTGCATTGTGCAAGTTCATTCATTATCTTGGGTCTTAGTGATGGCATAAGAAATAAACGTGCTAATGCAAAGCATAAACATAAATGTGGATGCAACTTCTTTTATATCTTGTTTAGAGCTCTTGCAAGACTTTAAAGGAAACAAAGTTTCAACCCATAACTCATCCTCACAAGAAGAGAAAATACTAGTGTTGCTAAGTTGTATAAAAGAAAACCATATCTTCAAAGTCCATGAGGTGGCCGAATCCTCATCATGAGGAAACAACCTTATTTTTGAACTCTAGGGACCAAGATCTTGGTGATTCAAACACCAACATCTCAAGTCCTCATCATTGAGTATTTTTGCAATGCTCTACATTTATTAACAACACAAAACTCATGACCAACATAAAGGAAAGAAACCGAAACATACTTGGCCTAGAAACCAAATTTATGCTCTAGAGTTTTGTTCATGTGACATACATCAACATGAAGCCCTCATCATCAAGCTACCATTTTTCTAAGTCCCAAAGGCCTTCAAGGCCGAAAACTCAAGGGAAAAGAAATGAGGTTTTCAAGGTTCAAGAGAAACATAACTATGTCTTGAGCAAAACTTGAAAGTAGTAATCTTTTTTTTTGAAAACTCAAGCTTTAGAGGTTGTTTATGTGACAAACATCATCACACAACTCTCATCATCAAGCTTCTCATATTTCAAGTCCAAGAGGCCTTCATGGCCGAAACCTAAACAAAAGAAAAGGAAAGTTTCAAGACATCAAAGAAACATAACTCATTATTGACCAAGACTTTGAAAAAGAGAAACCTTTCTTGGAAAAACTCAAGCTTTAGAGTTTTTTCATGTGACAAAGGCCAACATGAAGCACTCATCACAAAGCTACCATTTTTCCAAGCACCTTAAGCCTCCATGGCCGAAACATCTAGGAACAAAAAGCTCAAAAAGAGTTTTCATGAAAAACATAGCCTTGTCTTAACCAAAACATGAAAAAGATAAAACTTTTCTCAAACAAAACACAAGCTTTAGAGGTCTCATGTTAGGATGAACACATGGTTATCCCAAGAGAGCACTCATCATCAAGCTCTCCTCATTTTGGTCTTGAGGCCGAAAATGAAAGAAAAAGGAGAAATGATGGAACTTTTTCTTAAGAAAGGTTCAAGCTTTAGAGGCCTCACTTTAAGATGAACTCATGGTTTCATCTTTGAGAGCACTCATCATCAAGCTCTCACTACCATGGCCTTAAGGCCGAAAATGAAAAGGAAGAGAAAAGAAGAACCGAAATAATGCTTGGGAGAAAGACTTACTAACAACACAACTTTCAAGCAAGATAAACATTGAGCACGAAAATAAAAGAAAGCATTCTTGAAGAGCTCCCTACCTAGAGTTTGGGATTTGAGAGGAAGTGAAGAAGATGAAGAGGTTGGAGAGGATGAGCTCTTGAACTTGAGAGAAAGAAACTCAAAGTGCTCTAACTCAAAGCTTTAGTGAAATGAACAAAGGTGCTTCAAGTTCCCTAAGCTACCTATTTATAGAGAAGTGAAATTAATTGAATATTGGAGGCCTTTTGGGGGGAGAATTTCGACCACTTTTACAGCCACATGAGGGAGGAAAAATCTTGTTCAAAGCATGGTGTAAAGTCATTCAAAGCATGGTGAAAAGTCTAGCTATGCATGTCCTAAAGTATGGCTAGCATGTACCTTATTTTCAAACCTTTAAAAATGCATAAAAACTTGAAATTTTGGGCTGCAAAATCTGAAGAGAACCGTGCTTCTCATGCCCAAAAAGAGGATAAAATTTTCTAGACTTAAATTCCCAAAGCATAGGTAATGTGTTGTAAGACATGTTGTCTTGAAAAAGTTTGATGGAAAGCTTGAATGACCACAAAAACAAATCATTCTTTTTGAGTTTGAAAGACATAATTATTTTCATTTTAGAAATGAATTGAAAGCCTTGATTGACCATATAAAATATTCTTTGAGTCTTGAGTGACAATTTTTCTTGAAAGTTGATCATTGATTGAAAGTGTTCAAGACATATGTCACAAGATAGCTTGAACACATAGACTAACTTTTTGATGATTTTCTAGGAGAAAATGGCGCCATTCTTGGCAGCCTTGGGGAGGAGAAATATCTCCTTAAACCATGTTCTAGAAGTGTGCTTTGGTGTGACATAGATTAGGCTTAGGATTAAAAGTTGCTAAGTAGGTACTTAGGTGCACTAATAGGTTAATTAAAACCACAAATCCCTAGGTTAGAAGTGGTCTAGAAGGATTAGGGGAGTCAACACCTCCAAGACTAGTGATGTGGGTGTGACAACTTGTCTTGAAAAGAAAAGTTGATGTGAATAGTGGAAACACTATTCGACACAATTCACAGATTCTTATTCTTTTTCAAAGAATGAGACTAGCATGAGATTTGAATTTCCCTAAGCAATTTTAGGTTCCAATTAATTCTAAATGATGGTTTTGGCTCTAGATTAATTATGGAAATTAATTAACCTTTAATTAGAGCCTAATATTACTTAGGTTTGGAGTTAAGCGGCTCATTAAGCTGAAAATGAAATATGCAGAGGCAAAACCGTAATTTTCACCGAAAGTTGCCCGGAACCTCCGGGACTTAAACAAACATAGTTCATGCCTTAAAATCATTGTTTTGAACCTAGAACAAAGTCCGGGTCGAAACGGAACTTAAAACTGCCTTAATTCTGTTACAGGGGTATTTTGGTCATTTACGCGCAGAAATCTCAGAAATGAGGTTTTCCTGCTTTGTTAGGCACTCATGCGCATACAATCCCCTTCATATAACATATGAACCCTATGAGGATGGCCAAAGTCGGCCGCCCTCGTGTTTCGGGTAAAAATGACCTCAGGGGCATTTCGGTCATTATGAAAGTTTAGCGAAAATCGGGGCGTTACACAAGAGGCCTAGAAACACAGCCCTTCATTGTTCTTCCTCTCAAACCTCCATTAACAAGCTTCAAGCTTCAAAAACTCTAACTTAGAGTCACTAAAACACCAAGATCCTTTTAGAAAACTTGTTCTACTCCTCATAATCTATCAAACTAACCGATTGTAATTTTAATTCCTCATCAATCCTCACCTTGGTACCTCATACATCACTGATTAATGAAGGGCTTGGTGCTGATTTGGTGAACTTGAAGTGAGCAAAATCAATCTTGGAGCATCCTTTGGAGCCAAGATCCCTAAAGCCACCAAAGTAGGGTTTTTGAACCTCTTCTTCTTCAAATCCATTTTTCTGTGTTAGTCACTGATTTAAATTGATATTTTTAGTTATGTTGGTTGGTTATATATGGATATTGATGTATTAATTTTGGTGGAGTGTTTGGATGATTCTAGAAATCATTTTTGTCAAAAGGAATAGTAGACTCTGCTGCTGGATTTTCGGATTTCTTCTGGATAGGTTATGGTTCATGAATTTTCTGATGTATTTGTAGTAATTTTTATGAGCTATAAAAATTATATGTTAAAGCTAACATCCTAAGGCAACTCCATGATTTTTCTTGGGTCCTAAAAATGAGTTTTACTATTTTATAAAAATAAAAAACTGAGGCTGTTCTTGGGTTGTCTGGACAGCCAATTCTGAAGCTCTGAGTTTGTCTAATTTTGTTACAACATCAAATGATTGATTTTTCCACTAGAATTTCTACAGGATATTGAGGACATATTAAAGTCCAACCATGAATTTTGTGTAAATTGATATGATCATTTGATATGGTAATAAGATTGGAACTTTGGTTGTTGGCTACAAATAAGGGGTTTCTGGCCTCCTATTTTGTTGAATTTTGTTATCATACTTAAAGAACTCTTTTAACTCTGAAATTTGGACCTTGGGGACACATTGAAGTGTCCTGGATAATTTTTATAGCCTTGGATTTCATGGTTTGAAATGCAAAATGATTTGTGCTATAAATATGTGAAATCTGCCATTGTGCTGAAAATGAATTAATGCTCTGAGTTGGTGAAATAATGACATTGGGTTCAAGTATGACATATATGAATGCATGCTAGTGACTTTAAGGAATGGTTTGAGGCATGATTGAAATCATATTATGAATGAATACGTATATGTGCCTCATGCATGCATTTGGAAAGAATAGTGAATGATATGTGTATGTGGCTAAAGAGAATATATGAACTTTAATTGTGCATATTCTGACATATGGAGAAAACTGAAACAAGACTTAGATTGAATGAGGGGAAGGCAAAAGTAGGAACTTTCCCAAAATACTGAGTGTGCCTATTCTGACATATGGAGAAAACAGAAGCAAGACTTAGATTGAATTAAGGGGAAGGCAAAAAGAGGAACTTCCCCCGAGATATTATGAGTCGGTAGATGTATCGGCTAGGAATAGAACTGTGTGTGATACAAAAATGGAAAAAAATGAAGTCCGATGATCACGTATAGGAATAAGCTCAGTCCTAATAAGCAGTCTATTTCCCCTGTGTGGTGTGATCCACTATAAATGCCATTTGGTATAAACTATTTATTGTGGAGTTGTCCATGGCCAATACCCATTGGGTATAAACTAAGTCTTTCCTTTGTCAATGAAGAAATGAGTTTTACAACATGATATAAGCTAAGTCTTTCCTATGTCAATGAAAAGAGAAAATGCACTAGATTAAGTTCCTTGGCCACGAAAAGAAATGCATAATCTATTATTATTTCTGCATATAAGTTTACTTGATAACGCTTGTAAGAATGAAATTTCTACTTATGTTTTGGTTGTTATTTTTGAAAATCTGCTTAGGATGATTTACTAGATGCTTGACATTATAATACATATGCATCAAGTGATTGATTATTAAAAGCTACCCCACTTCAGAAGTACTATTTGGAACTTTAAAAATAAACCATTGGTATGAAGTGCATGATCACTCTTTTTCTAATAAACTGAAGTGGTTGGGGCGATGACGATGACATTATGAGTGAGTTTTTGGGGAGTTGCCCTACTGAGAATTGTATAATTCTCACCCCTATATGTTTTGTGTTCCCGTGTCGCCTCTAGGTTGATCCAGAGAATGATGTGGCTGCTACGTGCAAGAAACTCAGGATTTGTAGTAGTTTAGTAGTTGATGCTTTTCTTGTGTGGTATATAGTTGTAGGTATATGTGTAGCTGAATGTAATAGTGATTGTATATGTATTCAAGCTCATAGTAGAGCTTCCTTATCTTATTGACTTGTATCTTTGTTATACATGTTAACTAAATTACGCTAGCTATTACATGATCTTATTGCATTTGCTATAGTTATTTAAAAAAGGTCCGATAATTTAGAAGTAACAACTCTCGAGTCTAATGTCATGACTTAAGGATGACGTTATACTTGGGGTGATGTTACATTATGGTATCAAAGCAGTTCATCCAAGTGGGACCTTGGGGAATGGACTGGCTATGTTTCCGAATCTTAGATAGGTCATGCCTTGAATCTTATCTATATGATAGGATATAGGGTTGAGATATGCATGATAGTCTAGTGGTGTTGTTGTTGGTTGCTATCACACTTACCATAGTGTTGAGCCTGATCAACTCAATATCTTTGTTTGGTGTGTCCAGGAACTAATGGCAAACCATTGATGTCCTAGGAGCGGGAATGTTGAGCTAGATGACATGATGGATACTCTCCATAAGATAGCTGCAGAGATGAGAGCACAAGCTGCAATGGCCAAATGGATAATGGAGAACTTAAATCGGAATGCAGCAGAGCTGGAGTTCATGGCACTCAAGCAAGGATCCATGAGTGCAGCAGAGTACACGACCAAGTTTGTGGGGTTCTGCCAGTTTTCCACTAAATACTACCGTAATCTTGATGAAGCTTGGAAGTGCATGAAGTTTGAAGGAAGGCTACGGGAGGGCATTAAAGCAGTTGTGAATCTCTTGGAGATTAAAGATTTTGCTACGCTGGTGAATGAGTGTCGGCTTGTAGAGGAATCCAATAGGAAGCTAGCAATTGCCAAATCTACTAGGGACAATTCTAAGAAGAGGCGAGCACTTGAAGACCAAGATTATGAGGATGCTCCACCTCAAAAGAAGCAATTTCAACCTAATCTGTCTGAGGATAAACCACAACAATGATCAACCACGAGCCAAGATTGCCCAAAATATGGGAAGAACCATGGAGGGCACCTTGTAGAGCTGGGCAAAATGTATGCTATCGCTATGGAAAACCAGGACATAAGATTTGGGAGTATCCAGAGAGATACACAAAACTTGTTGGGAAGTCACTGCACAAGAGTACCAAGAACTAAGAGGCCATCACCATTTGATAATTCGATCCTAGGTAGGAACGTTTTAGGATTCGATTGTTACCTTTTCACTGAATTGTTTGAGTCGCGTGTGAATTCCTTTTTTGATTTATGAAATATGTCTTTTGAAATTGTTTTCAAATGAATTTTAAAGGCAAAATTCTTTTTAAGGTGGGTGGTAATGTAACACTCTAAAAATTATTTAAAAATTAATTTGGGCTTTACTAGTCATAATTTTAAACATCTGACAGTTTTAGTGAAGATGAGGACAGTCCAACGGATTTGTAAAAAAAAAAATCATGAATAGTAACCTTGTGGCTCCACGGGCCTGTCGAGACAGCCAAAATCCTAGAACTGGGATCCAAAGGTGCCCAAAAATGAGAAACTATAGAATTGAGATTAGAAATTGTTAGAAATGAGGATTTTATACTTAGAATTAATTTTCGGGCAATGCCTTATTAACCGGGTACAGTGTTTCGCTCGTTTAGCGGAGTTTCAATGTGCAATTTTTAACGCTATACAAGTTACTTGGTGGCTAAGTAACCTTTACCAACCACTTTATGCCAAGTGGATGGCAAGGATTAAAACTTGAAAAGCAAGTTTTAATCATGACCTTTGATTTATTATATTTTACTCGGGAGCCAATAACTCAACCGTTCGGTGGATTTCGGTGTGCGGTTTTTGTAACACCCTAATATTCGACCCAATATTACTAGTACGTACTTAGGCCAAATATTAGTCGTTACTTACTGACATGGTTCATTTCCTTGGAAAATAGACTTAACGAAAATATGAGCCAACTTTTTTTTTTTTTTTTTGAAATCATTACTTAAAATAGAAGCCGCGCGTAACTTCACGAGTCGCTATCATAGTATGCGGAACGATAACATAGGAATGGCTCCAAAACATAACATCAATCATAACTGAAATACCTCATAGATAAAATGCCTACCCACTGGGCAGGACTCTTCAAGTACGTAATGTAAATATAAATACAACAGAATACAGAAATACATCGAACAGAACTGAAAGAAAACATCTCGACCCCCGTGCAATCTATGATGGATAACCTCAACACAAAAGAGGTTTCATCCATACTAGTGGTGTGCGTTCACTAAGGTCTACCCTCCGTCTATGCAATGAGATCACGGGTATGGAGGGACGTAGCCAATCCATGGGCGGAACTCGGCCGGTGCAGGCATGCCCTGTGACTGGATGGGCCGCCCATGTCGAGGTCGTGGTCCTGGTGCCGGAGCCCTCCGACGCTGGGTAACCGTCTCCTCGCTGCCCATCGGTCATTGCGGTGGAGTGGGGGTGGAGTCCTCATGACCCATAGGGACATCCCCTATAGGGTCTTCCTCCGAGTGTTGTGTCAGCGGCACGTACATCGGCATATCGGCTGAACGGTCAGAGGGGGCTCGCAGGTTCTGCTCCCATTGTGGTCGTGCATGCTCGAAAATCGCGGGATCGTCGTAGGGGGATGCCGGGGTGAAGTGGTAGCTATAGACACGGTGCGAAAATGGCCGTCCAACGAACATGAATACACGTAAGGTACATCGGCCCTCAAAATGATAGGACCCATACTCCGGGTCGTGGTGGATCTCCCACCGTGGAGTGTCAATGAATAGGATGAAGGTCGCCATCTCGCTCTGAAGACGTAATGGAAAGGAAAAGATAGAGGGAGTGAGATTCTTACTAAAGAAACTCAGTAGGGTTTTCCTTCTATCCTAGGTGTCATCATATACGTCTCCAGGAATCTCGGGTTATTTACAAAATAATGGACATACCCAGGTTCAATTATGAGTTTTCCAAAATCTCATTTTCCGAGAATCCGTTCTTTTTAACATGGCACCTGTAACACCCCGATTTTTCTGTCCGAGGGAAATGACCAAAATGCCCCTGAGGTCATTTCCTGACCCGAACTCGAGGGTAACCAACTCGGTCATCCTCGAAGGGTCAACTCAATGTTTGAAGGGGATTGAATGGCCTTTGAATGCTTTCGGAAGCGAAAATTTCGTTTCCATAGCTTTGGTCAAAATGACCAAAATACCCCTATAGCGCTTTTTTACGGGTAAAGGTGCCGCTTGAGCCGGAACTTTCCCCAGAGGTTTAAAAACATGTTTTCATGTGTCTAGAGGTCTCTGTTCAAGCCCCGTGATCCTGGCAGTTTTAGTGCAAAATTACGATTTTGCCCCTGGAATAGTGTTTTTAAGCTTAATGACGTAATTAAGCAAACCTAAGCAATATTAGGCTCTAAACGAAGATTAATTTATTTCCCTAATTAATCTAGAGTCAAAATAATTGATTAAAGTTAATTAGAACCTAAAATTGCTTAGATTAAACTTAAATCCCTTTTTAGAACTCAAGATTCCTAGTCTTGGAATCTTGAATAGTGTTTTCTCTCCATTTCCTTAAATCAAGGAAATGTGTCTAGAGTTGTTTAGACTCTAAATTGAGGATTTAACTCTCTAATGGTGCAAGACCACTCCTTAATTTTGTCTAGACCACCTTAATTACCCAATTACCTTACCTAAACACTTTCTTACAAATTCCTAATCTTAAGCATAACCAAAGATACACCTAAACACAACTCTAAACCACAATTAAAATGCAAGAAACTCTCCTCCCTTGGCTGATGCATTTCGCGCAGCCCACTCCCCATTGGCCACATGTTTAATTATTTTCTCACTCAAAGAACCATGCTTGAGGCCATACCTTGAACCATACCTCACCATACCTTAAGCCATACCTCACCATGCCTCAAGAACACATTATCTCACCTCATGGAACTCATGGATGTCTCTAATTCTGCACCTCATGGCCGAAACACATCAGCCCACATACACACTTCATTTGTTTCAATTCTCTATAAATAGAATGCCTTGAGGAGCTTGCACCACTTTTAGATCATTTGCTAAGTTTAGGAAACACTCAAAGCTTTTCTTTTTCTCTCAAAGTCTTTGTGTTCTTCAAGTTCTTGGAGTTCTTCAAGTTCTTCATCTTCTTCATTTCCTTCTTCCATCTTCAAGTTCATCACACCAAGTAGGGATTTTCTTTCATGTGTTATTTGTTTAAAGTTCTTGTTCTAAGCTTAAAGTTCATAGTTTCTCTTGATTCTTTTTAGAACTTCTTTTTCTTTCCTTTACCTTTTCATTTTCGGCCATGGGCCTTGGAGAACAAAGGAATGAGAGCTTGATGATGAGAGTTTCATGATGATGTTCATCACTTGAAACAAACTCTAGAGCTTGATTTTTGTTCTTGAGCAAAAGTGTTTCTAGGCTTTCCTTTCTTGAACTTTTGAGAACTTTAACTTTGATGTTATTTCAAAATGGTTCTAATGACTCAATGATGAGGTCTCATGATGTTGGTGTTTGTATGTCACCAAGATCATGGATTCTAGAGTTTCAAACATTTCTTTTCCTTCCTTGAAGTTTCGGCCATTACCTTTTCCTTTTCATGCTAGATGTTTGATTTTCTAAATATGGTATGTTGAGTTCTAAGAACTCTAGACTTTTACTTTGTCTTGGTTTGATGAGTTTGGGTTGAGGTTTAAGTTCCTTTAAAGTCTTGTTAAGAGCTCTAGAAAGATAAAATGAACTTGCATAATTTATTTTATGCTTGCATTCATATTTACATTCTTGCTATGCATCTTTACTTGCAAGCTATCACCTAAGAACATAAAGATTAAAATGGAACTTGCATCTTCACTTAATTTAATTCTCGAAGCCTTTCTATTTCGGCCTTAAAGTCGATTGTTGTTGGGCCTAGAGCACTAAAATAAAGAATTGAACTTGCATTATCACCTAATTAATTTCTCGAATGCCTATCTATTTCGGCCTTAAAGTCGATTGTTGTTGGGCCAAGAGCACTAAAATAAAGAATTGAATCTTGCACATTTACTTTCAAGCTTCCACGCTTAAGACTATGCCTCAGATATTTACTTTCAAGCTTGCACGCTTAAGTTATGCCTTTCATATTTAATTTCAAGTCATCATTTTACTTTGTAAGCAAGATTAAAAATGAAAAGCATGAGCACGTTTAGTTTATGGCGTAACTTAAGAACCTAGAGCTCAAAGACTTGCCCATTTCATTCCAAGTTAAAGTTTAATGTAAACCATACTTTGAATGTATGTTTTTCGACCAAGTAGTGAAGATGGACTTGCAATGAGTTTTCATCTAGCTACTAGGACCAATAGCCTATGTTTTGAGTTTTCCTTAAAGTTTGACAATTCTTTATAAGGTTATGTCGTTATAAGTTGTGATTCCAATCTCTTTTAGCGGATGGGATATGTTTTGGTCAGTGACCTAAGGCTTCACTTAGCCTCTTGATGAATTAAAATGTTTTGCAAAGAGTTTTAGAAATTCTAAATTGATTCCAAGAGAAACTAGTTAACTTATGTACCTAGAAATGTCAATTTAATTCTCTTATTGAGGCAAGATGTTTTCGGTTCTGATGTGATGAATGTGATGCTGTATGATGATGTTTTAATGTGTTGGAATGTGTGAAAATATCATGTGATGATGTAGAAGCGAACCTATGCATGATAGGTAAGAAACTAGCTAACTAGAAATACCGTAAAGCTAGAATTTAACATAGTTTTGACCCATTTGTTTATGGAACCAATCCAAACTGTTTTAATGGGAACATAATCAGATTTAGATTGTTTAGGCATGAAAAACTTGGTATCATTTGAGTTAGAATCGAATTCTAGCACCTATGGGGAAACTAGTAGCTAGAAAACCGTAAAAATGCAAATGTAGAACTCTTAGAACATTTAATTTTCTGGAATCTGTCCAGCACCCTTACAACATGATAAACATGATTAATAATTAGTCCTTAAGCATAGGAATGTCTCATAATTGATTTAGATTTAATGTATAGCGCCTCAAAGTAAGACGGAACCCAGAAAGGGTCTAAAACGTAAGTTCTAGAACCCCGTAAAAACGAGTTAGAGATTCTGTCCTATGCTATTCAGATTTAAGTATGAACATGAGAATGAAGAATGATGTTTAATATGAGCCATAGGGGCATAAAAATATGAGCGACGGATATTAGAGAGCTATATCTCAAGATTAAGACCCGTAAGGGTCAAAGCATAAGCTACCGTGAGGGTAAGCGTTTGAATGATGTATGATGATGCATGAAGTATGCTAATGATGATGATGTTATTCATATGAGGAATTTATGAGGTTATATGTTTATGTGGCATAAAGCAAATTTGGAAGGAAATTCGGTGTAATGACCGTTTTGGCCGCCGAATTTCCGACAAATTTGGAAGGAAACTAGGTGTAATGACCGTTTTGGCCGACTTCGCAAATTTGGGGACTTAAAGAGATTTTGAAAATTAAGGTACTAAGATGGGTTCTAGGATGACACCGTTCGGCCGAGCACCTCCATAGAACTCATGTGACATCGGTACCATTTTATACTCTTAGGTGACAGCGGTTCCGCCGAGCACCCCTAAGAGATTTGCCCCCTAACCCGCACTCAGATAGTCGGGATTTATGATACGCTTATCGTTAAGTGGTAAGTAAGAACTAGTGACGACTAGTTAAGGTATGAGCTCATAACCTAGATGTATGACACGTTCTGGGTGACACCGGGTCGGCCGAGCACCCCCAGTTCGATTGTCTTTTAGGGTGGCCCATGAGGAAGAAAAGTTCATGATTATGATTATGTCACTAAGTTTTGTCCCATATGAATGTTACTATTGCCACTTTATGCCACCAATGATGATGATGCTTGATGTTATGTATGTGCATTAGGTAGTGCCATGCATACATTTTCCATTATGTTGCATTCATGACATTAAGATCATCCTAAAATGAACGGACCTTGGCTAAAGTATATTTTTGAAGTTTAAAATGAACTAAATGCATGTTCAGTCATTTCATATAATTAAACCCAAGGTTCCTGAGGACGTAGATGATGACACCTAGGTAGTAGGAGGCCCTGCTGAGATTCTTTAGCAAGATTCTCACTCCCTCTACCTCTTTCTTTCCGTCACGTCTTCAGATGGCGACGTTCGTGGTGTTCGTGGACACGCCGACATGGGAGGTGCACCATGACCCGGACCACGGGTCATTCCATTTTGTGGGTCGATGCACAGTTAGAGTATTCATGTTCATGGGTCGACCCTTCACTCCCCCTGTACATTCCCATCGTTTCTCCCCCGCCTCACCTTTTGGTGATGACCTAGTCTTCGAGCCAAGACGTCCCCGAGAGGAGAGGCTACGCCGTACTCCACCTTCCGCATCCGCCGTTCGAGACTACCCCGAGTATGTGCCCCGTTGCCCATCGTCCTTCTCGGAGATGGATCCTTCCGAAGATTCGGCCACCCAGATACCCTCCGAGGGGTCTTCCCCCTCCATACCTATGGACTTTGGAGAGGATAGCGAGCCCACCGTGACTGAGCCGAGGCGTGCACGACGACCGGAGATGCGGCCATACCCTGGGAGTCATATTCGATCCCCACTCCGCCTTTTCACGCCCGAGGAGCTCGCTTCCCGGATATCTGCCTCGATCACGAGATGGTCGCCAGTAGGAGGTCGAGGATGGCCCGAGTTAGAGCACACACCACATAGATAGGGATAAACTTTCTTTTGTTTAGAGGTTATCCTATTAGATGCACTCGGGTAGGGGAGTAGATTATGTTTATGTTTTAGGTTGTATTTCCCTTGTACTGAATTAAGTCCCACACTTATAAGTGGGCAAGTTATATATATATGAGATTATATTCAGTGATGTTCATGATGTGCCTTATGTTATGATGATTGTGAGACGATTGTTTTACTTTGCATGGTTTACCGCTTATCGCATCACGCGGCTCTCACTTTTATTTCAAAAAAATTACCCGTATTTTCCGCTAAGTAATTCAAAGTTAAATGAGAACTATGAAGTAATAGGCTAATGATTAACCTAAATATGTTCTAGAGTATTGGGTTAAAAATTAGGATGTTACAGCACCTGTGTTACATAGGCTATATACTAAAATCATAGACATAAATCATGTAGCTTGGTACGTAGAACATAAATCATATAACTGGTACATGGAACCTAAATCATATAACTGGCACATGGAACATAAATCACATAACTGGGTTACTTAGGTGACATAAGAACCTTTACTTAACTGGGCCGCCCTAATATTTCTCCCTTTTGAGAAAACTCTAGGTTATGAGCTCATACCACACTAGTCGTCACTAGCATCTAGACTTTATCCATTTAGATAAGTCAACTTCCCGACTTTAAGTACGGGTTTAGGGGGCTAGAATCACATTGTCCCCACCCTTAATTCGGTGGTTTCAAAGGATTACATTCTTATGTTCTGAGTCATCCTAAGTTTAACATGTTTCTTTAAGATGCCACATAATTAATGCATAGCACATAATTACTACCTCGGCATTTCCAAAGTTCTTTTAAAGAAATAATAACATGTTAATACAAGCTATCACATAGGGATAATAGTTCACATGGCACCATACACGTCATGAGCTAACACATCAATTCATCATCAAACTTAGAGGCGCATAATCATCCCTTAAGGTAAAAATCCCTAAATCGGGTAACCTCAACTTTCCCATTACTTTCTAGTATGTTTATGGGATTGATTAACCTCATTACCATAATCCATTGAGTTCTAAATCCTAATTAATTATGGTTGGACAGCTTTATGTAGTTGTTCATATTTGATGAATTACGTGTTCTAGAAAATGCGTTTTAAGCCCTTTCTCGCATCCGACTTTTTCTATGGTGCAATAATTAATACCTAGGCCAATTATGAGTCACTCCCACACATCTAGACATAATCTAATGTGATTCTAAATATTTTATCAAGGCTGGGCAGAAACTCATTTTGCCATTCTTTATAGTTCTAGAATTCACATATTAAGCAAACAAAGTCACTAATAATACTTTAAAGAGTCTAGAACAATTATCACATACTTGGCAAGGTATTACAACATATTTAGACCACCCAAGACAGAATTTAAGGTGCTGAAATTACTAAGGCAGAACCAAAAACCTTTAAGGCATAAAATCATGAGAAAAACCTTTCTTTCCAACCATATAACTTGCTAGTTTCTCTTGGGGCCTTTTTGGGACTTCAAGACCATGAAAAATCAAAGTTTATTTTGCCAAAACTCATCATGGAACATCAAGGGCAGCAGCCATTTTGGCTTGCTCTTGACAATGATTCAAAACTTGAAAACATGTTTAAAACCTTGGTTAAGTGCATCAAAGCTTAGAAAAATTCTAAGACGTGCATTATAGGCCCTTGTAGTTTAATGAAACTCATCCTAGAGCCATTTACACCGCATGGCCGAATGATGTTCAAGGAGATACCTCCTTGATTTAATTCTTTTCTTAAGATGAAATGGGCAAGTCTTTGAGCTCTAAAGTTTCAAGTGATGACATAGAATAAACGTGCTATGCATTTCATTTTATAGTCCTTTAGAAAATAAAGTGATAGCACAAAGTAAAAGATGAAATGCATCTCCATTCTTATTCTTAGAGTTTAGTGATGGCTTGAAATATAAAATGAGATGCAAAGCTTGAAACATAACGTGCATTGTGCAAGTTCATTCATTATCTTGGGTCTTAGTGATGGCATAAGAAATAAACGTGCTAATGCAAAGCATAAACGTAGCGTGGATGCAACTTCTTTTATATCTTGTTTAGAGCTCTTGCAAGACTTTAAAGGAAACAAAGTTTCAACCCATAACTCATCCTCACAAGAAGAGAAAACACTAGTGTTGCTAAGTTGTATAAAAGAAAATCATATCCTCAAAGTCCATGAGGTGTGCGAATCCTCATCATGAGGAAACAACCTTATTTTTGAACTCTAGGGACCAAGATCTTGGTGATTCAAACACCAACATCTCAAGTCCTCATCATTGAGTATTTTTACAATGCTCTACATTTATTAACAACACAAAACTCATGACCAACATAAAGGAAAGAAACCGAAACATACTTGGCCTAGAAACCAAATTTATGCTCTAGAGTTTTGTTCATGTGACATACATCAACATGAAGCCCTCATCATCAAGCTACCATTTTTCTAAGTCCCAAAGGCCTTCAAGGCCGAAAACTCAAGGGAAAAGAAATGAGGTTTTCAAGGTTCAAGAGAAACATAACTATGTCTTGAGCAAAACTTGAAAATAGTAAACTTATTTTTTTAGAAAACTCAAGCTTTAGAGGTTGTTCATGTGACAAACATCATCACACAACTCTCATCATCAAGCTTCTCATATCTCAAGTCCAAGAGGCCTTCATGGCCGAAACCTAAACAAAAGAAAAGGAAAGTTTCAAGACATCAAAGAAACATAACTCATTCTTGACCAAGACTTGAAAAAGAGAAATGATGGAACTTTTTCTTAAGAAAGGTTCAAGTTTTAGAGGCCTCACTTTAAGATGAACTCATGGTTTCATCTTTGAGAGCACTCATCATGAAGCTCTCACTACCATGGCCTTAAGGCCGAAAATGAAAAGGAAGTGAAAAGAAGAAACCGAAATAATGCTTGGGAGAAAAACTTACTAACAACACAACTTTCAAGCAAGATAAACATTGAGCATGAAAATAAAAGAAAGCATTCTTGAAGAGCTCCCTACCTAGAGTTTGGGATTTGAGAGGAAGTGAAGAAGATGAAGAGGTTGGAGAGGATGAGCTCTTGAACTTGAGAGAAAGAAACTCAAAGTGCTCTAACTCAAAGCTTTAGTGAAATGAACAAAGGTGCTTCAAGTTCCCTAAGCTACCTATTTATAGAGAAGTGGAATGAATTGAATATTGGAGGCCTTTTGGGGGAAGAATTCGACCACTTTTACAGCCACATGAGGGAGGAAAAATCTTGTTCAAAGCATGGTGTAAAGTCATTCTAAGCATGGTGAAAAGTCTAGCTATGCATGTCCTAAAGTATGGCTAGCATGTACCTTATTTTCAAACCTTTAAAAATGCATAAAAACTTAAAATTTTTGGCTGCAAAATCTGAAGAGAAACCGTGCTTCTCATGCCCAAAAAGAGGAGAAAATTTTCTAAACTTAAATTCCCAAAGCATAGGTAATGTGTTGTAAGACATGTTGTCTTGAAAAAGTTTGATGGAAAGCTTGAATGACCACAAAAACAAATCATTCTTTTTGAGTTTGAAAGACATAATTATTTTCATTTTAGAAATGAATTGAAAGCCTTGATTGACCATATAAAATATTCTTTGAGTCTTGAGTGACAATTTTTCTTGAAAGTTGATCATTGATTGAAAGTGTTCAAGACATATGTCACAAGATAGCTTGAACACATAGACTAACTTTTTGATGATTTTCTAGGGAGAAATGGCGCCATTCTTGGCAGCCTTGGGGAGGAGAAATATCTCCTTAAACCATGTTCTAGAAGTGTGCTTTGGTGTGACATAGATTAGGCTTAGGATTAAAAGTTGCTAAGTAGGTACTTAGGTGCACTAATAGGTTATTTAAAACCACAAATCCCTAGGTTAGAGGTGGTCTAGAAGGATTAGGGGAGTCAACACCTCTAAGACTAGTGATGTGGGTGTGACAACTTGTCTTGAAAAGAAAAGTTGATATGAATAGTGGAAACACTATTCGACTCTATTCAAAGATTCTTATTCTTTTTTAAAGAATAAGACTAGGATGAGATTTGAATTTCCCTAAGTAATTTTAGGTTTCAATTAATTCTAAATGATGGTTTTGGCTCTAGATTAATTATGGAAATTAATTAACCTTTAATTAGAGCCTAATATTGCTTAGGTTTGGAGTTAAACGGCTCATTAAGCTGAAAATGCGATATGCAGGGGCAAAACCGTAATTTTCACCAAAAGTTGCCCGGAACCTCCAGGACTTAAACAAACATAGTTCATGCCTTAAAATCATTGTTTTGAACCTAGAACAAAGTCCAATCAACGGAACTTAAAACTGCCTTAATTCTGTACAGGGGTATTTTGGTCATTTACGCGCAGAAATCTCAGAACTGAGGTTTTCCTGCTTTGTTAGGCACTCATGCTCATACAATCCCCTTCATATAACATATGAACCCTATGAGGATGGCCAAAGCCGGCCGTCCTCGTGTTTCGGGTAAAAATGACCTCAGGGGCATTTTGGTCATTATGAAAGTTTAGCGAAAATCGGGGCGTTACAGTTTTAACACCGAAAAGGCTACTTGCTCCCCAAGTTAAAGTGATCCAATTATCTTGAGCCAAGTGGATGACCAAGATCCATTCTCTGCCCAAGAAAATAATCCTAGCCATCCATTTTACTATCTTTAAGAATTCTCCTTTTAAATTACAATAACCAAGCTTTCTTTACAAGCTTCCTTTAGAGATTAACATAAACCACCAACCTTATCACTCCACCATCATCATTTTCGGTCAAGAGGCCTAGAAACACAACCCTTCATTGTTCTTCCTCTCAAACCTCCATTAACAAGCTTCAAGCTTCAAAAACTCTAACTTAGAGTCACTAAAACACCAAGATCCTTTTAGAAAACTTATTCTACTCCTCATAATCTATCAAACTAACCGATTGGAATTTTAATTCCTTATCAATCTTCACCTTGGTACCTCATACATCACTGATTAAGGAAGGGCTTGGTGCTGATTTGGTGAACTTGAAGTGAGCAAAATCAATCTTGGAGCATCCTTTAGAGCCAACATCCCTAAAGCCACCAAAGTAGGGTTTTTGAACCTCTTCTTCTTCAAATCTATTTTTCTGTGTTAGTCACTGATTTAAATTGATATTTTTAGTTGTATTGGTTGATGATATATGGATATTGATGCATTAATTTTGGTGGAGTGTTTGGATGATATTAGAAATCATTTTTGTCAAAAAGAATATTAGACTATGCTGCTGGATTTTCGGATTTCTTCTGGACAGGTTATGGTTCATGAATTTTCTGATGTATTTGTAGTAATTTTTATGAGCTATAAAAATTATATGTTGAAGCTAACATCCTAAGGCAACTCCATGATTTTTCTTAGGTCCTAAAAATGAGTTTTACTATTTTATAAAAATAAAAAACAGAGGCTGTTCTTGAGTTGTCTGGACAGCCAATTCTGAAGCTCTGAGCTTGTCAAATTTTGTTACCAGATCAAATGATTGATTTTTCCACTGAAATTTCTACAGGATATTGACGACATGTTAAAGTCCAACCATGAATTTTTGTATAATTGTATATGATCATTTGATATGTAATAAGATTGGAACTTTGGCTGTTGGCTACAAATAGGGGGTTTCTAGCCTCCTATTTTGTTGAATTTTGTTATCATACTTAGAGAACTCTTTCAACTCCAAATGTTTTAAAGGATCTTGGGGACACATTGAAGTGTCCTGGATAATTTTTATAACCTTGGATTTCATGGTTTGAAATGCAAAATAATTTGTGCTATAGATATGTGAAATCTGCCATTGTGCTGAAAATGAATTGATGCTCTAAGTTGATGAAATAATGACATTGGGTTCCAGTATGACATATATGAATGCATGCTAGTGACTTTAAGGAATGGTTTGAGGCATGATTGAAATCATATTATGAATGAATGCGTATATGTGCCTCAAGCATGCATTTGGAAAAGAACAGTGAATGATATGTGTATGTGGCAAAACAGAATATATGAATTTTAATCGTGCACGTTCTGACATATGGAGAAAACAAAAACAAGACTTAGATTGAATTAAGGGAAGGAAAAAGTAGGAACTTTCCCAAAATACCGAGTGTGCCTATTCTAACATATGGAGAAAACAGAAATAGGACTTAGATTGAATTAAGGGGAAGACAAAAAGAGGAACTTTCCCCGAGATATTATGAGTTGGTAGACGTATCGGCTAGGAATAGAACTGTGTGTGATTCGAAAATGGAAAAAAATGAAGTCCAATGATCACGTACAGGAATGAGCTCAGTCCTGATAAGCAGTCTATTTCCCCTGTGTGGTGTGATCCACTATAAATGCCATTTGGTATAAACTATTTATTGTGGAGTTGTCCATGGGAGATACCCATTGGGTATAAACTAAGTCTTTCCTATGTCAATGAAGAGCGAAAGTTGCACTGAAATGAGTTTTACAACATGATATAAGCTAAGTCTTTCCTATGTCAATGAAAAGAGAAAATGCACTAGATTAAGTTCCTTGGCCACGAAAAGGAATGCATAATCTATTATTTGTTCTGCATATAAGTTTACTTGATAACGCTTGTAAGAATGAAATTTCTACTTATGTTTTGGTTGTTATTTTTGAATATCTGCTTAGGATGATTTACTAGATACTTGACATTATAATACATATGGATCGAGTGATTGATTATTAAAAGCTACCCACTGTAGAAGTCCAATTTGGAACTTTAAAAATGAACCATTGGTATGAAGTGCATGATCATTCTTTTTCTAATAAACCGCAATGGCTAGGGCGATAACGATGACATTATAAGTGAGTTTTTGGGGAGTTGCCCTACTGGGAATTGTATAATTCTCACCCCTATATGTTTTGTGTTCCCGTGTCACCTCCAGGTTGATCCAGAGAATGATGTGGCTGCTACGTGCAAGAAACTCGGGATTTGCAGTAGTTTAGTAGTTGATGCTTTTCTTATGTGGTATATAGTTGTAGGTATATGTGTAGCTGAATGTAATAGTGATTGTATATGTATTCAAGCTCATAGTAGAGCTTCCTTATCTAATTGACTTGTGTCTTTGTTATACATGTTAACCAAATTATGCTAACTATTACACGATCTTATTGCATTTGCTATAGTTATTTAAGAAAGGTCCGATAATTTAGAAGTAACAACTCTCAAGTCTAATGTCATGACTAAGGATGAGGTTATACTTGGGGTGATGTTACTTTATATCATGTTTACTTAAGTAAGAATGACTCATAAATGGTTTAGGAATTAATTTTAGCATTTTAGAGAAAGTCGGTGATGAGAAAAGGCGTAAAACGTAACTTCTAGATCACCATAAATCATAGAAATTCATTTGATGTCTATGCTTTCCAGCTTTGACTAATGATTCTCTTGAGGTTAATAATTAGTGTTAATGATGATAATCAATCCCTTAGATGCATAGGAAAATAATCTGATAATTAGAGTTACCCGAGTTAGGGGTTTGGCTATTTATGGGAATAATTATGTGGTGATGATTTGAGATGATGAATTCATGTGATATTTAATGCTATGTCAGATATTGTTCTCTGGAGATTGGGTTCATCATTTGCATGTTATGGTTTCATTTGGAACGTTGGAAATGCATATGCTAGAAACATATAAAGAATTATGACATTATGAGTTATGTATTATATCTTGTTGTAACATGCTAAGACTTAAGGTCACTTAAAATATGAGAAAATGATCCTTTGGGCTCATCAAACTATAGGTGATGAAAAGGTGATTCTTGCCCCCCTAACCTGTACTTACTAAGTCGGGACTTTAACTTATTAAAAAGGATAGGTATACGCTAGTGACGACTAGTGAGGTATGAGCTCATAACCTAGAAGTACTCTCAAAAGGGAAGAGTAATGGGGCGGCTCCAAGAGTGAAAAGAACTAACTTAAGTCACCTAAAGAACCAAGGAATGTCATTCATGAACTATGTTCTATGCACGTCATGCTTGCTATGAAGTTAGATATACATTATAAAGTTAAATGTCTCCCTTTGTATTTTCCTTTCCCAATGTATTTGTATTTTCATGTTGTGCTAAACTTAGCCCACCTTTCATGGGTAGGTAGGTCATTATATATATAACTATGGTGTGCTGATGGATGTTCATTTTATGGAGCCTGTCTGATATTTCTGTGTTATGATATTCTTTTTACATCTTACGCTCTACGTTAATGATCACTTATGTTATGCACGGCTCACATTTTGTCTATGCTTTCAAAAAAAAGTTAGCTCTTATTTTCATTAAGTATTTCCAAAAAATATATATATATATATAACTGAAACAAAAGGTAATATCTAATAATCAACTGGAACATGTCCTAAGCGTGTTCAGTCAATTATTAGGGTGTTACAATGGTTTCAGCCAAGAAAGAAAAAGAGGAAGGAATATGTGTCTTTGGTTTGAACTTGGAAGTGGAGAGGTTAGGTGTTTAAAAGAAAATCTATGGTGGTTATATGGTGGTTTAGGGTTGAGAAGGGGTGAAGAATGGTGGCTCTTGGAAGAATAAAGAAGATGAAGAAGAAGAATTCTTTGAGATCAAAGGAAGAAAGCTTGAAGTTGTAAGGATGTGCAAAGGTTCTTACAACTTCCTTTGGCACCTATTTATAGAAAATGAAACATATGGGGGCATGACGGCGAAGGTGTGGCTAACGGTCTTGGAGGGAGGAAAGAAGAGAAAAATATCTCATTTCATGGTATGGTGTAAGCATGGTTTAAGGTATGGCCAAGTATGGTTCAAGGTATGGTTCTTTGAGTACACATTTTTAATTGAATTTAAACATGTAATGGATGAAAAATGGGGGAGGATGGCCGGCCACATTAAGAGAAAATGGGGGAGGATTTCTTTCATTCTAATGTGGATTAAAAGTTTGTTTAGGAGTGGATTTGGTTTGGCCATAGATTAGGAGTTGTAATTAGGTGTTTAGGTGAGAAAGTGAGCAATTAAGATGGCTCAAGACAAGATTAAAGAGTGTTCTTGCACAATTAGTGCAAATCCACCTTTATTAGCAAGGAATCTCATCACATGATCATTCCCATGATTTAAGGAATTGAATAGAGAAAACACTATTTCAAATTGACATGACATTAATTCTTGGATTAAGAAAAGGGTTTTGAGTTTCTCTAAGAATCTTAGGTTCTAATTAACCTCAATTAATTATTTCGACTATAGATTAGTAATTAAAATTTACTAATGTTTAATTAGAGCCTAATATTGCTTAGATTTTGTTAATCATATCATTAGGCCCAAAATGCACTAGCTGGGGGCAAAATGGTAATTTTTTGCAAAACCCCCCGGGACTATCCGGGCTCAACCAGATGTCAAACATCACTTAAAAATATCATTTCAAGCTTTTGGGTGAAGTCCGGACTCAATCGACACTTAATTCTATGTCAGTTAGACACATGGGCGTTTTGGTAATTTTACGCATCAAAACTCAAAAATGAGATTCTTCTGCTCTATTAACACATATAACACATGTAATCACACATAATCCCCCTTTAATATTAAAACAGCCCTTTGAGGATGGCCGGGGCTGGTTATCCTCATTTTCCCAGTAAAAATGGCCTCAGGGGCATTTTGGTCACTTGTACATGGAAAAATCGAGGCGCTACACTTTGGATCGCTCGATCCTTCGTATTGTAAGGTCTTCCTTTGTACTTGGTGTTAAGGTCTAAAAATGGTGTTCAATCGTGGGGACATCATTTTGCAATCTCGAATCATGTGGCCAGGCTTGCCACACCTAAAGCACACTCCTTGGCCAGCTAGACAAGGATGATGACCATGGTTCTTTCCGCACTTTGGACAATCGATAGTAGGGTCCCTCTGACGTGCCTCTTTCTTTGGACCATTCAATCCCTCTTGATGAAAATCCCTCCCAGGGCTTTGTGGCCTGGATTGCAGCCTAAATTGTGGCTTGAACTTTGAGGCTTAAGGCTTAACCTTCCTCTTGTATGTTGTGGCTCTAGTCGTTGTCCACTTCTTGTCTCTGTCCATTATGATGTGGCATTGGTTGACAGGAGCAATAGGCTTACTAATTCCTAAGTGAACAGTAGTAGCATTCCCATCTGCCTTCAGTGTGCGATTTTTAACACCGAAAGCTAATTTAATCTTTACAAAATAAATGAGCTTATCCATTTATATCAAATGAATGGCTAAGATTCAATCTTGAATTACAAGGTTCAATCCTAGCCATCCATTTTACTTCCTTTTTTTATGAATTATCCAACTATATATATTATTATATTCCTACATTAATTATAAGATGAACATAATCTCTTTTTTTCTCCAAGAAGCCAAGAAATTCTCAGCCATTACTAGCAAGGAACAACCAGCTTCCTCTCCATTTTCTTTGAGCGCTAAACTTGATTCAAATGCCTAAACACCTATCCCAGACTTGATAAAAACACAAACTCCCTTCACTAAAGTTCTTCCTCTCATCGATATCTACGATTCTGACCGATTAGAATTTGAATCCGTCACAGTTTTCCACCTGGAGAAGTCATTCTTCACTACCTGAGGAAAGGATTTGATTTTAATTTGGTGGCCTTGAAGTGAGCAAAATTAGTCTTGGAATATCCTTGAAGCCAACATCCTTAAAGCCACCAAAGTAGGGCATTTTAAACCTCTTTTACATTCAACTCTATTTTTATGATTTTCTTACTGATTTGGCTGAATATTTTTCGTTGAATTGCTTGATTACATATTGATATTGATATGTTAATTTTGGTGGAGTGGTTTGATGTTGTGAAAAATGGTTTTTATCAAAAGAGAATTTGACACATGCTGCTGGATTTTGGGATTTCAACAAGGCAGGATTTGTTCCTGAATTTTCTGGTCCAATTGTGGTCATTTTTATGAGCTATAAAAATTATATGTTAAAGTTAACATCCTAAGGAAACTCTTAGAATTTTCGTGAAGTATGATAAACACTCTAACTGCCTAAGAAAAATCATGAACCGAAAGTGTATCAATGTTACCTGAATTATTGGAACTGAAGCTATAAATTTGTCTAATTTTGATACTATAGGTAATGATTGAATTATCCTTTGAACTTTTTATAGGATATTAGAGACACCTTGAGATTTTACCAAGATTTTTATTTCAAATTTTCTAGGTTCATTTGCTCTGGTAAAAAACTATGTGTTTTTGGTTCTGAGCTGAGTATAAGTGGTCTCTGACCACTATAATTGTTGAATTTTGTTATCATACGTAGAGAACTCTTTTAACTCCAAAATATTTAGAGGATCTTGAGGACACATTGAAGTGTCTTAAATAATTTTTATAGCCTTGAATTTCATGCTTTGAAATGCACAATAATTTGTGTTATGGATATGTGAAATCTGTCATTGTGCTGAAAATGAATTGATGCTTTAAATTAATGAAATAATGATATTGGGTTCAAGTATGATATATATATGAATGCATGCTAGTGACTTTAACGAATGGTTTGAGGTATGATTGGAATCACATTATGAATGAATGCGTATATGTGCCCCATGTATGCATTTGAAAAAGAAAAGTGAATGATATGTGTATGTGGCAAAAGAGAATATATAAACTTTAGTCGTGCATGTTCTGACATATGGATAAAACAGAAACAAGACTTAGATTGAATGAGGGGAAGGAAAAAGTAGGAACTTTCCCAAAATACTATGAGTGTGCCTATTCTGACATATGGAGAAAATAGAAACAAGACTTAGATTAAATTAAGGGGAAGGCAAAAAGAGGAACTTCCCCTGAGATATTGTGAGTTGGTAGATGTATCGGCTAGGAATAGAACTATGTGTGATTCGGAAATGGAAAAAATGAAGTCCAATGATCACGTATAGGAATGAGCTCAATCCTGATAAGCAGTCTATTTCCCTTGTGTAGTGTGATCCACTATAAATACCATTTGGTGTAAACTATTTATTGTGGAGTTGTCCACAGCAGATACCCATTGGGTATAAACTAAGTCTTTCCTATGTCAATAAAGAGAGAAAGTTGCACTGAATTGAGTTTTACAGCATGATATAAGCTAAGTCTTTCCTATGTCAATGAAAAGAGAAAAATGCACTCTGTAACGCCCCGATTTTTCTGTCTGA
Source organism: Dalbergia cochinchinensis (assembly GCA_031216125.1). Lineage (NCBI taxonomy): Eukaryota > Viridiplantae > Streptophyta > Magnoliopsida > Fabales > Fabaceae > Dalbergia > Dalbergia cochinchinensis. Next base: position 52,364,287 of record CM062368.1, on the reverse strand, counting down.
GAGAAAAATGACCAAAATGCCCTTAAGGTCATTTTCTGCTCGGAATTCGAGGATAGCCGGCCCAGCAGTCCTTGAATGGTCAACTCAATGTTTGAAGGGGATTAGATGGTCCTTGAGTGATTTTGGAAACGAAAATCTTGTTTTCTGCAGTTTCGGGTCAAAATGACCAAAATACCCTTATAGCATTTTTACGTGAGTTAAGGTGTCGTTCGAGCCCGAAACTTTCCCCGAAGGTTTAAAATGATGTTTTCATATGTTTAAAAGTACCTGTTTAAGTCCCGGTGGTCCCAGGCAGTTTATATGTAAAATTACGATTTTATCCCTAGAATAATGTTGTTTGAACCTAATAATGTAATTAAGCAAACCTAAGCAATATTAGGCTCTAATCGAAGATCAATTAATTTTCGTAATTAATCTAGAGTTAAAATAAGTTATTAAAATTAATTAAAACCTAAAATTGCTTAGATTAAACCTAAATCTTTTTTTAAAAACTCAAGATTCCTAGTCTTGGAATCTTGAATAATGTTTTTTCTCTTCAATTCCTTAAATTAAGGAATTATATCTAGAATTGTTTATACACTAAAATGAGTTTTTATTTCACTAATGAAATAAGAGCACTCCTTAACCTTGTCTTGAAATCCTTAATTACATCCTTAGTCACCTAAATGCTTTCTCATAAATTCCTAAACTTAAGCCTAATCAAAGACACACCTAAACACAACTCTAAACCACAATTAAAAAGAGATTTTCCTCCCCCTTGGCTGATGCACATTCGGCCACCTCTCCTCCCATTTCCATCACATGTTTGAAATTTTAAACAATCAAAGAACCATACCTCACCATACCTTGAACCATACCTCACCATACTTCAAGAACACAACATCTCACCTCATAGAACACATGGGCTGGCTGAATTCCTCCTCCATTTATTACACCTCCATTTGTTTCATTTCTCTATAAATAGCATGCTTGGAGGAACTTGAATCACTTTTAGTTCATTTGCTAAGTTCAAGTATTCAAGAGCACTTTGAGCTTTTCTTTTTCTCTCAAGTTCAAGAGTTCATCTTCTTCAACTTCTTCATCTTCTTCACTCATCTCAACCTCAAGTCACTTGGTAGGATTTTGTTCTAAGTGTTTCATTCATTAAAGTTTTTATTTAGTAATGTGCTTTATGGCTTCTCTTGGAACTTTTAGAAATTCTCTTCTTCCTCTTTGATTTTTGGCCAAGAGCCTTTGGGAACTTGGAAATGAGAGCTTGGTGATGAGGAATCCATGATGATATTCATCACTTGTGTAACCTCTAAAGCTTGATCTTGGTTCTTGAGTAAAAGATGTTTTTGGTTTCTTCCTTTCTTATTCTTGAGAAACTTTACTTTGATGATGTCCTAAAATGAATATATGAACTCAATGATGAGGACAGATGATATTGGTGTTAATACATCATCAAGATCATGGTCTCTAGAGTTTCAAAATGGTTCTTTTCCTTGCTCATGATTTTGGTTCCTTTCCTTTTCTTTCCTCTTAGTTTTCGGCCATCATTCCTTTTCCTTAAGTTTTTGAGTTTTCATTTTTAAAGGAATGTTAACTTGGTTCATTCTTTTAGTTCATTTCCTTAGAGCTTGATGATAAAGTTCACACCATATGGTTTCCTTATAAACCTTGGTATAAGAACTCTAAAGCTTACTTTATCTTGCTATGATAAGTTTGGGTTGAGACTTAAGTTCCTTTAAAGTCTTGCAAGAGCTCTAGTGAAGAATATAAAATGAACTTGCATTCATATTTACTTTCCTTGCCTAGCATATTTAATTTTCGGCCATCCCCTAAAACATAAAGATTAAAACAAGAGTTGCATTTTCATATCACTTAATAATTAATCTCGAAGCTCACCTATTTCGGCCTTAAAGTCGATTGTTGTGGAGCCTAGAGTACTAAAATAAAGAATTGGACTTGTATTCATGTTTACGATCCCTTGTCTAGCATATTTATATTTCAAGTCATCACTCAAATCCTGAAGATAAAATGAACTTGCATATTTACTTTCAAGTCTTGCATACTTATATTTCTAGCATCTCATATTTATATTTCAAGTTCTTGCATCTCATATTTACTTTGATGTCCTCACTTTACTATATAATGAAGAATAAAATGGGATGCATAGCATGTTTACATTTTGTCATCACTTAAAGACTCTAGAAGCTCAAAGACTTGCCCTCTTTATCTCAAGTTAAAGTTTGGTTATGGAAACATCCCCATCGATGCATATTTCGGCCATGTGATAGTGATGAACTTGATGTGAGTTTTATCTAGTCACAAGAGCCAACAACCTATGTTCTAAGATTTTCTTTATGCCTTAAGAGTTTTGTAAGGTTATTACCAACAAGGTTCATGAGTTAAACCTCTTTTAAGAATGCTTCAAATTTGGTACTGCCCTAAGGCTATCTTTAGTCTCTTCTTATAAAATAAAATGATTTTCAAAGAGTTTTAGAAGTCCTAAAATGATTCCAAGAGAAACTGGTAATTTATATGCCTTGAAAATGTGAGATTATGTGTTCTTCGAAACCTAAGCTTTTCGGTTCTACCTTGGTATGTTTGCTGATGTATGATGATGTTTTGATATGTTAGAATGTGTGGTTGATTTTAAGAAAGATGATGGAATAATGTTAAAAGGGTTTTAAGAATGAACGTGTAGTTTTAAGAATGTCAAAACTTGAGTTTTTTGCCATTTTGGGTTATTGGTAATCGATTACAGGGCTTACGTAATCGATTACCAGAGTGCTTTGCACACCTAGATATAAGTTTTTGGCCTGTGTAATCGATTACAATATGATGTAATCGATTACACAATGTCCTGGGAAACCCAGAACATGTTTCTAGACCCAAGTAATCGATTACCACTCCATGTAATCGATTACTCAGGTGTTCTTGAGACCCAGAATGCATTTTCAACCAAGGTAATCGATTACAAGGCTCATGTAATCAATTACTAGGACCTCAAACTTCCCTGTTTTGGAAAATTGAGCCAAGTAATCGATTACAAGCCCCATGTAATCGATTACCAGTATCTAAAATGTGTAGATAAGTGTTCCTTCCTCCATGTGAATGCATGTTTTATTATGAGAATAACTTGAGCATGTGATCTCTTACTATAGTAAATAATGTTGATATGTTAATACTCATGCTATGATGTCTTCTGAAAGAATTACAATGTTATAATGCATATGATGATTATGATGTTTATGGCACACATGATTATGAATGACTATGTATATATATGAATATGGCATAAAGCAAATTTGGAAGAAATTTGGTGCGCTGTTGTTATGCTACCGAATTTCTGACAAATTTGAGGCCTTAGAAAGTTTTCAAAAATATGAGTTTTTGACTATGACATAGTACTGTAAGAACGCGTTCTGGGGGATGGTGATACGTAACACCCCAGAAACAAATCCTTGAGGGGGACGGCGATACGTAACACCCCAAAGAGGACAATATTTGCTGTGTACTTGATACCGGTGTGATGCGTTTTGTTATAATTATTATTATTGTGATTACGCTTATCAGAGGATAAGTAAGAACTAGTGACGACTAGTTAAGGTATGAGCTCATAACCTAGAGATGATTTTAAGGTGATCCCTATGTTGTAGTACAATCCTTTTAATGTCACACAGTTACAGAAAGAGAAATGTTTGTACATGAGAAGAATATGCCACTTTATGCCACCTGCATGATGTTGATTTCTCTATGGATGTTTAATTGATTTCTGCCTGTTGCATCTTCATGCATTTATGCTTTATTATGCTGCATCCATAACATTAAGATTCATCCTAAAAGAAACGGACCTTGGATAATTAAGTTTGAAACCTAATAAATGAAGTATATGCATGCTCACCTTTTTCAAAGAAACCCAAGGTTCCTGAGGACGTAGATGATGTTACCTGTAACATCCTAATTTTTAACCCAATACTCTAGAACATAATTAGGTTAATCATTAGTCTGTTACTTCATAGTCCTCATCTAACTTTGAATTACTTAGCGGAAAATACGGGTAAATTTTTTTTTTGAAAAACAAAGTGAGAGCCGCGTGATGCGATAAGCGGTAAACCATGTATGGTAAACAAATGTCTCACAACATCATAACATAAGGCATACCATGAGTAACACTGAAGATCATCTCATATATATATAATTTGCCCACTTATAAGTGTGGGACTTAGTTTAGTACAAGGAAAGTACAGGAAAGGAAATACAACATAAACGTAAACATGATCTACTCCCCTACCCGAGTGCACCTAATAGGATAACCTCTAAACAAAAGAAGGTTTATCCCTATCTAAGTGGTGTGTGCTCTATCTCGGCCATCTACAGCCTCCTACTGGCGACTATCCCTCGAGCGTGGCAAGTAACCAGGAAACTGAGCAAGCTCCTCCGGCGTGAAAAGACGGGACAAGGCTCGGAAGTGACCTCCACGGCATAGCCTCATCTCCGGTCATCGTGTAAGCCTCGGCTGAGTCACGGAAGGCTCACTGCCTTCCCCAAGGTCCATGGGTATGGTGGGGGAAGATCCCTCGGAGGGTGCCTGGGTTGCCGAATCCTCGGAAGGATCTGTCTCCGAAAAAGACGACGAGCAACAGGGCACATCTTTGGGGTAGTCTCGGCGGTGGGGGTGGATGATGGGGTACGGCGAAGCCTCTCCTCTAGGGGACGTGCGCGCTCGAACACCAGGTCATCGCCAAAAGGTGAGACGGGGGAGAAACGATGGGAATGTACAGGGGGAGTGAAGGGTCGACCCATGAACATGAATACTCTAACCGTGCATCAACCCACAAAATCGAATGACCCATGGTCCGGGTCATGGTGCGCCTCCCATGTCGGCGTGTCCACGAACACCACGAACGTCGCCATCTAAAGACGTGACGGAAAGAAAGAGGTAGAGGGAGTGAGAATCTTGCTAAAGAATCTCAGTAGGGCCTCCTACTACCTAGGTGTCATCATCTACGTCCTCAGGAACCTTGGGTTTATTTATGCAAAATTACTGAGCACGTATTAACTTCATTTTAAACTTTAAAATATATTCTAGCCAAGGTCCATTCATTTTAGGATGATCTTAATGTCATGAATGCAACATAATAGAAAATGTATGCATGGCACTACCTAATGCACATACATAAAACATAACATCAAGCATCATCATTCTTGGTGGCATAAAGTGGCAATAGTAACATTCATATGGGACAAAACTTAGTGACATAATCATAATCATAAAACTTCTCTTCCTCATGGGCCACCCTAAAGACAATCGAACTGGGGGTGCTCGGCCGAACCGGTGTCACCCAGAACGTGTCATACATCTAGGTTATGAGCTCATACCTTAACTAGTCATCACTAGTTCTTACTTACCACTTAACGATAAGCGTATCATAAATCATAAATCCCGACTATCTGAGTACGGGTTAGGGGGCAAAACTCTTAGGGGTGCTCGGCCGAACCGGTGTCACCTAAGAGTGTAAAATGGTACCGATGTCACATGAGTTCTATGGAGGTGCTCGGCCGAACCGGTGTCATCCTAGAACCCATCTTAGTACCTTAATTTTCAAAATCTCTTTAAGTCCCCAAATTTGTCGGAAATTCGGCAGCACAACGGTCATTACACCGAATTTCCTTCCAAGTTTGTTTTATGCCACATAAACATATAGTCTCATAAATTCCTCATATGAATAACATCATCATCATTAGCATACTTCATGCATCATCATAAAACATCCAAACGCTTACCCTTACGGCAGCTTATGCTTTGACCCTTACGGGTCTTAATCTTGAGATATAGTTCTCTACATCCGTCGCTCATATCTTTATGCACCTAAGGGCTCATATTTAATCATCATTCCTAATCCTCATGTTCATACTTAAATCTGAAAAGCATAGGGCAGAATCTCTAACTTGTATTTACGGGGTTCTAGAACTTACGTTTTAGACCCTTTCTCGATTCCGTTTTCGCCTAAGGCGCTATGAATTAAATCTACATCAATTATGAGGCATTCCTATGCTTAAGAACTAATTATTAATCATGTTTATCATGTTGTAAGGGTGCTGGACAGAATCCAGAAAATTAAATGCTCTAAGAGTTCTACAATTGTATTTTTACGGTTTTCTAGTTACTAGATTCTCCATAGGTGCTAGAATTCAATTCTAATTCAAATGATACCAAGTTTTTCATGTCTAAACAATCTAAGTCTGATTATGTTCCCATTAAAACAGTTTGGATTAGTTCCATAAACAAATGGGTCAAAACTATGTTAAATTCTAGCTTTACGGTATTTCTAGTCAGCTAGTTTCTTACCTATCATGCATAGGATCGCTTCTACATCATCATATGATATTTTCACACATTCCAACACATCAAAACATCATCATCCAGCATCACACTTATCATATCAGAACCGAAAACCTTTAACTTTAATAAGAGAGTTAAATTGACGTTTCTAGGTACAGAAGTTAACTAGTTTCTCTCGGAATCGATCTAGAACTTCTGAAACTCTTTGCAAAACATTTTAATTCATCAAGAGGCTAAGTGAAGCCTTAGGTCACTGACCAAAACATATTCCATCCCTAAAAGATAATAAAATCACAACTTGTGATGACATAACCTTATAAAGATTTGTAAAGCTGTAGGAAAACTTAAAACATAGACTATTGGTCCTAGTAGCTAGATGAAAACTCATTGCAAGTCCATCATCACTACTTGGCCGAAATTATGCATTCAAGGAATACATTCACATTTAACTTTATCTTGGAATGAAATGGGCAAGTCTTTGAGCTCTAGGTTCTTAAGTTACGACATAAACTAAACGTGCTCATGCTTTTCATTTTAAATCTTGCTTACAAAGTAAAGTGATGACTTAAATTTAAATATGCAAGGCATAAACTTAAACGTGCAAGCTTGAAAGTGAATATGCGAGGCATAAACTTAGACGTGCAAGCTTGTAGGTAAATATGCATGGTTCAATTCTTTATTTTAGTGCTCTTGGCCCAACAACAATCGACTTTAAGGCCGAAATAGATAGGCATTCGAGAAATTAATTAGGTGACAATGCAAGTTCAATTCTTTATTTTAGTGCTCTAGGCCCAACAACAATCGACTTTAAGGCCGAAATAGAAAGGCTTCGAGAATTAAATTAAGTGATGATACAAGTTCCATTTTAATCTTTATATTCTTAAGTGATAGCTAGAAAGTAAAGGTGCATAACAAGAATGTAAACATGAGTGCAAGCATAAGATAAATTATGCAAGTTCATTTTATCTCTCTAGAGCTCTTAACAAGACTTTAAAGGAACTTAAACCATAACCCAAACTCATCCAACAAGGTAAAGTCAAGCTTAGAGTTCTTAAATCTCAACATAATATTTTTAGGAAATCAAACCATGAACCTTAGAAAATTTAAGGTAATGGCCGAAATCTTCAAGAAGAAAAAGGAACATTTTAAAACTCTAGAGTTCATGATCTTGATGATATATTAACACCAACATCATGAGTCCTCATCATTGAGTTCATAGAGCCATTTTAAAACATCATTAAAGCTAAAGTTCTCAAGAGTTCAAGAAAGGAAAAACTAAAAACATTTTTGCTCAAGAACAAAGATCAAGCTCTAGAGTTTGTTTCAAGTGATGAACATCATCATGAAACTCTCATCATCAAGCTCTCATTCCTTTGTTCTCTAAGGCCTATGGCCGAAAATGGGAAGGAACAAGGAGAAGAAAAGAAGTTCTAAAAGAATCAAGAGAAACTATGAACATAAAGCTAGAACAAGAACTTTAAAGAAAGAAGTACTTGAAAGAAAATCCCTACTTGGTGTGATGAACTTGAAGATGGAAGAAGAAGATGAAGATGATGAAGAACTTTGAAGAGCTTGAAGAACTTGAAGAACACTAGAACTTTGAGAGAAAAGAAAAGCTTTGAGTGTTTCCTAAACTTAGCAAATGATCTAAAAGTGGTGCAAGCTCCTCAAGGCATTCTATTTATAGAGAAATGAAACAAATGGAGGGAGCTCATGGGGGAGAGTGGCTTGGCCATGAGGTGCAGAATGGAGGCTTCCATGAGTTCCATGAGGTGAGATAATGTGTTCTTTGAGGTATGGTGAGGTATGGCTTAAGGTATGGTGAGGTATGGTTCAAGGTATGGCTTCAAGCATGGTTCTTTGAGTGAGAAAACAATTTAATATGTGGTCAAAGGGATGAGGTCTGGCGAAATGCATCAGCCCATGGGGAGGATTAGTTTGCATTTTAATTGTGGTTTAGAGTTGTGTTTAGGTGTATCTTTGATTATGCTTAAGATTAGGAATTTGTAAGAAAGTGTTTAGGTAAGGTAAATGGGTAATTAAGGTGGTCTAGACATAATTAAGGAGTGGTCTTGCACCATTAGTGAGTTAAATCCTCAATTTAGAGTCTAAACAACTCTAGACACATTTCCTTGATTTAAGGAATTGGAAAGAGAAAATACTATTCAAGATTCCAAGACTAGGAGTCTTGAGTTCTAAAAGGGATTTAAGTTTAATCTAAGCAATTTTAGGTTCTAATTAACTTTAATAAATTATTTTGACTCTAGATTAATTAGGGAAATAAATTAATCTTCGTTTAGAGCCTAATATTGCTTAGGTTTGCTTAATTACGTCATTAAGCTCAAAAGCACTATTCTAGGGCAAAATCATAATTTTGCACTAAACTGCCAGGACCACCGGGACTTGAACAGAGACCTCTAGACACATGAAAACATGTTTTTAAACCTCTGGGAAAGTTCCGGCTCAAACGGCACCTTTACCCGTAAAAACGCTATAGGGGTATTTTGGTTATTTTGACCCAAATCATGGAAACGAAATTTTCGCTCAAAGCATTCAAGGGCCATTTAATCCCCTTCAAACATTGAGTTGACCCTTCGAGGACGACCGAGTTGGTTACCCTCGAGTTCGGGTCAGGAAATGACCTCAGGGGCATTTTGGTCATTTCCTGACAGAGAAATCTGGTGTTACATTACCTAGATAGGAGGTTGCCCTAATGAGATCTTTAGCAAGATTCTCACTCCCTCTATGTCTTCTTTCCGTCACGTCTTCAGATGGCGACATTCATGGTCTTCGTGGATACCCCGATGTGGGAGGTGCACTATGATCCAGAGCATGGGTCATATCATTTTGAGGGTCAATGTACTATTCATGTTTTCATGTTTTTCGGATGACCCTTCGCTCATCCTGTACATACCCACCGTTTCTCCCCGACATTACCTTATGGTGACCCTTTTGAGCGCGCCCGCACATACAACGAGAGAGTGCTCCGCATGTACACCGCCGCTTCGGCCATGTGCGAATACCCTGACTACGTGCCTTGTACGTACTTCTCGGAGACCGACCCGTCGAAAGACCTGCCTACCCACATGTATAGCGAAAGCTCAGGCCCCACTCCGCAGCAGATGAGGGAGGGCGGCGAGGAGACTGTCACGTAGCCGAGATTGGCTCGGAGGCCATCTATGCGCCCACGTCGTGGAGGTCGCTTGCAGTTCTCTTGCGTGCCCATTCTCGTCGAGCTCCGACCGTGGATTGGATATGTCCCACCTTCTCCGGGACCGCAGTAGTAGAGGCCTATGGGTAGAGATAGTGCATACATCACATAGATGATGATAAACTTTCTTTTGTTTAGCGGTTATCCATTTTAGATGCACTTGGGTAGGGGAGTTTCCTTTTTTGCTTTATATTTTCTTTTTCCTTTCTATTGTATTTTCATTTCGGATGTATTTGTTTCTATGTTGTACTAACTAAGTCTTGTTTTTCATGAGTGAGCATATTATATATATATGCAGTTAGTTTTATCATGATGTGCAATTACACGCCTTATGTTCTGATGTTTGTGAGTTGTTTGTTTAATCTTGTGTTTTGTTTCTCTATGTCCCTCATCGTTCATTGTGTTGCGCAGTTCTTACTTTGCATTTACATTTCAAAAAAAAATTTACCTGTATTTTCCACTAAATATTTTAAAGAAAGGTTTAAAGTATGAGACTAAAAGAATAATAGACTAATGATTAACCTAAATATGTTCTAGGAGTATTGGGTTGAAAATTAAGATGTTACGCACTCAATTAAGTTCTATAGTCACAAGAGAAAACTAGAGAATCCCCTTTGATATATCCAAAACAAGTGAAGATGATTTCATTAAAGATTTCGGCATTTATCATATGCATATGCATATTGACTTGAATTGTCTACCTAGGATGATTTATTGGGTATTTGAACATTGGGAAGTATATGCATTAAGTGATTGATTATTAAAAGCTACCCACTTTGGAAGTACGATTTGGAACTTTAAAAATGGACCATTGTTATGAAATGCATGATCTTTTTTTTTCTTATAAACCAAAGTGGCTGGGGCGATGATGATGACATTATAAGTGAGTTTTTGGGGAGTTGCCCTACTGAGAATTGTACAATTCTCACCCATATGTGTTTGTGTTCCCATGTCGTCTCCAGGTTGATCCAAAGAATGATGCGGCTACTATGTGAAAGAAACTCGGCATTGCAGTAGTTTAGGAGTTGATGCTTTTCTTATGTGGTATATAGCCGCAGGTAATTGTGTAGGTAAATGTAATAGAGATTGTATATGTGTTAAAGCTCATAGTAAAGCTTCCTTATGTAATTTACTTTATAGAAAATAAATGTTTTGTATCTTTGTTATATATTTTAATCGAATCATGCTAGTTATTACACGAACCTATCGAATTTTCTATAGTTATTTAAGAAAGGTCTGTTAATTTATAAGTGACAACTCTTGAGTCCGATGTCATGACTTAAGGATGGCGTTGTACTTGGGAAGATGTTACAATTCATGAAAGGGGTGGTCTAGAAACACGAACAAGCAAACAGTACAATGACCCACAAAGTGGTATGACTGGTTAGCTAGGTCATAGTGCATCTCCAATGAGGGGGCATCAATATAAATCGCGAATGTCGCCATCAACCTCTGAAGATGAGATGGAAAGAAAGAAAGAGGGGTTGAAAAACTTATATAAGAATCTCAATAGGGCTTTCGCCTCCTATCATATGTTATCATCTACGTCCTCAGGAACCTCAAGTTTCATTATGAAAATAATATGTATAAGGTTCATTTATTAAGTTCCAAATACTAGTAGCCGAGGCTCGTATATTTTAGCATGAATCTTAATATCATGAATGCAACATACTAAGTCATGAATGCATGTTAATGCCACAAGCAAGATATCATAAGAATCATATTAAATAGGCATAGCATAAAGAATGTAAATCCTTCTAACTTGATCTTTCCTCATTATTCTTTTAGGTGACTTAAATTTCTTATTCTCTTTTCTATGGAGGCCATCCTAATACTCTCTTCTCTTGAGAGTTCTAGGTTATGAGCTTATACATAACTAGTCATTACTAGTTTACACTTATCCTCTCGATAAGCTAATTTCCTGACTCCTGGAGTGCGAGATAGGGGGCACAGGATAACCTTTTATAACCATTAATTCCTGGAGTCCAAAAGATCACCTTATTGGATCAGCTCTCCTAACCTTTAATTCTTGAGTCTAGAAGATCATTTCCATGTGTCTTATGTCACCTTTAATCTTAGCATGTTATCCAGAGATACAAACATGTACATATAATCATAACTCATCATTTAACATTTCATACTCATAAAACACTTAAGCCATGCACCTCAGTTATTCAATCATAATCATAACATGCCACAATTCATTACGTAATTGATCACATAAGCATGCATCACATTGTTCACATATATCTGTAAGCATGTTATCATCAATATCTTATTGAAAAGTAAACATGCTCCTACCCAGTATGCCAAAAATCAAGGACTAATTCAGCTAATGCATAGGCTATGCTCGCAGGATATATACTATATACTAGATATCATCACTTGCATAATTTAAGAATCAAGCATGCATAGTCATCAATTCAAAATTTTGCACAATTATCTCAAGTCATATAATTTTCAATTAAATCACATAAACATGGCCTCCATAAGATATCATTCATATTAACCTCATCAAGTTATTAATATTTATACTTACGTCCCAAAAGGGGTCAAAATTGTAACTTTTCAATGATTATAGGTCAAAGCGTAAATTCTCCTTTTAACACATTTCCTCAAATTGATGATCCTTAAAATTAATTTATGCTTTCAAGAGGCCCATAACACTTAGAAATCGTTTAAACTTATCATAAAAATCATTTTGGGCCATAGACCAAATTTTGTTAAATTTTAGGGGTCAAAGCGCAAAGTTTCTCATTTTTTACAACAATTATTAGTAGAAAACTTGAGAAATCACATTTTTAATCCTTTCTGGTTACGAGTTTTTCTCAAAAATTATTCTAAGACATAGAACACACTTGAAACTATTTTATCTCTTTGAGAACTTAAATATTAATGCCAAAATAGTAGAAAACTAAAGATTTCATTAATAGGTTGTTAATCATTTAAAGATCATATTCCCACTTCTCTTGAGTTTCTAAATCTTTCAAAAATTCTTTGTACATCATGGAAATAAGATTCAAGCCTCAAAGTAAAATAGAACGAACTTCAAACCCAAAATCCTCATAAGGCCGAGATGTAACACCCTAAAAAATTATTTAAAAATTAATTTGATCTTTACTAGTCGTAATTTCAAAAATCTGACAGTTTTAGTAATGATGAGGACAGTCCAAGGGACTTGTAAAAAAATGTGAATAGTAACTTTATGGGCCCCACAGACCCATCAGGACAGCTAAAACCCTAAAATTGGGACCCAGAGATGCCCAAACCTTAGAAAATATAGGGTTAGGGCTAGAAATAGCTATAAATATATATTTTATATCTATTATTAGTTTTCAGACAATGTCTAATTACCCGGGTACGATGTTTCGCCCGTTCGGTAGAGTTTTCGATGTGCAGTTTTCAACACCGAACAAGTTACTTAGTGGCCAAGTAACCTTTACCAACCACTTTATGCCAAGTGGATGGCAAGGATTAAAACTTGAAAAGTAAGTTTTAATCATGACCTTTGATTTATTATATTTTACTCGGGAGCCATTAACTCACCCATTCAGTGGAATTTTGGTTTACGGTTTTAACACCGAAAAGTCTGCTTGCTCCTTAAGTTAAAGTGATCCAATTATTTTGAACCAAGTGGATGACTAAGATCCATTCTTTGACTAATAAAACAATCCTAGCCATCCATTTTACAATATTTAAGAATTCTCCTTTTATATTATTATAATTAAGCTTCCTTTACAAGCTTTCTCACAAGATAATTACAAAGCCACCACCCATATCACCCCACCATCATCATTTTCGGCCAAGAGGCCTAGAAACACAGCCCTCCATTGTTCTTCCTCTCAAACCTCCATTAACAAGCTTCAACCTTCAAAAACTCTAACTTAGAGTCATTAAAACACTAAGATCTTTTCACAAAACTTGTTCTACTCCTCATAATCTATCAAACTAACCGATTGGAATTTCAATTCCTCATCAATCCTTACCTTGGTATCTCATGCATCACTGATTAAGGAAGGGCTTGGTGTTGATTTGGTGGCCTTGAAGTGAGCAAAATCAATCTTGGAGCATCTTTTGGAGCCAAGATCCCTAAAGCCATCAAAGTAGGGTTTTCTTTGACCTCTTCTTTCAAAATTTATTCTCAATGTTTCTGATTGGTCTCGATCTGAAATTTTTAGTTTTATTGGTTGATGATATATGGATATTGATGTATTAATTTTTTTGGGGTGTTTGGATGATGTTAGAAAACCCATTTTGGCAAATCAAGTTTTGAATCATGTGCTGGAATTCTCGGATTTGCACTGGCATGTTATGAGTCACGAATTTTCTGATGTATTTGTAGATGTTTGTATGAGCTATAAAAATTATATGTTGAAGCTAACATCCTAAGGCAACTCCATTCTTGGGTCCTAAAAATGAGTTTTACTATTTTATAAAAATCAAAAACCAAGACTATTCTTGAGTTATCCGACAACCAATTACAAGCTCTGAGTTTGTCTAATTTTGTTACTACATCAAATGATTGATTTTTCCACTGAAATTTCTACAGGATAGTGGGGACATGTTAAAGTCCAACCATGAATTTTTGTATGATTTGATATGATCATTTAATAGGGTAATATGATTGGAATTTTGGCTGTTGGCTGCAAATAGTGGGTTTCTGGCCTCCTAATTTGTTGAATTTTGTTACAATACTTAGAGAACTCTTTACCTCCGAAATTTTTAGAGGACCTTAGGGACACATTGAAGTGTCTTGGATAATTTTTATAACCTTGGATTTCATGGTTTGAAATGCAAAATAATTTGTGCTATAGATATGTGAAATTTGCCATTGTGCTGAAAATGAATTGATGCTTTGAGTTGATGAAATAATGACATTGGGTTCAAGTATGACATATATGAATGCATGATAGTGACTTTAAGGAATGGTTTGAGGCATGATTGAAATCATATTATGAATGAATGCATATATGTGCCTCATGCATGCATTTGGAAAAGAATAGTGAATGATATGTATATGTGGCAAAAGAGAATATATGAACTTTAATTGTGCATGTTCTGACATATGAAGAAAATAGAAACAAGACTTAGATTGAATGAGGGAAAGGCAAAAGTAGGAAATTTCCCAAAATACTGAGTGTGCCTATTCTGACATGTGGAGAAAATAGAAACAAAACTTAGATTGAATTAAGGGGAAGGTAAAAAGAGGAACTTCCCTCGAGATATTATGATTCGGTAGACGTATCGGCTAGGAATAGAACTGTGAGTGATTCGGAAATGGAAAAAAATAAAGTCTGATGATCACGTATAGGAATGAGCTCAGTCCTGATAAGCAGTATATTTCCCTTATGTGGTGTGATCCACTATAAATACCAGTTGGTATAAACTATCTATTATGGAGTTGTCCACGGCAAATACTCGTTGGGTATAAACTAAGTCTTTCCTATGTCAATAAAAAGAGAAAAATGCATTGAATTGAGTTTTGCAGCATGATATAAACTAACTCTTTCCTATGTCAATGAAAAGAGAAAAATGCACTCAATTAAGTTTTGTGGCCATAAGAGAAAACTAGAGAATTCCTTTTGAAGATGATTTCATTAAAGATTTCAGCATTTATCATATGCATATATATATTGATTTGAATTGTCTGCCTAGGATGATTTACTAGGTGTTTGAACATTGTGCAGTATATGCATTAAGTGACTGATTATTAAAAGCTAACCACTTTGGAAGTACGATTTGGAGCTTTAAAAATGGACCATTCTTATAAGATGCATGATCACCTTTTTCTAATAAACCAAAGTGCTGGGGCAGGGACGATGACATTATGAGTGAGTTTTTGGGGAGTTACCCTACTGAGAATTGTATAATTCTCACCCCTATGTGTTTTGTGTTCCCGTTTCATCTCCAGATTAATCTAGAGAATGATGCGGCTGCTGCGTGAAAGAACTCAGGATTACAATAGTTTAATAGTTGATGTTTTTAATTTACTGTACTTAGTTAGAGTTATATGTATGTAAATGTAACAGAGAACGTATATGCATCAAAGCTCTTAGAAGAGCTTCCTTTTGTACTTAGCTATGTATTCAATAAATGTTGTGTTTCTTTGTTATATATTTTAACCAAATTATGCTAGTTATTACTCGATCTTATTGCATTTGCTATAGTTATTTAAGAAAGGTCCGGTAATTTATAAGTAACAACTCTCAAGTCTGATATCATGACTTAAGGATGACGTTGTACTTGGAAGGATGTTACATGCGATACATATATTGAGTTGTGTACTTGATCAAAATTTCCATTTAAGATAAAAGAGGCAAGTCTTAAGCTTTAGATATTTAGGTGATGGCTAAAATC
The DNA here is from genome assembly GCA_031216125.1 of Dalbergia cochinchinensis. NCBI lineage: Eukaryota > Viridiplantae > Streptophyta > Magnoliopsida > Fabales > Fabaceae > Dalbergia > Dalbergia cochinchinensis. The sequence continues at coordinate 52,348,388 of CM062368.1, read as the reverse complement.
ATTAACATTGCATGCAATCTCATTTTTAATCTTTATCATTATAAGGTGATGACTTGGAAATATAAATATGATGTGCAAGACTTGAAATATAAATATGAGAATGCAAGTTCATTTTTAAATCTTCAAGGTTTAGGTGATAACTTGAAATTTAAACATGATATGCAAGACTTGAAATTTAAACATGAAAATGCAAGTCCATTTTCTTATCATTAAGATTTAAGGTGATAACTTGAAATTTAAACATGATATGCAAGAGCTTGACAAATAAACATGAATGCAAATCCACTTTTATATCTTATTAAGCTCCAAACTCAAGACATTTTAAAGAATAAAACTCTTTAACCCCAATCAATCTTAACAAAATAGAAGTGAGCTTTAGAGTCTCTTAATACCATGGTTCCAAGAACCTCATTTCTTGGACTCACCATCAAGATCAAAAAGAAACAACCAAAGAAAACCAATAACATTCCATTTCTCATATTCTTTTGAAACCAAAAATTAAGCCTTGAGCTTTAGAGATCAAATATATGATGGCATCACAACTAACGTCAAGAACCCTCATCATCAAGCTATGGTCTTAACCATCAACCAATCAACAAAACCAAAAAAGAAAGAAAAGAAAATAAGAGAAAGAACACAAAAATAAAATCCCTACCAAGAGTGTTTTCTTGTTTGCAAAGAGAAAGCTTGATCTTTTGTAAAGAAATGAGAAGAAGAAATATTTTCTTGGAGCTAGGATGGATTCAGCCAAAGGGAAAAGAAATGGAAGGAGGATTTTTCTTGTGTTCTTTTGTTTAGGAAAGAAAAAGATATGTGTTTGGGAGTGAATCTATGATGGAGATATGGTGGTTTGAGGTTAAGAGCTTAGGTAGAGGTTGGGAATGGAGTTTCTTGAAAGTGGAGGAGGAGGAAGAAGAAAGCTTTGAGCTTAGAGAGAAAAGAGAGATTTTTTTTTTTTACCAAACTTTGTAAACAAAACTACAACAAAAAAACAAATGGTAAGGAATGAAAGTTTGTAAATGTATTGATGTTAAAAAAATTAAAATATAAGGGTGAAAAAGGGGGGTCTGCAGCCCTGTAGGCTTTTGTGAGGTGAATATTTTCATTTTTCATGTATATTAAAGATAGGTTTAATTAGGTAATGGGTTAGGAATTGGTAATTAGGTGTTTGGGTTAGTAACCAAGTGTTTAAGGCTTTTTAAGACATGATTAAGGAGTGATCATGAACATTTAGTGAAGTTAAGCTCAATTAGTTTGAAATTCAAACTCCAACACATTTTCTAATTTCTGGGAAAGAAGAGAAAAAACACTATTTGTCTTTGACTTTGACATTATGGTCTTATGAGCTCTTTGGATTAAGAAAAGGATTTAAACTTCCCTAAATAATCATAGGCATTAATTAACCCCAAATAATTATTTTAACTCAAGATTAATAAATAAAATTAATTTATCTTTAATTAGAGCCTAATATTGCCTATGTTTCCTTACTTACATAATTAAGCTCATTTAGCACTAACTAGGGGCCAAAAAGTAATTTTACAAAAAAGCTCCTCAGGACCACCCGGACCTTTCTAGATATTATACATCCCTTATAATTAACATATCCACTTCTCAGGTGATGACCAGGTTCAGTCGTCACTTAATCTCGCATTAATTACCTCAGAGGTATTTTGGTAATCTTGCGCACGAGAAAAACCAGGAATTGAGATTTTCACCTCTAACATCATCCATAACATATCTAATCCCCTCTAAACATTAAACTAACCCCTTGAGCATAGCCTAGACCATCCATCCTTGATTTCCAGGTAGAAATGACCTTAAGGGCATTTTGGTTGTAACACCCTAGTAATTAACCAGATACACCTAGGTTGAATCTGATTAATGACTAGACTTTACTCCTTGCTTTGGTTCTTTCTTGATAATTTGAAAATACTTAGTGAAATTACGAGCCATTTTTTTTTTTAAACACATAATTGAAAACGTGAGCCGAGTACAACGTGAACGAGTAAGCGGAGTATAATAAGACGTTTAAGAATATATCACATCATATCACTTAGGCTCCATCATATAACATCCATAAGCACATTATAGCATATATTTACATACAATAACCTCACTCAAAGGGTGGGTTATGTTCATACATCATTATCTTATGCAAACCTATAAAAGAAAATATACTTAAGGAAATACATGCCCCTAAACTAGATAACTCCATAAGCCGGGAAGGTTATCCTAAAACTAGGGTGCATGATCACACATAAATCTACTAAGAACCCTCTATGGCCACTGTCCCGAAATGGGGAATAAATCCGATCTCTTGATGAGCTCCCTCGGGAGGGACACACGAGATGCACCAGTCGGGTCGCATGGACGGCCTTCTTGCTAACCTCGACTGAACAACTGTTTCCTCACTACCCTCTCTTACACGTGTGGGAGTAGGAGCAGAGCTCTCAGAATATACATGAGTAGGAATGTCCTCTGAAGGATCAGTTTCAGAATATCTCGTCTCGGGAACATACTCTGGAAATCCATGGACAGCAGATGAAGCGGGATAAGAACGTAACATCCTTTCATCAAGTGGACGTGCATGTTCGAAAACCATTTCATCGCCATAGGGAGAAGTAGGAGAAAATCGATAACTAGGGACAGGATGTGCAAATGGACGACCTATGTAAATAAAAACACGAATCACAAGACCTCCATTCAAAATGATAGGAACGATGCACCGGATCATAGTGGAATTCCCAAGTAGGGGTATCAACGAACAGGACGAATGTCGCCATTTGAATCTGGAGACAATGACGGAAATAAAGAAAAGGGTGTGAGAATCTTGCTAAAGAATTCTCAAGAAGGTACCTCCTTCTACAAAGTGTCATCATCAAAGTCCCCAGGAACCTCGGGATTATTCTAAAATAGTGAGCATGCAAAGATTCATTTTAAGTTCTGACAAATACTTAACCGAGGTTCGTCAATTTTTAATCATGCATCTTATAATGCATCATAATCTTAACATGTCATATTTACAATGAACTTTTCCTTCATCATTACATCATTTTCCTCATCATCATTATCAAATAACATGCATAAAAGAACGTCATATAATATTAGCTACATGTGGACATAGTGCACATATTTCATTTCTTTAGTGCCTTAGGTGACTTAAAATCTTATCATCATCATTATTTTCCTTAGGCCACCCTATACTCCACCCTTTTGGGAGTAATTTAGGTTATGAGCTCATACTTTACTAGTCGTCACTAGCATATACTTATCCCTTTTGATAAGCTAAAGTCCCGACTCTACCCTTTTGAGAGAATGGGTTAGGGGGCTAAAATCACCTTTTCACCACCTATAGTCTGATGGTTCCAAAGGATCATTTTCTTATAAGTTTAAGTCACCATTAAATCTTTGCATGTTATATCACAATACAATTCATAAACATCATAGCATTTTCTCATTTATAGTCTTAAGCTAGAATAATATATATCAACTATAATCATGCATCTGGGAGATTCCCAGGAAAGAGAGGTGGGTCACAATGGACACGCTTAAATACCAAGTCTTTCCTTAGCCGTAACCTTTCCAAATTACACTTTTACAATGATACACTTTCTTCTAGCAACAAAGGTAAATTTTACATAATAAAGAACATTTCATGTATAAGCATTCTCATTATTTGCAACAAAGAACTATAACATGCAAACCAGGAAATCATTGAATAAGCATCCAATCCTTACATAGAATTATCAATTATAGAACTAATTAGTTACTAAACTAATTATGAATCATTCTCTTAACAATAAACCATAATTATCACAACTTCAATCATATCAAATCATTATCACACATTGATACTAAACTCAGATCAGTGGCCGAATCATGAACCTCATGCAATTACATAGAATCATATTTTAAGTGCATATAAAATACTAGTTCCCCGTAAAATCCTTGCAAAGCCTTAAAACTCATTTAGAAACTAGTTCTTTTGTCAAATTTGGGAGGATCTTCACAATTAAAATTCTCACTTAAGATAAAAGGAGTAAGTCTTGAGCTTTAGAGATTTAGGTGACATCTTAGAATTATAAACATGCTATGCAACCTTATTTTAATCTTATCTTTATAAGGTGATAGCTTGGAATTATAAACATGATATGCAATTCCATTTCTTTATCTTTAAGATTTAAGGTGATGACTTGAAAATTAAACATGATGCAAGAACTTGAAATATAAACATGATACAAGAAAGCTGGAGCGCGGTAATCCGCACAGACCAGAGAGAGGAGAAGAGAATATTAAGAAACCGGAGCGGTAGTCCGCACAGACCAAGAAAGGTAGAAGAGAATATTATTACATCTTTTTAAGCTCCAATCTCAAGACTTTTTAAAGAATAAATTCTTTAACTCCAATAATCATATTTCTTTGCTTGTGATACATGGGCAAGTCTTTGAGCTCTAGGATCTTTAGGTGATGGCATAAAATAAACATGTCATGCGTTGATTCTTTTAGCCATTATAAAATATAGTGAGAGCATAAATTAAATATGAGATGCAACCTCTTTATTATCTTGAAAGATTAAGTGATGACTTGAAACATAAACATGAAATACAAGCTTGGAATTTAAACATGAGAAATGCAAGTTCATTTATTCATTCTTGAAAATTTAGTGATGACATAGAAGGTAAACATGGTTATGCAAACCATAAACTTAATCATGGATGCAAATTCATTTTGTTTCTTTACTAGAGCTCCTTCAAGACTTTTAAAAGAATTATAAATTCAACCCAATACATATCTTAACAAGAAATAAAACATAAAAGGAAAATACATCTTTCAAGTTCTAAACTAAAAATCTTTGTTTTAGCATCATAAAGCATTATTCTTTAAAGTTTTGCATCAAGTGGAATTTTCAAGCTTTAGAGGCCTAACTTGTGATGGATTTACAATCCACCCTCAAGGTCCTCATCATCAAGCCATCATCTTAGTTCCACCTAGGCCATATGGTTGAATTGGTTAAAGAAAAATTGAAGAGGAAAACCAAAATGAAAAGCTAAGGTAAGTTCATAATTTCATCATTTTGAGCTAAAAACACAACTCCTCAAAACATAGAAATAAATTTAGAAACTACTCCCTACCAAATTTGAGTTGAAGAAGAGGAAGAGAACTTGGTTTCTTGAAGTGAAATGAAACAAAATCTCTTTGAAAAAATTGAAGAAAGAATTCAGCCAAAGAGGAGGAAGAAAGAAAGTTTTGGTGCTCTTAAAAACTAGTTATGAACCAAGCATTCCAAGACCACTCAAGCAAGCCTATTTATAGAAGATTTTGAGGCTTCTAATTGGCCAAAATGATGAGGTAGTGGACGGAATTTTGCAAGAGAAATAAGGGAGGAAAAATCATTTTAGACAAAGTTGTATGAAATTAAGGAATTATGTCTCTTATGGTGACATTTTGGCATTTTGTTTTAGTGCAACTTTTGGCAATAATTCAGCTGCATAATGGCATCAATAATTTCGTCCATTACAGCCCAAAGAAGTGAAATTTGTGTGTTCCATGCATTATTTAGGTGTAGGCAAGGTATTCATGTAATTTAGAGAATTTACGGTTAAGGGTTTAAGTGAATTAGTAAGCAATTTGGGTGTTTTTGAGCAATTTTGGGTTCTAATCAATCTAAATACATAATTTTGACTCTAGATTAATATTTAGAATTTAATAAGCTTTAATTTGAGCCTAATATTGCTTAGGTTTCAGATATCTGAATCAAAAATCCTGAAATTCAAACCGCCAAAAATAGGGGCAAAATCGTACTTTCACTTAAAAACTGCTCGAGGCCACCCGAGCTTAACCAATGGTTAATCATGGCTTAAAAACACATTTTAAAACATTTTAGTGAGGTTCGGGCTCAGTCGGCACGCACATCGGAGTTAAAACAACCACAGGGGCGTTTTAGTCATTTCGCGCGTCGGAACTCAAAATTGAGATCCTTCTGCTCTATTAACACACATAACACAAACAATCCCTTATTATCCTCAAAATATCCCCTTGAGAATAGGTGGGGCCCACGATCCTCATTTTTTGAGTAAAATCACTTCAGGGGCATTTTGGTCATTTTATACGTACATAAATTCGGGATTTACGACTCTCGCATGAATCGTTCCTAACCTCTCTTCTAATGTTATATTCCTTTATTGAGGATTGTTAGGCCTCAAATCTTATGTAATAATTACCTACGGTAATTCGGTAATTGAGTAATTTCTAATGACAGTAAAAAATACAGTAAAAATTGGGGCGTTACATTGGTCATTTTGTACATGGGAAAAATCAGGCATTATAAAATGCAGGAAATCAGAAAAGAGAATGCCCAGCTAAGAGAGGAGGTGACTCGAAAAGCTAAATTAGAGTCAGCAAATGCCAGCCTCCCAGTTACCTTCTCAGACCATGCCTATTCCAAAGGGAAATGTCCGTGCTATCACTCTAAGATCTAGGACAGAAATTCTAGAGGTAACTAGGCCTGCAGAGGAGGATAAGCAAGAGAAAACTGGGCACAAAGGTGATTCTATTGAGTGCCACAGCACTCAAACAGTACTGCAATGCCTAACCGAGCATGCAGATGAAGAATTGGCACAAGAACACCTCTCGAGTGAGTGCTATAGCGCTCAAACACCGTTGCAGTGCGCAGCCGAGATTGATCATGCACCCAAGAAAGATTCAAGAGAGCGTCGCAGCACTAAAGCAATACTATAGCACTCAACAGAAGCTACAAGACTTCTAGACTTCATTCCTCCACTGCCATTCCCATAGAGGATGCAACCCAGGAAAGTCACTGTAGCAAATTTGGATCTGGACACACTAGAAACCTTCTGAAAAGTGCAAGTGAATATTCCTCTATTGGATGCAATCAATCAAATTCCTAAATATGAAAAATTCCTGAAAAATCTTTGCACCAATAAGAGGAAGATCAAGGGAAGTAGGGAGGACAAGGTGACTATGGAGGTAAATGCTTCCTCCATCATTAAGCCAAGCAACCTACCAACCAAGTACAAGGACCCAGGTACATTCTATGTTCCTTGCACTTTTAGGAACTTGCACATCACTAAAGCTCTAGCTGACCATGGAGCAGGCATTAATGTTATGCCTAAATCACTCTATCAGTCTTTGCACTTTGGAGAGCTCAAGCCAATCGGGCCATAAATTTAACTGGCTAACCACTATATCACAAGACCAGAAGGAGTATTAGAAAATGTTCTTGTCCAGGTAAATGATTTAATATTTCCTGCTGATTTTTATGTACTTGAGATGGAGAATAACACCAATGCCAGCCAGCATACATTAATCTTGGATAGACCATTTTTGAAAACTGCTAGAACCATGATTGATGTTCATGCGGGCACATTATCCATGGAGTATGGAGACATGAAAGTTCAATTTAACTTATCTGATCTTATGAAACATCCCCATGAGGAACACTCTGTGTTTGGCATTGATGTCATTGACTCTTTCGTTGATGATGCTTGTGGAAATATGCTCTGTAAAGATTCAAATCCCCCTTCTCTACCTTTTTTCTCCCATGAAATATGATGCCCCTATTATTTTAGAATATCCTAAGTTTTCAAATACAGGTACTCCACCTAGGCGGCAATCATCAGTTTGCCAACTACTCCATGACCAGCCCATGTTGGATAAGAAGCTCTGTGAGGGGCAATGGATCTTGTTGCATGAGCCTCAGGAAAAACTGATGGCTAGGAGGCCAAAGTCTAGATGGAAGGGACCATTCTTGATTATCCATGCACACCCCGATGGTGCAATTGAGTTGAAAAATTCTAAAATGACTCAGTGTGACATTGAGGGGCACAGGCTGATGCACCTCCATGAGATCCCCATGGATCTAAGGGCTCAGTTAGCTTATCTATGAGTTGAAGCTGTATACTCTCCATGAGGTTCTTAATCGTCTAACTTGGGGACGTTAAAGCAAAGCGTTGGGTGGAGACAACCCATCATGAGGTTTTTCTTTACTATTCCATTTTATTTTTCTGTATTTTATTTATTTTCATTTTAGTTTTGAGCCTTGCATCATATTCATTTTTATTTGCATTTTACACTATCTCCATGGCACCTTAGAGGTTACATGTGTAACGCCCCGATTTTCCATCTGAGTGGAAAATGATCGAAATGCCCCTGAGGTCATTTTCGGCCCGGAATTCGAGTATGGCCAACCCGACAGTCCTCGAAGGGCCAACTCAGTGTTTGAAGGGGATTAAATGACCCTTGAGTGGTTCTGGAGGCGAAAGTCTCATTTTTTGCAGTTTTGGGTCCAAATGACCAAAATACCCCTATAGCGTTTTACGCGGGTAAAGGTGCCGTTTGAGCCCAGAACTTTCCCTAGAGGTTTAAAACCATGTTTTTATATGTTTCAAAACATCTGTTTGAGTCCTCGCAGTCCCGGGAAATTTTAGTGCAAAATTACGATTTTGCCCCTAGAATAGTGTTTTTGAGCTTAATGATGTAATTAAGTAAACCTAAGCAATATTAGGCTCTAAACGAAGATTAATTAATTTCCATAATTAATCTAGAGTCAAAATAAATTATTAAAATCAATTAGAACCTAAGATTTCTTAGATTAGATTTAAATCTCCTTTCTAAAACTCAAGATTTCACTCTTGGAATCTTGAATAGTGTTTTCTCTCTCCAATTCCTTAAATCAAGGAATTGTGTCTAGAATTGTTTATACACTAAAATGAGTTTATAACTCACTAATGATGCAAGAACACTCCTTAATTATGTCTTGACAACCTTGATTACCCATTTTCTCACCTAAACACTTTCTTACAAATTCCTAATCTTAATCCTAATCAAAGATACACCTAAACACAACTCTAAACTACAATTAAAATGCAAGAAAACCCTCCCCATGGCTGATGCAATTTCGGCCCTCTCTCTCTCATTTACAACACATGTTGAATTATTTCTCACTCAAAGAACCATGCTTGAAGCCATACCTTGAACCATACCTCACCATACTTTGAACCATACCTCACCATGCCTCAAGACCACATTATCTCACCTCATGGAACTCATGGGCTGCCCATGAGGCTGATGGCCGAAATTTCCTTCTCCATTTGCACCTTGCATTTGTTTCATTTCTCTATAAATAGCTTGCTTGGGTGAACTTGCATCATTTTGGGTTCATTTGCTAAGTGTCAGTTCTCAAAGAGCACTTCAAAGTTTCCTTTTTCTCTCAAGTTCAAGTCTTCAAGTTCTTCATCCTCTTCTCTCATCCCAATCCTCAAATCAATTGGTAAGGATTTTCTTTCAAGAGTTCTTCTATTTAAAGTTCTTACTTTCTTTATGTGTTCTTAGTTTCTCTTGAATTTTTTTAGAACTTCTTTTCTTCTCCTCCTCCTCCTTGTGTTTTGGCCATGAGGCTTGTGAATCATGTAACATCCTAATTTTTAACCCAATACTCTAGAACATACTTAGGTTAAACATTAGTATGTTACTTCATAGTTCTCAATTTTACTTAGAAATACTTAGCGGAAAATATGGGTAAATTTTTTTTGAAATAAAAAGTGAGAGCCGCGTGATGCGATAAGCGGTAAACCATGTAAAGTAAAACAATTATCTCACAACATCATAACATGAGGCACAACATAAACATCACTGAATATCATCTCATATATATATAACTTGCCCACTTATAAGTGTGGGTCTTAATTTAGTACAAGGGAAATGCATAAAAGAAAATACAACATAAGCATAAACATAATCTACTCCCCTACCCGAGTGCATCTAATGGGAAACCTCTAAATAAAAGAAGGTTTATCCCTCATCTAGGTGGTGTGTGCTCTAACCGGGTACTCCATCAGACGATCGTCACCTCCTACTGGCGTCCATCTCGCGAACGAGGCAAATATCCGGGAAACTGGACGAGCTCCTCGGACGTGAAGAGGCGGAACGGGGATCGAGTGTGACCCCCACGGTATAGTCGCATCTCCGATCGTCGCGCAAGCCGTGGCTGAGTCACGGTATCCTCACTGCCCTCCCTCAACGGTGGGGGAGAGGGAGCAGAGCTCTCGCTATACAGATGGGTAGGCGGGTCCTCGGATGGGTCGGTCTCCGAGAAGTAAGTCCGGGGCACGTAATCGGGATAGTCTTGCATGGCTAGGGCGGTGGTGTGCATGCGGAGCACTCTCTCGTCATGCGCGCTCAAAAACCCGCTCATCGTCGCCATAGGGTACAGTCGGGGAGAAGCGATGGGTGTGCACGGGATGAGCGAAGGGGCGTCCTACGACCATGAAAACCCGCACCGTGCACTGTCCCTCAAAATGGTATGACCCGTGAGTCGGGTCATAGTGCACCTCCCACGTCGGCGTGTCCACGAACACTACGAACGTCGCCATCTCAAGACGAGACGGAAAGGAAGAGATAGAGAGTGAGAATCTTGCTAAAGAGTCTCGAGAGGCCTCCTACTACCTAGGTGTCATCATCTACGTCCTCAGGAACCTTGGGTTTATTTATACAAAATGACTGAGCATGTATTAAGTTCATTTTAAACTTTAAAATATATTTTAGCCAAGGTCCATTCATTTTAGGATGATCTTAATGTCATGAATGCAACATAATAGAAAATGTATGCATGGCACTACCTAATGCACATACATAAAACATAACATCAAGCATCATCATACTTGGTGGCATAAAGTGGCAATAGTAACATTCATATGGGACAAAACTTAGTGACATAATCATAATCATGAAACTTCTCTTCCTCATGGGCCACCCTAAAAGACAATCGAATTGGGGGTGCTCGGCCGAACCGTGTCAACCGAACGTGTCATACATCTAGGTTATGAGCTCATACCTTAACTAGTCGTCACTAGTTCTTACTTACCACTTAACGATAAGCGTATCATAAATCATAAATCCCGACTATCTGAGTACGGGTTAGGGCAAAACTCTTAGGGGTGCTCGGCCAACCGGTGTCACCTAAGAGTATAAAATGGTACCGATGTCACATGAGTTCTATGGAGGTGCTCGGCCGAACCGGTGTCATCCTAGAACCCATCTTAGTACCTTAATTTTCAAAATTTCTTTAAGTCCCCAAATTTGTTGGGAATTCAAGCACGATGGTATTACAATCGAATTCCTTCCAAATTTTCTTTATGCCACATAAACATATATCCTCATGAATTCATCATATGAATAACATCATCATCATTTGCATACTACATGCATCATCATAAAACATTCAAACGCTTACCCTTACGGTAGCTTATGCTTTGACCCTTACGGGTCTTAATCTTGAGATATAATTCTCTAACATCCGTCGCTCATATTTTTTTACACCTAAGGGCTCATAATTAATCATCATTCCTAATCCTCATGTTCATACTTAAATCTGAATATCATAGGGCAAATTCTCTAACTTGTGTTCACGGGGTTCTAGAACTTACGTTTTAGACCCTTTCTTGGTTCCGTCTTCGCCTAAGGCGCTATGAATTAAATCTAAATCAATTATGAGGCATTCCTATGCTTGAGGACTAATTATTAATCATGTTTATCATATTGTAAGGGTGCTGGACAGAATCCAGAAAAGTAAACGTTCTAAGAGTTCTAAACTTGCACTTTTACGGTTTTCTAGTTACTAGTTTCCCTATAGGTGCTAGAATTCGATTCTAATCCAAATGATACCAAGTTTTTCATGTCTAAACATTCTAAATCAGATTGTGTTCCCATTAAAACAGTTTGGATTAGTTCCATAAACAAATGGGTCAAAACTATGTTAAATTCTAGCTTTACAGTATTTCTTGTTACCTAGTTTCTTACCTACCATGCATAGGATCGCTTCTAATCATCACATGATATTTTCACACATTCCAACACATCAAAACATCATCATACAGCATCACACTCATCACATCAGAACCGAAAACATTTAACTTCAATGAGAGAGTTAATTTGACATTTCTAGGTACATAAGTTAACTAGTTTCTCTCGGAATCGATCTAGAACTTCTAAAACTCTTTGCAAAACACTTTAATTCATCAAAAGGCTAAGAGAAGCCTTGGGTCACTGACCAAAACATATTCCATCCCCTAAAGATAATAAAATCACAACTTGTGATGACATAACCTTATAAAGATTTGTAAAACTTTAAGGAAAACTTAAAACATAGACTATTGGTCCTAGTAGCTAGATGAAAACTCATTGCAAGTCCATCATCACTACTTGGCCGTAATTATGCATTCAAGGAATACATTCACATTTAACTTTATCTTGGAATGAAATGGGCAAGTCTTTGAGCTCTAGGTTCTTAAGTTACGACATAAACTAAACGTGCTCATGCTTTTCATTTTAAATCTTGCTTACAAAGTAAAGTGATGACTTAAATTTAAATATGCAAGGCATAAACTTAAACGTGCAAGCTTGAAAGTAAATATGCGAGGCATAAACTTAAACGTGCAAGCTTGAAGGTAAATATGCATGGTTCAATTCTATATTTTAGTGCTCTTGGCCCAACAACAATCGACTTTAAGGCCGAAATAGATAGGCATTCGAGAAATTAATTAGGTGGTAATGCAAGTTCAATTCTTTATTTTAGTGCTCTAGGCCCAACAACAATCGACTTTAAGGCCGAAATAGAAAGGCTTCGAGAATTAAATTAAGTGATGATACAAGTTCCATTTTAATCTTTATGTTCTTTGGTGATAGCTAGAAAGCAAAGATGCATAGCAAGAATGTAAATATGAATGCAAGCATAAAATAAATTACGCAAGTTCATTTTATCTTTCTAAAGCTCTTAACAAGAATTTAAAGGAATTTAAACCATAACCCAAACTCATCCAAACAGGGTAAAGTCAAGCTTAGAGTTCTTTAAAACTTAACATAATATTTTTAGGAAATCAAACCATGAAGCTTAGAAAAATTTAAGGAAATGGCCGAAATCTTCAAGAAGAAAAAGGAACATTTTAAAACTCTAGAGTTCATGATCTTGATGATATATTAACACCAACATCATGAGTCCTCATCATTGAGTTCATAGAGCCATTTTAAAACATCATTAAGGCTAAAGTTCTCAAGAGTTCAAGAAAGGAAAAACTAAAAACATTTTTGCTCAAGAACAAAGATCAAGCTCTAGAGTTTGTTTCAAGTGATGAACATCATCATGAAACTCTCATCATCAAGCTCTCATTCCTTCATTCCCAAAGGCCCATGGCCGAAACATAAAGAGCAAGAAGGAGAAGAAAAGAAGTTCTAAAAGGAATCAAGAGAAACTATGAACATAAAGCTTAGAACAAGAGCTTTAAAGAAAGGAATACTTGAAAGAAAATCCCTACTTGATGTGATGAACTTGAAGATGGAAGAAGAAGATGAAGAAGATGAAGAACTTGAAGAACTCCAAGAACTTGAAGAACACAAGAACTTTGAGAAAAAGAAAAGCTTTGAGTGCTCCTAAACTTAGCAAATGATCTAAAAGTGGTGCAAGCTCCTCAAAGCATTCTATTTATAGAGAAATGAAACAAATGAAGGGTGCTCATGGGGGAGGATGGCTTCGGCCATGAGGTGCAGAATGGAGGCATTCCATGAGTTCCATGAGGTGAGATAATGTGTTCTTGAGGCATGGTGAGGTATGGCTCAAAGTATGGTGAGGTATGGTTCAAGGTATGGCCTCAAGCATGGTTCTTTGAGTGAGAAAATAATTAAACATGTGGTCAATGGGAGAGGAGGTGGCCGAAATGCATCAGCCCATGGGGGAGGGTTCTTTGCATTTTAATTGTGGTTTAGAGTTGTGTTTAGGTGTATCTTTGATTATGCTTAAGATTAGGAATTTGTAAGAAAGTGTTTAGGCAAGGGAAATGGATAATTAAGGTGGTCTAGACATAATTAAGGAGTGGTCTTGCACCATTAGTAAGTTAAATCCTCAATTTAGAGTCTAAAGAACTCTAGACACATTTCCTTGATTTAAGGAATTGGAGAGAGAAAACACTATTCAAGATTCCAAGACTAGGAGTCTTGAGTTCCAAAAAGGGATTTAATGTTTAATCTAAGTAATTTTAGGTTCTAAATAACTTTAATAAACTATTTTGACTCTAGATTAATTAGGGAAATAAATTAATCTTCGTTTAGAGCCTAATATTGCTTAAGTTTGCTTAATTACGTCATTAAGCTCAAAAACACTATTCTAGGGGCAAAATCGTAATTTTGCACTAAAACTGCCCGGGGCCACCGGGACTTGAACAGAGACCTCTAGACACATGAAAACATGTTTTTAAACCTCTGGGGAAAGTTCCGGGCTCAAACGGCACCTTTACCCGTGTAAAACGCTATAGGGGTATTTTGGTCATTTTGACCCGAAACTGCGGAAAACGAGATTTTCGCTTCCGGAAGCATTCAAAGGCCATTCAATTCCCTTCAAACATTGAGTTGACTCTTCGAGGATGACCGAGTTGGTTACCCTCGAACTCGGGTCAGGAAATGACCTCAGGGGCATTTTGGTCATTTCCCTCGGACAGAAAAATCGGGGTGTTACAAATCAAAGAAATGAGAGCTTGATGATGAGAGTTTCATGATGATGTTCATCACTTGACCAATCTTCAAAGCTTGATCTTTGATCTTGAGTTAAAGATGTTTTTAGTTTTCTTCTTGAATCTTTGAAACCTTTCACTTTGATGATATTTTAAAATGGTCACATGAACTCCATGATGAGGACTCATGATGTTGGTGTTATTACATCATCAAGATCATGGTCTCTAGAGTTTCAAATGTTTCTTTTCCTTCTAAAAAGTTTTCGGTTCCTTTTCCTTTCCTTCCTTCATGTTTTCGGCCATAATGGCCAAGGGAGCTCACAATGGCTTGATGATGAGAGCTTCTAGATGATGACTATGTGTTCATCACAATGAGGCCTCTAGAGCTTGAGTTTTAATAAAAATGTTATTTATGTTTACATTCCAAGGAAAAGAACTTTGTGTTTAAAGAACCCTTGAGGTTCACTCTTGTTTTTACTTTGTCTTGTCATGATAAGTTTGGGTTGAGGTTTGAGATTCCTTAAAAGTCTTGTATGAGCTCTAATAAGACATAAAATGAACTAGCATTCATATTTAAATTCAAGCTTATGTATTGCATGTTTAATTTGAGCTTTGCATTCATATTTAATTTCCAAGCCATCACTTAAAGTTAAAGGGTAAAGAATGGAGTGCATCTCATATTTATATTCTTATCTAGCATATTTACCTTTCATCACTAAAGAACATAAAGATTTAAAATGAGGTTTGCACTATCACCTAACTAAATCTCAAAGCCTTTCTATTTCGGCCTTAAAGTCGATTGTTGCTAGGCCTAGAGCACTAAAATAAAGAAATGAACTTGCATATTTATATTTTAAGCCTTGCATTTTTATATTCAAGTCTTGCACGTTTACTTTAAGCTCTCACTTTAATTTGTAATGAAGAATAAAAATGAAGTGCATAGCACGTTTAAATTATGTCATCACTAAAAAGATCTTAGAGCTCAAAGACTTGCCCATTTTATCTCAAGTTAAAGTTTAATGAGGGAGCATTCTTTGAATGCATGATTTCGTCCATGAAGTGATGATGGACTTGGAATGAGTTTTATCTAGCTTCAAGGACCAATAAGTCAAGTTTTAAGAATCCTTATAAGTCTCATGAATTTGTTTAAGTTTAAGACTGATGAGGTTCTATGAATTTAACACTCTTTTAAGGAGGGATTAAGTGGTCACTAACCTAAGGATGTGTTTAGTCTCTTTGACATGATAAAATGGTTTGCAAAAGAGTTTAGAAGTCTTGAAAATGATTCTAAGAGAAACTAGTAACTTATGTGTTTTAAAAATATCAAGTTATGCATCTTTGTGGAACTTAATGTTTTGATTCTTCCATGATGTCTTTGCTGCCATGTGATGATGTTTGATGTGTTTGAATGAGTAAAAATTATGTACGATGAAGTAGGAACACTTCCTTGCAAGTTAGGAAAGAAACTAGCTTTCTAGGAAAACCGTAAAGTCAAGATTTAACATAGTTTTATCCCATTTAGTTATGGACACTGCCCAAACTATTTTAATGGGAATATGATCAGATTAGGATTGATTAATCATGAAAAATTTGGTTACATTTGAAGTAGAAATGAATTTTGGCACCTATAGAGAAACTAGTAACTAGAAAACCGTAAAACCGCAATTCTAGAACTCTTAGAACATTTAATTTTTAGAATCTGTCCAGCAACCTCATAATATGGTAAACATGGTTTATAAATAGTTCTTAGACATAGGAATGTCGCATAATTGATTTAGGTTTAATTTATAGCGCCTTAGGCGAAGACGGAACCGAGAAAGGGTCTAAGACGTAAGTTCTAGAACCCCGTAATTGTAAGATTATAATTCTGCCCCCTAAAGGAATGGAGTTGCCCAGATTTATTAACGAGAATAAATAATAGTAATATTTTTTAGAAGAGAATCCTGAGGTGCATCAAAGGTGGATAGTGAATGTTAGAATAATTTATACCGCAAGTTAAAGACTCGTAAGGGTCAAAGTGTAAGACACCATAGGTCCCAAGACATAACGAACCTTATGACTTCCCATAGACGTATGATTGATTACGAGAATGATTTGATGTCTTATGATGATGATGAATGGTTGTGCATGTCCTACAAGTTCCGTGGCATAAAGCAAGTTTGAAGGAAATCCGGCGAACACCGTTATACTGCCGAATTTCCCATCAAACTTGAGAATTTGAGAAAAGTTTGTGAAAACTCCTGGGTGACACCGGTTCAGCCGAGCACCCCCAGAACAGATGTGACATAACACTAAGACGCATTTCTCCCGCTACGGTGGGGAGGAAACAAATCCGTGAGGGTATTGACATTGAGCTTGCCAAAGCGGACAATTCGTTGTGTACTAGATACCAGTAGAGCGTTTCAAAGAAGGAAATGATCCTAAGATAGGTGATCCAAGAAAGTTATGTATACCCCCTCTATTAGCCCATATTAAATCTAGTGACGACTAGTTAGGATTGAGCTCATTCCTAGGCGATAGGTGAGATGTAGTTCGGTGACCAGATTATCGCCGAGCCGGTGAATCAGTTGGACTTTTGGTGGATATGTTAAGAGGGTGGTCTTTAAGAAAAAGAACTTAAGAGTTTCACTTATGAGAAAGATGTCACATGAAAAGTACTATGCCTTTTTATGCCGCGTATATGATTTATGTTTCCTTATGATGTGCCCAAGTATTACGACTTTCGTGATAATGTGCATATGGTATTATCATGCATTCATCAAATATCTGTTGCATTCATGTCATTAAGACACATACTAAAAGACACCCACTTCGGATAAATAGATTTGAAAAACCTAAAACCAATCCTTGAGCATGTACACCTTTTTCGTAATTAAAACCGAAGTGGCTGGGGACGACGACGATGACACTTGTGTTAGAGTCGGGAATCCCTACTGAGAATCTTAATGAGTTTCTCATCCCTTCCTCTCCTTCCGTGTCGTCTCTAGACGAGGATTACAACGAGGTTCGTAATTTCTTCTGAGACTCGTGCTTAAGGATCGCACTAGCAGACGGGGCACAAAGTCGCTGCGGGAGCATAGATAGCTTAGCTTTTGGGTTGACACCTATTTAACCTCATAGGTGGATAAGGATGACTTCACATATATGGACATGTTTTGATGTAAATAATGGTACAATGATGTTAGTAGTCTATGTATCTATGAAGATGTAATGATATTATGATAGTTATGTGTAATACTATGTTTCATGATTATCAATGATGTGGTTACTTTTTCTTGCACGTTATGGTTATAATGAACGTTAGGTTAGTGCGCGGCTTGCATTTTGCTTTCAAGTTTCAAAAAGAAAAATTTATTTGTATTTTCCGCTAAGTATTTTAATAAAAGGTTGTAAGGAATGAGACTAAAAGAGTAATAGACTAATGATTAACCTAAATTTGTTCTAGAGTATTGGGTTAAAAATTAGGATGTTACAACATGCATAGGCTCACACCACATGCACCTTATTGACTTACTTGGCATTGATTTCATTTTGTGTTGCATGCTTAGTGGATTCATTGTATTGTTTGGATTGAATACATGCACTTTTACTTGTGAGATTTTGAGCCTCTTTGATTGGACTATCATGTGCTATCCTTGTTTGTTCATGTGTGTTTCCCTCTTTGGATTTGTATTCTAGAACTTGCTTTAGGGTCTTGCTTGGAAATATGTTTCTATGTGCATGCTTGAATATGATTAAGAAATTTTTCTTATTTTTAGCCACTTGCCCATATAGCCAACCTTTACATATTACCATTGTTTAGCCCATTTGAGCCTTATTGCCCATTCTTTTGTTTTAGCACATCTTTATCTAAAAATGAAAAACCATGAATAATTCCAACCTTTTAGGCTTAGGAGAGCATTTGTACATTTCTTATATATGTTTGAGCATAAGTGTGGGGGAGAGCATGAGCATGAGGACATGTCTCAATTTAAGTGTGGGGGAGGAACAATGTGTATAAAAATAAATTTAGCAAGTGACACATAAAAAAAAAAGAAAAAATCTTGAAAAAAATTGAGTTGAAGGTGTGCCACATTAAAAAAGAAAAGCCCATATTTGTGTTTAGTTAGACAAAGTGTATCCTTAGGCACTTGTCCTCTTGGTGTATGCATTTGCTCTTCTTTGACTAGAGGTTTAACCCTACTGGCCTATATTTTTATCTACCTTTACCCAAGCCCTATTTCAATCAAAGATAAGTCCTCTTGATTCAGTATGCATGTGTGTACCAAAATGGAAAATGAGACTCATGGTAAGCTTATGGTAATGCATTTTCATTTGAAGTGATTGAGTAAGCATCATAACCCCAAACACTTGAGTGAATGAGTGGCAAATATTAACTTTAGGAGGACTTTTGTATTTGGTCTATGCATCATGTATATAGGTTCTATCTTGTGTGCTATGTTGTTGTCCATGTCTTGCTAGTTAAAATTCTCTCGATTGTTAGTGTGAAAGCTTACTATTGTGCCTTTAGGTTCATTGGATTGGTGTATTGTTGTAACACCCTAATATTTAACCCAATACGCTTAGAACGCATTTAAGTTAATTATTAGTTATTACTCTTTTGTTCTAGCTCTTACTTTTAAATTGTTAAAATATTCAAAAATATGGGTAATTTTTTTTTTTTCTGAACTTTCAAAACGAAAACATGAGCCGCGTAACTTAAAGGAACTACATCGTATGATACACCTAAAAAGTTGATAAGGAACTAAACTCACCATAAGGATACATGAATTAAAGTAAAACTTAAACCATAAACATAACACAACATCATGGAGACATTCATAGATAACGTCAAAGGTTCACATTACATATGTACTTAACATAATAGAATTACACCCACTAATGATGGTTATGATAGTACAATCATCTAAACGTATAAAGGGAAAATGACGGTTACAACTAGCTAGGATCTCCACACCTTCTACTCCTAAACAGATAACCCCTAGAAACAAAAAGAGGCTATCATCCATATGACAGTGCACAGGCCCTTGGTGAGATCCACGGTCACCTCTTACTGCTGCTCATGAACAAAGCCATTATCCTCTGAAGACGTGATGGAAAAAAGAAAGAGGGGATGAGAATCTTATAAAAGAAACTTCAAGAAGGAGTTCACCTCCTAACAAGTGTCATCATTTACGTCCTCAGGAACCTCGGGTTTCTTTATGAAGTAGTGGGCATGCATAAGGTCAATTATTTAGTTCCAAATATTATTATCTGAGGCCCGTCTTACTTTGGAATACGTCTCAATGCAAGAATACAACATGACAAACCATGACCGCTTAACTAATGCCACAATTAAACATCATATAATAAAGAATGCAAACTCTTCTAGCATGATCTTTTCCTCATTATTCTTTTAGGTAACTTAAGGTTCTTACTTCTTTCACTTGGGGGCCACCCTATTAATCCCTCTTCTCGAGAGTTCTAGGTTATGAGCTCATACACTAGTCGACACTAGCTAACACTTATCCTCTCGATAAGCAAATTCTCGATTCCTAAAGTGCGGGATAGGGGCATAGGATCACTTTTTGCTGGGCTCGACCCATCACAAAAAGGTCACCCTCCTGGATCACCTCTATGTCGAGCCAGGCTCGTTACGTAAGAATCATCTTCGAGTGTTTTATGTCACCTTGAGCTTAGCATGTTATATTGAGATGTAAAAGCGCAAACACATCATATACTGTCATATGCTTTCAAATTACTTCAACATATGCATTTTGAACATCCCAAGTGTAATCCTATCATGCCACAATAAATCTTGTAATTGGTAGCCAAGTATGCAAACATAATCATCACATGAACTCTCAAATATAACATAACTCATCATCTCATAAATTAAGTACTTTCATTATCCCTTAATTTGTTAAACCTCTAAGTCGGGTAAACCTAACTTTTGTATTTAATCTTTTATGCACCTAAGAGATGAGTTACCATGGTTCTCATTAATTTTTAATCTCATAACCTTCATCAAACAAAGCTGGATAGATTAGGACGGTTTTGAAATTAAACCATTTCATTTTCTAGAAGTTACGTTGTTGACCCTTTCTCATTATCGACTTTTCCTAAGATGCAAAAATTAATTTCTATACTGATTATGAGCGATTCCTACACATTTACTAAGTGATAAACACCTTTTTATAGAATTATTATTTGCTGGAATAGAATCCATTATCATTTTTAGTTGCTAGCCTTTCTCTAAGTGCTAAAAATAATTATTACACTAATTGTTAACAAATTTTTCATATTTGAACAATCCCAAACAGCACCATCGCATACTGAAACAGTTTGGGTAGTGGCCGAAAAGGGGTTGTTAAAAGCTTCTAAAGTTATAATTTTACGAGAACTAATTTTTGCCTAAGATGCCAAGGATGATTTCCACAACAATTAATAGTAATTTTTCCACATTTAAGCCACTCCAAACAACTTTAAACAAAATTGGAAATGCTATGACAGAATCCAAAAATTAAATATTCCAAAAGTATGCAAAGTTATAATGTAAGGCATTTCTAGTAACTAGTTTTTCTTAAAATTAATTCCTAGTTAAAGAACATTCTTAGAACCAATTTTATCCCTTTTGGAAGATGGAAATATAACCCTTAGGTTAGTAGCAAAATTAAAGGTTTCATTATTAAGTCTTTAGTCATAAAAGAACCATTCTTTGACGTTTGAGAGTTATGAATCCTTTTAGGTATTGTCTTGGAAGATAAAAATGAACGCATTTCCATTTCTCTAGTCTTAATGTTTAAGACTCCTATTTAGAGTATTTACTCTAAAACATCAATCAACTTTAAGGTTGAAAGGAGCAAGTCTTGAACTTAAAGATAATTAAATGATGTCATAAATGTACACATGCTAATGCAAAGTTTATTTTTAACCTTTAAGACTTAGTTGACAACTTGGAAAATAGATGTGAATGCATTTTCATTTCTCTAGTTTTAATGCCCAAGAGTCCTATTTAGAGTATTTACTCTAAAACACCGATCAACTTTAAGGTTGAAAGGGGTAAGTCTTGAACTTAAGATAATTAAGTGATGTCATAAACATACACATGATAATGCTAGTTTATTTTTAACCTTTAAGACTTAGTTGACAACTTGGAAAATAGATATGAATGCATTTCCATTTCTCTAGTTTTAATGCCAGACTCCTATTTAGTGTATTTACTCTAAAACACCGATCAACTTTAAGGTTGAAAGGGGGTAAGTCTTGAACTTTAGATAATTAAGTGATGACATAAACATATTACTCTATTTTTGCTCAACCTTTTGAAAACAAAATGGAACCTAAGACTTTGGGCTCTCAATGGTCTATCATATGAAGGTTTTACAACCATCACCAAGATCCATTATCATCAAGCCATGGTTCTAACATTTTATTGACAACCAAAGCCAAAACTAGAAAGAAAGAAAGAAGACCAAAACTGAAAATGGTGAAAGAAAGAAAAGAAAATAAACTCAATCATTATTCATCCTCAAATAAAAAGAAAAAACACAATATTCCAATATGCCAAAGATTTTGAAAATAAAGAGAGATTAAGAAAGGAAACCCAAAGAAAAATCCCTACCGAAAAGAAGAGAGAGCTTAGTCTTTGAAGGAAGAATGAAAAGAACAAATCCTCCTTTGGAACACTTTAAGTTTTGGCCAAGAAGAGAAGAAAATGAAGGAAGGTTTTCCTTGAGTTTTTGATCTTGAAAGTGGAAAGGTTATGTGTTTTAGGGAAGATCTATGGTGGTTGTATGGTGGTTTGAGGTTGAGAGGTGGTGGTGAGTTAGTTCTTGAGGATGGAGGAAGAAGAAAATAGTTTCTTTGGTTAAGAAAAAAGAGAGAAAACGTTGAGGATTCTTGAACTAAGATTACAAGAAATGAACAAATGTTGTAATAAGAGTTTCCTTGCATGTGTATTTATAGAAGAATTGGAACATAAGAGGATGAAAAAGGGGGGAAAGAGGCCACAACCTCCTTGAGGAACTTTGGGGGCAAGTTTCTTTTTCATGTAGATTAGGGTGTCTATTTAGAGGTAGATTTAATTAGGAAAATGGATAGGAATGGGTAATTATGTGTTTAGGTTGATAATCATGCATTTAGGCATTTCAAGATCATGATTAAAGAGTGGTCATAAATATTTAAAGGAGTTAAGTTCATTTAGTTTAACTTAAACTCAATTAATTTGAATTTCAAAAACCAACACAATTCCTTAAATTAGGGAATTAGAGAGAAAAATTACTATTCGTTATGACATGACATAATGTCTTGGATTAAGAATAAGATCTTGAGTTTCCTTAAGCAATCTCAGGTTCTAATTAACCTCAACTAACTATTTTGACTTTAGATTAATTTTTAAAATTAATTAATCTTTAATTAGAGCCTAATATTGCTTAGGTTTTGTTAATCATGCAATTAAGCTCATCATGCCCTTAATTAGGGGTAAAACGGTAATTTACAAAAAAAACTCCTCAAGGCCACCCGGGTTCATACTAACATCATATATTCTTTAAAAATAACATTCCAAACTTCTAAGCGAAGTCCGGGCCTAATTGGTAATTAATTATGTGTTAATTAGCTGTATGGGTATTCTAGTAATTTTGCTCGAAAAATCAAAAACTAAGATTTTCGCCTTTAACATCATGCTTAACACAATTAATCCCCCTCAATCATAAAACCAACCTCTTAAGGTTAGCCGGGACCGATTGTCCTCGATTCTAGGGCAGAAATGACCTCGGGGGCATTTTGGTCATTTGCACACAAGGAAAAAATCGGGGCGTTATATTACTCCCCTCCTTAAAAAGAATTTTGCCCTCGAAATTCATTACCTAAGAGTAGCTTAGGGTATTTCATCCTCATATCTGCTTCTAGCTCCCATGTGAAATCTTCTGCTTTTTCTCGCTCGCATGCTACTTTAACCAAAAGTACGGTCTTATTTTGCAGTTGCTTGACTCCTTTGTCCACAATCCTTGTAGATGGTAGGTTAAAGGTCATGTCCTCCCTTAATTGTACTTGTTCTGGCTCTAATACATGCTAGGGTCGGACTGGTACTTTCTCAATTAGGAAACATGAAAGACATCGTGAAGGTTGGAGAAGTTGGATGGTAAGGCTATTCGATAAGCTACTAACCCAACTCTGTTAAGAATTTCGAAAGGACCAAGAAATCTGGGACTCAACTTTTTGACTCTCATGGCTCCTCCTATGCCTAACATAGGAGTGATCCTAAGGAACACATGTTCTCCTTCTTGAAATTCCAACGATTTTCACTGTTTATCCGCATAGCTTTTCTGTTAACTCTGAGCAGTAAGAATCTTGTCCTTAATCTTCTTGATCTATTCTATTGTTTCCCTCACAACCTTAGGTCCTATTAAGCTTTGTTTTTTGGGTTCATGCCAACATAGAGGAGATTGACACTTTCTTCCATATAAAGCTTCATACGGTGCCATACCAATACTTGCATGATAACTATTGTTACATGCAAATTCGATCAATGGCAAGCATCTATCCCAACTCCCTCTCTGATCCAACACACATGCTCTTAACATATCCTCCAAAATTTGTATGGTTCTTTCGGATTGGCCATCCATTTGAGGGTGGTAAGCCATGCTTAGACACAGCTTTGAATCAAACGCCTTCTGAAAGGCTCCCCAAAACTGTGGTAAACCGCGGATCTCAGTCCGAGATTCTAGTTAACGGTACTTCATGTAACTTCATAATCTCTTGGATATACAACTGGGCTAGCCTATCTAATGAGTAAGTCACCTTGATAGGTAAGAACAAGGTTGGAAACGATTGGGAAGAATTTGGGAGCAAAATAGAAGAGTTCTTGAGCTTATTTGAGAACAATTGCAAAAAGTATTGTAAGAGAAAATCTGTTTCTCTCTCGACAATGATGAGATTAAGATAAATAAAGATGTTTTGAAAAGCTCAAAAAGTCCCGTATAATTTCATGTTTGGTTCAAAACCCAGTTCTAAAAGCATCTTGGTGAAAATCGAGTTGCAAGATTGAAGATTGCAAATGTTCCGATACTGTCCAACTTGACCTCTAGTTAATTTTTTCACAATATCTGGAGCTACAGATGTCCAATTGAGGTGATTTTGGTGGCGTTCAAAAGCTTATTCAAAGGGCTATGATTACTATTTCTAGTGCCAAGGACAAATTCGATTTTGTCCAGCGCTACAACGCTCAACTGCACCCAAAAAATGACGTTTATCAGCATAGCTCACTGCTGGGTGCCACAACACTCAATGAGCATCGCGTGCTCATGCAATGATTCAAAACAGCTCATTTAATCTATTTTTGGGCCCCACTTTGACCTATTTTATAAAGTAGTACATAAAGGATTGACACAGACTTTTACCCTAGCTTTTGACTCACTTTGAGGTTGTCATTTTAGTTGATATTATTCTCTCTCTACATCTCACTCCTCTCCTTTCTTCTCCCTTCTCTCTCTAAGAGTTCCATTGGTAAGGTGCTTTATTCTGGAGATTGTGGCAAGAATTGTTGCTATTATTTTCTGATTCTCTTTTATCTTCATTGTTGTAATCCTCTAGAGATGGAGGAGTAGATTTCTTTACTAGTGTAGGGATTTTCAAATGGATTGGGAAGACATTTGTAACCCTTTGTTTCTATTGAATGCATTGGTTTTCTTAATATTACGCATTTTCTATTCCTTTAATTATTGTGGTGATTACTATAATCTTTATTGGAATGACTAAACTGGCGATTGTTGTTTAGGGACCCTTTGAGCACAAATTGATAGATTTATTGGCTTATGTTTAAGGGAGAATATTAAAATTAACTTTTCAATTGGCAGTTAGGCTATAGCAATTAGCTCATTAAATTAATGTAATTTCTAAATAAATTGAAATCTCATTTATTAGTTATTTGCATTGATCAAATTCTAGTGGTCGATCTATTACTAGTAGAATTACCAGTAATTTATTACTAATAGCCACCAATGGTTTATTATTTGGTTAATGATAATTGATTTCCAATCCCAAGAATACCTTGCACTAGTGCTTTCTTCACTATTGCTATTATCTTTTAATTTAAGTTGCTTAACTCTTATTCTTCAAAACCCTCAATTTTCACAATTAAGTATTGAAGCCTCCTTGAGAAACGACCTAGGTTGTGCCCTTTACTATATTTTTAGTGCAACTTAGCATTAAAATAATTTCTATTTAAGGAGGTCAGCGACAACCTTCGTCACACCCCACGTGACAACAATGGAGAAAAGCAACACCCAATACATAGGGGAAGAAGAACATGGAAGAAACTAATATAAACTAACAACAGTCACTTACCTTGGATCTTAGAGGAAGAGGATTGGTGTGGGATTGAGTGGAAGAGAGTGGGGAAGGGTTTGGAGGAAGAGAATTTCAGTTTTGAAGAAGAAAACCCGAGTTTGAGGTGTTTTATAAGGGTTGGGGGGCCACTTATCCAAAACTGCATCGTTTTGGTATTGTTTTGTCATCGGGTGCTCACTGCAATGAGTAAATCTCACTGTAGCAAGCCAGTTGAAGCAGCTACTCGCTGAAGCGAACATAGGTTGTTACAACCCCTGTTCTGCATAATTCTGTAGAACATACACTACAACATGGTTTGTATTGAGTTGGGTTGTCTCAATACTCACTCATTTACATTTCTTTACTTCATGTTAATATCCATTAACTTTAAAATATAAATGTAAATAAGGAAATTGTAACATCCTCCTAAGTACAATGTCATCATTAAGTCATGACATCAGACTCGAGAGTTGTTACTTATAAATTAGCAGACCTTTCTTAAATAACTATAGCAAATGCGATAAGATCGTGTAATAACTAGCATAATTTTGTTAAAATATATAACAAAGAAACACAACATTTATTGAATACATAGCTAAGTACAAAAGGAAGCTCTTCTAAGAGCTTTAATACATATACATTCTCTATTACATTTACAAACACATATGCCTACAACTATATACAACATAATAACAATATCAACTATTAAACTATTGTGTGTGATTCAGAAATAGAAAAAATGAAGTCCGATGATCACGTATAGGAATGAGCTCAGTCCTGATAAACAGGCTATTTCCCTTATGTGGTGTGATCCACTATAAATACCATTTGGTATAAATTATCTATTGTGGAGTTGTCCACAGAAGATACCCGTTGGGTATAAACTAAGTCTTTCCTATGTCAATGAAGAGAGAAGGTTGCACTGAATTGAGTTTTGCTGCATGATATGAACTAAGTCTTTCCTATGTCAATAAAAAGAGAAAAATGCACTAGATTAAGTTCCTTGGCCATGAAAAAGAATGCATAATTTATTATAATTTCTGTATATAAGTTTACTTGATAATGCTTGTAAGAATGAAATTTTTACTAATGTTTTGGTTGTTATTTTTGAATGTCTGCTTAGGATGATTTACTAGATGCTTGACATTATAATACATATGCATTAAGTGATTGATTGTTAAAAGTTACCCACTTCGGAAGTACGATTTGAAACTTTAAAAAATGAACCATTGGTATGAAAGGCATGATCACTCTTTTTCTAATAAACCGAAGTGGCTGGGATGATGACAATGACAGTATGAGTGAGTTTTTGGGGAGTTGCCCTACTAAGAATTGTATGATTCTCACCCCTATGTGTTTTGTGTACTCGTGTCGTCTCCAGGTTAATCTAGAGAATGATGCGGCTGTTGCATGAAAGAACTCAGGATTACAGTAGTTTAATAGTTTATATTGTTATTATGTTGTATATAGTTGTAGGCATATGTGTTTGTAAATGTAATAGAGAATGTATATGTATTAAAGCTCTTAGAAGAGCTTCCTTTTGTACTTAGCTATGTATTCAATAAATGTTTTGTTTCTTTGTTATATATTTTAACCAAATTACGCTAGTTATTACACGATCTTATCGCATTTGCTATAGTTATTTAAGAAAGGTCCGCTAATTGTAACATTCTAATTTTTAACCCAATACTCTAGAACATATTTAGGTTAATCATTAGTCTGTTACTTCATAGTTCTCATTTTTACCTTGAAATACTTAGCGGAAAATACGGGTAATTTTTTTTTTGAAATATAAAGTGAGAGCCGCGTGATGCGATGTAACACGTAAAGAACAAAACATACATCTCATAACGTCATAGCATAAAGCACATAAAGGCACATCATGGGAAAACACTGAATATCATCTTATATTTATATAACTTGCCCACTTATAAGTGTGAGACTTAATTTAGTACAAGGGAAATACATGAAAGGAAATACAACATAAACATAAACATGATTTACTCCCCTACCCAAGTGCATCTAATAGGATAACCTCTAAACAAAAGAAGGTTTATCCCCGTCTAAGTGGTGTGTGCTCTAACCGGGTACTCCATCGGTCGATCGTCACCTCCTACTGACGTCCGTCTCGCGAACGAGGCAAGTATCCGGGAAACTGGGCGAGCTCCTCGGGCGTAAAGAGGCGGAACGGGGATCGAGAGTGACCCCCGCGGTGTGGCCGCATCTCCAGTCGCCGCGCAAGTCGTGGCTGAGTCACGGTATTCTCACTGCCCTCCCTCATCAATGGTGGAGAGGGGGCAGAGCTCTCGCTATACGGATGAGTAGGCGGGTCCTCGGACGGGTCGGTCTCCGAAAAGTAGGTCCGGGGCACGTAATCGAGATGGCCTCGCATGGCTAGGGCGGCGGTGTACATGCGGAGCACCCTCTCGTCATGCATACGCGCGCGCTCAAAAACCCAGTCGTCGTCGCCATAGGGTGCAGTCGAGGAGAAGCGATGGGTGTACACGGGATGAGCGAAGGGGCATCCTACGAACATGAAAACCCGCACCGTGCACTGCCCCTCAAAATGGTATGACCCGTGAACCGGGTCATAGTGCACCTCCCATGTCGGGGTGTCCACGAACACTACGAATGTCGCCATCTGAAGACGTGACGGAAAGAAGAGATAGAGGGAGTGAGAATCTTACTAAAGAATCTCAGTAGGGCCTCCTACTACCTAGGTGTCATCATCTACGTCCTCAGGAACCTTGGGTTTAATTATACAAAATAACTGAACATGCATTAAGTTCATTTTAAACTTTAAAATATACTTTAGCCAAGGTCCATTCATTTTAGGATGATCTTAATGTCATGAATGCAACATAATAGAAAATGTATGCATGGCGCTATCTACTGCACATACATCAATCATAACATCAAGTCTCATCAAACTTAGTGGCATAAAGTGGCAATAGAAACATTCATATGGGACAAACTTAGTGACATAATCATAATCTTGAAACTTTTCTTCCTCATGGGCCACCCTAAAAGACAATCGAACTGGGGGTGCTCGGCCGAACCGGTGTCACCCAAAACGTGTCACATATCTAGGTTATGAGCTCATACCTTAACTAGTCGTCACTAGTTCTTACTTACCACTTAACGATAAGTGTATCATAAATCATAAATCCCGACTATCTGAGTACGGGTTAGGGGGCAAAACTCTTAAGGGTGCTCGGCCGAACCGGTGTCACCTAAGAGTATAAAATGGTACCGATGTCACATGAGTTCTATGGAGGTGCTCGGCCGAACCAGTGTCATCCTAGAACCCATCTTAGTACCTTAATTTTCAAAATCTCTTTAAGTCCCCAAATTTGTCGGAAATTCGGCGGCACAACGATCATTACACCGAATTTCCTTCCAAATTTGCTTTATGCCACATAAACATATAACCTCATGAATTCCTCATATGAATAACATCATCATCATTTGCATACTACATGCATCATCATAAAATATTCAAACGCTTACCCTTACGGTAGCTTATGCTTTGACCCGTTAATCTTGAGATATAGTTCTCTAACATCCGTCGCTCATATCTTTATGCATCTAAGGGCTCATAATTAATCATCATTCCTAATCCTCATGTTCATACTTAAATCTGAAAAGCATAGGGCAGAATCTCTAACTTGTATTTACGGGGTTCTAGATCTTATGTTTTAGACCCTTTCTCGTTTCGTCTTTTCCAAGGCGCTATATATTAAATCTAAATCAATTATGAGACATTCCTATGCTTAAGGACTAATTATTAATCATGTTTATCATGTTGTAAGGGTGCTGGACAGAATCCAGAAAATTAAATGTTCTAAGAGTTCTACATTTGCATTTTTACGGTTTTCTAGTTACTAGTTTCCCCATAGGTGCTAGAATTCAATTCTAATCCAAATGTTACCAAGTTTTTCATGTCTAAACAATCTAAATCTGATTATGTTCCCATTAAAACAGTTTGGATAAGTTCCAAAAACAAATGGGTCAAAACTATGTTAAATTCTAGCTTTACGGTATTTCTAGTTAGCTAGTTTCTTACCTATCACGCATAGAATCGCTTCTACATCATCATATGATATTTTCACACATTCCAATACATCAAAACATCATCATATAGCATCACACTCATCATATTAGAACCGAAAACATCTTGCCTCAATAAGAGAATTAAATTGACATTTCTAGGTACATAAGTTAACTAGTTTCTCTTGGAATCAATCTAGAATTTCTAAAACTCTTTGCAAATCATTTTAATTCATCAAGAGGCTAAGAGAAGCCTTAGGTCAATGACCAACATATATTTCATCTCCTAAAAGGGAATGAAGTCATATCTCATGACAACATAACCTCGAAAAGGTTTGTAAAGCTTTAAGGAAAACTTAGAACATAGACTATTGGTCCTTGTAGCTAGATGAAAACTCATTGCAAGTCCATCATCACTACTTGGCTTAAAAATATGCATTCAAAGAATGGTTTCACATTAAACTTTAACTTGGAATGAAATGGGCAAGTCTTTGAGCTCCAGGTTCTTAAGTTATGACATAAAATAAACGTGCTCATGCTTTTCATTTTTAATCTTGCTTACAAAATAAAGTGATGACGTAAAATAAATATGCAAGGCATAATTTAAACGTGCAAGCTTGAAAGTAAAATGCAAGGTTCAATTCTTTATTTTAGTGCTCTTGGCCCAACAACAATCGACTTTAAGACCGAAATAGAAAGGCATTCAAGAAATTAATTAGGTGATAATGCAAGTTCAATTCTTTATTTTAGTGCCTTAGGCCCAACAATAATCGACTTTAAGGCCGAAATAGAAAGGCTTCGAGAATTAAATTAAGTGATGATACAAGTTCCATTTTAATCTTTATGTTCTTAGGTGATAGCTAGAAAGTAAAGATGCATAGCAAGAATGTAAATATGAATGCAAGCATAAAATAAATTATGCAAGTTCATTTTATCTTTCTAGAGCTCTTAACAAGACTTTAAAGGAATTTAAACCATAACCCAAACTCATCCAAACAAGGTAAAGTCAAGCTTAGAGTTCTTAAAACTCAACATAATATTCTTAGGAAATCAAACCATGAAGCTTAGAAAAATTAAGGAAATGCCCGAAATCTTCAAGAAGAAAAAGGAACATTTTAAAACTCTAGAGTTCATGATCTTGATGATATATTAACACCAACATCATGAGTCCTCATCATTGAGTTCATAGAGCCATTTTAAAACATCATCAAAGCTAAAGTTCTCAAGAGTTCAAGAAAGGAAGAACTAGAAACATTTTTGTTCAAGAACAAAGATCAAGCTCTAGAGTTTGTTTCAAGTGATGAACCTCATCATGAAACTCTCATCATCAAGCTCTCATTTCTTCATTCCCAAAGGCCCATGGCCGAAAATGGAAAGGAAAAAGGAATGGAAGAGAAGTTCTAAAAAGAATCAAGAGAAACTATAAACATAAAGCTTAGAACAAGAACTTTAAGGAAAGAAATACTTGAAAGAAAAATCCCTACTTGATGTGATGAACTTGAAGATGTAACACCCTAGTAATTAACCAGATACACCTAGGTTGAATCTGATTAATGACTAGACTTTACACCTTGCTTTGGTTCTTTCTTCATAATTTGAAAATACTTAGTGAAATTACGAGCCTTTTTTTTTTTTAAACACATAATTGAAAACGTGAGCCGAGTACAACGTGAACGAGTAAGCGGAGTATAATAAGACGTTTAAGAATATATCACATCATACCACTTAGGCTCCATCATATAACATCCATAAGCACATTATAGCATATATTTACATACAATAACCTCACTCAAAGGGTGGGTTATGTTCATACATCATTATCTTATGCAAACCCATAAAAGAAAATATACTTAAGGAAATTCATGCCCCTAAACTAGATAACTCCATAAGCCGGGAAGGTTATCCTAAAACTAGGGTGCATGATCACACATAAGTCTACTAAGAACCTTCTATGGCCACTGTCCTGAAAATGGCGGAATAAATCCGATCCACTGATGAGCTCCCTCGGGAGGGCACACACGAGATGCACCAGGCTGGGGTCGCATGGACGGCCTTCTCGCTAACCTCGGCTGAACAACTGTTTCCTCACTACCCTCTCTTACACGTGTGGGAGTAGGAGCAGAGCTCTCAGAATATACATGAGTAGGAGTGTCCTCTGAAGGATCAGTTTCAGAATATCTCGTCTCGGGAACATACTCTGGAAATCCATGGACAGCAGATGAAGCGGGATAAGAACGTAACATCCTTTCATCAAGTGGACGTGCATGTTCGAAAACCATTTCATCGCCATAGGGAGAAGTAGGAGAAAATCGATAACTAGGGACAGGATGTGCAAATGGACGACCTATGTAAATAAAAACACGAACTGCGCACCTCCCTTCAAAATGATATGAGCGATGCACCGGATCATAGTGGAATTCCCAAGTAGGGGTATCAACGAACAGGACGAAAGTCGCCATTTGAATCTGGAGACAATGACGGAAATAAAGAAAAGGGAGTGAGAATCTTGCTAAAGAATTCTCAGTAAGGTACCTCCTTCTACAGTGTCATCATCAAAGTCCCCAGGAACCTCGGGATTATTCTAAAATAGTGAGCATGCAAAGATTCATTTTAAGTTCGGACAAATACTTAACCGAGGTTCGTCAATTTTTAATCATGCGTCTTATAATGCATCTTATTCTTAACATGTCATATTTACAATGAACTTTTCCTTTATCATTACATCATATTCCTCATCATCATTATCAAAATAACATGCATAAAAGAACGTCATATAATATTAGCTACACATGGACACAGTGCACATATTTCATTTCTTTAGTGCCTTAGGTGACTTAAA
Source organism: Dalbergia cochinchinensis (assembly GCA_031216125.1). NCBI lineage: Eukaryota > Viridiplantae > Streptophyta > Magnoliopsida > Fabales > Fabaceae > Dalbergia > Dalbergia cochinchinensis. The sequence goes on along the minus strand of CM062368.1, from coordinate 52,315,673 downwards.
ATCTTATCATCATCATTATTTTCCTTGGGCCACCCTATACTCCACCCTTTTGGGAGTAATTTAGGTTATGAGCTCATACTTTACTAGTCGTCACTAGCATATACTTATCCCTTTTGATAAGCTAAAGTCCCGACTCTACCCTTTTGAGAGAACGGGTTAGGGGCTAAAATCACCTTTTCACCACCTATAGTCTGATGGTTCCAAAGGATCATTTTCTTATAAGTTTAAGTCACCATTAAATCTTTGCATGTTATATCATAATACAATTCATAAACATCATAACATTTTTCTCATTTATAGTCTTAAGCTAGAATAATATATATCAACTGTAATCATGCATATGGGAGATTCCCAGAAAGAGAGGTGGGTCACAATGGACACGCTTAAATACCAAGTCTTTCCTTAGCGTAACCATTCCACATTACACTTTTCCAATGATACACATTCTTCTAGCAACAAAGGTGAATTTTACATAAGAACATTTCATGTATAAGCATTCTTATTATTTGCAACGAACTATAACATGCAAGTCAGAAATCATTCAATGATATCAAGTACTTAATAAGCATCCAATCCTTACATAGAATTATCAATTATAGAACTAATTAGTTACTAAACCAATTATGAATCATTCTCTTAACAATAAACCATAATTATCACAACTTCAATCATATCAAATCATTATCACACATTGATACAAAACTCAGATCAGTGGGCGAATCATGAACCTCATGCAATTACATAGAATCATATTTTAAGTGCATATAAAATACTAGTTCCCCGTAAAATCCTTGCAAAGCCTTAATACTCATTTAGAAACTAGTTCTTTTGTCAAATTTGGGAGGATCTTCACAATTAAAATTCTCACTTAAGATAAAAGGAGTAAGTCTTGAGCTTTAGAGATTTAGGTGACATCTTAGAATTATAAACATGCTATGCAACCTTATTTTAATCTTATCTTTATAAGGTGATAGCTTGGAATTATAAACATGATATGCAATTCCATTTCTTTATCTTTAAGATTTAAGGTGATGACTTGAAAATTAAACATGATGCAAGAACTTGAAATATAAACATGATACAAGAAACTGGAGCATGTAATCCGCACAGACCAAAGAGAGGAGAAGAGAATATTAAGAAACCGGAGCGGTAGTCCGCACAGGACCAGATAGAGGAGAAGAGAATTATTATTACATCTTTTAAGCTCCAATCTCAAGACTTTTTAAAGAATAAATTCTTTAACTCCAATAATCATATTTCTTTGCTTGTGATACATGGACAAGTCTTTAAGCTCTAGGATCTTTAGGTGATGGCATAAAATAAACATGTCATGCGTTGATTCTTTTAGCCATTATAAAATATAGTGAGAGCATAAATTAAATATGAGATGCAACCTCTTAATTATCTTGAAAGATTAAGTGATGACTTGAAACATAAACATGAAATACAAGCTTGGAATTTAAACATGAGAAATGCAAGTTCATTTATTCATTCTTGAAAATTTAGTGATGACATAGAAGGTAAACATGGTTATGCAAAGCATAAACTTAATCATGGATGCAAATTCATTTTGTTTCTTTACTAGAGCTCCTTCAAGACTTTAAAAGAATTATAAATTCAACTCAATACATATCTTAACAAGAAATAAAACATAAAAGGAAAAAAAAATACATCTTTCAAGTTCTAAACTAAAAATCTTTGTTTTAGCATCATAAAGCATTATTCTTTAAGGTTTTGCATCAAGTGGAATTTTCAAGCTTTAGAGGCCTAACTCGTGATGGATTTACAACCCACCCTCAAGGTCCTCATCATCAAGCCATCATCTTAGTTCCACCTAGGCCATATGGTTGAATTGGTTAAAGAAAAATTGAAGAGGAAAACCAAAATGAAAAGCTAAGGCAAGTTCATAATTTCATCATTTTGAGCTAAAAACACAACTCCTCAAAGCATAGAAATAAATTTAGAAACTACTCCCTACCTAATCTGAGTTGAAGAAGAGGAAGAGAACTTGATTTTCTTGAAGTGAAATGACACAAAATCTCTTTGAAAAATTGAAGAAAGAATTCAGCCAAAGAGGAGGAAGAAAGAAAGTTTTTGGTGCTCCTAAAAACTAGTTATGAACCAAGCATTCCAAGACCACTCAAGCAAGCCTATTTATAGAAGATTTTGAGGCTTCTAATTGGCCAAAATGAGGAGGTAGTTGTCAGAATTTTTCAGGAGTAATAATGGAGGAAAAATCATTTTAGACAAAGTTGTATGAAATTAAGGAATTATGTCTCTTATGGTGACATTTTGGCATTTTGTTTTAGTGCAACTTTTGGAAATAATTCAGCTGCATAATGGCATCAATAATTTCGTGCATTACAGCCCAAAGAAGTGAAATTTGTGTGTTCCATGCATTATTTAGGTGTAGGCAAGGTATTCATGTAATTTAGAGAATTTACTGTTAAGGGCTTAAGTGAATTAGTAAGCAATTTGGGTGTTTTTGAGCAATTTTGGGTTCTAATCAATCTAAATACATAATTTTGAATCTAGATTAATATTTAGAATTTAATAAGCTTTAATTTGAGCCTAATATTGCTTAGGTTTCGGTATATGAATCGAAAATCCCGAAATTCGCAAAGCGCCCAAAACTGGGGCAAAATCGTACTTTCACTTAAAAACTGCCCAAGGCCACCCGAGCTTAACCAATGGTTAATCATGGCTTAAAAACACATTTTAAAACATTTTAGTGAGGTTCGGGCTCAGTCGGCACGCACATCGGAGTTAAAAGCGGCCATAGAGGCGTTTGGTCTTTTCGCGTCGGAACTCAAAATTGAGATTCTTCTCGCTCTATTAACACACATAACACAAACAATCCCTTATTATTCTCAAAACATCCCCTTGAGAATATGTGGCCCACAATCCTCATTTTCTCGAGTAAAATAACTTCAGGGACATTTTGGTCATTTTATACGTCTGAAATTCGGGATTTGCGACTCGCATGAATCGTTCCTAACCTCTCTTCTAATGTTATATTCCTTTATTGAGGATTGTTCGGCCTCAAATCTTATGTAATAATTACCTACGGTAATTCAAGAATTGAGTAATTTCTAATGACAGAAAAATTACAGTAAAATTGGGCGTTACATTACTCCCTCTTAAAAAGAATTTCGCCTGAAATTCGTTACCGAGAACAACTCGGGGTATTGTGCTTTCATGTTTGATTCCAGCTCCATGTAAGTTCTTCGGTTTCACCCTGTCCCCATGCTACTTTGACCAGGGTACACTTGTTCCTTAATCGCTTAACTCCTCGATCGACGATTCTCGTGGGTAGTAAGTTAAATGTCGTTATCTCTTAATTGTACATGTTACGGCTCTAGTACATGACTCGGGTCGATTGATACTTTCTTAATCGAGAGACATGGAAAACATCATGAAGGTTGGATAGACTCGGGGTAGGGCTATACGGTAGGCTACGTGTCCTACTTTGGTAAGGATTTCAAGCGGACCAAGAAATCTGGGCTCAATTTCTTTACTTTTATTGCTCGGCCTATGCGTGGTGGGGTCATCCTTAGGAACACGTGGTCCCGTTCTTGAAAATCTAGCGGTTTTCGCCGCTTGTCCGCATAGTTTTTCTGTTGACTTTGAGCAGTAAGAATCTTATCCCTAATCTTCTTGATTTGTTCCGTTGTTTCTCACAATATCAGGTCCAAGTAAACTTTGCTCTCCGGGTTCATACCAACATAAGGGAGATTGACATTTCCGTCCATAGAGGGCCTCATACGGTGCCATACCGATACTTGCATGATAACTGTTGTTATATGCAAATTCAATAAGTGGCAGGTACTTATCCCAACTTCCCTTTGATCTAAAACACATGCCCTTAACATATCCTACAAGGTTTGGATAGTTCTTTCAGATTGACCGTCTGCTTGGGGGTGATAGGTCGTGCTTAGACACAACTTTGAACCAAATGCCTTTTGAAAGGCTCCCCAAAATCGCGACGTAAATCGCGGATCTCGGTCCGAGATTATCGTCGACGGCACCCCATGTAACCTCACTATCTCCTGAATATATAATTGTGCTAACCTATCCAAGGAATAAGTCACCTTAATAGGTAAAAAGTGGGCTGACTTTGTCAATCGATCCACGATTACCCATATGGTATCATGATTCATTTGGGTCCTTGGTAATCCAGTCACAAAATCCATGGAGATACTATCCCACTTCCACTCGAGGATCGACAGAGGTTACACCATTCCAGAGGCGTTTTGGTGTTCAATCTTCACCTTTTGACACACCAAGCACTTACTCACCCATGTGCACACATCTTTGTTCATTCCAGGCCACCAGAACATCTTCTTCAAATCTTGATACATCTTGGTGGCACCAGGATGAAGGGTAAAATGGCTCTTATGGGCTTCCTCCAAAATATCCTTTCGGAGGCCACCACTAGCAGTACACATATTCGACCTTTAAACCTCCACAAATCGTCCATTCCTTGGGTAAAACCTATCAACTTTCCCCGCCTTCATCTTGCCTCTAAAGTCTCTTGAAACTCAAAGATCGTCCCCTTGAGCTTGAACAATCCTTTCTTTGAACTCACTTGTCACTCTAAGATGACAAGCTCTGATGCCCTTAGTGGTCAAAGTCATTCCTAGGTTTAAGTCCCTAAATTGCTCAATCAATTCAACCTCCTTCACCATCAAACGGGACACTTGTAAGGACTTCCTACTCAAAGCATCGGCTACTACATTAGCTTTACCAGGATGGTAGTTCAATCCAAAATCATAATCTTTCAAGAACTCCATCCATCGCCTTTGCCTCATGTTTAGCTCTTTTTGATCAAAGAGATATTTCAAACTCTTGTGATCGGAAAACACCTCAAACTTAACTCCATATAAATGGTGTCTCCAAATCTTTAGAGCAAACACGACGGCAGCTAACTCAAGGTCATGGGTAGGGTAGTTTGCCTCATGTGGCTTGAGTTGTCTTGATGCATAGGCCACCACTTGCCTATCCTGCATCAATACACAACCTAAACCCTTTTTGAAGCATCACAATACACCTCGAAAGGCACATTGGGGTCGGGTAACACTAAAGCAGGGTCGAGGTTAGCTTGTGTTTTAACTCTTGAAAGCTCTTTTCACACTCCGGTCCATGAAAAAGGGGTGTTCTTCCTAGTCACTTGGTCAAAGGTAGGAAATCTGGGAAAATCCCTTGATAAATCGACGGTAATAACCGGCTAAACCCAAAAAGCTCCTTACTTGATTCACCGTGGTTGGTCTTTCCCGATTTACTACCGCTTCTACCTTACTAGGATCTACAAACAATTCCTTTCTTAGATACTACATGCCCTAAAAATTGCACCTTATCCAACCAAAACTCACACTTGGAAATCTTGGCATATAGTTTCTTTTCCTTCAAGATCTCTAGTACTATGGTTAGGTGGCATTCATGCTCTTCATGGGTCTTAGAATATATGAGAATGTCATCTATAAAGACAACTACAAACTGATCTAAATAGGGTCGAAAGATCCTATTCATGTAATCCATAAAAATAGCTGGAGCATTAGTTAACCCAAAGGACATTATCGCAAACTCAAAATGGCCGTGTCGAGTGCGAAAGGCCGCTTTAGGTATGTCTTCATCTCTCACTCTAATTTGTTCGTAGCCTGACCTCAAATCTATCTTACAAAACACTACCCCACCTTTCACTTGGTCCATCAAATCATCGATCCTAGGCAGAGGATACTTGTTTTTCACCGTTACTTTATTCAACTGCCTATAATCTACACACATCCTCATACTCCCATCCTTTTTCTTTACAAACAACACAGGGCTCCCAAGGTGATGCACTAGGCCTAACAAACTTTTTCTCCAATAAATCTTCCAATTGAGTTTTTAACTCGGTCAATTCTAATGGGGACATCCCTGTATGGGGCTATGGATATAGGTCCCGCACCCTAAGCAACTCTATGGAAAATTCTATCTCTCTCTTGGGAAACTCGTATCTCATCCGGAAATACTTGGGATAATTTCTTACTATTGGTATCTCATCGATACTTTGCTCAAAGTCTACATCACTAGCGGCTAAGAAAATGTAACCTTTACTCTCACCCTTACCACAGTCCATTTCCACAAAGCAGCTATGTAAAGACTTATGGGTTTCTTAGGTTCAATAGGAATAGGAAGAAAAGTGATGGTTTTCTCATAACAGCTTAACGACACGGTTGGCCTCAAGCCAATCCATGCCAAGAATCACATCTAAACCTCGCATGGGTAAGCAAATAAGATCTAAAACAAAGGATCTATTATCTATAATAAAACTACAATCTAAACAACATTTACAAGTCCTAACGGGTTTTCCAAATGGGGAAGAAACAATAAGGTCTATAGGAAGCTCAGTCATAGGTAAATTAAGGTTTTTAACACATGAATGGGAGATAAAAGAATGAGAAGCGCCAGAATCATATAGTACAATTAAGTCTTTACCATGCATATTACCCTTACCTTCCACGAGATTTCGTGACTTCGTTGTTTCTTCAAAGATTAACAAAGAAATACCCTTCCCTGGTATTGTGGCTTGGGATTGGGGTTGGCGGGTTCCTTTCAAAGGCATTCTCGGGAGTAATGACCTGGTTTTCCACACCGATAGCACACGCTTGTTCCGGCTCGACATGGCATGCTCCCATGATTCTTGCCGCACTTGGGACATTCCATGGATGGCGCAGCCGTGGAGGTCTTCACCGACCTCTTTGTGGTGCTTTCCTTTATTGTTGTTATTGTTGTTGTTGTGATTATTCTTGGGGTTATTGTTGTAGCGGTTGTTATTATAGCGATTGTTGTTGTTTGGCCTTCCTTGTTGAAAATTTCTTTGTGTCCCTTGTGGTCTTGATTGAGGGGAAATGGAGGTCGATTCGCCTCTTGAACTACTGACCTTGAGGTGTCAACTTTTTGGTAATATTATCTCGACTTTGGGGTGTTTAGTTTTCTCGACCTTCTTCAATAATCCGACATTTGTTAACTAGGGTAGAGAAATCCCTAATCTCCAAATGTGCAATCGCCACATTAAGTTCGCCTTCAACCCCGACTCGTATTTAATGCATTTCCAAGACTCATCAGGATTTCCTTGGTACATTCTTGAGAACTTAATGAGTTCTTCAAATCTGGCGAGCATCGGGCCACATTCATATTCCCTGGACAAGTTGCATGAATTCAATGTCCTTGGCATTTCTAAGCGACTCTGGAAAGTACTTTTCGTAAAAATGGACCTTGAATAGTTCCCAATCAATGTCCACATCGGTCGTCTCCGAGAGTCTTCGAACACCGTCCACCGAACCGGGCATCACCCTCAAGCATATGAGTAGCGAAGGTGACCTTTGCTCCTCCGAGCATGGGACTACAGCAAAGACCTTCTCAATATTCGAATCCATTCATCCGCAATATTTGGATTCAGTGTCCCCTTGAAAACCGGTGGGTTTGTCTTTACGAAACTCCCGAAGCAGGCATGTTCAGAATCTCATGTCGCTGATTCATATTGGCTTGACGATCCTGATCCATTCGCTCCATCATCATTCTCATGGTCCTTGCTACGTCGCGGAGTGCTTCAATTGTCTCGTTGTCGTGATTATTTTGTGTCACGCTCCTAGTCCGTTGTCGACGTGCCATTGGTCCCTATACACACAAAACAAAGAACAACGAGGTGATCAGGCCCAATATTCCAAGCAAAGTGAGCAACGTACCATGGCACTTTCAACATACAGGAGTCATGTATTTCTACTCCCCAAGCTCATCCTAATGATAAACATCTACACATGACGTCACTAACGTATTATGCTTTAGAAGCATAGCTAGTCCAATCCTCAGGCTCCATGAGAATCGAACTGCTCTGATACCAAAATGTAACACCCTAGTAATTAACCAGATACACCTAGGTTGAATCTGATTAATGACTAGACTTTACACCTTGCTTTGGTTCTTTCTTCATAATTTGAAAATACTTAGTGAAATTACGAGCCTTTTTTTTTTTAAACACATAATTGAAAACGTGAGCCGAGTACAACGTGAACGAGTAAGCGGAGTATAATAAGACGTTTAAGAATATATCACATCATACCACTTAGGCTCCATCATATAACATCCATAAGCACATTATAGCATATATTTACATACAATAACCTCACTCAAAGGGTGGGTTATGTTCATACATCATTATCTTATGCAAACCCATAAAAGAAAATATACTTAAGGAAATTCATGCCCCTAAACTAGATAACTCCATAAGCCGGGAAGGTTATCCTAAAACTAGGGTGCATGATCACACATAAGTCTACTAAGAACCTTCTATGGCCACTGTCCTGAAAATGGGGGAATAAATCCGATCCACTGATGAGCTCCCTCGGGAGGGGACACACGAGATGCACCAGGCTGGGGTCGCATGGACGCCGTTCTCGCTAAGCTCGGCTGAACAACTGTTTCCTCACTACACTCTCTTACACGTGTGGGAGTAGGAGCAGAGCTCTCGAATATACATGAGTAGGAGTGTCCTCTCAAGGATCAGCCGTAATATCTCGTCTCGAACATACTCTGAAATCCATGGACAGCAGATGTAGCGGGATAAGTACGTAACAACCTTTCATCAAGTGGACGTGCATGTTCGAAAAACCTTTCATCGCCATAGGGAGAAGTAGGAGAAAAGCGATAACTAGGGACAGGATGTGCAAATGGACGACCTATGTAAATAAAAACACGAATCAAGCACCTCCCTTCAAAATGATATGAGCGATGCACCTGATCATAGTGGAATTCCCAAGTAGGGGTATCAACGAGCAGACGAAAGTCGCCATTTGAATCTGGAGACAATGACGGAAATAAAGAAAAGGGAGTGAGAATCTTGCTAAAGAATTCTCGAAGGTACCTCCTTCTACAGTGTCATCATCAAAGTCCCCAGAACCTCGGGATTATTCTAAAATAGTGAGCATGCAAAGATTCATTTTAAGTTCGGACAAATACTTAACCGAGGTTCGTCAATTTTTAATCATGCGTCTTATAATGCATCTTATTCTTAACATGTCATATTTACAATGAACTTTTCCTTTATCATTACATCATATTCCTCATCATCATTATCAAAATAACATGCATAAAAGAACGTCATATAATATTAGCTACACATGGACACAAAGTGCACATATTTCATTTCTTTAGTGCCTTAGGTGACTTAAAATCTTATCATCATCATTATTTTCCTTGGGCCACCCTATACTCCACCCTTTTGGGAGTAATTTAGGTTATGAGCTCATACTTTACTAGTCGTCACTAGCATATACTTATCCCTTTTGATAAGCTAAAGTCCCTGACTCTACCCTTTTGAGAGAACGGGTTAGGGGCTAAAATCACCTTTTCACCACCTATAGTCGATGGTTCCAAAGGATCATTTTCTTATAAGTTTAAGTCACCATTAAATCTTTGCATGTTATATCATAATACAATTCATAAACATCATAACATTTTCTCATTTATAGTCTTAAGCTAGAACAATATATATCAAGCGTAATCATGCATATGGGAGATTCCCGTGAAAGAGAGGTGGGTCACAATGGACACGCTTAAATACCAAGTCTTTCCTTAGCCGTAACCTTTCCAAATTACACTTTTACAATGATACACTTTCTTCTAGCAACAAAGGTGAATTTTACATAAGAACATTTCATGTATAAGCATTCTTATTATTTGCAACAAAGAACTATAACATGCAAGTCAGGAAATCATTCAATGATATCAAGTACTTAATAAGCATCCAATCCTTACATAGAATTATCAATTATAGAACTAATTAGTTACTAAACCAATTATGAATCATTCTCTTAACAATAAACCATAATTATCACAACTTCAATCATATCAAATCATTATCACACATTGATACTAAACTCAGATCAGTGGCGTCAATCATGAACCTCATGCAATTACATAGAATCATATTTTAAGTGCATATAAAATACTAGTTCCCAGTAAAATCCTTGCAAAGCCTTAAAACTCATTTAGAAACTAGTTCTTTTGTCAAATTTGGGAGGATCTTCACAATTAAAATTCTCACTTAAGATAAAAGGAGTAAGTCTTGAGCTTTAGAGATTTAGGTGACATCTTAGAATTATAAACATGCTATGCAACCTTATTTTAATCTTATCTTTATAAGGTGATAGCTTGGAATTATAAACATGATATGCAATTCCATTTCTTTATCTTTAAGATTTAAGGTGATGACTTGAAAATTAAACATGATGCAAGAACTTGAAATATAAACATGATACAAGAAACTGAGCGGCGTGTAATCCGCACAGACCGAGAGGGAGAAGAGAATATTAAGAAACCGGAGCGGCATGTAGTCCGCACAGACCAAGAGAGGGAGAAGAGAATTATTATTACATCTTTTTAAGCTCCAATCTCAAGACTTTTTAAAGAATAAATTCTTTAACTCCAATAATCATATTTCTTTGCTTGTGATACATGGACAAGTCTTTAAGCTCTAGGATCTTTAGGTGATGGCATAAAATAAACATGTCATGCGTTGATTCTTTTAGCCATTATAAAATATAGTGAGAGCATAAATTAAATATGAGATGCAACCTCTTAATTATCTTGAAAGATTAAGTGATGACTTGAAACATAAACATGAAATACAAGCTTGGAATTTAAACATGAGAAATGCAAGTTCATTTATTCATTCTTGAAAATTTAGTGATGACATAGAAGGTAAACATGGTTATGCAAAGCATAAACTTAATCATGGATGCAAATTCATTTTGTTTCTTTACTAGAGCTCCTTCAAGACTTTAAAAGAATTATAAATTCAACTCAATACATATCTTAACAAGAAATAAAACATAAAAGGAAAAAAATACATCTTTCAAGTTCTAAACTAAAAATCTTTGTTTTAGCATCATAAAGCATTATTCTTTAAGGTTTTGCATCAAGTGGAATTTTCAAGCTTTAGAGGCCTAACTCGTGATGGATTTACAACCCACCCTCAAGGTCCTCATCATCAAGCCATCATCTTAGTTCCACCTAGGCCATATGGTTGAATTGGTTAAAGAAAAATTGAAGAGGAAAACCAAAATGAAAAGCTAAGGCAAGTTCATAATTTCATCATTTTGAGCTAAAAACACAACTCCTCAAAGCATAGAAATAAATTTAGAAACTACTCCCTACCTAATCTGAGTTGAAGAAGAGGAAGAGAACTTGATTTTCTTGAAGTGAAATGACACAAAATCTCTTTGAAAAATTGAAGAAAGAATTCAGCCAAAGAGGAGGAAGAAAGAAAGTTTTTGGTGCTCCTAAAAACTAGTTATGAACCAAGCATTCCAAGACCACTCAAGCAAGCCTATTTATAGAAGATTTTGAGGCTTCTAATTGGCCAAAATGAGGAGGTAGTTGTCAGAATTTTTCAGGAGTAATAATGGAGGAAAAATCATTTTAGACAAAGTTGTATGAAATTAAGGAATTATGTCTCTTATGGTGACATTTTGGCATTTTGTTTTAGTGCAACTTTTGGAAATAATTCAGCTGCATAATGGCATCAATAATTTCGTGCATTACAGCCCAAAGAAGTGAAATTTGTGTGTTCCATGCATTATTTAGGTGTAGGCAAGGTATTCATGTAATTTAGAGAATTTACGGTTAAGGGCTTAAGTGAATTAGTAAGCAATTTGGGTGTTTTTGAGCAATTTTGGGTTCTAATCAATCTAAATACATAATTTTGAATCTAGATTAATATTTAGAATTTAATAAGCTTTAATTTGAGCCTAATATAGCTTAGGTTTCGGTATATGAATCGAAAATCCCGAAATTGCAAAGCGCCCAAAAACGGGGCAAAATCGCATTTCACTTAAAAAGCGCCCAAGGCCACCCGAGCTTAACCAATGGTTAATCATGGCTTAAAAACACATTTTAAAACATTTTAGTGAGGTTCGGGCTCAGTCGGACGCACATCGGAGTTAAAACAATGCAGGGCGTTTGGTCTTTTCGTGCGCCTAACTCAAAATTGAGATTCTTCTGCTCTATTAACACACATAACACAAACAATCCCTTATTATTCTCAAAACATCCCCTTGAGAATATGTGGGGCCCACAATCCTCATTTTCTGAGTAAAATAACTTCAGGGACATTTTGGTCATTTTATACGTACAGAAATTCGGGATTTGCGACTCTCGCATGAATCGTTCCTAACCTCTCTTCTAATGTTATATTCCTTTATTGAGGATTGTTCGGCCTCAAATCTTATGTAATAATTACCTACGGTAATTCAGTAATTGAGTAATTTCTAATGACAGTAAAAATTACAGTAAAAATTGGGGCGTTACAGAAGATGGAAGAAGAAGATGAAGATGATGAAGAACTTTGAAGAACTTGAAGAACACTAGAACTTTGAGCGAAAAGAAAGGCTTTGAGTGTTCCTAAACTTAGCAAATGATCTAAAAGTGGTGTAAGCTCCTCAAGACATTCTATTTATAGAGAAATGAAACAAATGAAGTGTGTGTGTGGGCTGATATGTTTCGGCCAAGTGGGTGCAGAATGGAGGCATCCATGAGTTCCATGAGGTGAGATAATGTGGTCTTGAGGCATGGTGAGGTATGGCTCAAAGTATGGTGAGGTATGGTTCAAGGTATGGCTCAAGCATGGTTCTTTGAGTGAGAAAACAATTCAACATGTGGTCAATGGGGAGTGTGCTGGCCGAAATGCATCAGCCAAGGGAGGAGAGTTTCTTGCATTTTAATTGTGGTTTAGAGTTGTGTTTAGGTGTATCTTTGATTATGCTTAAGATTAGGAATTTGTAAGAAGGTGTTTAGGTAAGGAAAAATGGATAATTAAGGTGGTCTAGACATAATTAAGGAGTGGTCTTGCACCATTAGTGAGTTAAATTCTCAATTTAGAGTCTAAACAACTCTAGACACATTTCCTTGATTTAAGGAATTGGAGAGAGAAAACACTATTCAAGATTCCAAGACTACGAGTCTTGAGTTCTAAAAAGGGATTTAAGTTTAATCTAAGCAATTTTAGGTTCTAATTAACTTTGATAAATTATTTTGACTCTAGATTAATTAGGGAAATAAATTAATCTTCGTTTAGAGCCTAATATTGCTTAGGTTTGCTTAATTACGTCATTAAGCTCAAAAATACTATTCTAGGGGCAAAATCGTAATTTTGCACTAAAACTGCCCGGGACCACCGGAACTTCAACAGAGACCTCCAGACATATGAAAACGTGTTTTGAAACCTCTAGGGAAAGTTCCGGGCTAAAACGGCACCTTTACCCGTGTAAAAACGCTATAAGGGTATTTTGGTCATTTTGACCCGAAACTGCGGAAAACAAAATTTTCGCTTCCGAAAGCATTCAAAGGCCATTCAATCCCCTTCAAACATTGAGTTGACCCTTCGAGAATGACCGAGTTGGTTACCCTCGCATTCAGGTCGGGAAATGACCTCAGGGGCATTTTGGTCATTTCCCTCGGACAGAAAAATCGGGGTGTTACACTAATTTATAAGTAACAACTCTCGAGTCTGATGTCATGACTTAAGGATGACGTTGTACTTGGGAGGATGTTACGGAAATACCCCCTATTTGGATTCAAATAAAATATAAAAAAAAACTCAAAATCCCAACAAAACAAAATCCAAATTTTGGGTTTTAGTTCAAATCTGGAAATGTTCAAGATTTTCTAAATTTGTGGGCTAAAAACGAAATGTTCAAAGGTTTCATAAAATTTATTAAAAATCACTCTTTAACTTATTTTCCTCGTAAGAACAATTACCGGGACTTTTGATCTGAAGAATGTGGCTCTATCATATAGCCCTCCAATGAGGTGCAAGATCCAGACTTAGCAAAATTCAGGATCCGAAGCAACAGATAAGGGTAACTGGAACCCTTTCTATTAAAACAAAAAAGACTAAATACTCAAACAGGTCCCTTAGATTTGTATTAAGAGACAAATTAGTCTTTCGGGTTTTGAAAATCCCAAATGAGTCCCTCACATTTCAAAAAAGGGGACGAATTGGTCCTTCGTAGAGTTCTGTACAATATATGAAGGGACCAATTTGTCCCCTTTTTAAATATACAGAACTGTACGAATGACCAATTTGTCCCCCTTTTTGAAATGTAAGGGACCATTTTAGGATTTTTAAAATATGAGGGACTAACTTGTCCCCCAATGCAAACCTAAGGGATCTGTTTGAGTATTTAGTCAAAAAAAATTTTCAAACCTTTTTATTTAAAACCAGGGTATTACACTCCAAGAGCTCTTTTTCTAACTCTGTTTCAGCTGGGTTCTTAGGTCTTTGCATTCTTTCGGGAAGGGCAAGTGGAATGGATCTCTCCACTAGTTCAATTAACTTCTTCCGCTATGATGCATGTTCAGGTTGTTGCACTATAGGCTCATGTATCGCACCATGTTCATCAACAATTTGCTCAGGTGAACTAGCAACCTTAGGTAATATTGCACCAGACTTCAAAGTAATGACACTAATATTCCCCTTGGGATGGGAATAGTTTGGTAAGGTATCTAGGAAGGACCAAGCTGCTGGATATATGACTTCTGAGCATCCACCATCTGGTCAATTTTTGCTTGCATCATATCCTAAAGGGAAGCCTATTAACACTAATAACTCAGTTGAACTATGGTTATTATTTATGCCTTTTGATTAAGTTAATAAGTACATATACACTTTGAATAAGAAAATTGGAAGCATAAACTCTTAGTCCAACTAAAATCAAAGTATTTACTTTGAAATAAATAGTAATAATAATGATGATGATGACGACGATGATGATGAGAACAATGATCGAAATAATAGATGACAACAATAACAACAACAACAACAATAATAATAATAAACCTTAAACCCTAATAATAATAATAATAATAATACAACATATCCTAATCTTAATCTGGTTGAATTTTATCCTGAATTAGATCTAGAGAGGACTCTTAGAATAATTTGGAATACTAGAAGGTTATTTGATACTAGTTTGGTTTAAGGCAACTTGGGTGTTTCTTCCGACGCCTTTAGTAATAATTCTCCTAATTCTGTTGCTAGTTCTAATTCCAATTCCGATTTTGTTTAAGTTATTAATACTAACAATTTCGATTTCCAAGTAGACATATTCAAATCAGATTTAAAATATATCTTTTTTGATTTATTAGTGTTGCTATGCTTATTTATAAATAAAATTTTCAATCAAGTTAAAAAAAAAGAACTATATTGGATGAGTTTCTCGCCAACTGATTGTGTCCTGGGCTAGGCAGTTTAAAACAATTGTGTGGTCTAGACATTTTGCGCGTAAGATTTGGGGTGTCCGTGCTGAAATTCAATCATAATTAACATGTAAAATAGAAAAAGACGTTACATGTCTACAAACTTGACACACTTCGGACTAATATCAAGCTTTTAGCATAACTCCATAGTTTTGAGTAATGCCTAGTACTGAGACAGACGTCCGCTTATTCTTCTTCTTCTTCTCTCTTTTTATTCTTTTTTTTTTGTCATTTGACAATTTTTTTCCGAATTCAACTTCCACAGTTAAAGGGTGACCGTACAGCAATATTTTCCACAAGGTAATTTTGTGTAGCCACCCAAGCATGGCTCAGATGGTTCTAGATTTGCAGGGTACATGTAAATAAAGACAGGGGGTCTTTAAGGATAGACAATGGCCTTTATCGTATTGGAAGGTCCTGTGAGGTTTGAATCAGGAGGGAAGAAAAAGGGGTAGAGTTCATACCGAACATAACAAGAACTGTATAGCACTCTACAGCCTTTACGATTGTTGCAGAAGGTTGGGAAGTTGCTCACTGCAATAGCCAAACACTGAGCACAGGATAGCTCAGATAGGTCCCTTGTGCATTGCACCAAGGCATAAAGTGTCACAAATGGGGACAATTTGGACTTTCCCTTCCCAAGCCCTTCCTCTTTGGGCATAACAGCCTGTGCTTTAATTTGATCCACTAGAGCTCCAAGCTCTTTATTAAAAGTTTCAGGATCAGTTACGTTTTCAACATTGAAATAGAATATGCCAAATGATGTATCAACTTCACCAATGAAACTCTTGTTATTGTACCTTAGAAAGCAATAATCATACCAAATCCTTGCATCAGCTTGGTTTGGACAGCGTTGGCGGATTTGTTTTGCTGCATCTTGAATACAAGTGGAGCAGTCTTGACTGCTAACATCCCCCCTGCATTGAGCCAGGCCATAAGCTTGGTCTTGGCCTTTGCCATATGTGGTAGCAACAAAGCCAGTGGAAGGGATTTTAGAGACTAATTCAGCCAATAGATTATCAATATTAGCAGATAATTTCTCTCCACGGCTTATATTAGAGTTTTCATTGCAGAATTCTCCCAAGGGATCTTCAGATTCTGCATTTGAAGTGCACAGAAATAGTAAGAAAATGATTTTGTATAGCAGATACATAATTTTCCTTCCCAATTTGAGAGAGTCAAGTGCCTCTTATGAACTTAAAATAATGTGGACGACAGCTGAATATGGAATCTACTCAGCAGACAATTTTGATTCGCAAACTAGGCTCCACCGAGAATACCGGAGGAAACAGGAGGCATGATCATTGCTTTTTGTAGTCAAAACTGATACTGATGTTCATGATATAATAATATTAAATAGTATAAAGCTACGAGCATTGAAAACTCAAAAAATAAGAAGGGTACCATTGTAATTTAGTCCATCAATTATAGGTAGTGTATTTTAGACGCTAAATTTTAAAAATATATAGTTTGATTCTTTGAAGCATTCTGTTAATTTTTCTGTCAATTAATAAAAATATCATAAATTTATGAAAATAAAGGATATTGGGTTGTATATTTACAATAATTTACAGGTAAATTTACAAATATTTAAAAGTTCAAAGGTATAATATACTTAATATGGTTAAAATATATATTTGTAAAGGTTGGGGAAGTTGATGCACACAATTTTAAAATTTAGGAGTTAAAATAATTATAACTTAGAGTTCATGAGGTAAGGTGAAAATTTCCAATATATATATATATTTGTGAGAACGTAAAAGTTAGGATTAGCATTTTAATTGTAGAATTTCAGTTATTACAGAGTGGGTATACGAAGCTACCTCTTTGTCCAATATTTTTTTCCTCTCTCTAAAGTATTGAAGGAGAACATTTGAGGAAATAGAATGAGGATCGATGTTTAATTTATTGGGGAATTATAGATATAATAGGGATTTAACTCTTAAACATGTATTTGAGTATATATTTGAATAAATTAATTTTTGACAAAACTCCTAATTAAGTCCCTGTCAGACAAATTGGGTCCTGTGAAAAAAATTCACAAATTGATCCATGTAAAATTGAACAATCAGATAAATTAGTCTAAAAAAAACTCTTAAATTAGTCCCTATAAAAGTGAATTGTTAGACAAATTAATCCTTTTAATCCAACTTATCAGAGGGACTAAATTGGCTGAATATTCAATTTTGCAGTATTAATTTGTCCAACTTGAAATTTTACAAAGATCAATTTGAGAATTTTTTTACAAGGATCAATTTATCAGACTTGAAATTTTAGAGAGACTAAAATGAATATTTTATCTTGATTTTTTTAGCAAAATTTTTCTACCTTTAAACTTAAAATCCCCAGATTTTATACATGAATCCTCACTTAACCAATAATAGGATAAAAAAGTTACAGAAAAAACATTTTTTAGTCCCCAGTTCACAATTAAAATTCACCACAAAATCAATACTTATTGCCAGAAATACTATTCATTCATCATTTTTTTTTTAAGCTTTAATACTGGAAATTACTTCACAGTCTGTTTGGTTGGAATGGTTGGAAGGAATTGGGAAGGAAGGGGAAAGAAAGGAAGGAAATTGCAAGGAAAAAAAATTCATTTTATCCTAACACTTTAGATTCATTAGCCACATTTTGCCAACAATTAGAGGAAAGTCACCTTGATTTAGTCAAAATGTTGACACATCAGATGGCAGTGATTTTGAATCCTCTCAGAGTCTAACAATAATAGGTATCAACAATTATCCCAACAAGTGTGTCAAATTGCATAGATTGTCAATGTGGATGGAAATCCTAATAATCCTATTATTAAGCAATTAAAAAGAATGAGAGAATACCTCCCGCGAATGACCAGAACCCCCCTGACATTGATGTTCACTTAGTAGGATGTGACCAAAATGCTGATAATGTGTTGAATAGGATTTGAGAAAACAACGTAAGGGACTTCAAAATTTGGCTAGAGCACAATCGAATAAATCTTAAATCATTTTGATTTCAATGTCAGCTTTGCTAACCAACCATTCTTTGTGTTGGCTATCCCTGATTCAATTCAACAAGCGGAAATCCCAGGGGTTGGACAGTCCCCAAATGTTTAATTAAATTTTCTAAGGTAATGGAGAATCGACAATAGAGCACATTAATTGCTATATTGTTGAGATTGGGGAGGTATGTAGCTTCTAATGAATATCTGAAAATGAGGCTTTTTCTTCTTCGTTAAGGGAAAAAATGCGTTTACTTGGTTTGCTAGTTTAAGCTATAATACTGTCCATTCTTGGATGCAATTAGAAAGAAGCCTTCATGAACAATTTTTCCAAGAGACACTTTCTAATTGACGATTCCCTAATGAGTTTAGAGGTGATTATCTAGCTAGATTCAAGAATAGGAAGAAAAGATGTTTAACCCCAATCCTAGAAGCTAAAGTAGTTAAATATATATGAATGGTTTAGATTATGTGTTTAGGAAGAAACTTGGCAATCAATGGTTTCTAGATCTTGCCCAGTTGGTAAAAAAGGTTTGACAGATTGAACAATTAAAGGCTAAAAAAGAAAGAATTATGAAAGGCTTTAAATTTGAAAAAAAAAATTATATTTTGATTGTGTCCAGTCTAATGAAGATTTTGACGCAAATTAAATCCATGTCGCTAAACATCAATTGAGACCTCCATGTGTCTATACTTCATTAAAACTTGTCAAGGAAAAAAAAACAAGTCCTTTCCTTAGTTCATACATTTTATTCTTTTGACATTGTCACGACTATACATGAAAAAGTGACTGATATGTGGAGGACTAAGTTCCCACATAAGTTTCCCAAGCAACTTATTTTTTATACTTAAAAATGTTATTTAAATTTAATTTATCATCATCAATTTCTCTATTTAAAGCGTAAAATTCTAATTCACAAATTGAAAAGTTTCAACATACATAACTATGGATTCAACTTAGTTAAATTTAGCATGTTTTAGTACAATCCGTGAAAACATGAACTGTTTTATTTCATATTCATAGTCATGAAATATAAGTTAGTTTAATACTTGAAAACTAAATCATGAGTACATAACTGACTTGTTACATAAATTTTAATCAGAATTTACAATTCAAATCAATACTTGAAATCTGAAAACATATAAGGATGTCCATAACTTTGAAAATAAGTACATAATCTTAAATAGAATGCATAACTTGGATCCTGTTTGTACATATACTGGAGCATTCTAATCTAACAATTCTAGACTAAGTCTCATTGCAAAGTAAAGCTCACCACTGGAATAACCACAGACTACTAAATCAGTGACTAAGTAATAGCTGGATCTACAACTATAGCTGTAAGAAGGAAGGAAGAGGTGTAAGTCATTGAACTCAATGAGAGAATTCTCACCCATCAACCACATGGAACAACCAATAGGATGTACATAATATACATGCATCAAGCAAAAATCATTTTAAATATCTACATATATAATTACTTAGGAAAACATTTCTAAATTCTTGGTGCAATAATCACTAGAGAAATAGGAATCTCTGAACATGATAAATCTATACATAATAATAATAATAATAATAATAATAAGTTTTTTGTTATTGTATTGAGGTACTGGTACCATTTTGAATCCAAGGGATGTGATTTAATCATGAATATTTAAAATATTAATCAATTTAGTTAGTGGGACACGTGGCCAATTTTCAGCCACAAGTTGTGTAGAAAGGACTGGTACCCTGAATTTTATAGGGTACCAAAGAGATCCCCTTACAATAATAATAATTACTATGATCTCTGAATTCTGAAAGGGCACCAAACAATATCTCATAAGGCAAATACCTAACTAGGTTCCATTGTCTGAATGCTCTGAAAGGGCGAGATTGTCCTCTGATGAACAACTTGCTACAATGGCTAATGATCTTATTACCATTAACTCATTGTTTATTGCTCTATAGTTACTGTCTAAAACTAACTTGTAGATAAACTAAATAATTCTGAAAACTATGAAAGCTTTGAATTTATATAATTTTAACAAGCTGACTATGAAGCATAATTGGGGTTCTAAAATCATGTTCAAGGGATCACTAGCTTGTGGACATGGTGATTTCAGAAAACCCACAGAATATATGTCTAGTCAATGTTATGAATCATACTGAGTTCAAAACATTCAATAATAAAAAAACTGAAATTCCTTCAAGCTAACACAATTTCATAAACTTGGAAAATCGTAAATCATAATATCAAGTCTGTCAATAGAGATAAATCATACTTAACATTTTTAATAAAACATAGCTAGGTTTCTAGAAGCATCATAATATATTACAAAATCTTGAAAATAGAGTAATTTCATCAATACATATTTCGTGTTTGACAATTTTTTGTAAATTGCTAAATCACATATTTTCCAATAAATCTTTTCATGAGCATATAAAACATTTTCATACATGGCATACAACAAATCAATTATAGTTTCATGGTTTTCTAAAACATATTTTTCATGATTTACACAACAGTTCATAATACTTCTAAACTTGACATACTTTGTAAAATCACATTCATAGCATATTTTCATTTCTAAATTCATGTTTAACAATCATAATACATAGAATATACTCATAATGACTAAAATTAAAGTTATAAGTGTTAGCTCCAGAATCCTTTAGAAAATGTTGATACAAAATGTTTTGAGTGATAACATAACCAATTTAGAGAAAATATTTTGAAGAAGGTCCAATGTCTCTCTTGGGTTTTTTGAAGCATCAAATAGGTTGTTACGTTACCTAAACACGGTTCTGTGATACCCCAAATATGGATTTAGTAGTATATGAGTTATTATTATTATTATCATCATCATCATCATATACAAGTAAAGCGACTAGAATTATTATATTATTTTAATATTATAATGTAATACGTGAAGTTTTCATTTTAATATTATTTTATTATAACGTGTTGCACGACATTATAAGTTTTAGTAATATTATAACGTAATATCATTTTAATAATATTATTTTCCAAAAATGAGATGCACGATTGTGAGTTTATTAATATTATAACGTATTATCATTTTAATAATATATCACGTGTTATATATATGTGTAAGATGAAGCCACAGAGTGCATGATTTTATTTTTATGAATGTAGTAGAAAGCCACTAAGTGCACGAAACGCATTATAGTTTCATTTTTCAATTCTATGTTGTCCCTTAGTATATTTTAGGCACATTATAATACTTCTAAAAATTTTCCTAAGAGCCTTAACCGCCGAAGGAATTTTCCCTAGAGAGATAAAAGCGATTTCACTCAATTTTCTCCAATTAATATCTTTTGGTAAGTGATCTCCATGAAATTTAGTTAGTTCCTCCCTTTTATATAATCCGTGAGTTTGGGTACTGTTAATTATAGTTTTCTCTCAACATTCTTGCTCCCTACCATCCCAAACTCAATTTGGGTGATAAAGTCAAGTTGTTTATATTTTTATTATATTGTTTGGCAGCTATCGGTGCCATTCCAGTTTCCCAGAGTCAAATTGTTAGTGGAAGCACACTCCCGGTTACTAACTGTGAGCAGATTTAAGCTCATAGCCATACTTTTGGTAATTATTATTATATTCCCATATTATATAAATTATTTATTAACTTTTAGAATGATTTATGTCAAGAAATATGCTTTTATGAATTATAGAAATTTTAGAAAAATATTGTTTGCAATTATCATGACAAATTATTATTTTAGAAAACTCATAGGACAATACTTGTATATATGATTTAGATTTATTTTATCAGCCTAAACATTTCATGAATTCCAGTTTTGTATGAATAATAAGAATAGTGAATTTTGTTCCTATTAGTTTTTAGCCAATAACTATTGAAAAATAGATCAGTGAGTTAACAGTTACAGGATTGATCGTTAACCTTGGTACCAAGTGGTCCGTTAGAGGACTAGCTCACCCACAAAAGGAACCTAGTGTAGTGTCCATTTATGGGACCTAGATAGGTGCTTATCAGATTAGCTATTGGCTCAGATTCAGCTATTCAGCTCAGATACTTAGGTATAGAACAATTTCTATTTCCCTATTAGTTATTGCCATGATTTAGTTAACTTATTATTTTCAGTATAATTATATGTAACTATATATAAAATGTTTCACATCAAGTTGCATGTATATGTTATGTATCTTTGTTGTTGTCGCATATGGGTTGTGAATCGAGGCTCACTCACTGAGTTTTAATGAACTTATCCCTCTCTTTTCCTCCCCTTGCAAATATAGCTGTAAGTTCAGTTGCACCACAAGATCCTTCTCAGTAGTGTTGCAGCTTCTTTTGAGCTTCGCTTTGGAGTGGAGCTTACAGTTGGTCATGTCAATTTCGTAGTGCTCCAATAATTGTGTAGGCAGGATCTCGAACATGCATTATATTATTTTGACTACTTTCAGAATTTCAGTCATTTATTTAATTATGTTTGGCTTTGGGCCAAGTTATGAATTTTATGAAGTTTTACATTCAGTATATATGATAGGAAACATTTTCAGAATTATGAAATTTATTTGAGTTTGAGATATTTTAAATATATTCGATTATTTATGGATATTGGCAAGTCACGTTATCAGAGGCTTCCGTGGGAATCCAAGTCCTCATGTGCTAGTTATGTTCTCTAAGCGGGTTATGACAGGTTCTTAAAGTGAAAATATTTTCACATGACACGTGTAAACAAGTTTAATCTCATTTTAAAGAGACTAAGACTTAATGAAAGTGAAAAATATATCATGAAATGATCATACATATGCTCAACGAACTGAAGAAAGTTCTCAGGAACAAGAAACCAATGCTCAGATCTTCAGAAAGTAGTGCGTGACTTCAGAAAGTATATTTCAAGTGGAGATTTCAATCCAACTCTAAAGCCAGTGTATACTATAACCTTCAATCATTCTAATCGTAATCATATCAACATCTACAAGCTCTGATTGAAGATTGAAAGATCAAAGAAAAATCAAGAAACTAATATTGCTCTTTAAAGAGCATGTTTCACAGTTAAACAATGCACTTTACCAGAAAAGAAAGGAAATTTGAAATTCAAATTTAAAGTCAAACCTAGTCATAGACTGACATGACATCTTTTCTGCTAACTTGGTCAACTGTTCCACCTTCTAGAATGAAACATTTAGAAAACTCATTCAAAAAGTAAAATGTAGTTTCTAAAGGTGGCCTAAAAAATCTCTGTTAGCTCCAGAACCCTTCAAAAAGTTTCAAGGCAACATGTTTTGAATGACAACGTAACCAATTTAAAGAAAAGTTTTTGAAAATGACTAATGTCTTCCTTGAATTTCTTGACATAGCTTACAGGTATAACTGGATTGCATAACACGCACTTGAAGCGAGAATAATTTCACTCTGCATATATTAACATGATTTATCTCATTTGAAGAGATTGAAACAAATAGAAGTGAATATTATACCGTGCAAAGTACGCGTACATGCTTTATGGATGAAAGACAATCCTATCAAGAACATGAAACCAAGGCACTGTTCTTCAGAAAGTTGCACTAGTCACTACAATATTTGTTTACAATGAAGATATCAATAAACTTTGAGAGCCTAGTGTTACACTATCTTCAATAAGCATGATCACAATTCTTTCAACATCATAAATCTTGGATTGAAGACCAGAAGATAAAAGAATCATCAAGGAACTTATACCACACGTCAAAAGCTCACTTTTATGTAGAGCACTGAACGTTATTGGAAAAGGAGGGAAATTTGAACTTTGAAATTCAAATTTAAAGTCAAACCCAGTGTCAGAACTAGCATGTCATCTTTTCTACCAACAGGATCAATTATCCCAACTTCTAGAAGAAAGAGTTTAGAAATCATGTTCAGAAAGTAAAAGTAGTTTCTGAAGGGACATCAGAAACCTCAATGCCACAATGGCTTCTGCAACACATCTGACAAACTGTTAATCTTGTAACACCCTAATTTTTAACCCAATACTCTAGAACATATTTAGGTTAATCATTAGTCTATTACGTCATAGTTTCCTTCTTACTTTAAAATACTTAGCGGAAATACTGGTAAATTTTTTTTTGAATTATAAAGGCAAAGTGAGAGCCGCACGAGACGATAAGCAATGAAGCACGTAAGGAAATAAAGCAAGCATCCCATAACATCATGACATAAAGCAGGTAAAGGCACATCATGATAAATCTGAACTGCATATTTATATAATATGATATGCCCACTCATGGAGAATGGGACTTAGTTTAGTACAATCGAAATAAAAATACATGGAACATGAAAGTACAACAGAAGGCATAAAAAGAAACTCTCCTAACTCTAGTGCGCCTACAAATAGATAGCCTTAAGACAAAAGGAGGCTATTCTGGCCTAGTCAAAGCTCGGGCACCAGAACGCGACGGTCGTCTCCTATTGCGGTCCTTTCTGGAAGGGAGGGATGTATCTGATCCACTAGGCTATCTCGGCCGGGGTGGCTATACTCTGCATCGGTTGGGCATGAGCTCTACGGCAGGGAATCATCCTCATCCGTCCTCCACATACTGGCCGCGCGACAGAAGCCTCGATACCCTCCCCAAAGTCCTTCGGCACAATGGGGGAGGATCCCTCGGAAGGTACCTGAGTGGTAGAGTCCTCCGAAGGGTCCGTCTCGGAGAATGATGAGGGCGAGTGGGGCACATACTATGGATAGTCCCAGATGGCAGAAGCTGTCGGTGGGGTGCAGTGGATCCGCTCCTCTCAAAGGCGTGCGCGCTCAAACACGAAGTCGTCGCCGAAAGGTGAGGTAGGAAAGAATCCATGACTATGTACAGGGTGACTGAAGGGCCGTCCAACAAACATAAATACACGAACGATGCAGCGACCCACAAAATGGTATGACTCGTGGTCCGGGTCATGATGCACCTACCATGTCGGGGTGTCCACAAAAATCACGAACGTCGCCATCTGAAGACGTGACGAAAAAAAAGAGATAGAAGGAGTGAGAATCTTGCTAAAGAATCTCAGTAGGGCCTCATACTACCTGGGTGTCATCATCTACATCCTCAGGAACCTTGGGTTTAGTGTACAAAATAAGTGAGAATGCATTAAGTCCATTTTTAAGCTTTTGAAACATAATTAGCCAAGGTCCATTCATTTTAGTATGATTCTTAATGTCATGGATGCAACATGTTAGAGTATATATGCATGGCTCTACTTAATGCAAGAATAGTAATCATAACATTAAGAACATCATAATAGTGGCATAAAGTGGCAATTTAAATCTCATATGGGAAAACTTTGTGACATAATCATCATACTTTACTTCCTCATAGGCCACCCTAAAAGACATTCGTTCATAGGCCACCCAGAACGTGTCACATCTCTAGGTTATGAGCTTATACCTAACTAGTCGTCACTAGTTCTTACTTATCAATCCCGATAAGCATATGATAATCATAATCCCGACTTATCCAGTACGGGCTAGGGGGCATTTCTTGGGGGTGCTCGGCCGAACCAGTGTCACCCAAGAATACATCTTGGTACCGATGTCACATGAGTTCTCTGGAGGTGCTCGGCCGAACCGGTGCCATCTGATAACTCATCTTAGTACCTCATAAAGAAAATCTCATAGGTTTTTTAAAAACTTTCTAAGTCCCCAAATTTGTCAGAAATTTGGTAGCATAACAGCAGCATGCCGGATTTCTTTCAAATTTACCTTATGCCACATAAACACATAAAACATGCACCCTCAATTAGAATTCCATACGTTTACATAATCATTCTCAAATAAAACATACGTTCACATGTAACATTGAAACTCATTATGCTCTTAATCCTATGGTATCTTATGCTTTGACCCTTGCGGGCCTTAAACTTGAGATGTAATTATTCTATCATTCCCTATCAACCTCTTATGCACTTAAGGATTCTCTTCTAACAAATCTTACTATCATTTATGCTCTTTAATAAATCTGGGTAGAGTTATAAATTTGCAATTACAGGGTTCTAGAACTTACATTTTAGACCCTTTTTTGGTTCCGTCTTCGCCTAAGGCGCTATAAATTAAATCTAAACCAATTATGAGGCATTTCTATGCCTAAGAAATAATTATAAACCATGTTTTCCATATTATGAGGTTGCTGGATAGAATCCAGAATTTAAATGTTCTAGGAGTTCTAGAATTGTACTTTTACGGTTTTCTAGTTACTAGTTTCTCTATAGGTGCCAAAATTCAATCCTACTTCAAATGTAACCAAATTTTTCATGTTTATTCAATCCTAAACTGATTGTTATCATAATAAAACAGTTTTGGCATTGATTAAGATTAAAGAGGTTAAACACACGTTAAATTCCAACTTTATGATTTTCCTATGAAGCTAGTTTCTCCCCTAACATGCATATAAGTGTTCCTACCTCATCATATATCATTTTCACATATTCTAACACATCAAAACATCATCATTCAGCATCAAACATATCAAGACAGAACCGCATAGTTCAATTCCATAAAGACACATAATTTGACGTTTCTAAAATATATAAGTTGCTAGTTTCCCTTGGACTCATTTTAGGACGTCTAAAACTCTTTACAAATCATTTTGTTTTACCAAGAGGCTAAAAATAACCTTAGGTCAATAACCAATTTAATTCTTCTTTAGAAGAGGAATAAAATCATGAATCTTGTTGGTCATAACTTTATAAAACTCATCAAACTTAAAGAAAACACTAGAACATAGGTTGTTGACCCTTGTAACTAGATGGAACTCATTCCAAGCTCATCATTGTTACTTGGCCGAAATTATGCATTCAAAGAATGCTTTCATACTAAAATTTAACTTGAGATAAAATGGGCAAGTCTTTGAGCTCTAAGGTCTTTAAGTGATGACATAATCTAAACATGCTATGCACTTCATTTTTATTCTTCATTACAAAGTAAAGTGAGAACTTTACAAGACTTAGAATTTAAAAATGCAAGACTTGAAATAAATATGCAAAGCTTGAAATTTAAATATGCAAGACTTAAAATAAATATGCCATGCAAGTTCATTTCTTTATTTTAGTGCTCTAGACCCAGCAACAATAGACTTTAAGGCCGAAATAGAAAGGCTTTGAGAATTAATTAGGTGATAAGGTTAGCTCTCATTTTAAATCTTTATGTTCTTTAGTGATGAAAAGTAAATATGCTAGACTAGAATGTAAACATGAGATGCACTCCATTTCTTATCCTTTAACTTTAAGTGATGGCTTGGAAAATAAATATGAATGCAAAGCTCAAAGTAAATATGCAATGCATAAGCTTGAATGTAAATATGAATGTGAGTTTATTTTATATCTTATTAGAGCTCATACAAGACTTTTAGAGGAACTTTAACCTTAACCCAAACTCATCATGATAAGGTAAAGTGAGGTCTAGAGTTCTTAGAACTCAAGATAACATTCCTTGAAAATATAACCATAAATGAACTTTATAACACCTTTATGAAAACTCAAGCTTTAGAGATTTCTTTGTGGTGAACACAAAGTCACCAACTAGAACTCTCATCATCAAGCTATCATGTTGGACTATCCAAGTTGGTTGGCTGAAATTTTAGAGAAAAGGAAAAGAAAGAAATCGAAACTTAAGAGCAAGGAAGAACCATTTTGAAACACTAGAGACCATGATCTTGATGATGTATTAACACCAACATCATGAGTCCTCATCATTGAGTTCACAGAACCATATTAAAACATCATCAAAGTTAAAGATTTCAAGGTTCAAGAAAGAAAGAACTATAAACATTTTTAACTCAAGAACAAAGATCAAGCTTTAGAGGTTGGTTCAAGTGATGAACATTATCATGAAACCCTCATCATCAAGCTTTCATTCCTTTGCTCTTCAAGGCTCATGGCCGAAATAAAGAAGGAGGAGGAGAAGAAAAGAAGTTCCAAAAAGATTCAAGAGAAACTATGAACACATAACTAGATTAAGAACTTAAAGGAAAGAAACTCTTGAAAGAAAATCCCTACCAAATGATTGGAGGTTGAGATGAGTGAAGAGAATAAAGAACTTGAAGAACTTGGACACTTGAACTTTGAGAGAAAAAGAAAACTTTGAAGTGCTCTTTGAAAACTTATACTTAGCAAATGAACCCAAAATGATGCAAGTTCACCCAAGCATGCTATTTATAGAGAAATGAAATAAAATGAGAGGTGTTTAGGGGAGGGAAGGCTTTGACCATTACAGCACAAGGGAGGAGAAAATATCTTCTCCAAGGTATGGTTCAAGGCATGGTGGAAGGCATGGCTAGGTATGGGTTCAAGTATGGGTGCAAATATGGGTCAAGCATGGTTCTTTGAGTGAAAAACAAATCAACATGTGATGCAAATGGGGGAGGAGATAGCCGAAACTTGCATCAGCCATAGGCAGGATTTCTTGCATTTTAATTGTGGTTTAGAGTTGTGTTTAGGTGTATCTTTGATTAGGATTCAGATTAGGAATTTGTAAGAAAGTGTTTTGGTGAGAAAATGGGTGATCAAGGTTGTCAAGACATGTTTAAGGAGTCGCCTTGCATCATTAGTGAGTTATAAATCCATTTTAGTGCATAAACAATTCTAGACACAATTCCATGATTTAAGGAATTTGAGAGAAAAAATACTATTCAATATTCTAAGATTGGAATCTTGAGTTTTAAAAAGAGATTTAAATCTAATCTAAGCAATTTTAGGTTCTAATTAATTTTAATAGCTTATTTTGACTCTAGATTAATTGTGGAAATTAATTAATTTTCGATTAGAGCTTAATATTGTTTAGATTTGTTTAATTACGTCATTAAGCTCAAAAACACTATTCTAGGGGCAAAATCATAATTTTGCACTAAAACTGCCCGGGACCATTGGGACTCAAACAGATGCTTTTAAACATGTAAAAACATTGTTTTAAACCTTCGGGGAAAGGTTCGGGTTCAAATGGCACCTTTACCCGCGTAAAAACGCTATAGGGGTATTTTGGTCATTTTGACCCGAAACTGTAGAAAATGAGACATTCGCCTCCGAAACCACTCAAGGGCCATCCAATCCCCTTCAAACATTGAGTTGGCCCTTCAAGGATTGCCGGGCCGGCCATCCTCGAATTCCGGGCAGAAAATGACCTCAGGGGCATTTTGGTCATTTTCCTCTCAGACAAAAAAATCGGGGTATTACAAATCTACTATTATAGACTTTTTTTTATAAGACACAAATAGATGATCAACATGTGTCACTTGGAGATCTGATCAAGGGCAATGGTCACAAGAAAGACCATCTATAAATAGAGATGATGTGCTCTAACGAACTAGAGATTTGACGCTGCTCAGAAGAAGAAATCTGGGAAAATCTCTCCTCACTTCCAATAAGGTTCATATCATCATGTAATCAAATTTCTTACTTGTAAAAATCTTCTTTCTACACTCTTAACTAGATATATGTTCTTCCTAGGAAGACATGATAGAAAAAACTCATGCAAGTTTTCCTAGGTTATTCATGTATATATTAAGGAAACTTGAGTAAAGGTTAGTTTGAGTGGCAACCCTTTGTATCCTTGATCTAGTAGCGATCAGTGTGAGACAGCTTAGAGAGACTGATGAAAAACTACTTACAACTTGACAGTAAGGTATTCTTACTGGTCACGGTTTAACTTGGAGAGGCTAGTTAAAGACTACTTTCAATGAGACAGTAACAGTTGGTTTACTTGTCACAGGTTCTGCTTGAAGAGACTGGTCAGCTTGAAGAGGTTGGTGAATAACTACTCAGGTTTGTGACAATAGGGGTTGTCTACTGGTCACAGGTGTTAGCTTGGAGAGGCTAGTACAAGACTATTCAAGGTTCAGCTTGGAAAGGCTATGAATGACTACTCAATTTGTGATAGTAGGAGTTGTCTGCTAGTCACAAATGAGAGCTTGGGAAGGCTAATATAAAGACTATCCAATTTTTCTTTCTCAGTTTGAGAAAGATATTTAGTGGAACCATAACATGTGTTGAATACTGAATGTAGTTAAGTTTGGCCGAACCAGTATAAAAACCATTATATCAAATCTTCTTCTCCTTAATCCCTTTTATTTTTTTCTTTGTTGCGCTTTAAAGTTCAATATTTGCTGATATAACATTGTAAGCTATCCTGTTATTTATTCTATGTTTTAGAGATCTACTTTCTAAAACTACTAGTCTTATTTTCATTGCACTTCAAGCTTAATGCTTGATAGTATTGTGTTAAATGTTTCAGATAGGTAAAAAGAAGCAAAGCACGATTCAGCCCCCCTTCTCGTGCTCTTTTATACCTATAACCTCTATTTCATAATAGCTTCTATAACAGATGTCATAGCATCAAGCTAGTCTTCTAGACTACATCTCCAAGGCATAAAAAGAAGATCAACATGTGTCATTTAGAAGACAAATCAAGGGCAATGGTCATGAATGATCATCTATAAATAGGGACGGTGGGCTTACAAAGACAAGAGACTTTGGTGAATAAGAAGTGCTGAATGTAACACCCTAATATTTAACTCAACACGCCTAGGACGCATTTAAGTTAATTATTAGTTATTACTCTTTTGTTTCAGTTTTTAACTCAAAACTCCTTGAAGATACTTTAGTGAGAATACAGGTAAATTTTTTTTTTTTGAACTTAAATACCAAAACATGAACCGCGCATACTAAGTATCTAATGTCATTTATCTTGCCTGTATAAGAGAGATGTTAGAAACAAATAACAGGTAAATACATAATACAACCATGGCACAATATAACTCAAATAATAATAACATATCCATAACTGTATCATAATAGTGATGTCCTATGAACATAAGGACATCAACATATATCCATCAATAGAATACAAACTCATAAATGAAATATGATCACTCTAAAGGC
The DNA here is from genome assembly GCA_031216125.1 of Dalbergia cochinchinensis. Lineage (NCBI taxonomy): Eukaryota > Viridiplantae > Streptophyta > Magnoliopsida > Fabales > Fabaceae > Dalbergia > Dalbergia cochinchinensis. Next base: position 52,284,526 of record CM062368.1, on the reverse strand, counting down.
AATATCCAAAAGGAAATTATCTCCATAGCTCCTCATCCAGTCTCAAGGTAAATCACGAACTACATCATCATTCATGTCTGGAGACGACACAGAAAAGAAAAAGGATGAGAAACTTATACAAGAATCTCAGTAAGGCTTCCCGACTCCAACACAAGTGTCATCATCATCGTCCCCAAGAACCTCGGGTTTAATTATTAAAATGGTAGGCATATATATAAGGTTCATTTATTAAGTTCTAAATACCATTAACCGAGGCCCGTATCTTTTAACATGAATCTTAATGTCATGTATGCAACATACTAGTCATGAATGCATGTCAATATCATATACAAAATATCATAGAATTCATAAAACAATGCATATGATATAAAGAACATCATGATCATCATTCTTATAGGTGACTTAAATTTCTTATTCTCTTTTCCTTGGGGGCCGCCCTATATTCTCTCTTTTCTTAAGAGTTCTAGGTTATGAGCTCATACCTCACTAGTCATCACTAGTGTAATCTTATCCCTCTTGATAAGTTACATTCCCAACTCTTAAGGTATGAGATAGGGGGCATTAGGATCACCTTTCATAACCTTTAATTCGGGGAGTCCAAAGGATCACTTCCTATTTGGATCACCTCTCATAACCTTTAATTCGGGGAGTCTAGAGGATCATTTTCATGTGTCTTATGTCACCTTTAATCTTGGCATGATATATGAGATGCAAACATAAATAACTTCATCATTTCAATATTTCATGCTCATAAACTTCATGAACTTATGCATCTCAATGAATCAAACATAACCATAACATGCCGTAATTTAAATCATATAAACATGCATCATATTTCATTGCATATATCCATAAAGCCATATAAATTTCAACAAATAAACATAGCCTTCACGAGATATCAATCACATTCATCTCATCAAATTTATCAATATTTACGCTTAAGCCCCAAAGGGGTCAAATCGCAATTTCTTAAAGATTTTAGGTCAAATGTAAATACCTCTTTTCAACACATTCTCACAAACTAGAGATCTTTAACATTAACCAGTACTTTCAAAAGACATATAACTACTAGAACCATATAAAACTCATCATAAAAACCTTTTAGGGCTATAGACCAAATTTTAATATACTTTAGGGGTCAAAGTGCATAATCGCTTGTTTTTAATATTTAACAATAACCAAAATTTCTAAAACTTTATCTAAACTTTATAAATGGTATTTTGGACTCATGGACACATTCAACATCATTAGTAGCTCTAAATAAAATCATTTGGCTGAAATGACATAATTGATAGTTTAAAACACAACTTTTTGCATTTTGCAATACGGCCCAAACTAACACTTGTAATTACCCTTTTGTGCATCTATGATGCCAAAAACAATTTTTACATCAAATATAAGTAATTCCTAAGTGTGTGAACAATGTGAACATCCTTAAACAACCCTTGAACAGAATCAAAAAATTAGTCTCTTTAAAGGTTCATAAAATCACAATTTTATTCCTTTTTAGTTACTAGACTTTCCTAAAATGCTAAGAACAATTTTGTGACAATTATTAGTGATCCTCAAGTATGTGAATAGAAATAAACAGTAGTGAACAGTGATGAATAGGGCCAAACAATGATCAGAAAAATTAGCATTCTAAAAGCTTCATAAGAACACAATCTTCATCCTTTTTAGTTACTAGTTTTTCCTAAAACACTAAAAAAATTTTTTACAACAATTATTAGTGATTTAAACTCATCTAAACATTCTGAATTAGTAACCATTCCAATTTCTAAAAGATTAGATCAGAATTCTAAAACTTTAGCATTTAAAATCATGAGAAAAATCATATTCTTAATTCTTTGCAATTTCTAGGTCCTTCAAAATTTCTTTGTAAAACTTTAAAGACATGATTATACCTAAAAATAAAATACAACATCATACAAGGGCTAAAAATAAATAGATGAGAAATGTCCATGATCAAAATTGTCATTTAAGATAAAAGAAGTAAATCTTGAACTTTAGAATTTAAGTGATGACTAGAATCATAAACTTGTCTTGTAACCTTATTATTATCATTATAAGGTGATAACTTGGAAATATAAATATGAAATGCAAGGCTTAAAATATAAATATAAAGATGCAAATCCATTTTTAGATCTTTTTGATTTAGGTGATAACTTGAAATGTAAATATGAATATGCAAGTTCATATTATTATCTTCAAGAATTAAAGTGATAACTTGGAATATAAATATGATTATGCAAAGCTTGACATATAAATATAAAGATGCAAATTCATTCTTAGATCTTTGTGATTTAGGTGATAACTTGAAATGTAAATATGAATATGCAAATTCATATTATTATCTTCAAGAATTAAAGTGATAACTTGAAATATAAATATGATTATGCAAAGCTTGAAATATAAATATGATGTGCAAGAACTTGAAACATAAATATGGATGCTAGTTCATTTTTATATCTTGTTAAGCTTAAAAGTCAAAACTTAGTAATTCCTTTGTTAATCTTTTCATATCAAGAATTAAACCTTGGGCTTTAGAGGTCATTTAAATAATGGATTCACAACCACCACCATGATTCCTCATCATCAAGCCAGGGTCATTATCAAACCATATAAACCGAAATTATAAAGGAAGAACAAAGAAAAAACATGAAATAAAATCCCTACCAAGTTGTTTCTTGTTATCAAAAGATAATGCTTGATCTTTAGAGAAGTTAGAAGAAGAAAATATGTCCTTGATATGCCCTTGAATTTCGGCCAAGATTAGAGCAAATGGAGGGAGGATTTTCTTGTGTTTTTGTGTTTGATAATGGAAAGGTTATGTGTTTAGGAGTTGATTTATGGTTAGAATGTGTATGCTTGAGGTTTTGAACTTAATTAGAAGTTGGGAATGGAGTCTCTTGAGTGTGAATGAGGAAGAAGAAGAAAGCTTGAAGTATTGAGAGAATTAGAGAACTTTGAGCAAACTTTGAGTAAGAAAACTATCAAGTAAGAAAATGCTAAGGCTAGGAATATTTGTGTGTGCATTTAGGCAATGGAAGAGCTCATATTTATAGGCCAAGGAGGGCTGTATGGCAGCTGCCTTGTGGCTGGAAAAATGGAGATTTTAGTTCATTTTTCAATTAAAGAAAACATGGAAAAAGAATGCTTTTATTCTTGTAATAATTTAGTTCATGCATAATGGATGAAAACACTAAAATATGATGCTAATGGGAGACATTATTGCTGATCACATCATGGTTGAAATGGGTGGGTTTTCTTTTGAATAAACATAGCCAAAAATAATGCAAAAGAAAGCTAAAGGTATGGTGTTATGGTTGGATATGTTTCTTTGTTGGAAAAACAATTAAAATATGGTGAAAAGGAGACAAGTTGGCCACTGGTTTCTGATTCCTTTAGGATCAGATTGGTAATGTTTTACAAGTGGTAAATCATGTATTAGATATGTATTTACTTAGGTAAAAGATTAGGAATTGATAGATTAGTGAAAATGGTAAAAGGTTAAGTGTTTAGGACAATACAAGACAAGGTAAAAAGAGAAATCATATACTAGTAAATGAGGTTAATTTCAAATGAGTAAAAACCACTTTGTAACATAGGTTCTAAACTTAGGATAAGAAAATGTAAATGTACAATATTTTACCTATACCGAAATCTTAACTTTGACCTCAATTATCACTAATTTTATGAGCTTTCATAATTAAGGAAAGATAATTTAATTTTACCTTAGGTAATTTTAGACTCTAATTACCTCAGTAATTATTTAGATAATTTTAGACTCTAATTATCTCAGTAATTATTTTTAACCTTGGCTAATTAATTTTAAACTCAAGGTTAATGAATAAAATCAATTTGAGTTCAAATAGAGCTTTAATACTATCTTAATTACATAAGTAAACCTATTTACCACAACTAGGGGTAGAAAGGTAATTTCACGTAAAAACTCCCTGTAATTATTGGACAATCTCAAATCATACTTAAAATAGTCATTTTGAACCTTTGGGTGAAAACTGAATTCAAAGATTATATAATTTCATGAAAAATTACTGCAGGGTAAAATGGTAATTTTACTTATAGTAAAAATTGAGAATTGAGATTCTTACCTCTAAGGCACATATAATCCCCATCAGGCATAAAATTAACCCCTCAAAGATAATTTAGATTGGTTATCCTTGATTTCTAGGTAAAAATGACCTCAGGGGCATTTTGGTCATTTTACACGTACAGAAAAATCGGGGTTTGCAACTTTCGTACGAATCGCTAATCAAGTATCCTATGATGTTTCTCTAATGTCATATTCCTTTATTGAGGATTATTTGACCTCGAATTATGTGTAAAAATTACCTAGGGGCATTTTGATAATTTTAACATAGCAATAAAAATTGGGGCGTTACACTGAAACACTAAAGAACTTTCTCTTCATCTTTATTGTAAAGACATTACTATTTATAATTAGTTTCTTATTTGTAAAAATCTTCTTTCTACATTCTTAGTAGATCTTACGTTCTTCCTAGGAAGAATCATAAAAATAAGTCATTCGAGTTTTCCAAGTCTATTGTTATTCATCTTAAGAAAACTTAAGTGTTTGTTAGTGTTGAGTGATAAATGTTAGCTCCAAAACTCTTCAGAAAGCTTCAAAGTAATATATTTTGGATGACAACAAAACCAATTTAAGAACAATATTTTGAAGAATGACTAATGTCTATCTTAAGTTTCTTGAAGTAGCAAATAGATTCTTTTGTTAGCATAACATAGCTATATTAGCGAGAATAATTTCACTTTACATATACAAACATGATTTATCTAGTATGATGGGAACTAAATGAAAATGATAATTATATCATAAATCAAGCATATACATGCCTAATAGATTGAAGAAAAACAACCAGTACAAGAAATTAAGACTCGGGACTTCAGAAAGTACATTTTGAATGAAGATATCAATCAAACTTTGAAGCCAAAGTGTTCTACAATCTTCAATCATCATGCTCGCAATGTTTTTATCATTAACAGGCTCTGATTGAAGACTAGAAGACTAAAGATTTATCAAGGAACTAATACTGTACATCAAAAACCTCACTTAATAGTGAAATAATGCACTCTACAAGAACATGAAGGAAATTTGAAATTCAAATTTAAAGTCAAACCTAGTAATAGACCGGTGTGTTATCTCTTCTACCAACTTGGCTAACTACCCCAACTTCTAGAAAGAAGAGTTCAGAAACCATGTTTAGAAAGTAAAAGTAGTTTATGAATGGACATTAGAAACCTCAACTTTAAAACGACTTCTACAGTAGCTCTGACAAGATAGAACGCTATACATAGTGCTGAAACTCTATAAAAATTTCTCTTCATCTTCATGTAAAGTTCATTATAACTTGTAATCAGTTTTAGAGTTTGTAAAAATCTTCTTTCTACGTTCCTAACTAGTTTATATGTTCTTCCAAGGAAGAATAGTTAGAAAGAAGTTATTCAAGTTATCGTAGGTCATTCGTTGTATATCTTAAGAAAACTTGAGTGTAGATTAGTTTGAGTTGCAAACCCAAACACAAACTTCCTGTAACCTTGATCTAATAGTGACCGGTGTAAGATAGCTTGGGGAGGCTAGTCAAAGACTATTTGCAATGTGACAATAAAGGTGTTTTACTAGTCATGATTTAGCTTAGAGAAGCTGGTCCAAAGACTACTCAATTCATCTTGAAGAGACTGGTGAATAACTAGTTGGTTTGTGATAGTAGGGGTTGTTTACTGGTCATAGGTTAAAGCTTAGGAAGACTATTGTAAAGACTATCCGGTTTGTTTCTCAGGTTGAGAAAGGTTTTAGCGAAATTTAACTGTGGTTGAGAACAAGATGTAGCAAGGTTAGCCAAACCACTATAAAAATATCTGTGCAGTATCTTTTTCTTCTTTATCTCTTTTATATTCACTGGTCTGTGGTTATTTGTTTATATTTGCTTAAAGTCTATCTCTTTAGCAATTCTGTTACTGATAATATTATTTAGAAAGTAAATGTTTGAAATCTCTAGCATTGTTTCTACTGCACTACAAGCTTAAAAATTAATAGTATTGTGTTAAAAGTTTTCAGAACCTAAAAAGTGGAAAAGAAGCAAAGCATGATTCAACATCCCTTGTGCGCTTTTCTACCTATAATAAACCTAAACACAAACTTTTGTAACCTCTATCTAGTAGTGATCACTGTGAGTTAACTTGAAGAGGTCAAGTAAAAACTACTTATAAATGACAGCAGAGTGTACTTGCTATTCACAATATTAGCTTAGAGAGGCTGGTCAAAGACTACTCAAGTCATGACAGTAGAGTGTACTTTCTATTCACAGTGTTAGCTTGGAGAGGCTGATCAAAGACTACTGAGGTTGTGATGCAGAGTGTACTTACTAGTCACTGGTTAAAGCTTTGGAAGGCAACTTTAAAGACTATCCCACTTTTTCGGGTTGAGAAAGGTTTTTAGTGGAACTCAACGGTTGTTGAGAACTGGAGGTAGGCAAGTTGGTCAAACTAGTGTAAAAATATCTGTGCAGTATCTTTTTCTCCCTTAACTCTTTTATATCCACTGAATTGTACCTATTATATTGTGTTTTCTAAAACACCAACTTACATACGCTTTTATCATATCTACTATAGTTTAGAAAGTAGCTTTCTGAAGTAACTAATGTTGTTTCTACTGTACTTCAAGTTAAACACTTGATAATATATTGTCTAATTTTTTCAGAAACAAAGAAAGAAAGAAAAAGCGAAGCACGATTCAACCCCCCTTCTAGTGCCTTTTTCTAACTACAAGTGGGCTGAACATTCTAATGACTGCAGAGGACAAAGATCCCAGGAAAAATGGCACAGAATATTCACATAGCAAATGGACACTCCATCAACCGACTGCCATTCTTTGATGGTGGGGACTATGCATATTGGAAAGATTGTATAGAGTTGCTTATAAAGTACACAACTCTTGACTTGTGGTAGATCACATAGGAAGGAGACTTCGTTCCAATGGAATTCTGAAACTGAAGATGCACCCTCTACCTCTAGAGAAGTCCCCAAGAGTAAGTGAACAAAGCAACACAAAGTCAGAGTTCATTTGAACTCCAAAGCTAAGTACCTACTTACGTGTGAACTAAGCAAAGGTAAATATGACAAAATCATTACTTGTGACAAGACCAAGGAAATATGGTAGTTCAGTATGCTAGTTCATCAATACGAGATGTTTAAAATGATAGATCAAGAAAATATTGACGATAAAACCAACTAAAGGGTCTAGGCAAAAGGTATTCTAACTTCAAAATGGTTAGAAAAATCCTACGAAACCTCCCTGCTAAATGGCTACCTAAGGTCATGGCCATCACAAAAGCTAAAGCCCTTAAAACTCTTGGCTTGGATGCACTTACTGAGTCTCTCAAAACCCATGAGGTAATACTCTCTGGAATGCATGGTGAATCCATTAAGAAGAGCAAGTCCATGGCCTTGAAGTCATCTCATCAAAAACAAAATAAGGGCAAAGCAATGAAAGTCACTTAGACCTCTAATATGAGGAAGAATCTGATAAAGAGACTGAAGATGAGGATAAAGACAAGTTATCCATCTTTGGTAAAGAAGATATCGCCCGATTTATCTATGTACAAATGACCAAAATGCCCTTGAGGTCATTTTTACTGGGAGAATAAGGATAGCCAGCTCTGGTTGTAACATCCTCCCAAGTACAATGTCATCCTTAAGTCATGACATCATACTCGAGAGTTGTTACTTATAAATTAGCGGACTTTTCTTAAATATCTATAGCCAGTTTAGTTAGTTTGCAAGATAACTAGGTCATAATTATACTAAAATATATAGCAATGAAACCAAACTATTTATTTAATATAGAGTTAAGTACATAAGGGAAGCTCTCCTATGAACTTTAACACACCTTTGTTCTCTAACATATTTACACACATATCCATTCCACTAAATACAACATAATAAAAGCATTAACTACTACACTATTGCACTTTCGAGTTCTTTTGTATAGCAGTCCCTCGATTCTCTGCATCAACCTCGAGACAACACGGGATCACAAAAACATAGGGGTGAGAATTTTAAAATTCTCAGTAGAGTAACTCCCCAATTACACATTCATAATGTCATCGTCATCGTCCCAGCCACTTCGGTTTATTAAGAAAGCGTGAGCATGCAAAATGTACATATCAAATGTTCATTTTAAAATTATAAAATCACCTTTCTGAAGTGGGTTTCTTTTATTATTCAATCACTTAAAACATGTATTTCATAACATTCAACATCATAGGAATTCCTTCAAGACCAATAATTTAACAAGATATACATATACATATGGCAATTACAATGATCTTTTACATAATAAAGGGGACTTTTCTATGCCCTAATGGGGACCTTTCCGGTGCCTTTTATAAACAAAAGGGACCTTTCCCGTGCCCTTTATAAACAAAAGGGGACCTCTCCCATGCCCTTGATAAACAAAAGGGGACCTTTTCGTGCCCTTTACATATTAAACGGGACTTCTTCGTGCCCTATCGGGGACCTCTTCATGCCCTTTTTATACTAAAGGGGACTTCATTTTTCACTTAGTATATACATCATCCTCAAGCTCATATATACACGCATAACATTTCTATATGCATGAACATAATTCTCGGATTTCATAATACTTCAAACCTATATATATTATTCATTCATTCCTCATAACATAATCTTGGATGTCTATGGCATGCATTCACACACATCAACTTGAACCAAATGCCATTAGGTCACTAATTCAAGGCATCATCACAACTTCAGCACATTGGCAGATTTTTCACTCAAGTAGCACAATTTATTTCTCATACCAAATGATCAATTAAAATTCTATGAAAATTCAGGGTTGGACTTCAATATGTCCTTAATATCCTGTAAAACTTTCAGCTCATAATTCGATCATTTACTAGGTTAATAAAATGTCACAAGTTCACAGCTTCAAATTCAGCATTTCAGGTAGCATAGTTACAACTTCGGTTCTTGAATTTTTCAAGGCATTAGGAATCAAAATCAGAGCTCAAGAAAATTAATGAAACTATCCTAGGATGTCACCTTCAACATATAATTTTTATAGCTCATGAAAACACCCACAATTCCCTCAGAAAATTCGTGAACAATCACTGCCAGCAGGAAAACCTAAAATCCAAAGAAACCACTTCAGAATCTCTTTTGATAAAAATGATTTTTTCAAAACCCCAAACACTCCACCAAAATTAATATATCAATATCCATATATCATCAACCAACACGACTAAAAATATCAATTTAAATCAGTCATTAACATAGAAAAACGGATTTGAAGAAGAAGAGGTTCAAAAACCCTACTTTGATGGCTTTAGGGATCTTGGCTCCAAAGGATGCTCTAAGATTGATTTTGCTCAACTCAAGGCCACCAAATCAGCACCAAGCCCTTCCTTATTCAGTGATGTATGAGATACCAAGGTTAGGATTGATGAGGAATTGAAATTCCAATCGGTTAGATTTGTAGGTATTGATGTGTAGAATAAGTTTAGTGAAGGAAGTTTAGTGTTTATCAACTCTAGGCTAGTGTTTTTGGCATTTGAAGTGAAGTTTGAGCTCTTGGACATGGAGGAACTTGGTTTCCTTCTCCTTACAGCATGATGCATGAAATTTTGAGCTTCTTGAAGAAGCTTGGCTTGTGGTTATCTTGTTATATATAAAAGAATGAGTATTATATTGTATAATTAAATGATCTTTGACCAAAGTAAGAAAAATGGATGGCTAAGATTTGGTTTGTTGGTGAAAGAATGAATGTTGGTCAGCCACTTGGCTCAAGATAATTGGCTTTCTTTAACTTGTAGAATAATTAGCTTTTACAGTGTCAAAATCGCACACCGAAATCCCACCGAACAGGTGAGATATGAGCACCCGAGTAAAATATTAATAAATGAAAGGCCATGATTAAAACTTTCTTTTCAATTTTCCATCCTTGTCATCCACTTGGCATAAAGTGGTTGATAAAGCTTACTTAGCCACTAAGTAGCTTTTACGGTGTTAGAAACCGCACACCGAAATTCTACCGATCGGGTAAAATAGTGTACCCGGGTAATCAAACATTGCTTGAAAAATTAATTCTAGGTATGAAATCTTTATTCCTACTCATTTATAATCTTAATATTATAATTTCTTAGTTTCAGCCATCTCCGAGGCCCAATTCTAGGGTATCGGCTGTTTCGACGGACCACTAGGGTCTGTAGGTTACTATTCATTTTTTTTTTTACAAATCCGTTGGATCGTCCTCATCATTGTTCAAACTATCAAAATTTTGAAATTATGAATAATAAAGCTCAAATAAATTTTTAGACAATTTTTAGGGTGTTACACTGGCCATCCTCAAAGGGCTGTTTTGATATTGAATGGGGACTATGTGTGTTAATAGAGCAGAAGAATCTCATTTTTGGGTTTCTGCACACAAAATTACCAAAATACTCTTGCAGTAATTTAACACGAGATTAACTGCCGATTAAACCTGAACTTTACCTGGGAGTTTGAAATGTCATTTTTGAGGAGATATCTAATGTTTGTCTTAAGGGGATAGCTAATGTTTGTCTAAGTCCGGGTGATCCCGAGAAGCTTTTGTAAAAATTATCATTTTGCCCCTAATTAAGGGTATAGTGAGTTTAATTATATGATTAACGAAACCTAAGCAATATTAGGCTCTAATTAAAGATCAATAAATTCTAATAATTAATCTAGAGTCAAAATAATTAATTGAGATTAATTAGGGCCTAAGATTGCTTAAAGAAACTCAAAATCCTTTTCTTAATTCAAGACCTTGTGTCATATCAAAAGAAATAGTATTTTCTCTCTCCAACCAAAGAAGTGAACCTTGTTAATTGAGGTTTGACTTCCCTAAGTGAGAAAGAACACTCTTTAACCATGTCTTGAATGACCTTGATCACTGACTTTCTTACCTAAACACTTGATTACAAACTTCTAACCAAAGGCCTAATCAAATCTACTCCTAAATACACTTCTAATCCACATTAAAATGAGAGGTTTCCTTCCCCATTTCCCTTAATGAAACTGACACCCTTCCTTCTCCATTCAATTCATCACATTTTAATTTATTCACTTACACAACACAAGGAAAGCCATACCTAGCCATACCCAAGCCCGTACCTAGCCATTCCATGAAATGATACACACAAATGAGATATTTTTCTCTTTCTTTTCCCTCCATATGTGCCGCAGCCTCCCTCCCCTATTCATCCTCTCATATTGCATTTTCTCTATAAATAGACACTCAAGAAAGCTTGTAACACCTTTTGCTCATTCTTACAACTTTAGTTTTCTCTCCTTACTCTCAAGAGTTCTTCCTCTAAGAAACTACCATCAACCACCACTCAACCACCAAAAACCTTCCCTAAGACACTTAACCTTTCCACTTCCAAGATCAAAACTCAAGACACATCTTCTTTCCTTATCTTTTTCTTCTTAGCCGAAACTACATTGGGCTACAAGGAAGAATTTTCTTCTCATCTCTTTTCGAGACCAAGATATATTCTTTCAACAAGAAAGACATCATTGGTAGGGAGTTGTTTTAAAGTTTTTATTCTTTTCTTTTGTATCATCTTTGGATTGGAATATTGAAATATTGGTTCTTTCCTTTTCTTCTTCCTTTTCAATTTTTATGCTTTCCTTTTCTTTCTTTTCTTTTCTGTAACACCCCGATTTTTCTGTCCGAGGGAAATGACCAAAATGCCCCTGAGGTCATTTCCTGACCCGAACTCGAGGGTAACCAACTCGGTCATCCTCGAAGGGTCAACTCAATGTTTGAAGGGGATTGAATGGCCTTTGAATGCTTTCTCTCGGGCGAAAATTTCGTTTTCCGCAGTTTCCGGTCAAAATGACCAAAATACCCCTATAGCGTTTTTACGCGGGTAAAGGTGCCGTTTGAGCCCGGAACTTTCCCCAGAGGTTTAAAAACATGATTTCATGTGTCTAGAGGTATCTGTTCAAGTCCCGGTGGTCCCGGGCAGTTTTAGTGCAAAATTACGATTTTGCCCCTGGAATAGTGTTTTTAAGCTTAATGACGTAATTAAGCAAACCTAAGCAATATTAGGCTCTAAACGAAGATTAATTTATTTCCCTAATTAATCTAGAGTCAAAATAATTTATTAAAGTTAATTAGAACCTAAAATTGCTTAGATTAAACTTAAATCCTTTTTAGAACTCAAGATTCCTAGTCTTGGAATCATGAATAGTGTTTTCTCTCTGCAATTCCTTAAATCAAGGAAATGTGTCTAGAGTTGTTTAAACTCTAAATTGAGGATTTAACTCTCTAATGGTGCAAGACCACTCCTTAATTATGTCTAGACCACCTTAATTACCCATTTACCTTACCTAAACACCTTCTTACAAATTCCTAATCTTAAGCATAATCAAAGATACACCTAAACACAACTCTAAACCACAATTAAAATGCAAACTAATCCTCCCCATGGGCTGATGCATTTTCGGCCACATGCTCCCCATTTGACACATATTAAATTGTTTTCTCACTCAAAGAGCCATGCTTGAGCCATACCTTGAGCCATACCTCACCATGCTTTGAACCATACCTCACCATACCTCAAGAACACATTATCTCACCTCATGGAACTCATGGAGAGCCTCCATTCTGCACCTCATGGCCGAAGCCATCCTCACCCATGAGCATCCTCCATTTGTTTCATTTCTCTATAAATAGAATGCCTTGAGGAGCTTGCACCACTTTTAGATCATTTGCTAAGTTTAGGAAACACTCAAAGCTTTTCTTTTTCTCTCAAAGTCTTTGTGTTCTTCAAGTTCTTGGAGTTCTTCAAGTTCTTCATCATCTTCATCTTCTTCTTCCATCTTCAAGTTCATCACACCAAGTAGGGATTTTCTTTCATGTGTTCTTTCTTTAAAGTTCTTGTTCTAAGCTTAAAGTTCATAGTTTCTCTTGATTCTTTTTAGAACTTCTTTTTCTTCCCTTTACCTTTTCATTTTCGGCCATGGGCCTTGGAGAACAAAGGAATGAGAGCTTGATGATGAGAGTTTCATGATGATGTTCATCACTTGAGACAAACTCTAGAGCTTGATTTTTGTTCTTGAGCAAAAGTGTTTCTAGATTTTTCCTTTCTTGAACTTTTGAGAACCTTAACTTTGATGTTGTTTCAAAATGGTTCTAATGACTCAATGATGAGGTCTCATGATGTTGGAGTTTGTATATCACCAAGATCATGGATTCTAGAGTTTCAAACATTTCTTTTCTTTCCTTGAAGTTTCGGCCATTACCTTTTCCTTTTCATGCTAGATGTTTGATTTTCTAAATATGGTATGTTGAGTTCTAAGAACTCTAGACTTTTACTTTGTCTTGGTTTGATGAGTTTGGGTTGAGGTTTAAGTTCCTTTAAAGTCTTGTTAAGAGCTCTAGAAAGATAAAATGAACTTGCATAATTTATTTTATGCTTGCATTCATATTTACATTCTTGCTATGCATCTTTACTTTCAAGCCATCACCTAAGAACATAAAGATTAAAATGGAACTTGTATCATCACTTAACTTAATTCTCAAAGCCTTTCTATTTCGGCCTTAAAGTCGATTGTTGTTGGGCCTAGAGCACTAAAATAAAGAATTGAACTTGCATTATCACCTAATTAATTTCTCGAATGCCTATCTATTTCGGCCTTAAAGTCGATTGTTGTTGGGCCAAGAGCACTAAAATAAAGAATTGAATCTTGCATCTTTACTTTCAAGCTTGCACGTTTAAGATTATGCATCGCATATTTACTTTCAAGTTTACACGTTTAAATTATGCCTTGCATATTTAATTTCAAGACATCACTTTACCTTGAAAGCAAGATTAAAAATGAAGAGCATGAGCACGTTTAGTTTATGTCGTAACTTAAGAACCTAGAGCTCAAAGACTTGCCCATTTCATTCCAAGTTAAAGTTTAATGCAAACCACACTTTGAATGTACGTTTTTCGGCCAAGTAGTGAAGATGGACTTGCAATGAGTTTTCATCTAGCTACTAGGGCCAATAGCCTATGTTTTGAGTTTTCCTTAAAGTTTGACAATTCTTTATAAGGTTATGTTGTTATAAGTTGTGATTCCAATCTCTTTTTGGGGATGGAATATGTTTTGGTCAGTGACCTAAGGCTTCACTTAGCCTCTTGATGAATTAAAATGTTTTGCAAAGAGTTTTAGAAATTCTAGATTGATTCCAAGAGAAACTAGTTAACTTATGTACCTAGAAATGTCAATTTAATTCTCTTATTGAGGCAAGATGTTTTCGGCTCTGATGTGATGAATGTGATGCTGTATGATGATGTTTTAATGTGTTGGAATGTGTGAAAATATCATGTGATGATGTAGAAGCAAACCTATGCATGATAGGTAAGAAACTAGCTAACTAGAAATACCGTAAAGCTAGAATTTAACATAGTTTTGACCCATTTGTTTATGGAACCAATCCAAACTGTTTTAATGGGAACATAATCAGATTTAGATTGTTTAGACATGAAAAACTTGGTATCATTTGAGTTAGAATCGAATTCTAGCACCTACGGGAAACTAGTAACTAGAAAACCGTAAAAATGCAAATGTAGAACTCTTAGAACATTTAATTTTCTGGAATCTGTCCAGCACCCTTACAACATGATAAACATGGTTAATAATTAGTCCTTAAACATAGGAATGTCTCATAATTGATTTAGATTTAATGTATAGCGCCTCAAAGTAAGACGGAACTGAGAAAGGGTCTAAAACGTAAGTTCTAGAACCCGTAAAAACAAGTTAGAGACTCATCCTATGCTATTCAGATTTAAGTATGAACATGAGAATGAAGAATGATGTTTAATATGAGCCTTAGGGGCATAAAAATATGAGCGACGGATATTAGAGAGCTATATCTCAAGATTAAGACCCGTAAGGGTCAAAGCATAAGCTACCGTGAGGGTAAGCGTTTGAATGATGTATGATGATGCATGAAGTATGCTAATGATGATGATGTTATTCATATGAGGAATTTATGAGGTTATATGTTTATGTGGCATAAAGCAAATTTGGAAGGAAATTCGTGTAATGATCGCTTTGGTCGGAATTTCCGACAAATTTGGAAGGAAACTCGGTGTAATGACCGTTTTGGCCGAATTTAGCAAATTTGGGGACTTAAAGAGATTTTGAAAATTAAGGTACTAAGATGGGTTCTAGGATGACACCGGTTCGGCCGAGCACCTCCATAGAACTCATGTGACATCGGTACCATTTTATACTCTTAGGTGACACCGTTCGGCCGAGCACCCCTAAGAGATTTGCCCCCAACCCGCACTCGGATAGTCGGGATTTATGATACGCTTATCGTTAAGTGGTAAGTAAGAACTAGTGACGACTAGTTAAGGTATGAGCTCATAACCTAGATGTATGACACGTTCGGGTGACACCGGTTCGGCCGAGCACCCCCATTCGATTGTCTTTTAGGGTGGCCCATGAGGAAGAAAAGTTCATGATTATGATTATGTCACTAAGTTTTGTCCCATATGAATGTTACTATTGCCACTTTATGCCACCAACGATGATGATACTTGATGTTATGCTTTATGTATGTGCATTAGGTAGTGCCATGCATACATTTTCCATTATGTTGCATTCATGACATTAAGATCATCCTAAAATGAACGGACCTTGGCTAAAGTATATTTTTGAAGTTTAAAATGAACTAAATGCATGTTCACCATTTCATATAATTAAACCCAAGGTTCCCGAGGACGTAGATGATGACACCTAGGTAGTAGGAGGCCCTCGAGATTCTTTAGTAAGATTCTCACTCCCTCTATCTCTTACTTTCCGTCACGTCTTCAGATGGCGGGGTGCGGAGCATTCATGGACACCCCGACATGGGAGGTGCACTATGACCCGACTCACGGGTCATACCATTTTGAGGGGCGCGGCACGGCGGATTTTCATGTTTGTAGGACGCCCTTCGCTTCATCCGTGCACACCCATCACTTCTCCCGACCGCACCCTATGGCGACGGCGAGCGGGTTTTTGAGCGTCTTGCGCAGTCACGCATGACGAGAGAGTACTGAGGCACACCGCCGCCTTAGCCATGCGAGATTATCCCGACTATGTGCCGGACCTATTTCACGGAGACCGACCCATCCGAGGACCCGCCCACCCATCCAGATAGCGAGGACTCGCCCCTTCTCCACCACGGATAAGGGAGGGCGGTGAGGATACCGTGACTCACCCACGGCTTACGCGACGACCGGAGATGCGACCATACCGTGGGGTCACCTCGATCCCCATTCCGCCTCTTCACGTCCGAGGAGCTCGCCCGCTTTCGGATATCCGCCTCGTTCGCGAGATGGACGCCTTGATGAGGTGACGATCGTCCGATGGAGTACCCGGTTAGAGCACACACACCACTTAGATGGGGATAAACCTTCTTTTGTTTAGAGGTTATCCTATTAGATGCACTCGGGTAGGAGAGTAGATTATGTTTATGTTTTAGGTTGCATTTCCCTTGTCTTGAATTAAGTCCCACACTTATAAGTGGGCAAGTTATATATATATGAGATTATATTCAGTGATGTTCATGATGTGCCTTATGTTATGATGATTGTGAGACGATTGTTTTACTTTGCATGGTTTACCGCTTATCGCATCACGCGGCTCTCACTTTTATTTCAAAAAAATTTCCCGTATTTTCCGCTAAGTAATTCAAAGCTAAATGAGAACTATGAAGTAATAAAGTAATGATTAACCTAAATATGTTCTAGAGTATTGGGTTAAAAATTAGGATGTTACATTATGGTATCGAGCGATTCGATTCTCATGGAGCCTGAGGATTGGGGTGACTATGCTTTCTAAAGCGTAGTACGATAGCTAGGTCATGCGTAGAGCTTAACTAGAGATAAGCTATAGGGTAGAAGTTCATGACCCTTGTCTACTTGCGTGTGCCATGGTAACTAGCTCATTTTACATGGAATATTGAGCCTGATCACCTCAGTGTTTATTGTCTCATGTGTTTAGGGACCAATGGCACCAAGGAGACAACCTAGGACCCGACCGAGGAGACCAAAGCGATGCCATCGGCTGCTGTTGTTCGTGACATGGCTAGGGCCATGGAACGAATGTTCGAGAGGATGAACCAACAAGGGGACACCGGACGTGCTCCCCCTACTGCCGAAATGGTCGAGCAAGCGAGGTTTGGTGAGTTTCGCAAGGCGAACCCACCAACCTTCCGAGGAGCCATGGACCCCGACAAAGCTGATGAGTGGATCAAAAACATGGAGAAGATCTACTCCGTGGTGGCTTGCTCGGAGGAGCAAAAGGTCACCTTCGCTGCTTATATGATGGAGTCGGATGCCGAGTTCTGGTGGACTGGCACCCGAAGACTGCTAGAAGCTTCTGGTACTGCTGTCAACTGGGAGCTATTCAAGACCTACTTCTATGAGAAGTACTTCCCGGAGTCCGTGAGGAACGCGAAGGATATTGAGTTCATGCAACTGACTCAAGGAGGGTCTACTGTCGCCCAGTACACGGCGAAATTCGAGGCGATTAAGTTCTCTAGGGTGTTTCAAGGAAACCCCGACGAGGTGTGGAAGTGCGTCAAGTATGAGGCCGGACTAACGGCAGAGCTCAACTATGCTGTAGCGCACATGGAGATTAGGGACTTTCCAACCCTAGTCAACAAGTGCCGGATCATGGAAGAGGGACAGAAGAAAATCAATGCTGCAAGGGCAAAGATTTTAACAAGGGGCTAGCACCTCAAGCCCCAAAATTCAAGCCCCAATATCCAAACCAATCCCGAAACCATTACAACCCCTACCACACCAACCAATTCAAGCCACATCAACAACAACAAAGAACCCCCTTCCACCAACAACCCAAGCAATCATACCGACCACAATTCCAGAACAACAACAACAACCGCAACAACCACAACAACAACCGACAAGGAGGGTCGGGCGGCCCCCGAAACAACCAAGGAGGGTCAAGTGGGACTAAGAACAGGACGCCTCAAGGAACCCCCGCCCAAGCTATCCCGGTAGTGCTATGTCCCAAGTGCGGGAAGGATCATGGCAACCGCCCTCGCCTAGCGGGCGTAATATCTGCCAGATGCGAAAGCACGGCCACTACGCCAAAGAATCGCACTAATGGGAGGCCAAGCAAGCCGCATTCCCACCGCAACACCAAGGGAAGGTCTTCACCCTCAATGTAGACGAGGCGGACACATCCAACGGTCTCATAGAAGGTAAGTGCGAAATAGATGGTAGAACCTTAACTGTGCTATATGACTCTGGTGCAACACATTCTTTTATTTCATATGCTAGTGTCGAGGCTCTAAATTTGAAAACTTCCAAACTTCCTTTTTATCTTATTGTCTCTACCCCACAAATCATCCTGTGAATACTTGTTATTGTTGCCTAAATTGTCACCTCACCACAGAAAATAGATCATATGTTGTGGATTTAATTTGTTTACCCATGAAAGGTATAGGAATAGTTCTTGGCATGGATTGGCTTCACGCCAACCGTGTATTGTTAGGCTGTGACACCAAAACAGTCGTCTTTCCTTCTCCCCCTAGTGAAATAAGTCAACCTTTGAAACTCTATCTCAATGCCGTAGAGGTCCACTGTAGTGGGAAAAAGACTAAGGGATATGTTCTCCTAGCCGCCAGCGAGGTACACTTTGAGCAAATTTAGAGAATATACCTATAGTGAGAAACTATCCCGAGGTGTTTCCGGAAAATATACCCGAGTTCCCTCCCGAGCGAGAAGTGGAGTTCTCCATTGAGTTGGTTCCTGGAGCGGGACCAATCTCCATCGCCCCCTATAGAATGTCACCCCTAGAGCTAGCCGAGCTTAAAACCCAACTTGAGGAACTTTTAGAGAAAAGCTTCATAAGACCTAGTGCTTCACCATGGGGAGCCCGGGTCTTGTTTGTGAAAAAGAAGGACGGGAGTATGAGGTCGTGCATAGATTATAGGCAATTAAATCGTGTGACAAAGAAAAACAAATACCCTTTGCCTAGGATTGATGATCTCATGGACCAATTGAGAGGAGCAGAGTGTTTTCCAAGATCGACTCTAAGGTCGATACCACCAAATTAGAGTGAGAGATCAAGATATACCAAAGACCGCCTTTAGAACTCGGTATGGACACTTTGAGTTCAAGCGGTGATGTCTTTTGGGTTGACAAATGCTCCTGCAGTTGTTTATGGATTACATGAATAGGATCTTTAGACCCTATTTAGATCAATTCGTGGTCGTTTTTATAGATGATATACTCATCTATTCGAAGACCCACGAGGAGCATGAGCGTCATTTAAGGATAGTTTTGGAGATTTTGAAGGAGAAAAAGCTATATGCAAAACTCTCTAAGTGTGAATTTTGGTTGGAGGAGGTCAAGTTTTTAGGGCACGTTGTGTCAAAAGGAGGTATAGCCGTTGATCCTAGTAAGGTAGAAGCCGTAATGAATTGGGATAGACCAACCACCGTAACAGAAATACGGAGCTTTTTGGGTTTAGCAGGCTACTACCGTAGGTTTATCAAAGGATTTTCCCAGTTAGCCCTACCCTTGACCAAGCTCACTAGGAAGAATGCCCGTTTGAGTGGAGCCCCGAATGTGAGAAGAGTTTCCAAGAGCTTAAGGAAAGGTTAACCACGACCCCAGTCTTAGTCTTACCTAGCCCCAATGTACCCTTCGAGGTATATTGTGATGCTTCGGGCAAAGGACTAGGGTGTGTGTTGATGCAAAATAGGCAAGTGGTAGCCTATGCATCCCGACAACTCAAGCCTCACGAGGCTAACTACCCCACCCATGACCTAGAGTTAGCTGCCGTAGTGTTTGCCTTAAAGATGTGGAGACACCATTTGTATGGTGTAAGGTTTGAGGTTTTCTCCGATCATAAGAGTCTCAAGTACCTCTTTGATCAAAAGGAGTTAAATATGAGGCAAAGAAGGTGGATGGAATTCCTCAAGGACTACGATTTCGGTTTAAGTTACCACCCCGGCAAGGCCAATGTAGTCGCCGATGCCTTGAGCCGAAAGTCGTTACACCTGTCCCACATGATGATCAAAGAAGTTGAGTTGATAGAGAAGTTTAGGGATATGAATCTAGGGATGTCAGCGACCGATAAAGGAATAAAAATGTGCTATCTTAGTGTGACAAGTGGATTTAAGCGGAGAATCATGTTAGCACAACGAGAGAATGAGGAGTTCGAAGAGATCATAGATGCCGTTAAGGCGGGAAAGTTAAAAGGTTTCGAAAGAGGTGAGGATTGGATATGGAGATTTGAGGGAAGGATCTGCGTACCCCAAGACGGTGACCTCCGAGAGAAGATCTTGGAGGAGGCTCACAAAGGCTATTTCACCATTCATCCCGGTGTTACCAAGATGTACCAAGATTTGAAGAAGATGTTTTGGTGGCCGGAATGAAAAAGGATGTAGTCGCTGGGTTAGTAAGTGCTTGGTATGTCGAAAGTGAAAATCGAGCACCAAAAACCATCAGGTTTGTTGCAACGCCTGTCAAGACCGGAATGCAAGTGGGAATGCATATCTATGGATTTCGTGACAGCATTGCCTAAGACGCAAGCTGGCCATGATGCTATATGGGTGATAGTGGATCGACTAACCAAGTCGGCACACTTTCTACCTATTAGAGTAACGTACTCTTTAGATAAATTGGCTCAGTTATACATCCAAGAGATCGTAAGATTGCATGGAGTACCGTCGACGATAATCTCGGATAGAGATCCGCGGTTTACGTCGCGTTTTTGGGGAGCCTTCCAAAAGGCGTTTGGTTCAAAGCTATGCTTGAGCACTGCTTACCACCCACAAACAGACGGACAATCTGAAAGGACGATCCAAACCCTAGAGGATATGCTAAGAGCCTGTGTGTTAGACCAAAGGGGAAGTTGGGATAGGTACTTGCCTTTGATCGAGTTTGCGTGATAACAATAGTTATCACGCAAGCATCGGTATGGCACCGTCATTTAGGCATTGTATGGAAGGAAGTGCCAATCACCTTTGTGTTGGTACGAGCACTGGGAGCAAAGTGTCTTAGGACCCGATGTAGTGAGGGAAACAACGGAACAAATCAAGAGGATCAGGGATAGGATGCTCACTGCTCAAAGTAGACAAAAGAGCTATGCGGACAAGCGGCGCAAGCCCTTGGAGTTCGAGGAGGGAGAACATGTGTTCCTTAGGATTACCCCCACTACAGGCATAGGAAGAGCCATGAAAGTCAAAAAGTTGAGCCCCCGATTCCTTGGTCCCTTCCAAATTCTTCAAAGGATAGGAACAGTTGCCTACAAAATAGCCTTACCCCCTAATCTTTCTAATCTTCATGACGTCTTTCACGTCTCTCAGTTAAGGAAGTATGAGTCCGACCCTAGCCACGTTTTAGAGCCAGAGCATGTTCGATTAAGGGCCGACCTAACTTTCAATCTTCCCCTACGAGAATCGTGGACCGCGGAGTCAAGCAGCTGAGGAACAAGTCTGTTCCATTGGTAAAGGTAGCATGGGGACGCGACAAATCCGAACATGGGAGCTAGAGTCAGAAATGCAAGACAAGTATCCCGAGCTTTTCTAAGGTAACGAATTTCGAGGGCGAAATTCTTTTTAAGGAGGGGAGTAATGTAACACCCCGATTTTTCTCTCAGTGCGAATTGACCAAAATGCCCTCGAGGTCATTTCTCGACCAACTCGAGGGTAACCAACTCGGTCATCCTCGAAGGTCAACTCAATGTTTGAAGGGGATTGAATGGCCTTTGAATGCTTTCGAGCGAAAATTTCGTTTCGCAGCTTTGGTCAAAATGACCAAAATACCCTATAGCGTTTTTTACGCGTAAAGGTGCCGTTTGAGCCCTAACTTTCCCAGAGGTTTAAAAACATGATTTCATGTGTCTAGAGGTATCTGTTCAAGTCCCGGTGGTCCCGGCAGTTTTAGTGCAAAATTACGATTTTGCCCTGGAATAGTGTTTTTAAGCTTAATGACGTAATTAAGCAAACCTAAGCAATATTAGGCTCTAAACGAAGATTAATTTATTTCCTAATTAATCTAGAGTCAAAATAATTTATTAAAGTTAATTAGAACCTAAAATTGCTTAGATTAAACTTAAATCCTTATTAGAACTTAAGATTCCTAGTCTTGGAATCATGAATAGTGTTTTCTCTCTCCAATTCCTTAAATCAAGGAAATGTGTCTAGAGTTGTTTAAACTCTAAATTGAGGATTTAACTCTCTAATGGTGCAAGACCACTCCTTAATTATGTCTAGACCACCTTAATTACCCATTTACCTTACCTAAACACCTTCTTACAAATTCCTAATCTTAAGCATAATCAAAGATACACCTAAACACAACTCTAAACCACAATTAAAATGCAAACTAATCCTCCCCATGGGCTGATGCATTTTCGCCACATGCTCCCCATTTGACACATATTAAATTGTTTTCTCACTCAAAGAGCCATGCTTGAGCCATACCTTGAGCCATACCTCACCATGCTTTGAACCATACCTCACCATACCTCAAGAACACATTATCTCACCTCATGGAACTCATGGAGAGCCTCCATTCTGCACCTCATGGCCGAAGCCATCCTCACCCATGAGCATCCTCCATTTGTTTCATTTCTCTATAAATAGAATGCCTTGAGGAGCTTGCACCACTTTTAGATCATTTGCTAAGTTTAGGAAACACTCAAAGCTTTTCTTTTTCTCTCAAAGTCTTTGTGTTCTTCAAGTTCTTGGAGTTCTTCAAGTTCTTCATCATCTTCATCTTCTTCTTCCATCTTCAAGTTCATCACACCAAGTAGGGATTTTCTTTCATGTGTTCTTTCTTTAAAGTTCTTGTTCTAAGCTTAAAGTTCATAGTTTCTCTTGATTCTTTTTAGAACTTCTTTTCTTCCCTTTACCTTTTCATTTTCGGCCATGGGCCTTGGAGAACAAAGGAATGAGAGCTTGATGATGAGAGTTTCATGATGATGTTCATCACTTGAGACAAACTCTAGAGCTTGATTTTTGTTCTTGAGCAAAAGTGTTTCTAGATTTTTCCTTTCTTGAACTTTTGAGAACCTTAACTTTGATGTTGTTTCAAAATGGTTCTAATGACTCAATGATGAGGTCTCATGATGTTGGAGTTTGTATATCACCAAGATCATGGATTCTAGAGTTTCAAACATTTCTTTTCTTTCCTTGAAGTTTCGGCCATTACCTTTTCCTTTTCATGCTAGATGTTTGATTTTCTAAATATGGTATGTTGAGTTCTAAGAACTCTAGACTTTTACTTTGTCTTGGTTTGATGAGTTTGGGTTGAGGTTTAAGTTCCTTTAAAGTCTTGTTAAGAGCTCTAGAAAGATAAAATGAACTTGCATAATTTATTTTATGCTTGCATTCATATTTACATTCTTGCTATGCATCTTTACTTTCAAGCCATCACCTAAGAACATAAAGATTAAAATGGAACTTGTATCATCACTTAACTTAATTCTCAAAGCCTTTCTATTTCGGCCTTAAAGTCGATTGTTGTTGGGCCTAGAGCACTAAAATAAAGAATTGAACTTGCATTATCACCTAATTAATTTCTCGAATGCCTATCTATTTCGGCCTTAAAGTCGATTGTTGTTGGGCCAAGAGCACTAAAATAAAGAATTGAATCTTGCATCTTTACTTTCAAGCTTGCACGTTTAAGATTATGTCTTATATTTACTTTCAAGTTTACACGTTTAAATTATGCCTTGCATATTTAATTTCAAGACATCACTTTACCTTGAAAGCAAGATTAAAAATGAAGAGCATGAGCACGTTTAGTTTATGTCGTAACTTAAGAACCTAGAGCTCAAAGACTTGCCCATTTCATTCCAAGTTAAAGTTTAATGCAAACCACACTTTGAATGTACGTTTTCGGCCAAGTAGTGAAGATGGACTTGCAATGAGTTTTCATCTAGCTACTAGGGCCAATAGCCTATGTTTTGAGTTTTCCTTAAAGTTTGACAATTCTTTATAAGGTTATGTTGTTATAAGTTGTGATTCCAATCTCTTTTTGGGGATGGAATATGTTTTGGTCAGTGACCTAAGGCTTCACTTAGCCTCTTGATGAATTAAAATGTTTTGCAAAGAGTTTTAGAAATTCTAGATTGATTCCAAGAGAAACTAGTTAACTTATGTACCTAGAAATGTCAATTTAATTCTCTTATTGAGGCAAGATGTTTTCGGCTCTGATGTGATGAATGTGATGCTGTATGATGATGTTTTAATGTGTTGGAATGTGTGAAAATATCATGTGATGATGTAGAAGCAAACCTATGCATGATAGGTAAGAAACTAGCTAACTAGAAATACCGTAAAGCTAGAATTTAACATAGTTTTGACCCATTTGTTTATGGAACCAATCCAAACTGTTTTAATGGGAACATAATCAGATTTAGATTGTTTAGACATGAAAAACTTGGTATCATTTGAGTTAGAATCGAATTCTAGCACCTACCGGCATACTAGTAACTAGAAAACCGTAAAAATGCAAATGTAGAACTCTTAGAACATTTAATTTTCTGGAATCTGTCCAGCACCCTTACAACATGATAAACATGGTTAATAATTAGTCCTTAAACATAGGAATGTCTCATAATTGATTTAGATTTAATGTATAGCGCCAAGTAAGACGGAATCGAGAAAGGGTCTAAAACGTAAGTTCTAGAACCCCGTAAAAACAAGTTAGAGACTCTGTCCTATGCTATTCAGATTTAAGTATGAACATGAGAATGAAGAATGATGTTTAATATGAGCCTTAGGGGCATAAAAATATGAGCGACGGATATTAGAGAGCTATATCTCAAGATTAAGACCCGTATGGTCAAAGCATAAGCTACCGTGAGGGTAAGCGTTTGAATGATGTATGATGATGCATGAAGTATGCTAATGATGATGATGTTATTCATATGAGGAATTTATGAGGTTATATGTTTATGTGGCATAAAGCAAATTTGGAAGGAAATTCTGTAATGACCGTTTTGGCGCCAATTTCCGACAAATTTGGAAGGAAACTCGGTGTAATGACTGCTTTGGCCGAATTCTGCAAATTTGGGGACTTAAAGAGATTTTGAAAATTAAGGTACTAAGATGGGTTCTAGGATGACACCGGTTCGGCCGAGCACCTCCATAGAACTCATGTGACATCGGTACCATTTTATACTCTTAGGTGACACCGGATCGGCCGAGCACCCCTAAGAGATTTGCCCCCTAACCCGGACTCAGATAGTCGGGATTTATGATACGCTTATCGTTAAGTGGTAAGTAAGAACTAGTGACGACTAGTTAAGGTATGAGCTCATAACCTAGATGTATGACACGTTACGGGTGACACCGGTTGGCCGAGCACCCCCATTCGATTGTCTTTTAGGGTGGCCCATGAGGAAGAAAAGTTCATGATTATGATTATGTCACTAAGTTTTGTCCCATATGAATGTTACTATTGCCACTTTATGCCACCAACGATGATGATACTTGATGTTATGCTTTATGTATGTGCATTAGGTAGTGCCATGCATACATTTTCCATTATGTTGCATTCATGACATTAAGATCATCCTAAAATGAACGGACCTTGGCTAAAGTATATTTTTGAAGTTTAAAATGAACTAAATGCATGTTCAGTCATTTCATATAATTAAACCCAAGGTTCCTGAGGGCGTAGATGATGACACCTAGGTAGTAGGAGGCCCTAATGAGATTCTTTAGTAAGATTCTCACTCCTCTATCTCTTTCTTTCCGTCACGTCTTCAGATGGCGGCGTCAGTAGCATTCATGGACACCCCGACATGGGAGGTGCACTATGACCCGACTCACGGGTCATACCATTTTGAGGGCGTGCACGGTGCGGATTTTCATGTTTGTAGGACGCCCTTCGCTCATCCCGCACACCCATCACTTCTCCCGATCGCACCCTATGGCGACGACGCAGCGGGTTTTTGAGCGCGGCGCCAGACGCATGACGAGAGAGTACCAGTAGGCACACCGCCGCCTTAGCCATGCGAGATTATCCCGACTATGTGCCCGGACCTATTTCACGAGAGACCGACCCATCCGAGGACCCGCCTACCCATCCGTATAGCGAGGACTCTGCCCGCTTCTCCACCACGGATAAGGGAGGGCGTTGAGGATACCGTGACTTCGATCACGGCTTACGCGACGACCGGAGATGCGACCATACCGTGGGGGTCACCTCGATCCCCATTCCGCCTCTTCACGTCCGAGGAGCTCGCCCGCTTCTGGATATCTGCCTCGTTCGCGAGATGGACGCCTTGATGAGAGGTGACGATCGTCCGATGGAGTACCCGGTTAGAGCACACACACCACTTAGATGGGGATAAACCTTCTTTTGTTTAGAGGTTATCCTATTAGATGCACTCGGGTAGGGGAGTAGATTATGTTTATGTTTTAGGTTGTATTTCCCTTGTACTGAATTAAGTCCCACACTTATAAGTGGGCAAGTTATATATATATGAGATTATATTCAGTGATGTTCATGATGTGCCTTATGTTATGATGATTGTGAGACGATTGTTTTACTTTGCATGGTTTACCGCTTATCGCATCACGCGGCTCTCACTTTTATTTCAAAAAAATTTCCCGTATTTTCCGCTAAGTAATTCAAAGCTAAATGAGAACTATGAAGTAACAGACTAATGATTAACCTAAATATGTTCTAGAGTATTGGGTTAAAAATTAGGATGTTACATTTTCAGTCTTGATGGCTTTGTTATTCAAGAGTCATGGCTTGATGATGAGGATCCTTGATGTTGGTTGCAAAACCATCATTTGTTTGACCTCTAAAGCTTAAGATTTCATTTTAGGAGTTCTTAACAAATGAAGATGTTATTTGGTTTTCTTTGATGGTTTTTGCTTTGAGCTTGATGGTGAGTCTAAGGAAACAAGGTTCTTGGAACCATGATGATGAGAGACTCTAAAGCTGATGTCCATTTTGTGAGATTGATTGATGTTTTAGAGCTGTTATTCTAAATAGGAGTCTTGAGCCTAGGACTTAAAGAAATAACAAATGAAAATGCATTCATATTTATATTTCAAGTCTTTGCATTTCATATTTATATTTGAGCCTTGCATATCATATTTATTTTCAAATTATCACCTAAAGCTTGAAGATAAGAAAAACAACTTGTATTTCATGTTTATATTTTTTGTCTAGTATATTTATATTTCAAGTCATCACCTGAACTTTAAAGATAAGAAATGAGCTTGCATTCTCATATTTATATTCAAGCTTTGCATATCATATTTATATTTCCATTGCCATCACCTTATAATATCAAGATTAAAATGAGGTTTGCATTTGCATATTTAAGTTTATACCATCACCTAAATAATCTAGAGCTCAAGACTTACCCCTTTCAACTTACATAGGAATGTCGGTTCCATGGGCATTTGTTTTCACAAATATGTTGTCTTTCAAATAAATAAAGTTTTGAAGTTTAGTGTACTATTACCTTGAGGTTTTTCAATAACTTGTGTCTTGCCTCTTTTCATCTAAAATGGATATTTTGACCTTAAAAAGTTGGAGATCTTGAAATCGCCTTGTTGATGATGAATCTTGGTTTTTATGAGGTATAAGAGAGCTTTGAAAGATTAAAGAACTCAAGGAATGGAAATGTGTGTTTCATTTTAAAATGTTAGAATGATGTTTAAAGATAGTTTAGAATGAAAGAATGATTTGAGGAATGTCAAAACTTGAGTTTTTCTTATTTTGGGGTTACTGGTAATCAATTATAGGGGTTATGTAATTGATTACCAGAATGCTTTGCAATCCCCGAACATGAGTTTTTTGCCTGTGTAATCGATTACAACCTCATGTAATCGATTACAAGACATCCTGGGAAATCTAGAATGTGTTCCTGGACTCTGGTAATCGATCACCATCCTATGTAATCAATTACTCAGATGTTCTTGAGGTCTAGAATGCATTTTCAACAGTAGTAATCAATTACAAGGCTCATGTAATCGATTACCAAAACCTTAAACATTTCTGTTTTGAAAATTCGAGCTATGTAATCAATTACAAGGCTCATGTAATCGATTACTAGAACCTAAAATGTGTGAACAAATATTTCTCCACTTGTACAATATGGATTGGTGATCTTGTATGCTTATTCTTGGATTATGAACATGATGATTTATAGTTTGATGAATATGTATATCTTGTAAGCATGGCATGTGCATTAGCTAAGTCCGGTCCTTGAATTCCAGCATACTGAATAGAAGCATGTTTATTTGAATTATAGTTCATTCAATGATATATGCAATAAATCTTGAACATGCTTATGTGATTGATTGAGATGCATGATTATGAGCGTTACATGTTGAGAAATAAGTTATGATTTACCTTGCATTTCTATATAACATGCCAAGATTTAAGATGACATAAGACATGCAGAAATGATCCTCTAGACTCCCCGAATTAAAGATTATGAGAGGTAATCCAAAATAGGAAGTGATCCTTTGGCCTTCCTGAATTAAAGGTTATGAAAGGTGATCCCAATGCCCCCTATCCTATACCTTAAGAGTTGGGAACTTAACTTATCAAAAGGGATAAGAATACGCTAGTGACGACTAGTGAGGTATGACCTCATAACCTAGAACTTTGAAGAGGAGAGAGTAATAGGGTGGTCCCAATAAGAGAAAGAATAGATTAAGTCACCTAAAAGATAAAATGAAGCAATTCATGCTATGTTGACCATGATTTATGTGCATTACTTAAGTTTCTATATAGTATGTTGCACCTTGCATTGACATGCATTTCATGATGAGGTACGATGCATTCGTAACATCTAAGACTCATATTAAAATGAACGAGCCTCGGTAATTGGTATTTTGGAACTTAATAAATGAACTTCATGCATGCTCACTTTTTTATAATGAAACCCGAAGTTCCTGAGAACGTAGATGATGACACTAGGATAGGAGGATGCCCTACTAAGATTCTTTTTATGTTTCTCACTCCTTCTATCTTTTCTTTCCATCACATCTTCAGAGGACGATGGCGGCATTCGTGATCTATGTTAATGGTGCTGACGTGGGAGCTTCATTTGACGCCACACACCAGTCATACCATTTTGTGGGCCGCTATTCCATCCGTATGTTCACGTTCTTGGACCGCCGTTTGTAACACTCTAATATTCAACCCAATACTACTAGTACGTATTGAGGCTAAATATTAGTCATTACTTCTTGCCATAGTGCTATTACTTTGAAAATTACTTAACGAAAATATGAGCCAAATTTTTCTTTAACAAAACCTTGATAAAGTATGAGCCGTGTATAACGAATTAATCGATATTGTAGAGTGCGAAAATGTAAACATAGGAAAAGCTCAGTAAGCAACATCATGAACACATATACTGAAATACCTCATATATTAATACATGATATGCCCACCAGTAATAGCAGGACTATTCAATACATAAGGAGCAAATACATCAGAAAACAGGAAATACATGAAATCATAAATAAAACACGAAGGGAAACACCCACACCCAAGTGCATCTAACGTGGATAACCTCAACACAAAAGAAGGTCTATCCTAACTACATGTCGTGTGTGCACTAAGGACTATCCTCCAACAATACGACCTAAGTCACGGGTAAGGTGGGACGTAGCCGATCCATGGGCGAAGCTCAGTAGGAGTGGGAACTCGAACATGTCCTCTGCATTGGGGTTGCATCTCGGGCATCCGGGCCCTCCGTGGCTGGGTGACCGTCTCCTCACTGCCCATTGGCATGCATGGGGGAATGGGGGTAGAGTCCTCTCCATATATATGGGCGGGTGGATCCTCCGAGGAGTCCTCCTTTGAATGCTGCGAACGAGGTACGTACTCAGGTATAGCACCCGAGCCCCCAGTGTAAGTCCAGAGAATCCTTTCGTTGTGTGTGCGGACACGCTCAAAAACCATATTGTCACCATAAGGCGACATCAGTGAGAAAAGGTAGCTATCTACAGGATGAGCAAAACGGCCGTCCGGGGAACATGAAAACACGAACTGTGCAGCGGCCCTCAAAATGATAAGATCCGTGCTCCGGATCATGGTGGAATCTCCCACGTAGGTGTCTCAATGTAGAGCATGAAAATCGCCATCCAAATCTGAAGACGTGACGGAAAGAGAGAAATAGAAGGAGTGAGATTTCTTACTAAAGAAACTCAGTAGGGTTTTTCCTTCTATCTTGATGTTATCATCTACGTCTCCAAGAACCTCAGTTTCTTAGTAAAAACATGGGCATATAATGATTCAATTATGAAGTTCGCAAATGTTAACCTCTGAGGCCCATTCTTTTTAATTCTAAAACTTCTTGGTTACGTAGTCTATAAGTCATAAAACTTGAATCATAAGTCATGGTACGTAGAATCATAAATAATGGTTCTGAATATCATGGATCATGGCAGATAGATTCATAATTCATGGTACATAGAAGCATGGTTCTTGGAACATGGTACATGGTAATTTATCTTGGTTACTTTAGGTGACATTAAAACCTCATCATTTTCTTCCTGGGGCCACCCTAACTGATCTCCCTTTGGAGATACTTCTAGGTTATGAGCACATACCACGCTAGTCGTCACTAGCACATGGACTTATCCCTTTTGATAAGTTAAAGGTCTCGACTTAAAGTACGGGTCTAGGGGGCTAGAATTACCTCATCCCTACCCTTAGTTTGGTGGTTCAAAAGATCATTTTCTCATAGTTTAAGTCACCTTAAGTCTTAGCATGTTTTATTGAGATACCACTTAGTTCATACATGTCACTTTTCTATTATTACAACATAGGCATCTCTAAGTTCTTAAAGAACAATCACATGCAATAATAAAACTATCATTTAAAAATAATAGTTCACAGAGCATCATACAAGTCATGAGGTAAACATCAATTCATCATTCATAGAGTAATGCATAAACCTTTCCTTAAGAGTGAAAACCCCCAATTGGGTAACCTCAAACTTCCAAATTATTTCATTACACCTCTAAGGGATTGATTAACCTTATTACCACAATTTATTAAGTCCTAAAACCTAATTTATTATGGCTGGATAGCATTAGGCAGTAAGCTAAATTAGATGAATTAGGGAGTTCTAGAAAATGCGTTCTACGTCCTTTCTCACTTCAGACTTTTTCTATGATGCAATGATTTATACCTAAACCAATTATGAGTCACTTTTACTCATATAGACATGATATAATGTAATTCTATAGACATTAATAGGCTAGAATAGAATCCCCAGTTTCTGTACCTATGGGGTTCTAGAATTCACATTTTCAAGCAATTAAAGTAACTAAGCATGCTCCAAACTGTCTAGAACAATTATCATATACTTGGCAAGGTATGTAAACATATTTAGACCACCCAAGGTAGGATTTAAGGTGCTGGAAATGAACATGGAAGAACCAAAAATTAGTAGTTACCAAATCATGTGTAAAACTTCTTTTTCAATGCACATAGGTAGCTTGTTTCCCTTGGAACCTTTTTGGGACTTCAAAACTTCATGGAGGCAAAATTTGTCTTATCAAAAACCATCATAAAACACATAAGGCAGTAGCTATTTGATTTTGCTTTTGATTAAAATTAAAACTTGGAATTCATTTAAAACATTTGTTAAGTACTTCTATGCTGAGGAAAATCCTCAGACATTACTTATAGGCCCTTGTAACAAAGTGAAACTCATCCTTGAGCCACCTTTATGACATGGCCGAATGTATCTTCAAGGGGATACCTCCTTGATTTATCTTTTCTCAAGATGAAATGGGCAAGTCTTTGAGCTCTAGTAGTTTTAGGTGACGGCATAAAAATAAACGTGCCATGCATCCCGTTTTTATAGTTTATTAGAAAGTAAAGTGATAGTTTAAAGTAGATATGAAATGCACATTCATTTTTAGTCTTTGAGTTTAGTGATGGCTTGAAATATAACATGAAATGCAAAGCTTGGAATTTAAGCGTGCATTATGCAAGTTCATTCTTTATCTTGGCGCTTAGTGATAGCATAGGAAGTAAACATGCTATGCAAAGCATAAAATAAATGTGAATGCAAGTTACTTTTATATCTTGTCTAGAGCTTTACAAGACTTTAGAAAGAACAAAGTTTCAACCCAAAACTCATCCTCACATGAAAAGAAAATTATTAGTGCTAAGACAACAAAAGAAATTATAACCTCAAAGAATCATGGAGATAGCCGAACTCATGCTTGGTTTGGAGTCAAAAGTTTCAAGTTTTAGAGTTTGTTCATGTGACAAGCGTCAACGTGGAACTCTCATCATCAAGCTTTCATTTTTCCAAATCCTTTAAGCCTCCATGGCCGAAATGTTAAAGGAAAAGAGAAATCCAAAAAATGTTCAAGAGAGACATAAACTCATTCTTTACTTAACTTTGGAAAAGATGGAACTTTCCTTTTAAGAAAGATTTAAGCTTTAGAGGTTGTCTAAGTGACAAGCACCCTCATGACACCGTCATCATCAAGCTTTCATTTTTCCAAATGCCAAAGGCCTTCACGGCCAAAATATGAAGAGGAAAAGAGAAGTTCCAAAATGTTCAAGAAAAACATAAACTCATCCTTCACTAAACTTGTAAAAGATGAAACTTTTCTTTAAGAAAAACTCAAGCTTTAGAGGTCACATGTGAGATGAACTCATAGTCACCTCTAGAAAGCACTCATCATCAAGCCTTCATGTTCAAGGCCTTGAGGCCGAAATCTAGAGGAAAAGGAAAGGAAGAAACCGAAAAAGAAAACATCATGGAGGTTCAACTATTCATCATTTCCTAACAAGATTCAAACATAAAGATCAAAGACATATTTTTAGAAAGGTTCCCTACCTTGTGCTTTTTGAAAATGAGAGGAAGAACTTTGAGCTTGAAGAACTCTTGAGAGCTTGGAAGAAGAAGGAAGTAAGGAAGCTTGAGACTTTTAGAGATTTTGTAAGAAGTGAGCAAAAGAATGGAGTTGTGTAGTGTAGTGTATTTATATATTTATTATATTTATTTTTTTAAAAATTATTTTATTATAATTTTTTATTTTTATAAATTTCTTTTATTATTATTTTTTAGGAATTATTTTATTTTAATAAAATATTAAAAGAATAAAAGTGACATTATATATTAAAAACTAATTAAGCTTAATTCAGTCTCCTTATACTATATTAAGTTATACAAAGATTTTAACATATAAAGAGGTATGATATATAAATTTATATAATATATTATTTGCATGAAATAACAAATAATGACATAACATATAGTATTAGATTATACTATTATATCTAATATATCATACCAAATACAATCTTAGACTTGGAGGATTGAATCCTCAAAAGAAAAAAAAAATATTGATGAAGTATGTGAGGAATAATTTTTAATTTTGTCAGAATGTTTAGTGATGTATTGGGAATCAAAGACATTCTGTCTGTAAATTGAATAATTTTTTTAACTCTTTTTTTTATAATATTATTAGTTATTAGTAGGGATTCATGTATAAAACTTAGGAATTTTAAATTTAAAAGTGGGGAATTTTCGCTCAAAGAAATCATGTATTCAAATTAAAGCTCGAAGCTTTGTTATTAAATTTTTATTGCATAACTATAATTCTTCAAACAATCGAATATTGATCCCATTTTAAAAGAAATCATGTATTCAAATACATCGTCAGATATAAGTTCAACTATCGAGTTGTCACTACATAACTATATGTCCCACAGCGTTAAACAGTGATCTCCATTCCATCATTTCAAAATTTTCTCTAGACTTAAGAGTGAAAAGTTGGAGAGAAAATGCCTTTTATTTTTTCTTATCACATCTCAATCTATAACTAAGATTCCCCTGAAATTTAAATACTATCCCAATATTATGATCTTTAACACAAAAATTGGTACGTATTAAATGTTCCTTCTTTTAATGAATATGGTAGCCTTCTCCATAGTTAAATGAGCTAAATTTGCAATTTCATTAGACTTGGTTCATCCTTTTCAGTCATCAACCACAAAGATTAACTAGCATTTTTTTTTCTCTTTTTACTCGTTATTTTCCTGCTTTTATTCTTTCTTTCTTCCTTCCTTTCTTTTTTTTTTTTTTAAGAAGCCTGCATCTTGTCTTAGTTATATAATAATGTTATTCTTGCATACTTAAATTTACGTATTTTCTTTTAGTTTTTGCGTAAAAGAGGCAGAGAAACACGAACGAAAAATGGGTTTCTATTTTCTTTTTTCCTAATAAACGATAAGTGCAGATGGAATGTGTTGACAAAATATCTATAACTTTTTTTTTTTTTTTTGCTGTATGCCTTATTTGTTCCTTTTTTCTTTTATTGGTGTGAAATGCCTACTAGCTTTTCGGGTTGGATAGTCCAAAAGACAAATAATTTTTTCCTTGAAAACCTAATTGGTAAGCACCAAATGATGTCGGCATTGAAAAATGACAAGCTTTCGCTAGTCAACTGTGAAAGTCATCGGGCGACTAATTTAGCACGGCACAATCATGGCTACGCCATTTCCTCCACTTCATTTCTAGAAGTGGACTTTATTTATTAGGACTTCTTTGGTTAACGATGACAACAATCTTTTGATTATGAATCCTAGTCTAAAAATGGGAATCACTTCTTGTGCCGTTGATGAAGTATGACATTAGGAGTAATAGATGTTTCATTTCCACGACTGAATTTTCCCTTCAACCACTCCTTCTGGGGTCAATGAAAGGAAATATCAACACCTCCTAAATGTGAGCGAGATTCTTGTTCTTTAGTCACAGATTCCCATTCAGTTTTGGGGGTGAATGTATCATCATATCCACCTTCTTGATTAAAGGAATTCTAGGACCACTCATGAAGTTTCAAACTCCTCATCACTGCAAGTAATAGCATGAGAATAAAAGTTGAATTGTACTTTTAAATCTTTTACTTTTTAAAAACTTAAACAAAATCTATCAAACTTTAAAACTAAAAGGCATCGGAAAAACAAATTAGTAGGCTTTAAAAAGTAGCTTTCTGAAGTATTCAGAAACTAAATAACTTTACAAAAAATGATTTAAGTGAAGATAAGGATTCACACAAATGAAATGAGTGACACATAGCAATATAAAGAGATAGGGAGAAGAGAATATCACACACAGGATTTTATACTAGTTCGGCTAAACATTACCGATATTTAGTTCTCAACAAATCTGTTGAGTTCCATAATCAACCACTTTCTCAACTCAAGAAAGTAAAATATTTTTTTAAATAGTTTTCTCAAGCTATCTCTAGTGAACAATTTGTACAATTAACCTTTATATAAGTAGTTTTATCCTAACTTCTCCAAGCTAATCTCACACAATCATTAATGGATCAAGATACAAAAGATGTAAGGTTTTGGTGTTCAACACTCCAAGAAAAAAAAAACACTCAAGTTTCCTATGATAGTAACAATGTATAAGGAAACAACTTGAGAGACTACTTTCTAATCTTCTAATAAAGAATGTTTGCTAAGAAGTACAAGAAAAATATTTTCCTTTATCAGAAACTGAATTTAAGGTAAGAATGAGCTTTAAAGAGTGTAAGTCTAGCATAAACATCGAGAGTGCAAAAGTTTGTTCAAATTTGAAGGCTTCCTCTTTTTATACTTGGATTTGAAATGGATCGTTGTCCCCTTGATCTTTTCTCATCTTAAGATGTGTTGATTAATCTTTGTGTGTCATAGGATTTGTCTTATAGAAATATGTGCTGAGCTATGTTAGAAGCAGCTATATGGTATATATAGAAACTGTTTCTTCAAGTTTGAAGGCTTCCTCTTTTTATACTTGGATTTGAAATAGATCGTTGTCCCCTTGATCTTTTTCATCTTAAGATGTGTTGATCAATCTTTGTGTGTCGTAGGATTTGTCTTATAGAAATATGTGCTGAGCTATGTCAGAAGCAGCTATATGGTATATATAAAAACTATTGACAATTGTTTCTGAACAATAGTTCAGAAACTAAATTTTTCATGTTCTTATATTCTAGTTCCCTTTCTAAATAATTTTTCATGTTCTTAAGATATTGAATCACTTTGAATGAGATTTCAATCATGTTAAATTATGATAATGTAAAAAATATATCACAAATTGAATTATATTTACATGAGAATTGACCTGTTTAGTGTAATGACCTAATTTTTTTTTAGTGTTGTTTGTGATAAAATAATTAACTATGAGTAATCGGTAGGGATTTTGAAAATTCGACAGACACAGTTTTAATCGCAACAATATAAGGAGTTTGTAAAAAAAATGAAAATTTATTTAATATTATTAAAAAATTTAATATAATAATATTTTTAACCAGAGATATAGGGTAATATGGATGAGACCCTATAAATGGTATAAGGACTTAGATAAAAATAAGGATAAGGGTATTGTCACCTAGTAAAGTTTATTTATGTCAATCGGGTACCGAAATGGTAATAATCGGTACACCGAAATGGTAATAAATAGTACACCAAAATACTGAATCTGGTATAAATAATAGATATTATCATATCTCCTATAATTTTTAGTTAGAACAATAAAATAAATATAGATATTTCTAATATTGATACAAGGCAAATCGATCCGGAAATATTAATTTCCTTACTTTCTCTCCAAGTTAGTGATATTATAAAAAGGAAAAAGCGAAATGAAATATCATTCCTTCTCGGTTTCTTTAAGCTTCACATTTTCTTCTTTCTTCCTTCATCTTCTTCAAGTTCTTGTTATTCAAACTCCATGAAAGCTCCATATTCTTGGAAGATACACTTAGATAAACACATAAACTAGTTTAAGAATACTTCATCTACATGAAACTCAAGCCAAAACCTTTGTTTTTCCCCTTTAAATATGTCCAAACAGCAGCTGATATAGAGGCTGGAAAGTGGGTTTGAGGCTTGGATTAGAGGAGAAAAGCTAGAGAAAGTTAAGCAAAAGGCTTGGAAGAAAGGTAGGAAGAATCTATGTCTATTACTTGGTGATTATTTGGCTAGTTTGTTAATATAAATCCTTGAGATATGTTTGAAATTATTTTATAAAATCTGAAATTTATCTTCAAGATTCATATGTATGAGAGTTGGATGAATATAAAGGATGCAATAGATATGAGTTTTGAAATGGTTTGCTGGATTTTCGGATTTCAACAGAGCAACATTTATTCACGAATTTTCTAACCTAGTTAGAGGCTTTAGATTGAGCTGAAAATTTTATATGATATAGCTAACCATCTTTAGTAAAAATTTTGAGGTATTCTGATCACTTTTGCTATGTTTAAAAAATCAAAAATCGAAATTGTACCTATGCTGTCAAGACTATTGGAACTGAGGCTGCAAATTTGTCTATTTTTGTTACTATAGGAAATGACTGATTTTTCCTTTGAAATTTTAACAGGGTATTAGGGACATCTTAAGGTTTTACTAGGATTTTTATTTCTAATTTTCTGGTTTCATTTGCTAGGGTTAAAACTTAGAGAATTCTGGAATTTAGCTGAGAATCGGTGGTCTCTGATGACCAAATTTGTTTAATTTTGTTAACATAGCTAGAGAACTCTTTTTACTATGAAAATTTTATGGAACCTTGTGCACACATTGAGTGTCATTGAGAATTTTTATAGTCTCCAATTTGATGGTTTGAATTGCATATTAAATTGTGCTACAAATATAAGAAATCTATCATTGTACTGAAAATAAATTGATGCTTTGAATTGATGAAATGATAGCATCTTATACTAGTTTGGCATGAGCACATGAATATGAATATGAATAATTGAACTTCACAAGATTTTCGGAATATTTTAAGAGATTTTGACTAGAATATTTCATAGAAAGTTTACCAGATTTTTTTGATAAATCTCATAAAAATATTTAAAGATAGATTTTGAACAGAACATGAATATCTCGCATACATTTAGCAGATTTTAACAGAACATCTCACAAGACTTTAAGAGAGAATTTTTAACAGAATATTTCATAGGACATCAGGAGATTTTACATAGAATATCTTATAAAGATTCAAGAGACTTTAAGGAAATATCTCATAAGAATTTAATGAAATTCCAAGGAAATCTCAGACAAGTATAAGAAACCGAGCTTCATAAAGAGAGGGAACGTAAGAAAATAAGTCTCACACAAAGAGAGAGAAATCAAGAAAATAAGCTTTACATAATAATCAATTGCTTAATGGTAAGCTCATGGATTCACGGGTAGTAGTAGACGTGCTACGCCCTTAGAACTATATCAGGTTGTAATCGCAACGACGTTACATCATTATGAGAAAGGGATGTACTGAGAATAGCGAGGCTATTCTAGATAAGATGTAGTAGACGTACTCCATCTAGTGAACTATATCAGGTTGTAACGTGATGACATTGCATCGTTGACAATACGATCCATGGAGAAGTATATTAGAAGAATCCTATGAGTTCTACTATCAAGCCTAAACTTTAATAATAAGATCATGTCAAAGAGGAAATGAAATTGATAAAATAAAATGAAGTATATCATGTTAAAGGGATGAACTATATCAGATTATAACACAAGGTGTTACAAAGGTTGTAATACGAGGTGTTACATGAGGTGTTACAGCAGAGGCAATACATCAAAAGAGAAGTATATCAGAAAATCATAAGTAATTCTTTCTAAAGCCTAAAGTTGTTCATGAGTTTATGATAAAGAAATAATGAAGTAAATGAGATAAGTATTATATGAACAATCAGAATAAGAGAAATTTTAAGACTATGACAGATATTACCGTAGTAGACTAGTGTTTTTCCTACTAGGAATCCTTGATTCTCATTCCTGCTGTTATCATATTTTTCTATAGATTGCGATGATGGTGATTTATTTTGTGGAGATTCTTAGCTGGTATTGGCACTATGGTCCAGATGTTTTGATGAATCGATGATAGAGAATTAATCAATTCTTTTTATTTGCTTTTGATGAATTTCGAGTAGTGCCCTACCTAGACTAGAAGGTTCTTGTGTGAACTAGGGTAAGGGTTTGATATAGTTACAGTATACTATTGATTAGTAATCGGTTACTTCAATTATGTATTTTTGACATATTATTTATGTTCAAACTTAGCATCATAGAGAGGAGGTGCTCTATGTTTGTCATGAAAAGCAGGCTCATAAGTAATAATATATGTACACTCCTCTAAGATTAAGTAGAGTTTACAAGTAACAACTACTCACTATAAGGTTATGGCTTAAGCATAGCTTTATGGTGTGAAGGGTGTTACATTTAGTGCTATAGAAACTCAAACAAACCATTAGTTCTTTCTTCAAAATATATTAACAAAATTTATTTTGTTATTATTCGAAACATATACTATAATTGCTTTCTCAAGGGTTTTAGAGTTAGCAATGTCCCCCTTTTTGATGATGACAAACCATATTTTGAGAAAATATTTTAGGCTTTGTTTGTGAGATAGGTTTAGGAGGGGAAAGGAAGGAAAAGGGAAGATTTAAAGGGTTAGATTATGTTTGAGTTTTCTTAATTGAAAGGGGAGGTGTTTAAAGAATTTTTAAAATCCTCCCTAATTCTCCATTCTCCTTCATTTTGAGTTCCCCCATTTTGGGGGGTTTTAAGTAGGATATAAATTAAAAATATCATTTAAAACTTATTACTTTTATTCAATTTCAAAACTAACCACACTATAACAGATCACACACATGAAGCAATCTCTCTAAAACCTCATTTATGAACAACCCTATTGCCAATCTTCTTCCTAGAACCCTAATCCTAATCTTCCTAGAACCCTAATCCCAATCTGTTGTGATTCAACTTCTGTGTTTTAGATCGCATTTCTTCGCCTTCGCATTCTCTGGATCTTCAACTTCTGTGATTTTGTTATTTCAATCTTCGAATCTCTATTGATTTCAACTTCTGCGTTTCACATCGTGCTTCTTTGCCTTCTCATTTCAGAACAAGTTCGAGGAGTGCGTCGAGGTGTTAAACCAGCTCCTACAGAAGAAGCAGGACGATCCCAAGGTGAGTAGTGATGTAATCAAAGTTCTTTTTTGCTTTTTTTGTTTTCTGCTTTCTTTTAATCAATGACGCTGATTGATTTTATTGAAGTCATTTTTTATTTTTTTTTGTCACTTTCGTTTATTGTTTGTTCTCTACAAGTAATGCTCGATGCTTCTCGATTTTGATCGATGCTTGTTCTTGGTTTGGTTCTAGTTTTGATTGTAATTTCGATGCTTCAGGTTGCTGATTAGGTTTTGTTTTTAATTTCTATGAGGATGTGAATTTTGCTTTTAGTGCATTCAGCGAACTGTAGTTAGTAAGTAAGCTCTTGAAGTGAAGCTTCACTGTGGTGGAAAATGTGAATTTGAATTGGTTTAACTGGATTATGTTAATTTGAATTCTCTATTTGCAAGATTGATTTTCATTTGTTTATGAGAAATCATGTTCTTAAGAATGTAGTATCATTTAACTTCATAATATTCTAGTTTAGACCAAAAAATTATAGTATGGTTTCTTTATTAACATACTATGCTACACTGTCATTCTTTGCAGCCAGTAATTCATCATTATAGCCTAGTTCAGTCGTATCAAGTTCTCACTATTTTGGAACCCACCAAACTAGAACTCAGGTGGCCAAGTATTAGGGACTGTCCAAGAAATTGGAGCATTAAATCCTATGAACTGGACCGCCTAATTCCAACCTGGCACTCATACTAATTTCTGATGTATTTGGTATATAAAAACAACCCCATCTCCAATTTCTTGTCCTTGAACTTGTTGTACACTGATATAATATAGTGTGAATCATTTACATTGTTGAAACTAAGTAAACTATATGCTTGCTTACTAGCTCTCAACCTGTTATATGCTTATGACTTATGAGAGATGGATGCATGTCCCAACACTATCTACATTGACTTTATGAGAAAACTTTGTATTTTCATGCTTTTCACTTATGCACATGTGCTCTTCTGGATAAGGAAAGTGTAGATATTTTGAGATTGATTGAAAAACATAATTCGAATAAACTTGCAAAGTTAGTATGTAATCTAATTAGGTTGTTTTGTAATTATTTTAGGATATGAAGCACCAAATCTAAGGTAAACGAAATTTTCACTACCATGGCTCCTTTGTAGGTTTTATATTTATATTGAATCTCTTGTGCCTCTCGAGTTAGTTATTACTATTTATTAGGCTTCATTAATCATTGCTGCATCAGATCCGAAATTATTTACAAATTAGCTTTGAGCTTGACATCCTAGTCCAACCACAGATGAAGAATTCAATGGTAAACTTAACTTGTGCTTCCTCAATTTTGTACTTCATAGGAACAAATGATCATCATAGCAATTGTTGACAAAACTTATTTTATTTATCCTTTAGAGATCAAGATCCCTATTGCTATATTGGGAGCTGAAACTTACCATTGTTAGACACCAGAAAAATTGAAACAAATTGATAGAAGAGTGTACCAAAATGTTTATGTTTTATTTTGTCGGTTCGAGAGCTTTGTGAATGTATAACTAAGGTAAAATGTCTAGAACGACTAGGGATGAAACTGAAGCTGGAGGGATAAGGATGATTCTTCGAGATCTTGTCGGAGCTGCTAGGGAGAGCACAGCTACATACGAAAAGCTAAGCACAAGGCTCCAATTTTAGAAAATGAAGTCTAGAAGATGCTCGAAAATTTGCAAGTTGATGAGGACCACTTGATCAATCGTGTATACTTGTATCTTCTTGGTCATCCCAAGTGTATTAGAGGAGTAATGATTTTGTATTTAGGTTGAATTAATATTTGACATTGTTGGACCGTTTAAGTTTAAATTAATGGAATTTTTTTTTCCTTGTATAATAGTATGAAAAATTTGCCAAGTGTTGGACTGACAATATTTGTTAATTCTTTTCTTTTAACAAGTAGTGATTGTGTATCCAATTGATATGTCCCTTTTTGTAGTTGTTTTGTAAATAAAAATTTTTTGCATGGTATTATTATTTTTTTATAAATATGAATTTTTTAAAAAACTTATAAAAAAATTTCTTGATAGGATTTTTAAAATTATTGATGAGAAAAGTCATTTTTAGAGATAAAAATTAAAGAGACAATTTTTTTAAATGATCTATTGTGTAAAATAAAAAATTTGAGGAAAAAACAATTTTATTTTTTCCAAAATAATTAATTATTTTTAAAATAATTAATTATTTAAAATTTAAATAATAAAACATATTATTAAGGGATAAAAGTGTAAAAAAATTTATAAATTTTCTATTTTTTTTATCAATCGAAATATGTATTTTTAATTAAAATAATTAATTCTATAAAAATAAAACAATTAATATTATAAAAAAGGGTAAAATTATAAAAGCAGACCATAATTCCCCAATTCCCTTCCCTCTAGATATCCTGCACTCCCAAACAAATGGAGGATCAATCCTCTAAATTCTTTCCTTCCCTCACCTTTCCTTCCCTTCCCTTCCAAACTCCCAAACAAAGCCTTAGAGAAATGCTTGAAAGAATCTTTCTTTAAATTTAGAGACTTAAGGAAATTTTCTTTTAGAAACTTAGTAATTTTTTTTCTTAAAACTTAGCCTTTTTCAGAAATAGAACTTTCTTAAGGTTTCTTATTGTGAACCAAAATTTTGTTAAGTTTCTTATAAGGCTATATTAAAAAAAAACAAGTGTAAAGAATATCAATATGACAGCACTCTGTGATATTATAATCTTGTGATAGACCATACCTAGCACATTGTATCCACAATAAACATAACAACATTTGATTAGAGAAACATCAATTTTCATTTCAAGATAATATAGAAAAGATTGTGCAGTGAAACTAATATATTATATATATATATATATATATATATATGTAACACCCAAATTTTTACTACTGCGTAAAAATTATCAAAATACCCCTAGGTAATTTTTACACGTAATTTGAGGCCGAATAATCCTCAATAAAGGAATATAACATTAGAGAAATATTATGGGAGACTTGATTAGCGATTGGCATGAAAGTCGTAAATGTCGATTTTTCTGTACATGTAAAGTGACCAAAATGCCATCGGGGTCATTTTTACCTAGAAATCAAGGATAACCAACCTAAATTATCTTTGAGGGGTTAGTTTTATGCTTGATAGGGATTATATGTGCCTTAGAGATAAAAATCTCAATTCTCAATTTTCACTGTATGTAAAATTACTGTTTTACTCCTACAGTAATTTTACACGAAATTATATAATCTTTGCATTGGTTTTTACCCAAAGGTTCAAAATGACTATTTCAAGTATAATTTGAGAATTTTCAGTAATTATAGGGAGTTTTTATGTGAAATTACCTTTTTACCCCTAATTGTGCTAAATGAGTTTATTTATGTAATTAAGGCAATATTAAGCTCTAATTGAACTCAAATTGATTTCATTCATTAACCTT
Source organism: Dalbergia cochinchinensis (assembly GCA_031216125.1). Classification (NCBI taxonomy): domain Eukaryota; kingdom Viridiplantae; phylum Streptophyta; class Magnoliopsida; order Fabales; family Fabaceae; genus Dalbergia; species Dalbergia cochinchinensis. Next base: position 52,241,068 of record CM062368.1, on the reverse strand, counting down.
GAGTTAAAAATTAATTATCTAAGGTTAAAAATAATTACTTGAGGTAATTAGAGCCTAAAATTACCTAAGGTAAAATTAAACTACCTTTCCTTAATTACAAAAGCTCATAAAATTAGTGATGTTGAGATCAAAGTTAAGATTATGATTTAGGTAAAATCTAGTATATTTACATTTCCTTATCCTGAGTTTAGAACTTATGTTATAAATTAATTTTTACTTACTTGAAATTAACTTCATTTACTAGTATATGATTACTCTTTTTACCTTATCTTAATTTGTCCTAAACACTTAACCTTTTATCATTTTCACTAATCTATCAATTCCTAATCTTTTACTAAGTAAGTACACATCTAATACATGATTTACCACTTGTAAAATAACATCAATCTGATCCTAATGTAATCAGAAACTAGTGGCCATGTTGCTTCATTTTCACCATATTTTATTGATTTTCCAACAAAGAATCATATCCAACATTATCACCATTTCTTTAGCTTTCTTTTGCATTATTTTTGGTTATGTTTAATAAAAAGAAAACCTACCCATTTCAACCATAATGTGATCAGCCACAATGTCTCCCATTAGCATCATATTTTAGTGTTTTCATCCATTATGCATGAACAAAATTATTACAACAAGATAAGCTTTCTTTTTCCAAAGTTTTCTTTAACAAAAAAATGAAATAAAACCTCCATTTTCCAGCCATGGTGCAGTGGCAATAGAGCCTTCATGAGCCTATAAATACATGCTCTTCCATTGCCAAAATGTTCACACAAACACTCATAGCCTTAGCACTTGCTTACTTGATAGTTTCCTTGCTCAAAGTTTACTCAAAGTTCTCTAATTCTCTCAATACTTCAAGCTTTCTTCTTCTTCCTCGTTCACATCCAAGAGACTCCATTCCCAACCTCTAACCAAGCTCTAAACCTCAAGCATACACATTCTAACCATAAATTAACTTCTAAACACATAACCTTTCCATTATCAAACACAAAATTGCAGGAAAATCCTTCCTCTATTGTTTCTCATCTTGGCCAAAATTGGAGGACTCATCAAGGACATATTTTCTTCTTCTAACTTCTCTAAAGATCAAGCATTATTTTTGTTAACAAGAAACAACTTGGTAGGGATTTTATTTCATGTTCTTTCCTTTAATTCTTCCTAATAATTTCTGATTTATGACTTGATGGTGAGACCATGAAATAAGTTTCTTGAAACCATGACAATCAAGGACTCTCACGCTTACTTCCTTTGTTAAGATTAATTGAGGTTAAAGAGTTTAATTCTCTAAAAGTTTTGAGCTTAACAAGATAATAAATGAACTTGCATCCATGTTTATGTTTCAAGCTCTTGCATATCATGTTTAAATTTCAAGCCTTGCATAATCATGTTTAATTTCAAGTCATCACCTTAAAGCTTGAAGATAATAATATGAATTTGCATCTTCTTGTTTAAATTCCTAGTAATGCATTTCATGTTTATATTTCAAGTTATCACCTAAACTTTGAAGATCTAAAAATGAACTTGCATCTTCATATTTATATTTTAAGTATTGCATATCATGTTTATATTTCCAAGTTATCACCTTATAATGATAAAGATTAAAAATGGATTGCATAGCATGTTTATGATTCTTGCTATCACCTAAATCTCTAAAGCTCAAAACTTACCTCGTTAATCTTAAATAGGAATTCTTATATTTAAATTAAGTTAATTTTAGTCTCTTGATGTTATTGGTATTGAAGTTGGTTTATTTTATTTTTAAGGCTTTGATCTTGTCTTTAAAATACTCAAATAACTTTTGTTAGAATTAGAAATTTAAACATGTTAAAGATTATGCTTTTCTCAAGCTTTTTGATTAAAAGAATTAGGTTACTAACCTGATTTAAATAAAATGGTTAGGTTGTTTATTCAAAAAGTTTGAATGTGTATAAATTACTTATAATTGATGTAAGAATTGTTTTTAGCATTTTTGAGATAAACTAGTAACTAGAAAGGATCAAAACTGTAAATTTTATAAAGCTTTAGAGAATGAATTTTCTTTATTAATTTCTCATTGATTTGATACTGATCATATTTTTTGTATACATAAGAATTATTAGTATTTGATGTGAAAATTGTTTTTGGTATCTTAGAGGTTGAAAAGAATAATTACAAGTGTTAGTTTTGACCGTTTTGTAAAATGCAAAAAGTTGTGTTCTAAACTATCAATTATGTAATTTTGGTCAAAGGATTTTAATTAGAGTTAGTAATGATATCTGATGTGTCTATATGTTTAAAATATCATTTATAATGTTTAGAAATTTTTTTAGAAGTATTAGCTTTTGATATGTGTCAAAATCAGCAACCTTGCACTTTGATCCCTAAAATGTGTTAAATTTAGTCTATGGCCTTAAAGCTTTTTATGATGAGTTTAAATGGTTTCTAATAGTTATATGCCTCTTGAAAAAGTATTGGTTAATGTTAAAGATCTTTAGTTTGTGAGAATGTGTTAAAAGGGGTATTTACATTTTAACCTGTAACCTTTGAGAAATTGTGATTTGACCCCTTTGGGGCTTAAGTATAAATATTGATAATTTGATGAGATGAATGTAATTGGTATCTTGTAAAGGCTATGTTCATATATTGAAATTTATATGGCTTATATGCATGTTTATGTAATTTGAATTATGGCATGTTATAGTTATGTTTGATTCATTGAGATGCATGATTCATGTAATTTATGAACATCAAATGTTGAAATAATGAGTTATAGTTGTGTTATTCATGCTTGTATCTCTATATAATATGCCAAGATTAAAGGTGACATAAAACACATGGAAATGATCCTCTAGACTCCCCAAATTAAAGGTTATGAGAGGTGATTCAAATAGGAAGTGATCCTTTGGACTCCCTGAATTAAAGGTTATGAAAGATGATCCTAATGTCCCCTCATCCCATACCTTAAGAGTTGGGAATTCAACTTATCAAAAGGGATAAGATTACGCTAGTGATAATTAATGAGGTATGAGCTCGTAACCTAGAACTCTCGAGAAAAGAGAGAATATATAAGGCGGCCCCCAAGGAAAAGATTGAGAAATTTAAGTCACCTAAATGAGTAACAAGGAAAAGTCATTCATATTATTTATGTCATATGCATTGGTTGTGATTCCTTTGATGTTTTAGCATATGGCATTAACATGTATTCATGATAAAGTATGATGCATCCATGACATTAAGATTCATGCTAAAAGACACGAGCCTCGGCTAATGGTATTTAGAACTTAATAAATGAACTCTATACATGCCCACCTTTTTATAATGAAACCCAAGGTTTCTGGGGACGAAGATGATGACACACATGGTATGAGGAGATGACCCTACTGAGATTCTTTTATAAGATTCTCACTCACTTTTTATTTCTTTCCATGTCATTTTTAGAGGTTGATGGCGACATTTATGACCTACATTGATGTTCCATCATAGGAGATGCATTTTGACCAGGCAAATCGGTCATACTACTTCATGGGTTGTTGTGCCATTCGTTTGTATGTGTTTTTAGATTGTCCTTTTACACACCCTGTTTCTAGTATGTGGTTCTCCCCTTCTGCACCTTATCCAGACAACCTTGCTTTTAAGCATAGGCGACCATGTCTTTGACAATCTCCTCGCCCTCGTCCATTCGTATCAGCTATGTGGGACTTTCCTAACTATATACCATGGCCACCGCCTCGCTCCACTGGGTCATGGTCAAATCTTTCAGAGGATACGCCCTCACATTATTCTTCAGGCAGATTTGCCCTTACTGCCCCTATGGTAAAGGAGAACGGTAGCGATGGAGAGGCTACTGTTACACAACCACTGAGAGAAGCCACACGTCCACATCGAGGTGCTCACATTCTGCCTATGATATGTCTTGCTTCACGTAATGAGCCGACTCGTAGTATTTATCCTAGGCATACCGAATAGGAGATGTGGGAGATGAGCCTTATGCTAGTTGTTCGATTTTGTTTCTTTTGGATTACTGTACTAAACTTAATTTATAATTTGTGGTGTGTTGATTTCTTTATATTTGGTGTGTGATAAGGAACGATCATTATTATTATTCAACTTGATTGAGATAGTAATATGTGACTTAATGTTATTATTCATATATATGTGTTAGATGACACTAACTAGTTATTTGGCTCACGTTTTGGTATTTAAGTTTTTTTAAAAAAATTTACTCATATTTTCACTAAGGTATTTTCATAAGTTTAAATTAAAAACTGGAATAAAAGAGTAATAACTAATAATTAACTTAAATGCGTCCTAGGCATATTGAGTTAAATATTAGGGTGTTACAATACACATACACACACATATACATGTAAGTATAAAAACGGTTCATAATCTGAATTAAAATATCAAAATACAGAACAAAATATGATATGGATGATAAAAAACACTTTCTGAAGCTCTCCCTCTCAACTCATGACTCCTTTACTTGGTGTGTAAAGATTTTTTCGCCAAACTTCTCTCCTTTTTCATATTAACAAAATAGTTTGTACATACTCAAACCATGATTGACCACCTTTTCTGAGCTCATGAAGGATCTATTCTAGGTGGAGATGTATAGAGAAGAGGGGTTGAATCATGCACGATTCTTTTTGCATTTTCTGAAACTTCTGAAAATAAATACTATTAAGTGTAAAACTTGTAGTGCAGCGGAAACATAGTCAGTAGTTTCAAAAAATAGATTTTTGAACCCTATTAAATAAAACATTCATTATTAAAAGAGATGATAAGATAACGAGAAAAATATAACTGCATATGAATAATAAGAAATGTTGCAGATACAATATGAGGGTGATTAGAGAGAAAGAGAGATAAAAGACACAAAGGGTTTTATACTGGTTCGGCCAACCTGCCTACATCCAGTACTCAAAAGCTACTGAGGTTCCATTCAAAGCAACTTTCTCAACCTGAGAAAGTAAATTGGATAGTCTTTATATTAGCCTTCCCAAGCTCTCACTTGTGCTAGCAGACCAACTCAGAGATTGTCACAAGTTGAGTATTCCTTTTACTAGTCTCTCCAGGATAAACTGAGTAGTATTGTACTAGCCTCTCCAAGCTAACATGAGTAGTATTGTATTAGCCTCTCTAAGCTAACCCATGATCAATAGCAACCTCTACAATCATGTTGAAAGTAGTCTTGACACTGGTCTCTCCAAGCCAAAACCGTGACCAGTAGTAATCTCTACTGTCACGTTAAAAGTAGTCTTAACACTAGCCTCTCCAAGCCAAACTGTGACAAGTAGCAACCATTACTGTCACATTGCAAGTAGTTTTACAATAGCCTCTCCAAGCTATCTTATAGCAATCATTACCAGATCGAGGATACAATGGTTAAGTATTTAGGTTGTCACTCAAACTAACCTACACTCAAGTTTCCTTAACATATACATGAAAAGTTCCTAGGAAAACTTGAACGACTTCCTGCTTTTACTTTTTCCACAGGAAGAGCATAAATCTAACTAAGAATGTACAAGGAAGATTTTCTTTACACTTCAAGGATAAAACTGACTACATTATTAATATTGAATTTTCTAGGAAGTAGGAAGAAATTTTTGGAGAGTTTCTTTTCTTGAATCTTCAAATCTTTCATTGGTCTTTAAGCATAGCATCTCTATATATAGTGGTGTTCTTTTATGACTGTTTCCATTGATCAGGTCTTTAAGTGACATGTGTTGATTATCAGTTGTGTCTTGAAAGAAATAGCTAGAAGAGAGGTTGACCGATCTGTCGCATCGGTTGCAGAAGCTGTTGTAAAGTTGAGTTTTCTAATCTTCCTTCATAAACTAGTTTTTTACTTTCTGAGTCATGCATTCTAAACTCCTCATTCATGAAGCCAGGGTGGTTAATCAAACAGGCAGAAGAGATGATGTACCAATTCAAAACTGGGTTTGACTTAAATATTTGAAATTCAAAATTCAAATTTCCCTCCTTTTCCTGTAGCATTCTATGCTCCATTCTCAGTTGAGCTTTCTGATGTATGCAATCAGTTCCTTGAAGAGTTATTCACTTTCTAATCTTCAATATAATCTTCTTTGTTGATAAAATCTTTGCGATTGTAGTGATTGAAGATTAAATAACACATTGCTCTTGGACATAAGTTGACATCCTCATCTTGAGTGTACTTTCTGATATCCCATGCTACTTTCTAAAGTCTCTGAACTTGGTTTCTTTGTAGCATTGAAAAAATTCTTCTTATCATTAGCTATTAATTGCTTAGATAATTTCACTTATGTTTCATTTCAGATCTCATAACATGAGATAAACATGTTTACACATTTGTAGTGAATTATATTCTCATTTGAGTAAGTCTTGCTCTTGCTAAATGATAGAAATCTATTATAATCTTACAAGAAACTGAATAGAGACATCAATCGTTCTTCAAAGTATTTTCTTTAAATTGGCTTTGTTGTCATTCAAAACAAATAAGCGGTAAGGGTTTTGGAGCTAACAATGTCCCCTTTTTTGAGGATGACAAACCAATTTGAAGAAAATCTTTTGAAGAGATGATTAAAAGAAATATTTATGAATATAAACATGATAAACATATTCTTTCAAAAAAAAAAATCAACAGAAATTATCAAGAAGTTATTTTTCTTAAGGCATGATATGGATCATATAAAAATATTTTGGCCTTAAGTGACATTTAATCATAGTTGCTATTGTTTTGCTTGAAGCATAAAACAGACTTAACATACGTTTTGAATGTTGTTAGAGCATATGTTCAAGAGAAAGACATTTAAGCTATAGATAAACAACCAGCTTGATCATTTGTCAAAAGAAAGAGCTTTTTGAAGACCCTCATGCTTGAAAACTTAACAAGTAATACTTGTGATATATTATCTTGGCTAGATCTATTTTTAGCACGTCTTAATCCAAAAGAAATTTTGAAAGAAATGCTCAAGGATTATAACAAACACAATAGAGCATTCGTTATTTAGAAAACAAATTGAGCTTATGTAGTTTCTGATGCTCAGAGAAACCATAAAAAGGATAAGATCAACATATTGCTATGCAAGGTTTCTGAAGCTCATTTAGGAATTAATCCCTGAATTAGCAAGAAGGGTTTTTGTACTAAGCTATGAAACTTTCATATAAGAATCAGATCATGAAAAAGATGTTTTTCAAAATAGAGGATATATGATCTTTTAAAACAAGTTTTGTAAAAACACAACACATTTTCACACATTGCTCTTTGAGAGATTTTTGAAGCTTGTTAATTGATCTTGGTCTTTTCAATACGTGTGAGAGCAAGTTTTTGAAGACAAGTCAGAAACTATTTACAACTAAACTTTGATCAAGATATGCACAACACTTTAAAAAAAAAATCTCTTACAAGAGTAAAAGGTAAAGAAAAAAGATTAAGCTCATCGTGCATATCAAGACTCAGATATAAAACTAGTATCAGAGCAACAACCAACTTGTGCTCCTAAAGATACTTGGTCATGGCTAATCACAAAACACATGTACACTAATATCCACCGTATATGGATAAACATGTCAAAGCATACACATTCAAGATAAGAAGCAAACATCTGACAGTGATATACGTGATTAGCTCAGCTTAAAAAAGAGCACTGATTTGATTTAGAGCTTAAGATAAAAAAAATGAAGCATGAAAAATGTAACATCCTCCCTAGTACAACATCATCCTTAAGTCATAACGTTATACTTAGGAGTTGTTACTTATAAATTAGCAGACTTTCCTTAAGTATCTATAGCCAGTTCGATTGATTCCCGAGATAACCATGTTGTAATTCTATTAAAATATATAACAAGGAAACCAAAAAAATTATTTAATACAAAGTATATACGGGAAGCTCTTCTATGAGCTATAATACATATCTATTCTCTATTACATTTACATACATATGACTACAACTAAGTTATGGTAAAATAAACACATCAACTACTAAACTATTGTAACTCTAATATAGTTTTTCTTGTAGCGGCTTCACTATTCTCTAGATCAACCTGGAGATGACACGGAACACACAAAATAGGGGTGAGAATTATGCAATTCTTAGTAGGGCAACTCTCCAGATACCTACTCATAATGTCATCGTTATTGCCCCAGCCACTTCGGTTTATTAGGAAAAAGTGATCACGCATTACATAATAACGGTTTATTTTTAAAGTTCCAAATCATACTTCCGAAGTGGGTTGCTTTTACTATACTACTCAACATCATATAAGCTCATTCTTAACTTTTCATGCCCTCAGTACATCAAATGGGACCTTTTCATGCCCTTTACAGATAAAATGGGACCTTTTCGTGCCCTTTACACATTATAGGAGACTTCCTGTGCCCTTTATAAACAAACGGGGACCTTTCCCGTGCCCTTTGTAAACAAACGGGGACCTTTCTGTGCCCTTTGTAAACAAAAGGGGACCTTTCATGCCCTTTACACATTGCAGGGGACTTTCTTGTGCCCTTTATAAACAAAAGGGGACCTTTTCGTGCCCTTTACACATTACAGGGGATTTTCCCATGCCCTTTATAAACAAAAGGGGACCTTTTATCTACTTAGCATATACATCATCATCAAGCTTATATAAGCACTTGTTCACAATATAATTTTCAATCACATCTCATAAACCAATCTTTTAAGTTGCTAGCATGCATTCACATGCGTTATACTTGAATTAAAGGATATTATCTCATCAATTCCATGCTTTAGTTTACTTTCCAGCACCTTGGCAGATTTCACCTCATTATACACAAATTTATTTGCATATTAAACAACCAATTTAGAGGCCATAAAAATTATCCAAGATACTTTAATGTGTCCACAATGTTTTGTAAAATGTTCATAGGAAAAAGAGTTCTCTAACTAAGTTAGCAAAATTATACAAATTTGGAGGTCAGAAACCCCCTATTTACAGCCAATAGCTATAGTTCCTAATTTTATTACCCTATCAAATGATCATATCAAACCATACAAAAATTCACATTTGGATTTCAGTATGTTCTCAATATCCTGTAAAAATTTCAAATGATAATTGAATCATTTGTCATAGTAACAAAATTAGACAAACTTAGAGCTTCAGAATTAGCTATCCAGACAACTCAACAATAGCCTCGATTTCTGATTTTTATAAAATAGTAAAAGGCATTTTGAAGATCCAAGAAAAATTATGGAGTTTCCTTAGGATGTTAGCTTCAACATATAATTTTTCTAGCTCATAAAAACATCTACAAATACATCAGAAAATTCATGATTCATAACCTGCCAGTACAAATCCGAGATTTTCAGTACATGATTCAAAACTTGTTTTGCCAAAATGGGTTTTCTAATGTAATGTCTCGATTTTTCCCATATTCAAATTACCAAAATGCCCTTGGGGTCATTTTACTAGGAAAATAAGGATCACCGGCCCCGGCCATCCACTAGGGGATCTTTTGATATTAAAAGGGGATTATGTGTGGTATATGTGTTAATAGAGTAGAAGAATCTCATTTTTGGGTTTCTATGCATGAAATTATCGGAGTACCCTTGCGGTAATTTAAACATGGGATTAGTTACCAACCAAACCTTGGAGTTTGGGACGTTGTTTTGACAAGCTTTCAGCATCTAAACATAGTAAGGTCGAATGTATGTATCTCCACCATCTCATGGTCGAGCTCCACTACCTCACGGCTGAGCTCTGCATGGCCGAGCTCTGCTACCTCTACCTTATAGCCGATCTTCGCTACTTCATAGCTGAACTCTACCACCCCATGGCCGAGCTCTGCTACTTCTACCTCATGGCTGAGCTCTGCATGGCCGAGCTCTGCTACCTCGTGGCCAAGCTCTGATACCTCATGGCCGAACTCTGATACCTCTTGACCAAGCTCTGCCATCTCATGGCCCAGTTCATCCTTCATACTTTGGTTGAGCTCTGTCTTAGCCGAGCTCTGCTCCCCTCTTGGCCAAGCTCCACTTAGATCCTTTTTCCGTTAACAATAATTAGCCTTGGTTGTTTTCATAAGAGAGTGTCTGTGTGATTTACCTGTACAAATACTGTGATTCAGTGACTTACACACTCAAAGAGCCATACCTTGAGCCATACTTAGCCATGCCTTAAACCATGCCTATACCATACCATGAAAAGAGATATTTTCTCTTCCTTTCCTTCCCAAAGACCATTAGTCACTCCTCCTCCTCACTCCTCTCATCTTGAAAATTTTCTATAAATACATGGGAGCTCCACAAAAGGCCTTTTGCTCATTTCTCTTACAACTCCAAGCTCTTTTTCTTTCATCTCAAAGGGTTCTTCTTCTCCTTCTTCTTCCTCTACTCCTTTTTCCAAGATCAAACTCTCTTTCAAAGAAACACATCCTAGGTAGGGAGTTGTTTTGAAAATTATTTCCTTGCATGGTTAAGCTTTGTTCTTGGTTTGAAATGATGTTTTGGTGCTTTAACATTTTGACTTTTTCCTTTTTCTTTTCTTACGCATTTCGGCCTTCAAGGCTTGGTTGGTTTCCCATGATTACTTGATAATGAGAGTTTCTAGATAATGACTATGAGTTCATTACAATGAGACCTCTAGAGCTTGAATTTTACTTTTTACAAAGTATGATGAAAAAGCTAGGTAGCTCATTAAAAGTATTACTTAAAGATAATATGTCACTTGGTTTTTCAAAGAGCTTGCATTTCCATTTCACCGAATTAATTAATCTCGAAGCCTACCTATTTCAACCTTAAAGTTGATTATTGATTTAGAGTACATACTTTAAGGGGCCTAAAGCACTAAAATAAAGAATTGGACTTGCATTCATATTTACATTTCTTGCCTAGCATGTTTACTTTTTTAGCCATTATCTCAAACTTAAATATTAAAACAAGAGCTTGCATTTCTGTATCACCTAAATAATTAACTTGAAGCCTACCTATTTCAACCTTAAAGTTGATTGTTGATTTAGAGTGAATACTCTAAGAGGCCTAGAGCACGAAAATAAAGAATTGGACTTGCATTCATGTTTACATTTCCTTGCCTAGCATATTTATTATATCTCGTGATTTAGAAGCTATTCTGAATATGAAGTTTAGTTACTAGAAATGCCTTATATTGTGCTCATGAGACTTGTTACTTTTCGGTCCTACCTTTAAATTTCCAGCACCCTTAAATTCTATGTTGGATGATTTAAATGTGTTAGATACTTTGCTACTTGGTGTGATAATTGTTCTTGGTACTTTAGGCAAGCCTAGCAACTAAAAAGAATGAAAAATGTGATTTCTAGAACTCCTAAGGAAGCGAATTATGAATTCTATTCCAGCACTTGTGAAGGTTGTAAAATTATGTTATACAATGTTTGCTTGAGTGAGAATGACTTATAAATGGTTTAGGAATTAAGTTTAGCATTATAGGGAAAACTGGTAATGAAAAAGGGCATAAAAACGTAACTTCTAGAACACCATAAATCAAGAAATTCACTTACTGCCTATGCTGTCCAACCTAGAGTAATGATGTTCTTGAGGTTAATAATTAGTGGTAATGATGATAATCAATCCCTTAGGTGCATAAGAAAATAATTTGATAATTAGAGTTACCCGATTTAGGGGTTTGGCTATTTAAGGGAATAATTATGTATTGACGACTTGAGATGATGAATTTGTGTGATATTTAATGCTATGTGGGATATTGATCTCTAGGAAGAGAATTTATCATTTGCATGTTATAGTTTGATTTAGAATGTTAGGGATGCATATTCTAGGAATATATGAAGAATTGTGACATTTATGAGTTATGTATTGCATCTTATTATAATATGCTAAGACTTAAGGCGACTTAAAACATGAGAAAATGATCCTTTAGACTCATCAAACTATAGGTAATGAAAAGGTGATTCTTGCCCCCTAGCCTGTAGTTATCAAGTCAGGACTTCAACTTATCAAAAGGGATAAGTATACGCTAGTGACGACTAGTGAGGTATGAGCTCATAACCTAAAAGTACTCTCAAAAGGTAAGACTAATAGAGTGGCCCCAAGAGTGAAAAGAACTAACTTAAGTCACCTAAGGAACTAAGGAATGTCATTCATGAACCATGTTCAGTGCACATCATGTTTGCTATGAAATTTGATGTATACTATAAAGTTAAATGCTGCATAAGGTATTGACATGCATATCATAATGAAGTATGATGCATTCATTACAAGACTCATGATAAAATGAACAGGCCTCGGTAATTGATGTTTTAGAACTTAATAAATGAACCTTTTCATACTCACCATTTCACATTAAACCTGAGATTCCTGGGGACGTTGATGATGTCACTTAGATAGGAGGATACCCTACTAAGATTCTTTAGTAAGATTCTCACTCCCTCTCTTTTTCTTCCATCACGTCTTCAGATTCCGATGGCGACGTTCGTCCTCTTCATTGACACCCTCACCTGGGAGATCCATTTCGACCCCGACCATCAGTCTTACCATTTTGAGGGACACTGCTCCGTCAGAGTCTTTATGTCGAGGAAGACCATTTGCACACCCTGTGCTTAGCTACCGTTTCTCTCCAACTTCCCCATACAGTGATGATATGGTTTTTGAGTGTGCTCGTATGCACGACGAAAAGATTCTTCGTATGTACACCACTGCGTCTGCCGTTCGCGATTTTCTGGACTATGTCCCCTACTCGAGGCAATCAAAGACGACCCATTAGAGGACTCATCTACCCACGTGTATTCGAAAGTTCTGCCCCTACTCCTCCACGGATGAGGGAGGGTAGTGAGGAGATGGTCACTGTAACATCCTAATTTTTAACCCAATACTCCAGAACATATTCAGGTTAATCATTAGTCTGTTACGTCATAACTTCCTTATTACTTTAAAAATACTTAGCGGAAATACTAAATTTTTTTTTTTCTGAATTATAAAAGCAAAGTGAGAGCCGCACGACATGATAAATAATAAAGCACGAAGAGAAATAAAGCAAGCATCGCATAGCAACATGATATAAGCAAGTAAAGACACATCACAATAGAACTGAACTGCATATTTATATAATATTATATGATATGCCCACTCATGGAGAGTGGGGCTTAGTTTAGTACATCATGAACAGATAAATCTAAAAAGCAAATACAAAGGAAAGTATGGCGGAAAATATAAAAGCAACTCCCCTACCCAAGTGCAACTAAAAGGGATAACCTCTAAACAAAAGGAGGCCCATCCTCATCTAAGTGGTGTGTGCTTTACCCGGGTACTCCATCGGTCGTACGTCGCCTCCTACTGACATCCATCTCGCGAGCGAGGCACATACCCGGGAAACTGGGCGAGCTCCTCGGGCATAAAGAGGCGGAACGGGGATCGAGAGTGACCCCCGCGATGTGGCCATATCTCCGGTCGTCATGCGAGCCGTGGCTGAGTCACGGTATCCTCACTGCCCTCCCTCATCAGTAGTGGAGTAGGGACGGGTCCTCCGACAGATCGGTCTCCGAGAAGTAAGTCCAGGGCACGTAGTCGGGATAGTCACGCATGGCTGAGGCGGCGGTGTGCATGCGGAGAACTCTCTCATTATGCGTACGCGCGTGCTCAAAAACCCGCTTGTCGTCGCCGTAGGGTGCTGTCCAGGAGAAGTGATGGGTATGCACGGGGTGAGCGAAGGGACGTCCAACGAACATGAAAACTCGCACCGTGCACTGTCCCTCAAAATGGTATGATCCGTGATCCGGATCATAGTGCACCTCCCATGTCGGGGTGTCCACAAAAACCACGAACGTCGCCATCTGAGGACGTGATGGAAAGAAAGAGATGGAGGAGTGAATCATGCTAAAGAATCTCAATAGGGCCTCCTACTACCTAGGTGTCATCATCTACGTCCTCAGGAACCTTGGGTTTAGTATTTAAAACAAGTGAGCATGTATCAAGTCCATTTTTAAGCTTTAAAACATAATTAGCCAAGGTCTATTCATTTTAGCATGATTCTTAATGAAATGGATGAAATCATATTAAAGAATGTATGCATGGTTCTACTTAATGCAAGAAAATAATCACAACAATAAGAATATCATAATAGTGGCATAAAGTGGCAATTAAATTCTCATATGGGAAACTTTGTGACATAAACATCATACTTTACTTCCTCATAGGCCACCCTAAAAGACAATCGCTTTGGGGGTGCTCGGCTGAACCGGTGTCACCCAGAACGTGTCACATCTCTAGGTTATGAGCTCATACCTTAACTAGTTGTCACTAGTTCTTACTTATCAATCCCGATAAGCGTAACATAATCATAAACATAATCCCAACTTATCCAGTACGAGCTAGGGGGCATTTCTTGGGGGTGCTCGGCCGAACCGATGTCACCCAAGAATTCATCTTGGTACCGATGTCACATGAGTTCTCTGGAGGTGCTCGGCCGAACCGGTGTCATCCGAGAACTCATCTTAGTACCTCATAAAAATCTCATAGGTTTTCAAAAACTTTCTGAGTCCCTGAATTTGTCAGAAATTCGCGACATAAGCTAATGACATGCCGAATTTCTTCCAAATTCTTCTTTATGCGACATAAGTTATTCAAACATGCATCCTCCATCATAATTTTCACACACTCACATAATCATTCTCATGCGTTCACAAGCAACATTAAAAATTCATTATGCTCTTGGTCCTACGGTATCTTATGCTTTGACCCTTGCGGGCCTTAAACTTGTGATGTAATTAACCTATCATCTTCTATCAACCTTTCATGCACCTAAGAGTTCTCTTCTAATAGATCTCATGATTATTTATGCTCTCTATTAAATCTGTACAACATCATTCCTTAGGGGCAGCATTATAATCTTATAATTGCGGGGTTCTAGAACTTACGTTTTAGACCCTTTCTTGGTTCTGTCTTCGCCTAAGACGCTATAAGTTCGACCTAAACCAATTATGAGACATTCCTATGTCTAAGAACTAATTATAAGCCATGTTCTCTACATTATAAGGTTGCTGGATAGATTCTAAAAATTAAATGTTCTAAGAGTTCTAGAATTGCGGTTTTATGGTTTCCTAGTTACTAGTTTCTCTATAGGTGCTAAAATTCAATCCTACTTCAATTGTAACCAAATTTTTCATGATTAAACAATCCTAATCTGATTATATTCCCATTGAAACAGTTTGGGCAGTGTCCAAAAATAAATGGGTTAAAACTATGCTAAATCTTAACTTTACGATTTTTCTAGAAAGCTAGTTTCTCTCCTATCATGCATAGAAATGTTCCTACTTCAACATACATAATTTTCACACATTCTAACACATCAAAACATCATCATACAGCAGCAAACTTATCATGGAAGAACCGAAACATTAAGTCCCAAGAAGATGCATAACTTGATATTTTTAAAACACATAAGTTGCTAGTTTCTCTTGGAATCACTTTTAGGATTCCTAAGACTCTTTTGCAAACCATTTTATTTCCTAAAAGAGACTAAAAACATCCTTAGGTCAATGAACACTTAATCCCTCCTTAAAAGAGAATTAAATTCATAAATCTTGTTGGTCTTAATCTCATAAACTTCATGAGGTTTTAAAGAGAATCTTAAAACTTAGATTGTTGGCCCTTGTAGCTAGATGAATCTCCTTCCAAGTTCATCATCACTACATGGCCGAAATTATGCATTCAAAGAATGCTTCCACATTAGACTTTAACTTGAGATAAAATAGGCAAGTCTTTGAGCTCTAAGGTCTTTAGGTGATGACATAATTTAAACATGCTATGCACCTTATTTTTATCCTTCATTACAAAGTAAAGTGAGAGCTTAAAGTAAATATGCAAGACTTGAATATAAATATGCAAGGCTTGAAATAAATATGCGAGACTTGAAATATAAATATGCAAGGCTTGAAATAAATATGCAAGGCTTGAAATATAAATATGCAAGTTCATTTCTTTATTTTAGTGGTCTAGGCCCAGCAACAATCGACTTTAAGGCCGAAATAGAAAGGCTTATGTTCTTTAGTGATGAAAAGTAAATATGCTAGACAAGAATGTAAATATGAGGTGCAATCCGTTCTTTATCCTTTAACTTTAGGTGATGGCTTGGGAAAATAAATATGAATGCAAAGCTCAAAGTAAATATGTAATGCATAAGCTTGAATTTAAATATGAATGCTAGTCCATTTTATTTCTTATTAGAGCTCATACAAGACTTTAGAGGAACTTAAACCTTAACCCAAACTTATCATGACAAGATAAAGTAAAGACAAGAGTGAACCTCAAGGGTTCTTTAAAACACAAAGTTTATTTTCTTGAAATGTGGTCATGAATAACATTTTTATTAAAACTCAAGCTCTAGAGACCTCATTGTGATGAACACATAGTCATCACCTAGAAGCTCTCATCATCAAGCCATTGTGAGCCTTATTGGCCAACATGGTCGAAAACTTGAAGGAAGAAAAGGAAAGGGGACCAAACTTTTAAGAAGAAAAAGAAACATTTGAAACTCTAGAGACCATGATCTTGATGATGCATTAACACCATCATCATGAGTCCTCATCATTGAGTTCATGTAACCATTTTAAAACATCATCAAGTGAAAGGTTTCAAGGTTCAAGAAGAAAAACTAAAAACATCTTTAGCTTAAGAACAAAGATCAAGCTTTAGAGATTGTTCAAGTGATGAACATCATCATCACGAAACCTCATCATCAAGCTCTCATTCCTTTGCTCTCAAACGCCCATGGCCGAAATGATAAAGGGAAAATGAGGGGGAGAGAGGTTCTAAAAAGACTCAAGAGAAACCATAAACACATAACTAGAGATGGAACTTAAATAAGGAAAATACTTGAAAGAAAATTCCTACCAAGTGATTTGGAGATTGGGATGAGAGAAGAGGATGAAGAACTTGAAGAACTTGAACACTTGAACTTGAGAGAAAAAGGAAACTTTGAAGTGCTCTTTGAAAACTTACACTTAGCAAATGAACCCAAAATGATGCAAGTTCACCCAAGCATACTATTTATAGAGAAATGAAACAAATGCAAGGTGCAAGGAGGCGGCCAAGGATGAGCAGCCCCATGAGTTCCATGAGGTGAGATGTTGTGATCTTGAGGCATGGTGAGGTATGGTTCAAAGTATGGTGAGGTATGGTTCAAGGTATGGCTCAAGCATGGTTCTTTGAGTGAGAAACAAATAAACATGTGTTGTAAAAGAGAGAGAGAGGGCCGAATTTGCATCAGCCATGGGGAGGGTTTTCTTGCATTTTAATTGTGGTTTAGAGTTGTGTTTAGGTGTACTTTGATTAGGACTAAGATTAGGAATTTGTAAGAAAGTGTTTAGATGAGAAAATGGGTAATCAAGGTTGTCAAGACACATTTAAGGAGTGTTCTTGCATCATTAGTGAGTTATAAACTCATTTTAGTGTATAAACAATTCTAGACACAATTCCTTGATTTAAGGAATTGGAGAGAGAAAACACTATTCAAGATTCCAAGAGTGAAATCTTGAGTTTTAGAAAGGAGATTTAAATCTAATTTAAGAAATCTTAGGTTCTAATTAATTTTAATAATTTATTTTGACTCTAGATTAATCATGAAAATTAATTAATCTTCGATTAGAGCCTAATATTGCTTAGGTTTGCTTAATTACGTCATTAAGCTCAAAAACACTATTCTAGGGGCAAAATCGTAATTTTACACTAAAACTTCCCGGGACCACCGGGACTCAAACAGATGCTTTGAAACATGTAAAAACATGGTTTTAAACCTCTGGGGAAAGTTTCGGGCTCAAACGGCACCTTTACCCGCGTAAAAACGCTATAGGGGTATTTTGGTCATTTTGACCCGAAACTGCAGAAAATGAGACTTTCGCCTCCGGAACCACTCAAGGGTCATTCAATCTCCTTCAAACATTGAGTTGGCCCTTCGAGAACTGTCATGTTAGCCATCCTCGAATTCCGGGCCGAAAATGACCTCAGGGGCATTTTGGTCATTTTCCACTCAGACAGAAAATCGGGGCGTTACAGTCACCCTGCCGAGGTTGGCACGGAGGCCAGCCATGCACCCCCGGTGTGGAGCCCATGTCCAGTCACTTTGTGAGCCCACTCCTAATGGGGTTCGCCCATGGATCGGTTATGTTTAACCCTTCCAGGGCCAGTAGCAGTAGATTTCTTGGAGGGTCATTAGGGCATACACCATTACTAGTTTAGGATAACCTTCTTTTGCTTTAGAGGTTATCTACCTTAGGTGCACTAGGTAAGCATGTTTCTTTTGTATTTTCCTTTCCGATGTATTTGTATTTTCATGTGGTACTAAACTTAATCCACCTCTCATGGGAGGGTAGGATATTATGTATTTAACTATGGTGTGCTAATGGATGTTCTTTTTATGGAGCCTAGCTGATGTTTCTGTTTTATGTTATTTTTACATGCTATGCTTTATGATTATCAATCGCTTATGTTACGCATGGCTTACGTTTTGTTTTTGTTTTCAAAAAAAAAAAATTGGCTCGTATTTTCATTTAGTTTCAAAAAAAAAAACTAAAAACAAAGAGTGATATCTAATAATCAACTAGAATACATCCTAGGCATGTTGAGTTAATTATTAGGGTGTTACATTTAACATCATCCAAACACTCAACCAAAATTACTATATCAATATCCATATATCATCAACCAATAAAATGAAAAATTTCAATTTAAATCAGTAATTAAAATAGAAAAATGAATTTGAAGAAGAAAATGGTCAAAAACCCTACTCTTTAAAGCTTTAGAGATCTTGGCTCCAAAGGATACTCTAAGATTGATCCCTTCCACTTTAAAGCTCCCAAATCAATTACAAATCCTTCCTAAATTAGTGAGGTGTAAGATAGCAAGGTAAGGATTGGTGAGGAATTGAGATTTTAATTAGTTAGATTTGTAGGGATTGAGGCGTAGAACAAGTTTTGTGAAAGAATCTTGGTGTTTTAGTGAATTTGAGCTAGGATTTTTGAAGCTTGAAGCTTGTTAATAGAGATTTGAGAGGAAGAACAATGGAGGGGCTGTGTTTTCTGCCTCTTGGCCAAAAATGAAGATGATAAAGTGAAAAGGTTGGTGGTTTTATGTTTATCCTAGTCTAGGTGTAGTAATTATGTAGGTAAGGTTTGAATTTCTTTCTTTCTCTTTAAAAAAGGAATTAAATGAATGGCTAGGATCATTTTCTTGGTCAAATAATGGATCTTGGCCATCCACATGGCTTATGATAAATGACTCATTTTAACTTGGTGAGTAAGTAGCTTTCTCAATGTTAAAATCGCATACCGAAATTCCATCGAACGAATGAGATATTGACACCCAGGTAAAATAATAATAAATGATAGGCTATAATTAAAACTTTCTTTTCAAGTTTTAATCGTTGCCATTCACTTGGCATAAAGTGTTTAGTAAAGGTTACTTGGCCACTAAGTAACTTGTATGGTATTAGAAACTACACATCAAAACTTTACCGAATAGGTAAAACATGATACCCGGGTAATCAAACATTGCTCGAAAATTAATTTCGGGTATCAAATCTTCATTTCTAACTATTTCTAACCTTGACCCCATCTTTTCTCAATTCTGGGCATCTTTCGATCTCAGATCTTGGGTTTATCAAGACTACTATTGTTTTATTTTAAGCATAAGACAGACTTAAGCATATTTTCTGATCATTGTGAGAGTAGATGTTAAAGAGAAAGGTAGTTAAGCTATGGATAAACAAATAGCTTGATCATTTGTCAAAATAAAGGAACTTTCTGAATATTCTCATGCTTGAAAACTTAACAAGTAAAACTTTTGATACTTTATCTTTACAAGATCTATTTTTAGCAAGTCTTAATCCAATAAGAAACTTTGAAAAGAACGATCAAAGGTATATAAGAAAACGAAGCAGAGCATTCATAATATTTGAAAAGCAAAATGAAACTTACGTAGTTTCTGATGCTCAGAGAAACCATAAGAGAGATAAGATCAATATATTGCTATCTAGGTTTCTAAAGCTCGTATAGGGATCAATCCCTGAATTAACAAGAAGGAGCTTTTGAATTGAGCTATGAAACTTTTCTCATAAGAAACAGATTATGAAGAACATTGTTTTCAAAAATAGAAGATGCATGATCCTTTTTGAAACAGGTTTTGTGAAAAACAAAGAGCACATTACTCTATGAGAGATTTCTGAAGCTTGCTTACAAATCTTGGTCTCTTTATCATATGTAAACGTAGGTCTTTGAAGACGAGTCAGAAACTATATATATCCAGACTTTGATCAAGTTAAGCATCGAACTTTAGAAAAGCATCTCTAAAGAGAGTAAAGAAAAAACAAATAATCTCATTATGTGTATCAAAACTCAGCTTATAAAATAGTATTAGAGCAATAGCTACTTTGTGCTCCTAAAGATACATGACCAAGACTAATCACACAAGAAAACATAAACTAATATCCAGCGTATATGATCAAACATGACAAGGCATACACATTCAAGATAAGAGGCATACATATGTCAAAGACATGTGTGATTGGCTGAGCTTAGATAGAGCATTTGATATGAATCAGAGCTTATTAAAAAAACAAAATAAGAAGCATGATAAAAAAAATGCGTCAAAACATATAAAATAAGATAGATATAAATGAGATACATTACAACTAAAGAAGATCATGATCAAATAAACTTTTATAAACAAAAAAATGGTCAAGGATATACAAAGAAAAGAAGTTATACTAAGAAATATGCTAAAATAAAATTCTCAGGGGCTCCCCTTAGCATAACTCCCCCTCAGCTTTGCATAACTCCCCCCGAGTCCTTGATACAGATTTTCTTCAATCTTTATATATTTCCCTCCTTTTGGCATCATCGAAAAGAAGGTGTGCTAGAAACACATGCTTTATCTGCTAAAGCATTTGGAGTTGAAGATCTTCCATCTATCTTAGTTGAGCACCATGAGTAGCCAAAGTAGATTTAAAACTATCCTTTTTAGAGGAAATTTTTCTCAGATTCCTCAAGATGACCTGATAGTGCAAAGATGCCATTGAGGGTGGAGGTGGCAAATGGATAGGAGCCGGAGCAACTCTTGGGGATGGCTTTGAAGAAGGTGTAAGAATATCAAGTGGTACCATCTCCCCTAATTGAGGCGATCTAATCCTAGAATCATCTTGTACAGCTGGTGGAGGTGATGAAGGTCCTTTAGGAGCTGTGGTAGGAGTGGCAGTGGCAGAAACTGAAACAAGAGGAGCAGGAGAAGGCTTGGCAACAATAGCAACTATCATTTGGTTCAAGGAAGGAGTAGAAGCATTTTGTTCAGGAGCAGAGACAGCAACATCCTTCCCCAAAGAAGCTTCAGGAGCTCTAGCAATTTCTTCTTCTACTTGAGTGATACGGATGCAAGGAAGAGGTTAAGGCATCATAAGAACAATTTCCATTTGAGGTTTAGATGCTTCTTCTTTATGTTCTTCCATAATTGGTTCCATATTGGAAAATACCTCATTAATAAAGAAGTGTTGTCCATCTATCTCCTTTTCGTTTGATTTTTGCTTTGGTTCTTTAGACTTTGACATGATTTTTAGGACTTGGCTAACAGTCATGAAGTCCTCTAAGACATCAAAAGATGACTCACCTGAAATAGTAGGAGTAGGTCCAGAAGTATACCCATGTTGTTGACCCATAGGTTGAGAAGGTAGCTCTTCGATAACCACAAAGGGTTCAGGAACAAAAATTGCCCTTCTGCTGCTTGAGCCCTGAATTTCTTCAGTTTCCTTTCTTTTTCTTGCTTCGTCAAGCTTTCTTTTATCTTGTAGAATCCTTTACTCCTTAAGAAAGAGGTCAGCCTCCTCATCATCATCAGAAGGCTATGCTTCTCTGGTTGCTACAGTGGCATATTCTACTTCACTCATATCCTTCAGAATGAAAGCAGCTCCTTAAATAGCTTTAGGTAGAGACTGTCTCCTTTTCTTGAATTTTCTTTTGAATAGGGAGCCTGTTTAGTCTGCCCTAAGGAAGCTCGCTTTCTGAGGCTTCTCCCTCTTTGTTATGCTGCTGTTGTGTTTTTGAAAGCATTTGTTTCTTGGTTGATTTGCTCTTCCTTTTTTGAAGAAGTTTTGATATAGCTTCCTCAGACTCCTTTTCAAAGAATGTCTCTTCTTCTTTATTAGATCTCTTTGAACTGCTTTCAAAGAGAATGATGACTCTCTTAGCCTTTCTTTTCTTTTAACCTTCTTCTTCCTTTTTCCTTTTAGTAGTTTTTCTTTTCTAGTCTTATTTCCTCAACCAGATGGCTTGACTTCTGTAAGCTTGCTTTCTGAGGAAGTGATTGAGTCTCTTTCTTATACTTGAAGGAGTTAATGGTGTAGTCAATTCCTGGAACACACTCAAACTATTCTTTAGTAAGAGGGTATTGGACGTATTGAAAGACTTTCGTTAGCAGTATTCCATAGGGTACAGCTGCGGTTATTCTTTTGTCTTTGATAATGGCACTAAGCATGTAGTCTATTATCAGTTTAGCCAAGTTTACTTTCTGTTTGCTCATCAGATAGAAAAGTAACATACAGCCCATTCCTATTAAAACATCAGTGCTTTCTCTCCTAGGAAGAATAGTAAATTGAACAACAATGAATACTTTTCTTACCCTAGAGCTAAGTAGGGCAGTGGTAATATTACCAGGTTTATATCTTGTGGAATCAATGAGGTATTTTGATACTTCCTCAGCACTTAGCCGAAGAGAGTTTGTGTAACATCCTAATTTTTAACCCAATACTCTAGAACATATTTAGGTTAATCATTAGTCTGTTTCTTCATAGTTCTCATTTAACTTTGAATTACTTAGCGAAAAATACGGGTAAATTTTTTTTTTTGAAATAAAAGTGAGAGTCGCGTGATACGATAAGCGGTACACCATGTAAAGTAAACAAATGTCTCACAACATCATAACATAAGGCACACCATGAGTAACACTGAAGATCATCTCATATATATATAATTTGCCCACTTATAAGTGTGGGACTTAGTTTAGTACAAGGAAAGTACAGGAAAGGAAATACAACATAAATGTAAGCATGATCTACTCCCCTACCCGAGTGCACCTAATGGGATAACCTCTAAACAAAAGAAGGATTATCCCCATCTTAGTGGTGTGTGCTCTAACCGGGTACTCCATCGGTCGATCGTCACCTCCTACTGACGTCCGTCTCGTGAACGAGGCAAGTATCCGGGAAACTGTGCGAGCTCCTCGGGCGTAAAGAGGCGGAACGGGGATCGAGAGTGACCCCCGCGGTGTGACCGCATCTCCGGTCGTCGTGCAAGTCGGGGCTGAGTCACGGTATCCTTCGCCTCCTCATCAATGGTGGAGAGAGGCGAGCTCTCGCTATCACGGATGAGTAGGCGGGTCCTCGGACGGTCGGTCTCAGAAGTAGGTCCGGCACGCATGTCGGGATAGTCTCGCATGGCTAAGGCGGCGGTGTGCCTGCGGAGCACTCTCTCGTCATGCGTACGCGCACGCTCAAAAACCCGCTCGTCGTCGCCATAGGGTGCAGTCGGGGAGAAGCGATGGGTGTGTACGGGATGAGCGAAGGGGCGTCCTACGAACATGAAAACCCGCACCGTGCACTGCCCCTCAAAATGGTATGACCCGTGAGCCGGGTCATAGTGCACCTCCCATGTCAAGGTGTCCACGAACACTACGAACGTCGCCATCTGAAGACGTGACGGAAAGAAAGAGATAGAGGGAGTGAGAATCTTGCTAAAGAATCTCAGTAGGGCCTCCTACTACCTAGGTGTCATCATCTACGTCCTCAGGAACCTTGGGTTTATTTATACAAAGTGACTGAGCATGTATTAGGTTCATTTTAAACTTTAAAATATATTTTAGCCAAGGTCCATTCATTTTAGGATGATCTTAATGTCATGGATGCAACATATTAGAAAATGTATGCATGGCACTACCTAATGCACATACATAAAACATAACATCAAGCATCATCATTCTTGGTGGCATAAAGTGGCAATAGTAACATTCATATGGGACAAAACTTAGTGACATACTCATAATCATGAAACTTCTCTTCCTCATGGGTCACCCTAAAAGACAATCGAACTAGGGGTGCTCGGCCGAACCGGTGTCACCCAGAACGTGTCACATATCTAGGTTATGAGCTCATACCTTAACTAGTCGTCACTAGTTCTTACTTACCACTTAACGATAAGTGTATCATAAATCATAAATCCCGACTATCTGAGTACGGGTTAGGGGGCAATTCTCTTAGGGGTGCTCGGCCGAAACGGTGTCACCTAAGAGTGTAAAATGGTACCGATGTCACATGAGTTCTATGGAGGTGCTCGGCCGAACCGGTGTCATCCTAGAACCCATCTTAGTACCTTAATTTTCAAAATCTCTTTAAGTCCCCAAATTTATCGGAAATTAGTGGCACAACGGTCATTACAATCAATTTCCTTCCAAATTTGCTTTATGCCACATAAACATATAACCTCATAAATTCCTCATATGAATAACATCATCATCATTAGCATACTTCATGCATCATCATAAAATATTCAAACGCTTACCCTTACAGTAGCTTATGCTTTGACCCTTACGGGTCTTAATCTTGAGATATAGTTCTCTACATCCGTCATTCATATTTTAAGCACCTAAGGCTCATAATTAAACATCATTCATAATCCTCTCATTTTACTTTTAAATCTGAATGGCATAGGGTGGAAATCCTAACATGTGAATACGGGGTTCTAGAACTTACGTTTTAGACCCTTTCTTGGTTCCGTTTTCACCGAAGGCGCTATGGATTAAATCTAAATCAATTATGAGGCATTCCTATGTTTAAGGACTAATTATTAATCATGTTTACCATGTTGTAAGGGTGCTGGACAGAATCCAGAAAATTAAATGTTCTAAGAGTTCTACATTTGCATTTTTACGATTTTCTAGTTACTAGTTTTCCCGTAGGTGCTAGAATTCAATTCTAACTCAAATGATACCAAGTTTTTCATGTCTAAACAATCTAAATCTGATTATGTCCCCATTAAAACAGTTTGGAAAAGTTCCATAAACAAATGGGTCAAAACTATGTTAAATTCTAGCTTTATGGTATTTCTAGTTAGCTAGTTTCTTACCTATCATGCATAGGATCGCTTCTACATCATCATATGATATTTTCACACATTCCAACGCATCAAAACATCATCATACAGCATCACACTCAACACATCAGAACCGAAAACATTTAACTTAAATGAGGGAGTTAAATTGACATTTCTAGGTACATAAGTTAACTAGTTTCTCTTGGAATCGATCTAGAACTTCTAAAACTCTTTGCAAAACATTTTAATTCATCAAGAGGCTAAGTGAAGCCTTAGGTCACTGACCAAAACATATTCCATCCCCTAAAGATAATAAAATCACAACTTGTGATGACATAACCTTATAAAGATTTGTAAAGCTTTAGGGAAAACTTAAAACATAGACTATTGGTCCTAGTAGCTAGATGAAAACTCATTGCAAGTCCATCATCACTACTTGGCCGAAATTATGCATTCAAGGAATACATTCACATATAACTTTAACTTGGAATGAAATGGGCAAGTCTTTGAGCTCTAGGTTCTTAAGTTATGACATAAACTAAACGTGCTCATGCTTTTCGTTTTTAATCTTGCTTACAAAGTAAAGTGATGACTTAAAATTAAATATGCAAGGCATAACTTAAACGTGCAAGCTTGAAGGTAAATATGCATGGTTCCATTCTTTATTTTAGTGCTCTTGGCCCAACAACAATCGACTTTAAGGCCGAAATAGATAGGCATTCGAGAAATTAATTAGATGGTAATGCAAGTTCAATTCTTTATTTTAGTGCTCTAGGCCCAACAACAATCGACTTTAAGGCCGAAATAGAAAGGCTTTGAGAATTAAATTAAGTGATGATACAAGTTCCATTTTAATCTTTATGTTCTTAGGTGATAGCTAGAAAGCAAAGATGCATAGCAATAATGTAAATATGGATGTAAGCATAAAATAAATTATGCAAGTTCATTTTATCTTTCTAGAGCTCTTAACAAGACTTTAAAGGAATTTAAACCATAACCCAAACTCATCCAAACAAGGTAAAGTCAAGCTTAGAGTTCTTTAAAACTTAACATAATATTTTTAGGAAATCAAACCATGAAGCTTAGAAAATTTAAGGAAATGACCGAAATCATCAAGAAGAAAAAGGAACATTTTAAAACTCTAGAGTTCATGATCTTGGTGATATATTAACACCAACATCATGAGTCCTCATCATTGAGTTCATAGAGCCATTTAAAAACATCATCAAAGCTAAAGTTCTTAAGAGTTCAAGAAAAGAAAAACTAAAAACATTTTTGCTCAAGAACAAAGATCAAGCTCTAGAGTTTGTTTCAAGTGATGAACATCATCATGAAACTCTCATCATCAAGCTCTCATTCCTTTGTTCTCCAAGGCCTATGGCCGAAAATGAAAAGGAAAAAGGAGTGGAAATGAAGTTCTAAAGAGAAACAAGAGAAACTATGAACATCAAGCTTGAAACAAGAACTTTAAAGAAAAGAATACATGAAAGAAAATCCCTACTTGGTGTGATGAACTTGAAGATGGAAGAAGAAGATGAAGATGATGAAGAACTTTGAAGAGCTTGAAGAACTTGAAGAACACTAGAACTTTGAGAGAAAAGAAAAGCTTTGAGTGTTTCCTAAGCTTTGAGTGTTTCCTAAACTTAGCAAATGATCTAAAAGTGGTGCAAGCTCCTCAAGGCATTCTATTTATAGATAAATGAAACAAATGGAGGGAGCTCATGGGTGAAGAGGTTTCGGCCATGAGGGTGCAGATTGGAGGCTTTCCATGAGTTCCATGAGGTGAGATAATGTGTTCTTGAGGTATGGTTCAAAGCATGGTGAGGTATGGCTCAAGGTATGGCTCAAGCATGGTTCTTTGAGTGAGAAAACAATTTAATATGTGTGGTAATTGGAGAGAGATGGCCGAATATGCATCAGCCCATGGGGGAGGTTTCTTTGCATTTTAATTGTGGTTTAGAGTTGTGTTTAGGTGTATCTTTGATTATGCTTAAGATTAGGAATTTGTAAGAAGGTGTTTAGGTAAGGTAAATGGGTAATTAAGGTGGTCTAGACACATTTCCTTGATTTAAGGAATTGGAAAGAGAAAACACTATTCAAGATTCCAAGACTAGGAGTCTTGAGTTCTAAAAAGGTATTTAATGTTTAATCTAAGCATTTTTAGGTTCTAATTAACTTTAATAAATTATTTTGACTCTAGATTAATTAGGGAAATAAATTAATCTTCGTTTAAAGCCTAATATTGCTTAGGTTTGTTTAATTACGTCATTAAGCTCAAAAACACTATTCTAGGGGCAAAATCGTAATTTTGCACTAAAACTGCCCGGGACCACCGGGACTTGAACAGAGACCTCTAGACACATGAAAACATGTTTTTAAACCTCTGGGGAAAGTTCCGGACTCAAACGGCCCCATTACCTGTGTAAAAACGCTATAGGGGTATTTTGGTCATTTTGACCCGAAACTGCGGAAAACGAAATTTTCGCTTCCGAAAGCATTCAAAGGCCATTCAATCCCCTTCAAACATTGAGTTGACCCTTCGAGGATGACCGAGTTGGTTACTGTAATACCCTATTCTTTTTAGAAATTAAATGAAGCTTTATTAATGAGAATTTTAGGATGTTGATAAATATGGAAATGATGAGACTAACTCAAGGAAGCAAAAAAAAAAAAAAACGTGAATAGTATCTTATAGGCCCCACAGGTCCGCCGGAACAGCCGAAATCCTAGAATTGGGCCCCGGAGATGCCCAAAATTGAGAAATTATAAGATTATGTTTAGAAATAGGTAGGAATAATGATTTCATACCCGAAATTATTTTTCGGGCAATATTTGATTTCTTGGGTACACTGTTTCGCCCCTTTGTAGAAATTTCAGTGTTCGATTTCTAACACCGAAAACTAGTTAATATCTGCAAATAATGAAGTATATCCACTTGAATACCAAGTGAATGGCTAGGATTTCATCTTGGATGAAAGATCAAATCCTGGCCATTGATTTTAAACCCTTTTAATGGAAAGAAATTATATTTTATTTTTTCAACCAATCAAAACACTCCTTAATAGATATACTTAACCCACCTAATCACATCTTTTTCATCATCATCCTCGGCCAAGTGAAGAGCAGCAGCAAAACTCATTCCTTCTTCATCCAAAAACCTTTGCTAACCTTGAAAATTTCAACCTCCAAAATCCTAGACCAAATCTTGCTAGAATCAAAAACTTCCTTAAGCAAACTTGTTCTACACTTCAACCTCTACAAATATAACCGATTAGATTTTTCAAAACCTCACTTTAGTACCTCACTCAGCACTGATTAGTGGAGGATCTAGGTGTGTTTCAAGAGTTTTGGGGTGGAGAACATCTACCTTGAAGTATACAAAAGCTAAAGAAGCAT
This sequence comes from Dalbergia cochinchinensis, assembly GCA_031216125.1. NCBI lineage: Eukaryota > Viridiplantae > Streptophyta > Magnoliopsida > Fabales > Fabaceae > Dalbergia > Dalbergia cochinchinensis. The sequence goes on along the minus strand of CM062368.1, from coordinate 52,212,639 downwards.
TAGCTTCCAAGGGTAGGGTTTTATTTGTCTTCTTTTGTTTCAAAATTTCCTCTGAAAATTCTGATTGGTTTTGTCCTAAAATTTCTAATTTTATTGGTTAATCATATGTTGATATTGATGTATGAATTTTGGTGGAGTGTTTGGTGTGGTGGAAAAATCATTTACATCAAGAGAGACTTGGAATTAGTTTGCTGGATTTTCGGATTTCAACAAGGCAGAACTTGTTGACAAATTTTCTGGTGCAATTGTGTTCCATTTTATGGGCTATAAAAATTATATGTTGAAGGTAACATCCTGAGACAACCCCATGATTTTCCTTGGGTCATGTGAACGATTTTCTCTGCTTGAAAAAAATTCATGATTCTTGAACATTGTTGCTGGAAAATCCCGGTTTGAAGCAAGCAGCAAATTTTGTCGAATTTTCTAATATATCTAGAGATCTTAGATTCAGTTGAAACTTTTATGGGATGTAGTTACCATGTTAGGGGGTGTAACATCCTAATTTTTAACCCAATACTCTAGAACATATTTAGGTTAATCATTAGTCTGTTACTTCATAGTTCTCATTTAGCTTTGAATTACTTAGCGGAAAATACGGGAAATTTTTTTTTTGAAATAAAAGTGAGAGCCGCGTGATGCGATAAGCGGTAAACCATGCAAAGTAAAACAATCGTCTCACAATCATCATAACATAAGGCACATCATGAACATCACTGAATATAATCTCATATATATATAACTTGCCCACTTATAAGTGTGGGACTTAATTCAGTACAAGGGAAATACAACCTAAAACATAAACATAATCTACTCCCCTACCCGAGTGCATCTAATAGGATAACCTCTAAACAAAAGAAGGTTTATCCCCATCTAAGTGGTGTGTGCTCTAACTCGGGCCATCCTCGACCTCCTACTGGCGACCATCTCGTAATCGAGGCAGATATCCGGGAAACTGAGCGAGCTCCTCGGGCGTGAAAAGGCGGAGTGGGGATCGAATATGACTCCCAGGGTATGGCCGCATCTCCGGTCGTCGTGCACGCCTCGGCTGAGTCACGGTGGGCTCGCTATCCTCTCCAAAGTCCATAGGTATGGAGGGGGAAGACCCTTCGGAGGGTATCTGGGTGGCCGAGTCTTCGGAAGGATCCATCTCCGAGAAGGACGATGGGCAGCAGAGGCACATACTCGCGGTAGTCTCGAACGGCGGACGCGGAAGGTGGAGTATGGCGTAGCCTCTCCTCTCGGGGACGTGCGCGCTCGAACACTAGGTCATCACCAAAAGGTGAGACGGGGGAGAAACGATGGGAATGTACAGGGGGAGTGAAGGGTCGACCCATGAACATGAATACTCTAACTGTGCATCGACTCCACAAAATGGAATGACCGTGGTCCGGTCATGGCGCACCTCCCATGTCGGGGTGTCCACGAACACCACGAACGTCGCCATCTGAAGACGTGACGGAAAGAAAGAGATAGAGGGAGTGAGAATCTTACTAAAGAATCTCAGTAGGGCCTCCTACTACCTAGGTGTCATCATCTACGTCCTCAGGAACCTTGGGTTTAATTATATGAAATGACGGAACATGCATTTAGTTCATTTTAAACTTCAAAAATATACTTTAGCCAAGGTCCGTTCATTTTAGGATGATCTTAATGTCATGAATGCAACATAATGGAAAATGTATGCATGGCACTACCTAATGCACATACATAAAGCATAACATCAAGTATCATCATCGTTGGTGGCATAAAGTGGCAATAGTAACATTCATATGGGACAAAACTTAGTGACATAATCATAATCATGAACTTTTCTTCCTCATGGGCCACCCTAAAAGACAATCGAACTTGGGGTGCTCGGCCGAACCGGTGTCACCCGACCGTGTCATACATCTAGGTTATGAGCTCATACCTTAACTAGTCGTCACTAGTTCTTACTTACCACTTAACGATAAGCGTATCATAAATCCCGACTATCTCAGTACCGGGTGGGGGCAAATCTCTTAGGGGTGCTCGGCCGAACCGGTGTCACCTAAGAGTATAAAATGGTACCGATGTCACATGAGTTCTATGGAGGTGCTCGGCCGAACCGGTGTCATCCTAGAACCCATCTTAGTACCTTAATTTTCAAAATCTCTTTAAGTCCCCAAATTTGCCAGAAATTCGGCCAAACGGTCATTACACCGAAGTTTCCTTCCAAATTTGTCGGAAATTCGGCCAAACGGTGATTACAACGAATTTCCTTCCAAATTTGCTTTATGCCACATAAACATATAACCTCATAAATTCCTCATATGAATAACATCATCATCATTAGCATACTTCATGCATCATCATACATCATTCAAACGCTTACCCTCACGGTAGCTTATGCTTTGACCTTACGGTCTTAATCTTGAGATATAGCTCTCTAATATCCGTCGCTCATATTTTTATGCCCCTAAGGCTCATATTAAACATCATTCTTCATTCTCATGTTCATACTTAAATCTGAATAGCATAGGACATGAGTCTCTAACTTGTTTTTACGGGGTTCTAGAACTTACGCTTTAGACCCTTTCTGGGTTCCGTCTTACTTTGAGGCGCTATACATTAAATCTAAATCAATTATGAGACATTCCTATGTTTAAGGACTAATTATTAATCATGTTTATCATGTTGTAAGGGTGCTGGACAGATTCCAGAAAATTAAATGTTCTAAGAGTTCTACATTTGCATTTTTACGGTTTTCTAGCTACTAGTTTCCCCATAGGTGCTAGAATTCGATTCTAACTCAAATGATACCAAGTTTTTCATGTCTAAACAATCTAAATCTGATTATGTTCCCATTAAAACAGTTTGGATTGGTTCCATAAACAAATGGGTCAAAACTATGTTAAATTCTAGCTTTACGGTATTTCTAGTTAGCTAGTTTCTTACCTATCATGCATAGGTTCGCTTCTACATCATCACATGATATTTTCACACACTCCAACGCATTAAAACATCATCATACAGCATCACATTCATCACATCAGAACCGAAAAACATCTTGCCTCAATAAGAGAATTAAATTGACATTTCTAGGTACATAAGTTAACTAGTTTCTCTTGGAATCAATCTAGAATTTCTAAAACTCTTTGCAAAACATTTTAATTCATCAAGAGGCTAAGTGAAGCCTTAGGTCACTGACCAAAACATATTCCATCCCCTAAAAGAGATTGGAATCACAACTTATAATGACATAACCTTATAAAGAATTGTAAAACTTTAAGGAAAACTCAAAACATAGGCTATTGGTCCTAGTAGCTAGATGAAAACTCATTGCAAGTCCATCATCACTACTTGGCCGAAAAACGTACATTCAAAGTGTGGTTTGCATTGAACTTTAACTTGGAATGAAATGGGCAAGTCTTTGAGCTCTAGGTTCTTAAGTTACGACATAAACTAAACGTGCTCATGCTCTTCATTTTTAATCTTGCTTTCAAGGTAAAGTGATGACTTGAAATTAAATATGCAAGGCATAATTTAAACGTGTAAACTCGAAAGTAAATATACGAAGCATAATCTTAAACGTGCAAGCTTGAAAGTAAAGATGCAAGATTCAATTCTTTATTTTAGTGCTCTTGGCCCAACAACAATCGACTTTAAGGCCGAAATAGATAGGCATTCGAGAAATTAATTAGGGGATAATGCAAGTTCAATTCTTTATTTTAGTGCTCTAGGCCCAACAACAATCGACTTTAAGGCCGAAATAGAAAGGCTTTGAGAATTAAGTTAAGTGATGATACAAGTTCCATTTTAATCTTTATGTTCTTAGGTGATAGCTTGTAAATAAAGATGCATAGCAAGAGTGTAAATATGAATGCAAGCATAAAATAAATTATGCAAGTTCATTTTATCTTTCTAGAGCTCTTAACAAGACTTTAAAGGAACTTAAACCTCAACCCAAACTCATCAAACCAAGACAAGGTAAAAGTCTAGAGTTCTTAGAACTCAACATAACATATTTAAAAATCAAACATCTAGCATGAAAAGGAAAAGGTAATGGCCGAAACTTCAAGGAAAGAAAAGAAATGTTTGAAACTCTAGAATCCATGATCTTGGTGATATACAAACTCCAACATCATGAGACCTCATCATTGAGTCATTAGAACCATTTTGAAACAACATCAAAGTTAAGGTTCTCAAAAGTTCAAGAAAGGAAAAATCTAGAAACACTTTTGCTCAAGAACAAAAATCAAGCTCTAGAGTTTGTTTCAAGTGATGAACATCATCATGAAACTCTCATCATCAAGCTCTCATTCCTTTGTTCTCCAAGGCCCATGGCCAAAAATGAAAAGGTAAAGGAAAGAAATAGAAGTTCTAAAAAGAATCAAGAGAAACTATGAACTTTAAGCTTAGAACAAGAACTTTAAAGAAAGAACACATGAAAGAAAATCCCTACTTGGTGTGATGAACTTGAAGATGGAAGAAGAAAATGAAGAAGATGAAGAACTTGAAGAACTCCAAGAACTTGAAGAACACAAAGACTTTGAGAGAAAAAGAAAAGCTTTGAGTGTTTCCTAAACTTAGCAAATGATCTAAAAGTGGTGCAAGCTCCTCAAGGCATTCTATTTATAGAGAAATGAAACAAATGGACGGAGCTCATGGAGGAGAAGGTTTCGGCCATGAGGGTGCAGATTGGAGGCTCTCCATGAGTTCCATGAGGTGAGATAATGTGTTCTTGAGGTATGGTGAGGTATGGTTCAAAGCATGGTGAGGTATGGCTCAAGGTATGGCTCAAGCATGGCTCTTTGAGTGAGAAAACAATTTAATATGTGTCAAATGGGGAGCATGTGGCGAAAATGCATCAGCCCATGGGGAGGATTAGTTTGCATTTTAATTGTGGTTTAGAGTTGTGTTTAGGTGTATCTTTGATTATGCTTAAGATTAGGAATTTGTAAGAAGGTGTTTAGGTAAGGTAAATGGGTAATTAAGGTGGTCTAGACATAATTAAGGAGTGGTCTTGCACCATTAGAGGGTTAAACCCTCAATTTAGAGTTTAAACAACTCTAGACTCATTTCCTTGATTTAAGGAATTGGAGAGAGAAAACACTATTCATGATTCCAAGACTAGGAATCTTGAGTTCTAAAAAGGATTTAAGTTTAATCTAAGCAATTTTAGGTTCTAATTAACTTTAATAAATTATTTTGACTCTAGATTAATTAGGGAAATAAATTAATCTTCGTTTAGAGCCTAATATTGCTTAGGTTTGCTTAATTACGTCATTAAGCTTAAAAACACTATTCCAGGGGCAAAATCGTAATTTTGCACTAAAACTGCCCGGGACCACCGGGACTTGAACAGATACCTCTAGACACATGAAATCATGTTTTTAAACCTCTGGGAAAGTTAGGGCTCAAAGCGGCACCTTTACCGCGTAAAAACGCTATAGGGTATTTTGGTCATTTTGACCAAAGCTATGAAAACGAAATTTTCGCTCGAAAGCATTCAAAGGCCATTCAATCCCCTTCAAACATTGAGTTGACCCTTCGAGGATGACCGAGTTGGTTACCCTCGAGTTCGGGTCAGGAAATGACCTCAGGGGCATTTTGGTCATTTCCCTCGGACAGAAAAATCGGGGTGTTACAGGGGATCTCTATTAAAAATTTGGGGTTATTCTGGGTACTTTTTCTGTGTTTAAAAATTCAAGAACCGAAGTTGTGACTATCTTTGCTGAAATATTGAAGTGAGGCGATAAAATTGTGTGATTTTATTATCATAGTAAACGATGGGTTTATTCTTTGAAACTTTTATGGGAAGTGATAACACATTGAATTGTAATCAGAATTTTATTTTGAGTTGATTTAATCAATTGGTGGGGTCGAAAATTATGAGAGTCCTGATCTAAACTGTGAACAAGTGGTCTCTAACCACCAGATTGGAAAAGTTTAGTTGATAAGGTTAGAGAACACCGTTTGTTTGGAAATTTGTACAGGGCCTTTTACACACATTGACATGTCATAGAGAATTTTTATGGCTCTTAAATTCGCTGTTTGATAGGGAAATTAATTTTGAATTCTAGAGTAATAAATCTGCTGATTGCTGAAAACAAATAAGAATGTCTTGAACTAATGATAGAATGGCTTTAGATACAAGTATATATCATGTTAATGCATGCTAATTGTTTGAAAGAAATGTTGATGAGATATGGATGAGACTCCAACATAATCTGTATGCCTACCTGTGATCTAAGGCACCTTTGAAAGGAGAAGTACACTATGTGATTATTGTGAGGATAAAGGAAAAGAAAAGAAAATTAACATGACTTTTAGTTGTGCAATTTTTAACATATGGGAAAATAGAGACAAGGCTTATGTGGTTGAGCAGGAAAGACAAAAGTAAGAGCTTTCTGGGAATTTGATAAGTCGGTAGACGTATCGACATATAGGAATGAGCTCATGTCCTAATGGGAAATAGTTCTTGTGGAGTGATTCCACTACGGACATCACTTGATGTGGGATTAAGCCTTCCCTATGTTAATGAGAAAAAGAACAATGCACGAATTATTATTATACTTGTACTTGATTTTACATGATGTATATACCTTGATATTCTTTGTACATAGTTTTGCATGAGTATTCCCACATGAATGAGCTTATCAATTGTGTTTCACATTATACCGAGGGAATACCCTACTGAGGATTTTATAATATTCTCATCCCTACGGTTGCATTTACTTTGTGTTAATCAGATCCAGCAGATGCCGTCACTAGTATTTTACCTTGACTCGCCACAGTGGGTGTGGCATTATGATCCTGCTCTTGACTCTCTGTATGTAGTGGGTTACTCGCAAGTTCGGGTCTATGTGTTTTTCGCCGCTCTTTTAGTACATCAAGATTTACACTGACTTTGACCTGCTTTCCCTTATGATGGTGTGCCTCTCCACTTGGCACACCCAAAGTGATATTGATATCCCACCGCACCACCAGCTCCCCTCGGCAGATGATCCCTCTTCATCCTCGTCTTGAGACTGCACTCCATCGGAGGGTCCTGATGCCCCAGGCGGAGGTGAGGCTATCATGCCGATAGCCAACGGTTTCATCTAGTAGGACGTGAGACCTTCAGGGACTCATGATATGTATATAGTGGTAGTTTAGTACTAGTGACCCTCTAACCTGCAGATTTATCGTGTTAAATGTTGTGGGGTTTATTTCTGTTTGTACAAACTTTTGCTAGACCTCAACTTTGAGCAGGTTAGATTAGATACTGGAGGTGTTCCTTCCTTTTGTGAACTGAGTTCCTGATGAGCTTAGAAGTTAACCAGTGTAGTATCAGTACGGTGTACACATTGAAAACTTAGAAATGATGTTTATATATGTATATACGAGTTTGGCCATATATGTGTCTGAATTATTTGATTTCAATTATTTTCGACTAGTATAGATTGTGAATGTAAGTAATACTTTTCTAATTACTATGTTGATACTCGAGTAAAATATAGTATTTCGGAGGGTGTTACAGTTACCCTTGAGTTCGGGTCAGGAAACGACCTCAGGGGCATTTTGGTCATTTCCCTCGGACAGAAAAATCGGGGTGTTACAGTTTGACTAGTCTTCGTGAGCAAGACAAGTGACACCAACATCAAGCAGCCTGATAATAGCTGCCAAGTCTGACAATTCAATCCTATGAAAACATCTCTAATTATAGTGAAGAGAGTGGTTTGGTTCTTTCTTTCTAGACAGTTATAGAAAATAGTTACCATTCTTGGAAAGACTCTATATGAGATATCCAGAAAGTATTCCCATCCTTGAAATGAAAATACTTCCCTGAAAATTTGAACTTGGTTCAATAAGGCATTGCTTAGCCTTTTTCCAGGACCAATGGTCCTTGGGAGAAGTTTTCTTTATTTGCCTCATGCATATATGGCTCATTATATGTAACGCCCGGGGATTGCGAAGTCGGGGAGTGATCGCCGGTGCAAGAAGGTACGGACAAGGAGCGGCTCCTGGCAGACTTCGAAAGCGAAGGGGTACATGAATGAACCGATTACACACCCGAATGAGAGGGATCCTGAGATTGTATAGGTATGGGACTATACAGTTAACGAGGGCTTATATGAATTGATTTGTACTACCTATACCAACAAGATGCATCTTCTTTTCGGTAGCCCAAACTGAAAGAACTCCACAGTTAAGCATGCTTGACTTGGAGCAATTTTGGGATGGGTGACCTCTTGGGAAGTTTTCCTAGGAAGCGTGCGAGTGAGGACAAAGCATGCTGAAAAGACCCGTGTTGGTTTGTGGGGACAGTCGTCAATCCATAAAGCAGCAGGGGATGTTACAAATGGTATCAGAGCCTGTACCTCTCCCAGTACGGTGTGGTTCGGGGACGAACCAAGCGGAAGCTAGTGGGCATGTAACGCCCGGGGATTGCGAAGTCAGGGAGTGATCGCCGGTGCAAGAAGGCATGGACAAGGAGCGGCTCCTGGCAGACTTCGAGAGCGGAGGGGTACATGAATGAACCGATTACACACTCGAATAAGAGGGATCCTGAGACTGTATAGGTATGGGAGTATACAGTTAAGGAGGGCTTATATGAATTGATTTGTACTACCTATACCAACAAGATGCATCTTCTTTTCAATAGCCCAAACTGAAAGAACTCCACAGTTAAGCGTGCTTGACTTGGACCAATTTTGGGATGGGTGACCTCTTGGGAAGTTTCCCTAGGAAGAGTGCGAGTGAGGACAAAGCATGTTGAAAAGACCCGTGTTGGTTTGTGGGGACAGTCGTCAATCCATAAAGCAGCAGGGGATGTTACATTATACATGAGAAAAGCTCCCCGTCTTGAAGTATCTTTTTCTATCTCTCATCCTTCAGCCATAAGGAATGTTCACGAAAGAAAAGGAAAGTCAGTTAGGGTTTTATGAAGTAAGAGAGAGAGCAAGAGTAGCAGAGATGGAGCAAAGCAATAAAGAACAGAAACAGTTGCAGAAGTTGTAGTATACGATGATGTAGAAAGGATTTTAAGAGAGGGATGGTCGAAGGGTGGTTCAGTGTTTGAGGTTAGGAGTATGAGAAAAGGAAACTAGTTTTAAAAGATGAAGGCAAAGGTGAAGATGAAATGTAGGGGTTAAAGGGATGTGACATGGTTGAAGGTGAGGCGATGTGGAGAGAGAAACTCTGACAAAGTGGGTAAGAAAATCCCGCCTTTTCATATTTCTTTAGGAAAGAGAGTCTTCTAACTCTTGATTTATACTTTTCAAAGAAGTTACTTTCTAAGGCTTTAGGATTTACTTTCTGATCTCTAGAGGAACATTCGTAACTTTTTTCAAATTCTTTTTCTTTGCACTGAGATCAATTCCATTACTCACTGATCCTCAAGACCTTCTTTTGAATATTTCTACTTCTTTTGACTTATCCTTTTTCAAGCTTGGAAATCTGATTTCTTTCTAATGTTGATATGTCATTCCTCACAGAAATCTGTGGCCTTGCATACTAATATATCATAGTTGTTAGGAGGATGTGTACATACATGATTGCTTGATCTTTAGAGGAGAGTATAGAGAGACCACCCAGATAATTTTTATGCAGGAATGCTTATGTAAAAAAAAACTTAAAAACTTTTCAAAGACGGAAACAACCAAGAGATCCTTAGTTATAGATATTGTGAACACATCTTGATACAAGATCTTTAGTTGACATTTCTATTTACTAAGCATCCTTGTTTTCTTAAGCAAATGGAAGTTTTTCACAAACAGGCTTGAAAAGGAAGTGCTAATTGAGATCTTGTAAGGATAGAAAGCATGGAAAAGTACAAGAGGATTAGAAAACAACTTACCTTAAGAAATGATCTTGTACTTGATTCCTTATTCGCATCATCTGGGTTCAATGAACTTGGCATGTCTTTGGCCTTTCCTTTTTGATCTTTTCTCCTTGAATATATTTACTTACTCTAATGATATTAGATTCATCCAAATGATCCTTGATCTTTTTCTCAACATGATGATGTCTTAAGCATGAAGCTTAGACTTTGCCTTTCTCTTGAGCTTGGATAGCATATTCAGCATAGCTTCCTCCAAACTTTGACAGCTCAAAGCTTTTTCAACAAATATAGATAGCATAGTGGTGATGAAAGCATGATTGATAAAAATCCAAGGAATGACTTGGATTTCATAACCTAGGGAAACTCTCAGAACTTTGACAACGGAAGATAATTTTTAAAAACTGAACTATCATGAAGTTACATTGCATCCAAATCATTCAGCTTTTGTGTTGTCTTCAAGTCGCTCATGTTGTTTTATCAGAAAAATTTCTTTCTGATTATCTTGAATAGTGCAAGCATAATTTTCTGAAAGCCTGAGGTTCTAGAGCTCATTCTCTTAAGCTTCTGGCTTTCATCTACTGGCTTTCTGAAAACACCTTGAGATAGAAAATCTCAGGATATTTCTCAGCATAAACAAGATTATCAGCAAAGTCTTTCTTAAGCTTTTTCTTTATCATTATCATGAGAGATCCTTGAAAAGATTGACTTCCAGGAACTGTAACAACACTTAGAACTAGAATCTGATCTCTGGATGGATCAACATCGGAGTACTTCTTTTGATGTTTCGACAGAGAGATATATCAGAAATACCTACAAGGATGAAAATGACTTTTAGTACCCAGACTTTTATGGGTCCTTATTAATTAGTTTTAGATAAAGAGATTTTTCTGGCCTTTTAAAGGGAAATCCTTTTCAGGATTCATTAGTCGTGCAGGTATCTCTTTAAACCTATAGAAATAAAGGAGAAGAGGTATATATATATATATATCAGATGAAGTTGCATAGATCTTTCTTTTAATGATTCATCTGTATATCTCAATTTAGTTTCTTTGAAACAAAAGATGCTAACCATTTGTTACAAAAACATGGTTTTGAATATGCCTGAAAAAATAGGTCAGAACTTAAGATGCCATGAGATCCTTTTAAGAATTCAAAAAGAATTTCTGAAATGTTTATATACTCTTTGGAGGCTTCAAAAACATGTAACTTGAGAGGAGAAAACTTTCTTGGAGTGTTTCTCTATTTCAGCTTTCCAGCTTTAGACTAGACTTTCGCAAGTGTTCCTGGCAACCCTTTTTGAGTTGTAAATATATTGAGATATATAGATAAATGGCCTTGATGACCTTCTAGCAACTCATCTCAAAAGATAAAAAAATAAAAGAGGTAAGATGCACAAACATTTACCTCAAATGTCACTGATGAAGCTCTTCAGATATGTAGTACAAAATGGTAATAGGTCTTAACATAGCAACACTTTCTAATGAATACTTTCTAGATCACTAGCTCATTCTTCCTTTTTCCATAGGGATGTGATGGTGAAGAGTTGAACAGATACATGATGTGAGACATAGTTGCTATGAGCAAATGTTCTTTCTCAAGATGAACTTTGTCCTAATTTGTCATTCAAGGGATTGATGCCCTTGTGATATAGTCATTTCAGACTTGATGCATATTAAGTTCCTTTAATATCATGAACTGATTGTCTCGTATAGCCTTTCTTATGTAACACATAGTACATAAATAGCATTTACAGCTGTAGCTCAGGGCTTATATGAATAGAGACTTGACTTGATTGAGAAATTGAGTTTTTCTCCTTTGAAAGATACTTGTCAGTAGGTCTCTTTTGAGTCCCTTTCATCTTGTGAATGAACCGTGTCATGTCTTTGAGTCTTGTCAATAAAGGATCATCAGATATAGGCTGATCTTCCAGAGATGATATATGCCATTCTGTCCTTTGGATGTTTTTCCTCTGCAATCCTTGGATTGCTCATCCCCTTAGAGGCTTGGCACTGATACCAGTTATAGGTGGAGATGTGCACGAGAAGGGGGGTTGAATCATGCATTGATCCTTTTTCCTTTCTGAAGCTTCTAGAAAAGATTACTATCAAGTATAAAACTTGAAGTGTAGCGAAAATATAGTTAGTGGCTTTAGAAAGTTACTTTCTGAACCGTATTAAATGAAATACTCGGTGTTAAAAGAGATAGCATAAAAAGGTGCAGGATAAAAATATAACCGATTGATAAGATGACGAAGTAATGAGGGAAATAAAAAAGATTAGGGTAAGAGAGAAAGGACACAAAGGATTTTATACTGGTTCGGCCAACCATGCCTACATCTAGTACTCAATAACTATTGAGATTCCATTATAACAACTACTTTCTTAACCTGAGAAAGTAAAGATGGATAATCTTTTCATTAGCCTTCCCAAGCTATGATCTAAGGATTTCAGAAATCACCTGTAACCAAGGATTTAGAGTAGTTCTGTACTAGCCTCTCCAAGCTAACATGAGTAGTTTTGACTTTGGCCTCTCCAAGCTGCAAGTAGTCTTGACACTAGCTTTTCCAAGTCCAACTGAATAGCCTTGACACTGGCCTCTCCAAACCCAACCGTGACTGACAAGCAACTCCTTCAGCACATCGCAAGTTGTAACACCATAAAAATTATCTAAAAATTAATTTGATCTTTATCAATCATAATTTAAAAAATTTGATAGTTTGAACAATGATGAGGACAATCCAATGGATTTGTAAAAAAAAAAAATGTAAATAGTAACTTGTAGGCCCCACAGGCCTGTCAAAACAGCCGAAATCCTAGAATTGGGCCTTAGAGATGCCCAAAATTGAGAAATTATATGATTATGGTTAGAAATAGGTAGAATTAAAGATTTTATACCCGAAAATATTTTTCGGGCAATGTTTGATTTCTCGGGTACACTGTTTTACCCATTCGGTAAAATTTCGGTGTGTAATTTTTAACACCGAAAACTAATTAGATCTCTACAAAAAAGAATGACCTTATCTCTTTACACTAAATGAATGGCTAAGATTCAATCTTGAATTACAAGGTTGAATCATAGCCATCCAATATATTTTCTAAGATTAGGATTTATCTAGTTATGACATAAAATATTCAACCATTTATTACAAGATAAATATGACCAAACTTCTTCTCCAAGACATTTTTCATCCTTGGCAGAAACCACACAGCAGAAGCTCCATTTCCTTCTTCTTCAAAACCTTGATTTCAACCTCAAAAATCCTAAGCCAAACCTTGATAAAATCAAAATCTTCCTTCACCAAAATTGTTCTACACTTCAACCTCTACAAAAATAACCAATTTGAATCTCTAAAACTTATCTTACTACCTCATCCTTCACTATTTTGAGGAGGGTTTGGGTGTGTTTTAAGAGCTTTGGAGTGAAGAATTTCCATCTTGGAACAAGCTAGAGACAAGGATACAATAGCTCCCAAGAGTAGGGCTTTACTTGTTCTCTTTTCTTTCAAAATTTGTTTTTAATTTCTCTGATTGGTTTGGCTAGAAATTCTGGATGTATTGATTGATGATAGATAGATATTGATGTTTTAATTTGGTGGAGTGTTTGGATGATGTTAGAAATCATCTTTGTTAAAAGAGATTTTGAGCCATGTTGCTGGAATTTCGGTTTTTGTACAGGCAGTATTTGTTCATGAATTTTCTGGGCTTGTTGTGGGCATTTTCGTGAGCTGGAAAAAATATATGTTGGAGCTAACATCTTGAACTAGTCCCATGAATTTTCTTATGTTTTGATTTTGAGTCAAACTGCCTTAGAAAAATCAAGAACTGAAATTAAGCATATGCTGCCTAAAGTGTTGGAATAAAAGCTGTAAATTTTGCTAATTTTGTTACCATATCAAATGATAGAATTATCATTTGAAAGTTTTACGGAGTATTAGAGACATATTTTGGTTTTACCAGGATTTTTATTTTTGAATTTTCTGGATTCAATTGCTAAGGTTAAAAATTATGAATTTTGGTTCTTGAGCTGAGGTTGAGTGGTTTCTGACCACCAAATTTGTCTAATTTTGTTAACATAGTTAGAGAACTCTAATTACCTTGAAATTTTTACAGGACCTTGGTGACACATTGAGGTGTCCTTAATAATTTTTATAGCCTCTGAATTGATTGTTTGATTGTTTGATGTGTAAATAAAATTGTGCTACAATGGTGTGAAATCTGCCCAATTGCTGGAAATGAGCCAAAGACTTGAATTGATAATGTAATGGTAGTTTGGTTCTAGTATGACATGAGTACCTGAATATGAATATGAATAATTGAGCATGTGAGCTTAACAATGAGGTTAGGTATACATGGATATGAATGCTTATTACAATTCCTCATATGCGAAAGAAAAGAATAAGATTTTGTTTCTTGGACTGGAGAAAGTAAATCCAGTTTGTTAGGGAAAGTAAACCTAACTACCAAGAAGAGCATAAGATTTATAATCCTTGGGCTGGAGAAAGTAAATCTGGTCTGTCGGGGAAAGTAAACTTGACTACCCTTGAATTGAGTCGAGGAAAGTAAACCTGGCTAGGAATAGGTCTATGTGAGAATTTGAGAAAGTAAATCCAATGATCATGTATAGGAATGAGCTCAGTCCTGAAAAGCAGTCTATTACCCATTATTGTCACACTAGGGATGGCGGTACGTAACACCTAGACGTGACAAGATTAGTCAAGGGCCAAGGCAAGTTTAAGAAGTAAACTTTCTAAGAAATCCTTTGTCTTATATGCCGAGTGAAAAAGTTTAGTATCGATATTGAGACCAATATATTTAAGTGGAAAGTTTAGTAGTATATGATGTTGAGTAGTATGGCATATGTATATTAAGTGATTGAATATTAAAAGTAACCCACTTCAGAAGTATGATTTGGAACTTTAAAAATAAACCGTTATTATATAATGCATGACCACTTTTTCTTAATAAACCGAAGTGGCTGGGGTGATGATGATGATATTATGATTGTGTATTTGGGGGAGTTACCCTACTGAGAATTGTATAATTCTCACCCCTATGTTTTTGTGTTCTCGTGTTGTCTCCAGGTTGATGCAGAAAATGAAGAGACTGCTATGTGAAAGAACTCAGAAGTGCAATAGTGTAGTAGTTAATGCTTTTATTATGTTGTATTTAGTGGAATGGATATGTATGTATATATGTTAGAGGACAAAGGTGTGTTAAAGCTCACAAAAGAGCTTCCTTTATGTACTGAACTTTGTATTAAATAAATATTTTGGTTTCATTGCTATATATTTCAGTAGAATTATCACCAAGTTATCTATCAATCCAAATGGCTATAGATATTTAAGAAAGGTCTGCTAATTTATAAGTAACAACTCTCGAGTATGATGTTATGACTTAAGAATGACGTTATAATTGGGAGGATGTTACACAAGTAGTCTATTCCCAGCCTCTTCAAGCCGCAAGTAATTTTTCCCCAGTTTTCCAAGCTGTAAATAGTCTTTGACTAGCCTTTTCAAGCTAAACCGTGATAAGTAAGAACACCTTACTATCACATTGCAAGTAGTTTTACCTTAGCCTCTGTAACACCATAATATTCAACCCAATACTACTAGTACGTACTGAGGCTAAATATTAGTCATTACTTCTTGCCTTAGTGCTATTACTTTGAAAATTACTTAATGAAAATATGAGCCAAATTTTTCTTTTAACAAAACCTTGATAAAGTATGAGCCGCGCATAATGAATTAATCGATATTGTAGAGTGCGGAAATGTAAACATAGGAAAGGCTCAGTAAGCAACATCATGAACACATATACTGAAATACCTCATACATTAATACGTGATATGCCCACCAGTAATAGCAGGATTGTTCAATACATAAGGGGCAAAGACATCAGAAAACAAGAATTACATGAAATCATAAATAAAACACGAGGGCAAACACCCACACCCAAGTGCATCTAAGGTGGATAACCTCAACACAAAAGAAGGTTTATCCTAACTACATGTCGTGTGTGCACTAAGGACTACCCTCTAACAATACAACCCAAGTCACGGGTAAGATGGGACATAGCCGATCCATGGACGAAGCTCAGTAGAAGTAGGACTCGAACATGTCCTCCGCGTCGGGGTCGTATCTCGGGCATCCAGATTCTCCGTGGCTAGGTGACTGTCTCCTCGCTGCCCATTGGCATGCATGGGGGGAGTGAGGGTAGAGTCCTCTCCATACATATGGGCGGGTGGATCTTCTGAGGGGTCTTCCTATGAATACTGTAAACGAGGTACGTACTCAGGTACAGCACCTGAGCCTGCAGTGTAGGTCGGGAGAATCCTCTTGTTGCATGTGCAAGCACGCTCAAAAACCATATTGCCACCATAAGGCGACATCGGTGAGAAAAGATAACTATCTACAGGATGAGCAAATGGCCGTCCGAGGAACATGAAAACACGAACTGTGCAGTGGCCCTCAAAATGATTAGATCCGTGCTCCAGATCATGGTGGAGCTCCCACATAGGTGTCTCAATGTAGAGTACAAACGTCGCCATCCGAATTTGAAGACGTGACAGAAAAGGAAAGATAGAGGAAGTGAGATTTCTTACTAAAGAAACTTAGTAGGGTTTTTCCTCCTATCTAGGTGTCATCATCTACTTCTCCTGGAACCTCAATTTCTTAGTAAAAACATGGGCATACAATGGTTCAATTATAAAGTTCACAAATGTTAACCTCCAAGGCCCATTCATTTTAATTCTAAAATTTCTTGGTTACGTAGTCTATAAGTCATGAAACTTGAATCATAAGCCATGGTACGTAAAATCATAAATCATGGTTCCTAATATCATGGATCATGGCACATAAATTCATAATTCATAGTACGTAGAAGAATAGTTCATAGAACATGGTACATGGTAATTCATCTTGGTTACTTTAGGTGACATTAAATGTAACGTCCCGATTTTCTGTCCGAGTGGAAAATGACCAAAGTGCCCCTGAGGTCATTTTCGGCCCAGAATTCGAGGATGGCCGACTCGGCAGTCCTCGAAGGGCCAACTCAATGTTTGAAAGGGATTGAATGACCCTTGAGTGGTTCCGGAGGCGAAAGTCTCATTTTCTGCAGTTTGGGGTCAAAATGACCAAAATACCTCTATAGCATTTTTACGCGGGTAAAGGTGCCGTTTGAGCCCAGAACTTTCCCCAGAGGTTTAAAACCATGTTTTTACATGTTTCAAAGCATCTGTTTGAGTCCCGGTGGTCCCGGGCAGTTTTAGTGTAAAATTACGATTTTGCCCCTAGAATAGTGTTTTTGGGCTTAATGATGTAATTAAGCAAACCTAAGCAATATTAGGCTCTAATCGAAGATTAATTAATTTCCATGATTAATCTAGAGTCAAAATAAATTATTAAAATTAATTAGAACCTAAGATTGCTTAGATTAGATTTAAATCTCCTTTCTAAAACTCAAGATTTCACTCTTGGAATCTTGAATAGTGTTTTCTCTCTCCAATTCCTTAAATCAAGGAATTGTGTCTAGAATTGTTTATACACTAAAATGAGTTTATAACTCACTAATGATGCAAGAACACTCCTTAATTATGTCTTGACAACCTTGATTACCCATTTTCTCACCTAAACACTTTCTTACAAACTCCTAATCTTAGTCCTAATCAAAGATACACCTAAACACAACTCTAAACTACAATTAAAATGCAAGAAATCCTCCCCCCATGGCTGATGCACATTCGGCCATCTCTCTCATTTACAACACATGTTGATTGGTTTTTCACTCAAAGAACCATGCTTGAGCCATACCTTGAACCATACCTCACCATGCCTCAAGACCACATTATCTCACCTCATGGAACTCATGGGCTGCCCATGAGGCTGATGGCCGAAGCCTTCCCTCCTCCTTGCACCTTTCATTTCTTTCATTTCTCTATAAATAGCTTGCTTGGGTGAACTTGCATCATTTTGGATTCATTTGCTAAGTGTAAGTTTTCAAAGAGCACTCCAAAGTTTCCTTTTTCTCTCAAGTTCAAGTCTTCAAGTTCTTCATCCTCTTCTCTCATCCCAATCTTCAAACCACTAGGTAGGGATTTTCTTTCAAGAGTTCTTTCATTTAAAGTTCTTAATTTCTTTATGTGTTCATAGTTTCTCTTGAATCTTTTTAGAACTTCTTTTCTTCTTCTTCTCCTCTTTGTTTTCGGCCATGAGGCTTGAAGATCAAAGGAATGAGAGCTTGATGATGAGGTTTCATGATGATGTTCATCACTTGAGCAATCTCTAAAGCTTGATCTTTGTTCTTGAGTTAAAGATGTTTTTAGTTTTTCCTCTTCAATCCTTGAAACCTTTCACTTTGATGATGTTTTAAAATGGTTAACATGAACTCAATGATGAGGACTCATGATGTTGGTGTTAATGCATCATCAAGGTCATGGTCTCTAGAGTTTCAAATGTTTCCTTTTCTCCTTAGAGGTTTCGGTTCCTTTTCCTTTTCTTCCTTCACATTTCAGCCATGTTGGCCATTAAGGTTCACAATGGCTTGATGATGAGAGCTTCTAGATGATGACTATGTGTTCATCACAATGAGGCCTCTAGAGCTTGAGTTTTAATAAAAATGTTATTTATGTTTACATTTCAAGAAAAGAAACTTTGTGTTTTAAAGAACCCTTGAGGTTCACTCTTGTTTTTACTTTATCTTGTCATGACAAGTTTGGGTGGAGGTTTAAGTTCCTTAAAAGTCTTGTATGAGCTCTAATAAGAAATGAAATAGACTAGCATTACATATTTAATTTGAGCTTTGCATTCATATTTAATTTCCAAGCCATCACATAAAGTTAAAGGATAAAGAATGGATTGCATCTCATATTTACATTCTTGTCTAGCATATTTACTTTTCATCACTAAAGAACATAAAGATTTAAAATAAGGATTGCACTACCACCTAACTAAATCTCAAAGCCTTTCTATTTCGGCCTTAAAGTCGATTGTTGCTGGGCCTAGAGCACTAAAATAAAGAAATGAACTTGCATATTTATATTTTAAAGTTTTGCATATTTATATTTCAAGTCTTGCATATTTAATTCAAGCTTTGCATATTTACAATTCAAGTCTTGCATGTTTACTTTAAGCTCTCACTTTATTTTGTAATGAAGAATAAAAATGAAGTGTATAGCATGTTTAAATTATGTCATCACTTAAAAGACCTTAGAGCTCAAAGACTTGCCCATTTTATCTCAAGTTAAAGTTTAATGTGGTAGCATTCTTTGAATGCATGATTTCGGCCTTGTAGTGATGATGAAATCGGAATGAGTTTCATCCAGCTTCAAGGACCAATAAGTCAAGTTTTAAGAATCCTTTTAAATCTCATGAATTTGTTTGAGTTTAAGACCAACAAGGTTCTATGAATTTAACTTTCTTTAAGGAGGGATCAAGTGGTCACCGACCTAAGGATGTTTTAGCCTTTTTTATAAAATAAATTGGTTTGCAAAAGAGTTTTAAAGGCTCTAAATTGGTTCCAAGAGAAACTAGCACCTTATATGTATTAGAAACATCAAGTTATGCACCTTCTTGGGAACTTGGTGTTTCGGCCTTGTCATGATGAGTTTGTCATTGTGTGATGATGTTTTGATGTGTTATAATGTGTGGAAATTATGTATGATGAGGTAGGAACACTTCTATGCACGTTAAGAGAGAAACTATCTTTCTAGAAAAACCGTAAAGTCAAGATTTAGCATAGTTTTAACCCAATTATATTTGGACACTGCCCAAACTATTTCAATGGGAATATAATCAGATTAGGATTGTTTAATCATGAAAAATTTGGTTACAATTGAAGTAGGATTGAGTTTTAGCACCTACGGAGAAATTAGTAACTAGTAAACCGTAAAACCGCAATTCTAGAACTCTTAGAACATGTAATTTTAGAATCTGTCCAAAAACCTCATAATATGGGAGACATGGTTTATAATTAGTCCTTATACATAGGAATGTCTCATAATTGGATTAGGTTTAACTTATAGCGCCTTAGGCGAAGACAGAACCAAGAAAGGGTCTAAAACGTAAGTTCTAGAACCCCGTAATTTTAAGGTTATAATGCTGCCCCCCAAGGAGTGATTATGTTCAGATTTAACAAGAAAGCATAAATAATAATAAGAATTGTTAGAAGAGAACCCATAGGTGCATAAAAGTTTGATAGAAGGTGATAGATTAATTACACCACAAGTTTAAGGCCCGTAAGGGTCAAAGTATAAGATACTGTAGGTCCAAGAGCATAACGAATTTTAATGATGCTTGTGAAAGTACGAGGATGATTATGTGAATGCATGAAATTTTGATGGAGGATGCATGTTTGATTGACCTATGTGGCATAAAGAAGAATTTGGAAGAAATTCGGCATGCTACAGTTATGCCGTCGAATTTCTGACAAATTCGGGACTCAGAAAGTTTTTGAAAACCTATGAAATTTTTATGAGGTACTAAGATGAGTTCTCGGATGACACCGGTTCGGCCGAGCACCTCCAGAGAACTCATGTGACATCGGTACCAAGATGAATTCTTGGGTGACACCAGTTCGGCCGAGCACCCCAAAAAATGCCCCCTAGCCCGTGCTGGATAAGTCGGGATTATGTTTATGATTATGTTACGCTTATCGGGATTGATAAGTAAGAACTAGTGATGACTAGTTAAGGTATGAGCTCATAACCTAGAGATGTGACACGTTCTGGGTGACACCGGTTCGGCCGAGCACCCCCAGAGCGATTGTCTTTTAGGGTGGCCTATGAGGAAGTTATGATGCTTATGTCACAAAGTTTCCCATATGAGAATTTAATTTGCCACTTTATGCCACTATTATGATGATCCTATTATGGAGATTATTATTCTTGCATTAAGTAGAGCCATGCATACATTCTTTAATATGATTGCATCCATGTCATTAAGATTCATGTTAAAATGAACGGACCTTGGCTAATTATGTTTTAGAACCTAAAAATAGATGTTTATGCATGCTCACTTATTTTGTATAACTAAACCCAAGGTTCCTGAGGACGTAGATGATGACACATCGGTAGTAGGAGGCCCTACTGAGATTCTTTAGCAAGATTCTCACTCCCTCTATCTCTTTCTTTCCGTCACGTCTTCAGATGGCGACATTCGTGGTTTTCGTGGACACCCCGACGTGGGAAGTGCACTATGACCCGGATCACGGGTCATACCATTTTGAGGGACAGTGCACGGTGCGAGTCTTCATGTTCGTAGGACGTCTCTTCGCTCACCCCGTGCATACCCATCGCTTCTCCCTGACAGCACCCTACGGCGACGACGAGCGGGTTTTTGAGCGCATGCATATGCATAACGAGAGAGTGCTCCGCATGTACACCGCCGCCTCAGCCATGTGTGACTATCCCGATTACGTGCCCCGGACCTACTTCTCGGAGACCGACCCGTCTGAGGACCCGCCTACCCATCCGCATAGCAAGAGCTCCACCCCAACTCCACCACTGATGAGGGAGGGCAATCAAGATACAGTGACTCAGCCACGGCTTGCACGATGATCGGAGATACGGCCACATCGCGGGGGTCACTCTCGACTTGAGGAGCTCGCCACGTTTCCCGAATATGTGCCTCGCTCGTGAGATGGATGTCAGTAGGAGGTGACGTACGACCGATGGAGTACCCGGGTAGAGCACACACCACTTAGATGAGGATGGACCTCCTTTTGTTTAGAGGTTATCCCTTTAGTTGCACTTGGGTAGGGGAGTTGCTTTTACGTTTCCATAGTATTTTCCTTTGCATTTTCTTTTAGTTGTATCTGTTTATGATGTATCAGATTAAGCCCCACTCTACACGAGTGGGCATATCATATATTATATAAATATACAGTTCAATGTTATTACGATGTGCCTTTACTTGCTTATGTCATGTTGCTATGCGATGTTTGCTTAATTCCGTTCGTGCTTTATTATTTAACGTGACGCGCGGCTCTCACTTTGCTTTTATAAATTCAAAAAAAATTTACCAGTATTTCCGCTAAGTATTTTAAAGTAATAAGGAAGTTATGACGTAACAGACTAATGATTAACCTAATTATGTTCTAGAGTATTGGGTTAAAAATTAGGATGTTACAATTACCCATTTTCTCACCTAAACACTTTCTTACAAATTCCTAATCCTAATCCTAATCAAAGATACACCTAAACACAACTCTAAACCACAATTAAAATACAAGAAAACCCTCCCCCATGGCTGATGCACTTTCGGCTTTCTCCCCTTCAATTACATCACATGTTGATTTGTTTCTCACTCAAAGAACCATGCTTGAGCCATACCTTGAACCATACCTCACCATACCTTGAACCATACCTCACCATGCCTCAAGATCACAACATCTCACCTCATGGAACTCAAGGGGCTGCTCATCCTTGGCTGAAACCTTCCCTCCCTCCTTGCACCTTGCATGTGTTTCATTTCTCTATAAATAGCATGCTTGGGTGAACTTGCATCATTTTGGGTTCATTTGCTAAGTGTAAGTTTTCAAAGAGCACTTCAAAGTTTCCTTTTTCTCTCAAGTTCAAGTGTTCAAGTTCTTTATCCTCTTCTCTCATCCCAATCTCCAAATCACTTGGTAGGGATTTTCTTTCAAGTATTTTCTTTATTTAAGTTCCATCTCTAGTTATGTGTTTATGGTTTCTCTTGAGTCTTTTTAGAACTTCTTTCCCTCTCTTTTTTCTTCATCATTTTCGGCCATGGGCCTTGAGGACAAGGGAATGAGAGCTTGATGATGAGGTTTCATGGTGGTGATATCCATCACTTGAACAACCTCTAAAGCTTGATCTTGTTCTTAAGTTAAAGATGTTTTCTTTTGTTCTTTCTTCTTGAACCTTGAAACCTTTCACCTTGATGATATTTTAAAATGGTTACGTGAACTCAATGATGAGGACTCATGATGTTGGTGTTAATGCATCATCAAGATCATGGTCTCTAGAGTTTCAAATGTTTCTTTTTCTTCTTAAATGTTTTGTTCCTTTTCCTTTTCTTTCTTCAAGTTTTTGGCCATGTTGGCCAATAAGGTTTACAATGGCTTGCTGATGAGAGCTTCTAGATGATGACTGTGTGTTCATCTCAATAAGGCCTCTAGAGCTTGAGTTTTAATAAAAATGCTATTTATGACCACATTTCACGAAAAGAAACTTTGTGTTTTAAAGAACCCTTGAGGTTCACTCTTGTCCTTACTTTATCTTGTCATGTTAAGTTTAGGTTAAGTTCCTTTAAAAGTCTTGTATGAGCTCTATTAAGAAATAAAATGGACTAGCATTCATATTTAAATTCAAGCTTATGTATTACATATTTACTTTGAGCCTTGCATTCATATTTAATTTCCAAGTCATCACTTAAAGATAAAGGATAAAGAATGGATTGCATCTCATATTTACATTCTTGTCTAGCATATTTACTTTTCATCACTAAAGAACATAAAGATTTAAAATGAGAGTTGCACTATTACCTAACTAAATCTCAAAGCCTTTCTATTTCAGCCTTAAAGTCGATTGTTGCTGGGCCTAGAACACTAAAATAAAGAAATGAGCTTGCATATTTATATTTTAAGTCTTGCATATTTATTTTAAGTCCTGCATATTTAATTCAAGCTTTGCATATTTATAATTCAAGTCTTGCATATTTACTTTAAGCTCTCACTTTACTTTGTAATGAAGAATAAAAATGAAGTGCATAGCATGTTTAAATTATGTCGTCACCTAAAGACCTTATAGCTCAAAGACTTGCCCATTTTATCTCAAGTTAAAGTCTAATGTGGAAGCATTCTTTGAATGCATAATTTTGGCAATGTAGTGATGATGAACTTGGAAGGAGATTCATCTACCTACAAGGGCCAACAACCTAATTTTTAAGATTCTCTTTAAAACCTCATGAAGTTTATGAGATTAAGACCAACAAGATTTATGAATTTAATTCTCTTTTAAGGAGGGATTAAGTGGTCACTGACCTAGGGACGTTTTTAGTCTCTTTTACAAAATAAAATGGTTTGCAAAAGAGTCTTAGAAGTCCTAAAAATGATTCCAAGAGAAACTAGCAACTTATGTGTTTTAAAAAAAATATCAAGTTATGCATCTTTTTGGGACATAATGTTTCGGTTCTTCCATGATAAGTTTGATGCTTTATGATGATTTTTTGATGTGTTAGAATGTGAGAAAATTATGTATGATGAGGTAGGAACATTTCTATGCATGATAGGAGAGAAACTAGATTTCTAGGAAAACCGTAAAGTCAAGATTTAGCATAGTTTTAACCCATTTATTTTTGGACACTGCCCAAACTGTTTCTATGGGAATATAATCAGATTAGGATTGTTTAATCATGAAAAATTTGGTTACAATTGAAGTAGGATTGAATTTTAGCACCTATAGAGAAACTAGTAACTAGAAACCCGTAAAACCGCAATTCTAGAACTCTTAGAACATTTAGTCTTTAGAATCTGTCCAGCAACCTTATAATGTAGAGAACATTGCTTATAATTAGTTCTTAGGCATAGAAATGCCTCATAATTGGTTTAGGTCGAACTTATAGCGCTTTAGGCGAAGACAGAACCAAGAAAGGGTCTAAAACGTAAGTTCTAGAACCCCGCAATTATAAGTTTATAAAGTGGCCCCTAAGGAATGACATTGTTCAGATTTACTAGAGAGCATGAATAATAATGAGATCTATTAGAAGAGAACCCTTAGGTGCATAAAAGGTTGATAGAAGATGATAGATTAATTACATCACAAGTTTAAGGCTCATAAGGGTCAAAGCATAAGATACCGTAGGACCAAGAGCATAATGAATTTTTAATGTTGCTTGTTAACGCATGAGAATGATTATGTGAATGCATGAAAATTATGATGAAGGATGCATATTTGAATCACTTATGGGCATAAAGAAGAATTTGGAAGAAATTCGGCATGTTGTGATTATGCTTGACAATTTCTGACAAATTCGGGGACTCAGAAAGTTTTTGAAAACCTATGAGATTTTTATGAGGTACTAAGATGAGTTCTCGGATGACACCGGTTCGGCCGAGCACCTCTAGAGAACTCATGTGACATCGGTACCAAGATGAATTCTTGGGTGACACCGGTTCGGCCGAGCACCCCTATGAAATGCCCCCTAGCCCGTACTGGATAAGTTGGGATTATGTTTATGATTATGTTATGCTTATCGGGATTAATAAGTAAGAACTAGTGATGACTAGTTAAGGTATGAGCTCATAACCTAGAGATGTGACACGTTCTGGGTGACACCGGTTCGGCCGAGCACCCCCAGAGCGATTGTCTTTTAGGGTGGCCTAGAGGAAGTAAAGTATGATGTTTACGTCACAAAGATTCCCACATGAGTATTTAATTGCCACTTTATGCCACTATTACGATGTTCTGATGATTATCCTTGCATTAAGTAGAGCCATGCATTCATTCTTTAATATGATTGCATCCATGACATTAAGAATCATGCTAAAATGAATGGACCTTGGCTAATTATGATTTAAAAACCTAAAAATAGACATTTATACATGCACGCTTACTTTGTATACTGAACCTAAGGTTCTTGAGGACGTAGATGATGACACCTAGGTAATAGGAGGCCCTACTGAGATTCTTTAGCAAGATTCTCACTCCCTCTATCTCTTTCTTTCTGTCACGTCTTCAGATGGCGACGTTCGTGGTTTTTGTGGACACCCCGACATGGGAGGTGCACTTTGATCTGGAGCACGGATCATACCATGTTGAGGGACAGTGCACGGTGCGAGTCTTCATGTTCGTTGGACGTCCTTTCACTCACCCCATGCATACCCATCGCTTCTCCCCGACAGCACCCTATGGCGACGACGAGCGGATTTTTGAGCGTGCGCGTACGCATAACGAGAGAGTGCTCCACATGCACACCGCCGCCTCAGCCATGCGTGACTATCCCGACTACGTGCCCTGAACTTACTTCTCGGAGACTGATCCGTAGGAGGACCCGCCTACCCATCCGTACAGCGAGAGCTCTGCCCCCACTCCACCACTGATGAGGGAGGGCAGTGAGGATACCGCGAATTAGCCACGGCTCGCACGACGACCGAAGATGCGGCCACATCGCAGGGGTCACTCTCGATCTCCGTTCCTCCTCTATACGCCCGAGGAGCTCGCCCAGTTTCCCGGGTATGTGCCTCGCTCGCGAGATGGACGTCAGTAGGAGGTGGCATACGACCGATGGAGTACCTGGGTAGAGCACACACCACTTAGATGAAGATTGTAACATCCTAATTTTTAACCCAATACTCTAGAACATATTTAGGTTAACCATTAGTCTATTACTCTTTTAGTCTCATTCCTTACAACCTTTCATTAAAATACTTAGCGAAAAATACAAATAAATTTTTCTTTTTGAAACTTGATAGCAAAACGCGAGCCTCGCACTAACCTAACGTTCGTCATAACCATAACGTGCAAGAAAAATTAACCACACCATTGATAATCATGAAACATAGTATTATACATATCAATCATAATATCATCACATCTTCATAGATACATAGACTACTAACATCATTGTACCATCATTTACATCAAAACACCCCCATATATGTGAAGTCATCCTTATCCACCTATGAGGTTGGATAAGTGTCAACCCAAAAAGCTAAATTATCTATGCTCCCGCAGCGAGCCTCCGCCCCATCTTCTAGTGTGATCCTTAAGCACGAGCCTTAACAGAAGTCACGAACCTCATTGTAATCCTCGTCTAGAGACGACACGGAAGAAGAGGAAGGGATGAGAAACTTATTCAAGATTCTCAGTATGAATTCCCAACTCTAACACAAGTGTCATCGTCGTCGTCCCCAGCCACCTCGGTTTTAATTATGAAAAAGGTGTACATGCATAAGGATTGGTTTTAGGCTTTTCAAATCTACTTATCCGAAGTGGGTGTCTTTTAGTATGTGTCTTAATGACATGAATGCAACAGATATTTGATGAATGCACGACAATACCATATGCACATTAACACGAAAGTCGTAATACTTGGGCACATCATAAGGAAACAAGAATCATATATGTGGCATAAAGAGGCATAGTAATTTTCATGTGATATCTTTCTTATAAATAAAGCTCTTAAGTTCTTTTTCTTGAAGACCACCCTCTTAACATATCCACCAAAAATCCAACCGATTCACCGGCCCGGCAATAATCTGGTCACCAAACTACATCTCACCTATCGCCTAGGAATGAGCTCAATCCTAACTAGTCGTCACTAGATTTAATATGGGCTAATAGAGGGGGTATACATAACTTTCTTGGATCACCTATCTTAAGATCATTTCCTTCTTTGAAACATTCTACTGGTATCTAATACACAGTGAATTGTCCGCTTTGGCAAGCTCAATGTCAATACCCTCACGGATTTGTTTCCTCCCCGCCGTAGCGAGAGGAATGCGTCTCAGTGTTACATCACATCTATTCTGGGGGTGCTTGGCCGAACCGGTGTCACCCAGAACCATTCCTAGGGGTGCTCGGCCGAACCGGTGTCACCCAGGAGTTTTCGCAAGCTTTTTCTCAAGTACTCAAGTTTGACGGGAAATTCGGCAGCGAAACGGCGTACACCGGATTTCCATCAAACTTGCATTATGCCACCAACCATATAGAGCATGCATAGCCATTCAATACCAACATAAGGCATCATAATCATCGTATGCATCATAAGCATCATAATACCATAATTTTGCATAACGCATCATGGCGTGAGCATCAACACATCAACACTATATACTCTCATAAGAGATCACATGCTCAAGTTGTTCTCATAATAAAACATACACTTGCATGAAACATTAAAGCCCATTATGCTCTTAAGCCTATGGTGTCTTATGCTTTGACCCTTACGGGTCTAAATCTTGAAAACTAATTACGCTATTATCCGTTTTTATCCTTTCATGCACCTATAGGATCACAACTAATAATTCTTACTAATTTTTATGTTTGTCAATGAATCTGGACAACCTTACACTTTAAGGGCAGAAATTACATCTTGTGATTACGAGGGTTCTAGAAACTACGTCTTAGACCTTTTCTCAATTCCGTTTTCGCTTAAAGCGCTATAAATCAAATCCAAGCCAATTATGAAGTATTCCTAAGCCTTTGAACTAATTATAAACCATGTTTACTACCTTGTAAGGGTGCTGGACAGAATCAGAAAACTAAATGTTCTAAGAGTTCTAGAGTTGCGGTTTTACGGTTTTCTAGTTACTAGTTTCTCTATAGGTGCTAAAATTCATTCCTACTTCAAATGTAACCAAATTTTTCATGATTAATCAATCCTAATCTGATTATATTCCCATTAAAATAGTTTGGGCAGTGTCCATAATTAAATGGGATAAAACTATGTTAAAACTCAACTTTACGGTATTTCTAGTTAGCTAGTTTCTTACCTATCATGCATAGAATCATTTCTACATCATCATGTGATATTTTCACACATTTTAACACATCAAGACATCATCATACAGCCACAAGCTCATCATGACAGTACCGAAAACATCTAACTTCAATAAGAGAACTAAATTGACATCTCTAGGTACATAAGTTAACTAGTTTCTCTTGGAATCAATTTAGAATCTCTAAAACTCTTTGCAAATCATTTTAATTCATTAGGAGGCTAAGAGAAGCCTTAGGTCAGTGACCAAAATATATTTCATCTTCAAAAAGGGAATAAAATTATAACTCATGATAACATAACCTTATAAAGATTTGTAAAGCTTCAGGAAAAACTTAGAACATAGATTATCGGCCTTTGTAGCTAGATGAAAACTCATTGCAAGTCCATCATCACTACTTGGCCGAAACATGCATTCAAAGAATGCATTCACATTAAACTTCAACTTGAAATGAAATGGGCAAGTCTTTGAGCTCTAGGTTCTTAAGTTATGACATAAAATAAACGTGCTCATGCTTTTCATTTTTAATCTTGCTTACAAAATAAAGTGATGACTTAAATTAAATATGCAAGGCATAAGCTTAAACGTGCAAGCTTGAAAGTTAATATGCAAGGTTCAATTCTTTATTTTAGTGCTCTTGGCCCAACAACAATCGACTTTAAGGCCGAAATAGAAAGGCATTCGAGAAATTAATTAGGTGATAATGCAAGTTCAATTCTTTATTTTAGTGCTCTTGGCCCAACAACAATTGACTTTAAGGCTGAAATAGAAAGGCTTTGAGAATTAAATTAAGTGATGATGCAAGTTCCATTTTAATCTTTATGTTCTTAGGTAATAACTTGAAAGTAAAGGTGCATAGCAAGAATGTAAATATAAATGCAAGCATAAAATAAATCATGCAAGTTCATTTTATCTTTCTAGAGCTCTTAACAAGACTTTAAAGGAACTCAATCCTCAACCCAAACTCATCCAACCAAGGTTAAGTAAAGCTTAGAGTTCCTAGAACTCAAGACAACATTTTTAGAAAATCAAAACATTGAACATGTAGAAGAAAAGGAAATGGCCGAAACATTCTAGGCAAGAAAAGGAATATTTGAAAACTCTAGAGTCCATGATCTTGGTGATATATTAACACCAACACCATGAGTCCTCATCATTGAGTTCATAGAACCATTTTAAAACACCATCAAAGCTAAAGTTCTCAAGAGTTCAAGAAAGGAAGAACTAGAAACATTTTTGCTCAAGAACAAAGATTAAGCTCTAGAGTTTGTTTCAAGTGGTGAACATCATCATGAAACTCTCATCATCAAGCTCTCATTTCTTTGAACTTCAAGGCCCATGGCCGAAAAATGAGAAAGAAAAAGGAGAAGAAAAGAAGTTCTATAAAGAACCAAAAGAAACTATGAACATAAAGCTAGAACAAGAACTTTAAAGAAAGAAGTGCTTGAAAGAAAATCCCTACTTGGTGTGATGAACTTGAAGATGGAAGAAGAAGATGAAGAAGATGGAGAGCTCCAAGAACTTGAAGAACACAAGAGCTTTGAGAGAAAAAGAAAAGCTTTGAGTGTTCCTAAACTTAGCAAATGATCTAAAAGTGGTGCAAGCTTTCCCAAGGCCATCTATTTATAAAGAAATGAAGCAAATGCAAGGTGCAAATGAAGAAGGAAATTTTGGCCATCAGCTTCATGGGCAGCCCATGAGTTCCATGAGGTGAGATAATGTGGTCTTGAGGCATGGTGAGGTATGGTTCAAAGTATGGTGAGGTATGGTTCAAGGTATGGCTTCAAGCATGGTTCTTTGAGTGAGAAACAATTCAACATGTGTTGTAAATGAGAGAGAGAGGACTGAAATTGCATCAGCCATGGGGAGGGTTTTCTTGCATTTTAATTGTAGTTTAGAGTTGTGTTTAGATGTATCTTTGACCCAAAATGTAACACCCTAATATTCGACCCAATACTACTAGTACGTACTCAGGCCAAATATTAGTTGTTACTAACTGACATGGTTCTTTAAAAATTAACTTTAAAGAAAATACGAGCCAATTTTTTTTTCTTAAAACATTACTTAAAATAGGAGCCGCGCGTATCCTATCGGGTCGGTATCATAAAGTGCAGAAACATAAACATAGAGGTGGCTCCAAAACGTAGCATCATCATAACTGAAATATTTCATCTTTATAATATGCCTACCCTAAGGGGCAGGGCTCTTCAAGTACATAATAACATGAATACAGCAGAAAAACAGAATACATGGAAAAGAACTGGAGAGAAGCATCCCTACCCATGTGCAACCTAAGATGGATAACCTTAACACAAAAGAGGTTTCATCCCTACTATGTGACGTGCGTGCACTAAGGACTACCCTCCAACCTATGCAGCGGGATCACGGGTACGGAGGGACGTAGCCAATCCACGGGCGGAGCTCGGCGGGTGCAGGCATGCCCTGTGACTGGATGTGTCATTCCCGTCGGGGTTGTGGTCCGGGCACCGAGGCCCTCCGACGCTGAGTGACTGTCTCCTCGCTGCCCCTCGGTCGCGGAGACGGAGTGGGGGCAGAGTCCTCGTGGTCCATGGGGGATTCCTCTGAAGGGTCCTCCTCTGAGTGCTGCGACAATGGCACGTATTGCGGCACGTCAGCTGAACCGGTAGAGTGGGTCCGCAGGTTCCTCTCATGTCGCGGTAGCGCATGCTCAAAGATCGCGGGGTCACCATAGAGGGATGCTGGGGAGAAGCGATAACTGAACAAGGGGTGTACGAATGGCCGTCCCACAAACATAAAGATGCGCACGGTACACCGGCCCTCAAAATGAAATGACCCATGCTCCGGGTCATGGTGGATCTCCCACCGTAGCGTGTCAACGTACAGCACGCACGTCGCCATCTCGCTCTGAAGACGTAATGGAAAGAAAGAGATAGAGGGAGTGAGATTCTTACTAAAGAAACTCAGTAGGGTTTTCCTCCTATCCTAGGTGTCATCATTTATGTCTCCAGGAATCTCGGTTTATTTATGAAAACCATGGACATCTATTGGTTCAATTATGAGTTTTCTAAAGTCTCAATTTCCGAGATCCGTTCCTTTTAACATATCACTTGTATCATAGACATAAATCACATAACTTGGATCATAGAACATAAATCATATACCTTAGATCATGGAACATGGTTTCCTATATCATGGGTCATAGCACATAAACTCATAACTTTATGATTCTCATATCATGGGGCATAGCACGCAAATTCATATAATTATGGTGCATAAAAACATAGCTCATGGAACATGGTACATATCTTGGTTACTTGAGGTGACATTGGAACATCATCATCATTATTTTCCTGGGGCCACCCTAACTGATCTCCTTGTGGAGAAAATTCTAGGTTATGAGCTCATACCTTACTAGTCGTCACTAGTACATGGACTTATCCCTTTTGATAAGTTTAAAGATCCCAACCTAAGGTACGGGTCTAGGGGGCTATAATCACCTTATCCCCACCCTTAATCCGGTGGTTCAAGGATCATCTTCTCATAGTCTATATCACCTTAAGTCTTAGCATGTTAA
The DNA here is from genome assembly GCA_031216125.1 of Dalbergia cochinchinensis. Classification (NCBI taxonomy): domain Eukaryota; kingdom Viridiplantae; phylum Streptophyta; class Magnoliopsida; order Fabales; family Fabaceae; genus Dalbergia; species Dalbergia cochinchinensis. The sequence goes on along the minus strand of CM062368.1, from coordinate 52,180,841 downwards.
TGCAAGATGCCACATAATTCATGCATGTCAAACATAATTACATCATAGGCATCTTTGAAGTCTTTAAAGAACAATAACATGCAAACACAAAACTATCATCGAAGAATAATAGTTCACATGGTATCATCATACTTGACTCATGGAGTAAAATCATCATAAGGTAAGCGAGAGCAATAAGCCTCTTAACTTGATCATGTTTGAAATCAAACAAATAAGATCATGTATTCATGTTAGGCTAAAGCATAGACTCATGTCATGACAATTCTCAGATTCAGGCAATGCAAGATCATAGCTTCAAGTCATTAAATCAGAAAAGCATTCTGTTTGTAAACTTGGGTTCTGGTAATCGATTACATAAGTCTTGTAATCGATTACATAGCCTCGAGATTTCAAAACATGGAGGTCAGGGGGTTCTGGTAATCGATTACATGGGACTTGTAATCGATTACACAGCTTCGAGATTTCGAATCAAGGCAGATAGGGGTTCTGGTAATCGATTATTTTGTTTAAAACACTTTGCTGGGCCCCTAGAACATCTGGGTAATCGATTACATGAGTAGGTAGTCGATTACTAGAATCCAGAATGTGTAATCGATTACACTATATAGTAATCGATTACTTTGGGCAAAAAGTTCATGTTTGAGCTCGTCCGAGCTCTCTGGTAATCGATTACATGGGCTGGGTAATCGATTACCAGCATCTTAAAATCGAAATATGAGGTCTAAACATATCTGAGTCATTCCTTTGAAATGCTTATGGTGGCTAGTTTCTCTTGGAACAATTTTGAACTTCAAAAACATCTTGTCAACCATTTTAACTTGTCAAAACCTTTATAATTCTAAGAACATACCCAAAATATTTGTGAGTACAACATATGTTTTGGAAAGACTTAAAACATGAGCTATAGGCTCTTGGGACTAATAAACTCCTCTTGGAGCTATCTTTATCGCATGGCCAAGATGTACATTCCAAGAATGTTTTCCATGGTTAACCTTTTCTCAAGATGAAATGGGCAAATCTTTGAGCTCTAGTATCTTAGATGATGACATAAAATAAACGTGCTATGCACTTCATTTTAGAGTCCTTTTAGAAAGTAAAGTGATAGCTCAAAGTAAATATGAAATGCATATCCATTTTCATTCTTTGAGTTCAGTGAGGACTTGAAATATAAAATGCGATGCAAAGCTTGGAATTTAAACGTGCATAATGCAAGTTCATTCTTAGTCTTGGGGTTTAGTGGTTGCATAGAAATAAACGTGCTATGCAAAGCGTAAAGTAAACGTGAATGCAAGTTTCTTTTGTATCTTGTCTAGAGCTCTTACAAGATTTTAAGGAGGAACATAGTTCCAACCCAAAACTCATCTTCACAAGAAAAGAAAAACCATTGGTACCAAGGCATCAAGAGAAAACATGACTTCAAGAGTCATGGGAGTGGTCAAATCTTAACAAAGGAAGGAACCATTTTTAAATCTCTAGGGACCAAGATCTTGATGATCCAAGCATCAACATCCTAAGTCCTCATCATTGAGTACATGGCTCCCTTCAAAACAAATATTTAAACAAAGTTCATGGTAAAGGAGAAAGCAAAACCAAAACCATGCTTGGTTTAGGGCCAAAGCTTCAAGCTTTAGAGTTTGTTCATGTGACAAGCATCAACATGAAGCTCTCATCATCAAGCTTACATTTTTCCCATGTAAAAAGGCTCCATGGCCGAAAACATAAGAAGGAAAAGGAAGAAGATCCAAAATGTTCAAGAGAAACATAAACTCCTTTAACTAAACTTGTAAAGAATGAAACTTTCTTTAAGAAAAACTCAAGCTTTAGAGGTCTCATGGACTCATGGTCACATCTAGAGAACACTCATCATCAAGCCATCATATTCAAGGCCTTAAGGCCGAAAAACTAAGGGGAAGAAAAGGAAGAAACCAAAAAGAAAGCAACATAGAGGTTCAACCATTCATCAACTCCCAAACAAGATTCAAGCATAAGAATCAAAGACATGTTTAGAAAGAGTTCCCTACCTTGTGTCTTGGAAAAGGAGGAGAGAACTTGTGTAACGCCCCGATTTTCGCTAAACTTTCATAATGACCAAATTGCCCCTGAGGTCATTTTTACCCGAAACACGGGGACGGCCGGCTTTGGCCATCCTCATAGGGTTCATATGTTATATGAAGGGGATTGTATGAGCATGAGTGCCTAACAAAGCGGGAAAACCTCATTTCTGAGATTTCTCACAGAATGACCAAAATACCCCGTAATGTAATTAAAGCGTATTAAGTTCCGTTTTGACCCGGACTTTGTTCTGAGGTTCAAAACCATGATTTTAAGGCATAAACTATGTTGGTTTAAGTCCCGGAGATCCCGGGCAACTTTTGGTAAAATTACGGTTTTGCCCCTGCATATTGCATTTTCGGCTTAATGAGCCGTTTAACTCCAAACCTAAGCAATATTAGGCTCTAATTAAAGGTTAATTAATTTCCATAATTAATCTAGAGCCAAAACCATCATTTAGAATTAATTGGAACCTAAAATTGCTTAGGGAAAATTCAAATCTCATCATAGTCTTATTCTTTAAAAAGGAAAAAGAATATGTGAATAGTGTCGAATAGTGTTTCCACTATTCACATCAACTTTTCTTTTTGAGACAAGTTGTCACACTCACATCACTAGTCCTAGAGGTGTTGACTCTCTAATCCTTCTAGACCACCTCTAAACCTAGGGATTTATGGTTTTAATTAACCTATTAGTGCACATAAGTACCTACTTAGCAATTTTTAATCCTAAGCCTAATCTATGTCACACCAAAACACACTTCTAGAACATGGTTTAAGGAGATATTTCTCCTCCCCAAGGCTGCCAAGAATGGCACCATTTTCTCTAGAAATCATCAAAAAAAAAAATTAGTCTATGTGTTCAAGCTATCTTGTGACATGTGTCTTGAACACTTTCAATCAATGATCAACTTTCAAGAAAAATTGTCACTCAAGACTCAAAGAATATTTTATATGGTCAATCAAGGCTTTCAATTCATTTCTAAAATGAAAATAATTATGTCTTTCAAACTCAAAAAGAATGATTTATTTTTGTGATCATTCAAGCTTTCTATCAAACTTTTTCAAGACAACATGTCTTACAACACATTACCTATGCCTTGGAATTTAAGTCTAGAAAATTTTCTCTTCTTTTTGGGCATGAGAAGCATGGTTTCTCTTCAGATTTTGCAGCCCAAAATTTTAAGTTTTTATGCATTTTTAAAGGTTGGAAAATAAGGTACATTCTAGCCATACTTTAGGACATGCATAGTTAGACTTTTCACCATGCTTTGAATGACTTTACACCATGCTTTGAACAAGATTTTTCCTCCCTCATGTGGCTGAAAAGGTGGCCAAAATTCTCCCCCCAAAAGGCCTCCAATATTCAATTCATTTCACTTCTCTATAAATAGGTAGCTTAGGGAACTTGAAGCACCTTTGTTCATTTCACTAAAGCTTTGAGTTAGAGCACTTTGAGTTCCTTTCTCTCAAGTTCAAGAGCTCATCCTCTCCAACCTCTTCATCTTCTTCACTTCCTCTCAAATCTCAAACTCTAAGGTAGGGAGCTCTTTAAGAATGCTTTCTTTTACTTTCATGATCAATGTTTATCTTGTTTGAAAGTTGTGTTGTTAGCAAGTTTTTCTCTCAAACATTTTCGGTTTCTTCTTTTCTCTTCCCTTTCATTTTCGGCCTTAAGGCCATGGTAGTGAGAGCTTGATGATGAGTGCTCTCAAAGATGAAACCATGAGTTCATCTTAAAGTGAGGCCTCTAAAGCTTGAACCTTTCTTAAGAAAAAGTTCCATCCTTTCTCCTTTTTCTTTCATTTTCGACCTCTAGACCAAAATGAGGAGAGCTTGATGATGAGTGCTCTTTTGAGATGACCATGTGTTCATCCTAACATGAGACCTCTAAAGCTTGAGTTTTGTTTGAGAAAAGTTTCATCTTTTTCATGTCTTGGTTAAGACAAGGCTATGTTTTTCATGAAAACTCTTTTTGAGCTTTTGTTCCTTGATGTTTTCGGCCATGAAGGCTTAAAGAGCTTGGAAAAATAGTAGCTTTGTAATGAGCACTTCATGTTGGCCTTTGTCACATGATCAAACTCTAAAGTTTGAGTTTTTCCAAGAAAGGTTTCTCTTTTCAAGTCTTGGTCAAAGAATGAGTTATGTTTCTTTGATGCCTTGAAACTTTCCTTTTCTTTTTGTTAGTTTTCGGCCATGAAGGCCTCTTGGACTTGAAATATGAGGAGCTTGATGATGAGAGTTGTGTGATGATGTTTGTCACATGAACAACCTCTAAAGCTTGAGTTTTCTAAAAACAAGTTTATTATTTTCAAGTTTTGCTCAAGACATAGTTATGTTTCTCTTGGATCTTTGAAAACCCCATTTCTTTCCCTTGAGTATTCGGCCATGAAAGGCTTTGGGACTTAGAAAAATGGTAGCTTGATGATGAGGGCTTCATGTTGATGTATGTCACATGAACAAAGCTCTAGAGCATAGACTTGGTCCCTAGGCCAAGCATATTTGATTACTTTCTTCCATGTTGGTCATGAGTTTAGTTTTCTTTTCTTGTGAGGATGAGTTATGGGTTGAAACCTTGTTTCCCTTAAAGTCTTGCAAGAGCTCTAAACAAGATATAAAAGGAGTTGCATCCACGTTTACGTTTATGCTTCGCATTAGCACGTTTATTTCCTATGCCATCACTAAGACCCATGATAATGAATGAACTTGCACAATGCACGTTTATGTTTCAAGCTTTGCATCTCATTTTATGTTTCAAGTCATCACTAAACTCTAAGAATAAGAATGAAGATGCATTTCATCTTTACTTTGTGCTATCACTTTATTTTCTAAAGGACTATAAAATGAAATGCATAGCACGTTTATTTTATGTCATCACTTGAAACTTTAGAGCTCAAAGACTTGCCCATTTCATCTTAAGAAAAGAATTAAATCAAGGAGGTATCTCCTTGAACATCATTCGGCCATGTGGTGTAAATGGCTCTAGGATGAGTTTCATTTAACTACAAGGGCCCATAATGCATGTCTTAGAATTTTTCTAAGCTTTGATGCACTTAACCAAGGTTTTAAACATGTTTTTAAGTTTTAAATCCTCGCCAAGAGCAAGCCAAAATGGCTGCTGCCCTTGGTGTTCCATGATGAGTTTTGGCAAAATAAACTTTGATCTTACATAGTCTTGAAGTCCCAAAAAGGTTCCAAGAGAAACTAGCAAGTTATATGGTTGAAAGAAAGGTTTTTCTCATGATTTTATGCCTTAAGGATTTCGGTTCTGCCTTAGTAAATTCCAGCACCTTAAATTCTGTTTTGGGTGGTCTAAATATGTTGTAATACCTTGCCAAGTATGTGATAATTGTTCTAGACTCTTTAAAGCATTATTAGTGACTTTGTTTGCTTAATATGTGAATTCTAGAACTATAAAGAATGGCAAAATGAGTTTCTGCCCAGCCTTGATAAAATATTTAGAATCACATTAGATTATGTCTAGATGTGTGGGAGTGACTCATAATTGGCTTAGGTATTAATTATTGCACCATAGAAAAAGTCGGATGCGAGAAAGGGCTTAAAACGCATTTTCTAGAACACGTAATTCATCAAATATGAACAACTACATAAAGCTGTCCAACCATAATTAATTAGGCTTTAGAACCTAAAGGATTATGGTAATGAGGTTAATCAATCCCATAAATATACTAGAAAGTAATGGGAAAGTTTGAGGTTACCCGATTTAGCGATTTTTACCTTAAGGGATGATTATCGCCTCTAAGTTTGATGATGAATTGATGTGTTAGCTCATGACGTGTATGGTGCCATGTTAACTATTATCCTTATGTGATAGCGTGTACTAACATGTTATTATTATTCTTTAAAAAGGACTTAAAGATGCCGAGGTAGTAATTATGTGTTATGCATTAATTATGTGGCATCTTAAAGAAACATGTTAAACTTAGGATGACTTAGAACATCAGAATGCAATCCTTTGAAACCACCGAATTAAGGGTGGGGACAATGTGATTCTAGCCCCCTAAACCCGTACTTAAAGTCGGGAAGTTGACTTATCCAAATGGATAAAGTCTAGATGCTAGTGACGACTAGCGTGGTATGAGCTCATAACCTAGAGATTTCTCAAAAGGGAGAAATATTAGGGCGGCCCAGTTAAGTAAAGGTTCTTATGTCACCTAAGTAACCCAGTTATATGATTTATGTTTCATGTACCAGTTATATGATTTATGTTTCATGTACCAGTTATATGATTTATGTTTCATGTACGAGTTATATGATTTATATTCCATGTACGATTATATGATTTATGTTCCATGTACGATTATATGATTTATGTTCTACGTACCAAGATACATGATTTATGTCTATGATTTTAGTATATAGCCTATGTAACACAAGTGCCATGTTAAAAAGAACGGATTCTCGGAAAGTGAGATTTTTGGAAAACTCATAATTGAACCTATGTATGTCCATTATTTTATAAATAACCCGAGATTCCTGGAGACGTATATGATGACACCTAGGATAGAAGGAAAACCCTACTGAGTTTCTTTAGTAAGAATCTCACTCCCTCTATCTTTTCCTTTCCATTACGTCTTGAGCGAGATGGCGACCTTCGTCCTATTCATTGACACGCCACGGTGGGAGATCCACCATGACCCGGAGCATGGGTCATTTCATTTTGAGGGCCGGTGTACTGTGCGCATCTTCATGTTTTTAGGGCGGCCATTCGCACACCCCTTGTACAGTTATCGCTTCTCCCCAGCATCCCCCTATGGTGACCCCGCGATCTTTGAGCATGCACGGCCCCGACATGAGAGGAACCTGCGGACCCACTCTGCCGGTTCAGCGGACGCGCGCGTCAAGACGTGCCATCATCGCGGCACTCGGAGGAGGACCCTTCGCAGAGATTCCCCCATGGACCAGGAGGGCTCTCCCCCCACTCCACCTCGGCGACAGATAAGCAGCGAGGAGACGATCACTACGGCGTCGGAGGGCTTGATTCGGACCACGACCCGATGTGGATGACACGTTGATCCACAGGGCATGCACCTGCCGAGCTCTGCCCGTGGATTGGCTACGTTCCTCCGTACTCGTGAGTCTGCTATGGAGATTGGAGGGTAGTCCTTAGTGCACACACGTCACATAGTATGGATGATACCTCTTTTGTGTTGAGGTTATCCACCTTAGGTTGCACATGGGTAGGGATGCCTCTTTCCAGTTCTTTTCCATGTATTCTGTTTTTCTGCCGTATTCATGTCACTATGTACTTGAAGAGTCCTGCCCCGTAGGGTAGGCATATTTTATCTATGAGGTATTTCAGTTATGATTGATGTTATGTTCGATGTTATGGTTTGGAGCCATTCGTATGTTATCGTTCCGTATACTATGATACTGACTCGTAAAGTTATGCGCGGCTTCTATTTTAAGTAACGATTTCAAAAAAAAAAGTTGGCTCGTATTTTCGTTAAGTCTATTTTCTCAAGAAGATGAACCATGCCAGTAAGTAACGACTAATATTTGGCCTAAGTACGTACTAGTAGTATTGGGTTGAATATTAGGGTGTTACAACTTGAGCTTGAGGAACTCTTGGGAACTTGAGGGGAAAAGAAATGAGAAAGCTTGAGACTTTGAGAGAAAACTAGCACCTACTCTTGGCTCAAACCTTTGCAAAAGACCAAAGTGATCAAAGAATCACCAAGGCAAGCTATTTATAGACAACTAAACCATGGATGTGTGGATGGGAAGGCTGGCCGAATTTGTGGTCACAAGGAGAAGGAAAATCTCTTTGAGTTGTCATTCCAAAGTATGGTCATGAGTGCAGCTAGGTGTAGCCTATGACATGTCTTGAAAATGTGACCTATTTTTTTTTGAATTTGAAAGACATAATTAAATTCATTTTAGAAATGAATTGAAAGTCTTGATTGACCATATAAAATATTCTTTGAGTCTTGAGTGACAATTTTTTCTTGAAAGTTGATCATTGATTGAAAGTGTTCAAGACATATGTCACAAGATAGCTTGAACACATAGACTAACTTTTTGATGATTTCTAGGGAGAAATGGTGCCATTCTTGGCAGCCTTGGGGAGGAGAAATATCTCCTTAAACCATGTTCTAGAAGTGTGCTTTGGTGTGACATAGATTAGTCTTAGGATTAAAAGTTGCTAAGTAGGTACATAGGTGCACTAATAGGTTAATTAAAACCATAAATCCCTAGGTTAGAGGTGGTCTAGAAGGATTAGGGGAGTCAACACCTCTAAGACTAGTGATGTGGGTGTGACAACTTGTCTTGGAAAGAAAAGTTGATGTGAATAGTGGAAACACTATTCGACACTATTCACAGATTCTTATTCTTCTCCCCTTTTTTTTTTAAAGAATAAGACTAGGATGAGATTTGAATTTTCCTAAGCAATTTTAGGTTCCAATTAATTCTAAATGATGGTTTTCGCTCTAGATTAATTATAGAAATTAATTAACCTTTAATTAGAGCCTAATATTGCTTAGGTTCGGAGTTAGATAACTCATTAAGCCCAAAATGCACTAAGCAGGGGCAAAATCGTAATTTTACCCAAAAACTGCCCGGGACCACCGGGACTTACCCAAACCTTAAAAAAACATAGTTCATGCCTTAAAATCATGGTTTTAAACCTCGGGACAAGGTCTGGGTCAAAACAGAACTTTAAAACTGCCTGAAATCTGTCACAAGGGTATTTTGGTCCCTTAAGGGCAGAAATCTCAGAAATGAGGTTTTTCTGCTCCGTTAAATATTCACAATCATACAACCCCCTTCATATAACATATGAACCCTATGAGGATGGCCAAAGCCGGCCGTCCTCGTGTTTCGGGTGAAAATGACCTCAGGGGCATTTTGGTCATTTTGAAAGTTTAGCGAAAATCGGGGCGTTACACATATCATATAATATTATATAAATATGCAGTTCAGTTCTATTGTGATGTGCCTTTACTTGCTTATGTCATGTTGTTATGCGATGCTTGCTTTATTTCCTTTCGTGCATTATTATTTAACGTGTCGCGCAGCTCTCACTTTGCTTTTATAATTCCAAAAAAAAAAAATTTACCAGTATTTCTGCTAAGTATTTTAAAGTATTAACGAAGCTATGACGTAACTGACTAATGATTAACCTAAATATGTTCTAGAGTATTGGGTTAAAAATTAGGATGTTACATTAAAACCTCATCATTTTCTTCCTAGGGCCACCCTAACTGATCTCCCTTTGGAGAAACTTCTAGGTTATAAGCTCATACCACGCTAGTCATCACTAGCACATGGACTTATCCCTTTTGATAAGTTAAAGGTCCCGACTTAAAGTACGGGTCTAAGGGGTTAGAATCACCTCATCCCCACCCTTGGTTTGGTGGTTCAAGGATCATTTTCTCATAGTTTAAGTCACCTTAAGTTTTAGCATGTTTATTGAGATGCCACTTAGTTCATACATGTCACATATCTATTATTACAACATAGGCATCTCTAAGTTCTTGAAGAACAATCACATGCAATAAATAAAACTATCATTTAAGCATAATAGTTAACGTAGCATCATACAAGTCATGAGGTAAATACCAATTCATCATATTCATAATCCGAGATTAGGCATGCAAGATCATCAAGTCATATTCACATAGAGGAAGGAACACTTATTTACACATTTTAGATACTGGTAATCGATTACATGGGCTTTGTAATCGATTACTTTGGCTTAACTTTCTAAAACAGGGAAGTTTGAGGTTCTGCTAATTGATTACATGAGCCTTGTGATCGATTACCTCGGTTGAAAATGCATTCTGGGCCTCAAGAACACCTGAGCTATCGATTACATGGAGTGGTAATCGATTATTAAGGTCCAGAAACATGTTCTAGGTTTCCCAGAACATTGTGTAATCGATTACATCATCTTGTAATTGATTACACAGGCCAAAAACTCATATACTGGTGTCCAAGGCATTCTAGTAATCGATTACATAAGCCTTGTAATCGATTACCGGTGACCCAAAACAAAATTTAAGGGGTTGGTACTGTTAAGGCAGATCCAAAAACAATAGTAGTCATCAAATCAGGTGTAAAACTTCTTTTTCAATGCACATAGGTAGCTAGTTTCTCTTGGAACCTTTCTAGGGATTCAATACTTCATGGAGGCAAAATTTATCTTTTCTCAAGATGAAATGGGCAAGTCTTTAAGCTCTGGTAGTTTTAGGTGATAGCATAAAAGTAAACGTGTCATGCATTCCGTTTTTATAGTTCATTAGAAAGTAAAGTGATAACATAAAGTAGATATGAAATGCACATTCATTCTTAGCCTTTGAGTTTAGTGATGACTTGAAATATAACATGAAATACAAAGCTTGGAATTTAAACATGCATTATGCAAGTTCATTCTTCGTCTTGGGGTTTAGTGATAGCATAGAAAGTAAACGTGCTATGCAAAGCATAAAATAAACGTGAATGCAAGTTACTTTTATATCTTGTCTAGAGCTCTTACAAAACTTTAGAAATAACAAAGTTCCAACCCAAAACTCACCCTCACATGAAAAGAAAACTATTAGTGCTAAGATAACAAAAGAAATTATAACTTCAAAGAATCATGAAGATGGCCAAAATCATATTTGGTATAAAGTCAAAAGTTTCAAGCTTTAGAGTTCGTTCATGTGACAAACGTCAACATAAAACCCTCATCATCAAGCTTTTATTTTTCCAAGTCCCATAAGCCTCCATGGTCGAAATGTTGAAGAGAAAGAGAAGTCCAAAAAGCATTCAAGAGAGACATAAACTCATTCTTTACTGAACTTTGGAAAAGACGGAACTTTCCTTTTAAGAAAGATTCAAGCTTTAGAGGTTGTTTAAGTGACAAGTACCCTCATGACATCCTCATCATCTGTAATGACTTGTCTATCTATATTTTCTCTGATAAAATAATTAATTGTAAGTAATCAGTAGGGATTTTAAAAATTTGGGTCGACACAGTTAGGATTAGAACAGCATAAGGATTCTGTAAAAAAAAATGAAAATTAATTAAATATTAATAAAAATTTAGAATAATAATATTTTAACAGTAACATAGGATGGGATCTTATAAATGATATTAGGACAAAATAAAAATTAGGATAAGGTTAAAATGATAATTTTACCCGATAAAGTTTTTTTTATGTCAATCGAGTACTGAAATGATAAGAAACGGTACATCAAAATAGTAATAACCGGTATACTGAAACATCTAAATTGGTTCAACTAATGGGCATTATCATATCTTAAATAAATTTTTACTTAGAATAATCAAATAAATATAGATATTCCTAACACTGATAGAAGGCATATTGATCTGGAAATAGAAACTCCTTTACTTTCTCTCCAAGGTAGTACGTTTATAAAAAGGAAAAAATGCAAAGAAATTTCATTTCTTTCTCGGTTAGGCACAGAACATGCTTCTTTCTTCTTGCCTTCACTTTCTTCCATTTTTGCTTCTTAAAACTCAATGAAACCTTTTAGTCTTTCAATGATACACTTAGACATACACTTAAACTAACTTCAAGAACACATCCTCTTCATCAAACTTAAATCAAAAACTTGTTTTTCCCTGCACTTTGGGTCCTCATAGCAGTGCACAAAGGTGCTGAAACAAAGGGGTTTGGAGGTTGATTGGAAAGGAAAAACTAGAGAAAAGCTTGGAGGGAGGTAGGAAAATTATTCTAGTCTTTTACTTCATGATGTTTAACTATTTTGTCAAGATAAGTGCTTGAATTTTTGTGGTTATGTTGCTGAAAAATCTGAAGCTAAATTTTAGAATTCCTAATAGATGGAGTTGTGATGAGATTATGTATATTGGGACCTCAAATTTTATTGCAGAATTTATAAGTGCCTGGACTATGATGAAATCTTGTGTGTTGGAATTTTTGATGTGCTGGAATTTTATGTGTTGAATTCTTGCAACATTAATCCTTGTGTTATGTGATATAATAGGTGCTGGAATTTTATTAATTGAAATATTTACAGCCTTTGGTTCTTGGTTTATATGATATAATAGGTGCTCTAAGTGGATATGTGCTGGAATTTTTTTCTGTAGAAATTTTACAGCATTAATTCTCAAGTTCTATGACCTTGCTATATATATTAATCAAAGCTTGAAAAGTGGCAGCAAAACTTGATTTGTAGCCTTGAAAATTTAGGAGAAATTATTGTCCAAGGAATGATGATTCATAGTAGAAATAGCTTAAAATCCATTGCATGGAACTTGGTTCATTTGTTGGAAAATTGATAAGAACTATTGTTAACTAAGAGATGTAACAAAAATTTGGATGGTATAAAATCTATTAAAAACATCGTAGACTTCGCAGAAAAACACCGCAATAGTATACCAAATGCTACGGGAAATATCTCAAAGAGTTAAAGAGAGGCATTATACATATTCAAGAGAATTTTTGTACAAATGATAAAAATGCACATAAAGAAAGGAAACTTAAGAAAATAAATCTTGTGAAATGTAAATTGCTTAGTGGTAAGCTCATGGATTCACGGGTAGTAGTAGACGTGCTACGCCCTTAGAACTATATCAGGTTGTAATCACGACGGTGTTACATCGTTATGAGGAAAGGGATGTATTGAGAATAGTGAGGCTATTCTAGATGAGATATAGTAGACGTACTCCAAAGAAGATATAGTAGAACTATGTCAGGTTGTAACGTGACGGCGTTACATCGTTGACAGTACGATCCAAAGAGAAGTATATCAGAAGAGTCCTATGAGTTTTACCATTAAGTTTAAAATTTTCTAATAAAATTAAGTCATAAGAAATAATGATTCTAACTAATGAAACCATTGTACAAATAACTAATGTACTTTGCTTATCTTGTATTAAGTTGAATATCATTGAGTAGTAGACTGGTATATTTTCCTACTGGGAATCATTGATTTTCATCCCTGCTATATGATGTATTTTATATAGATGGCCTCGATCATGTTCTTCCTTGAGATACCTAAGCAGTAGTGGCACTACGACCCAGAGTTAGGGTCACTGTATCTAGTTGCTGAGTCTTGTATCCACCTTATTTATAGACATAGCATGACCTAGATTCCCTCATATTATATGACCATCATAGGCTCTTACGTTTGACCTTTTGAAGAGCCACTGACTGAGGGAGTTAGTTTTATCTATCTGTAGTCACTTATATTTTTGTTAGGCCCTAACCCAGATTAGGTGGTCACTGCGAGGACCAGGGTAGGGTTGTTTATAATATAAATGTAATTAGGTATGAATGTATATATAGTATAACTGTATGACTTAACTTACTATGGTTGTGATATAATATGTAAGTTATCGTGTGGCCGACTTCTTTGGATGCGCATTATACTTCTGCTATTTCTATAAGTTGACTATCACATTGTAAGCAAAAATTGATTTGAGACAAGTTAGTATAGTTTTTTTTAGTGCAAGGCTCATACTTATTACAACTTATACACATATATTTCATATAGTTAAGAAATTGCAAATCTATAAGATAAGTTATGAGTAACAACTACTTGCTGTAATGTTATGACTCGAGCATAGAACTATAGTAGGAAGGGTGTTACATCATCAAGCTTTCATTTTTCTAAGTGCCAAAGGCCTTCATGGCCGAAACATGAAGAGGAAAAGAGAAATTCCAAATGTTCAAGAGAAACATAACCTCATTCTTAACTAAACTTATAAAAGATGAAACTTTTCTTTAAGAAAAAACTCAAGCTTTAGAGGTCTCATGTGAGATGAACTCATAGTCACCTCTAGAGAGCACTCATCATCAAATTATCATATTCAAGGCCTTGAGGCCGAAATCTAGAGGAAAAGGAAAGGAAGAAACCCAAAAAGCAAACATCATGGAGGTTCAACCATTCATCATTTCCCAACAAGATTCAACATAGAAATCAAAGACATATTTAGAAAGGTTCCCTACCTTGTGTTTTTGAAAAAAGAGAGGAAGAACTTGAGCTTGAAGAACTCTTGGAAGCTTCAGAGAAAAAGAAGTAAGAAAGCTTGAGACTTTTAGAGATTTTGTAAGAAGTGAGCAAAAGAATGGGGTTTCGTAGTGTAGTGTATTTATAGGACAATAAAGGTGTGGCCTCCATGAGGTGAGAGAATTTGGCTTGGTGGTATGGTGATGTGATGGAAGCATGGTTGGAAGCATGGGCAAGCATACTTCAAGCATGGCTTTTGCTTGTAAAAGAAAGTAACATATGATAAATGACATGAAATGAAATAATTCCTTTAAAGGGAAGAGGTGGCCGAAAATCACGAAGCCAAGGGAGAGAATATTTCATGGCCACAAGGAAGATAAAATATCTTGTAACGTCCCGATTTTTTCTATCTGAGGGAAATGACCAAAATGCCCTTGAGGTCATTTCCAGACCGGAATTCGAGGATAGCTGGCCCGGCAGTCCTCGAAGGGTCAACTCAATGTTTAAAGGGGATTAGATGATCCTTGAGTGTTTTCGGAAACGAAAAACCTGTTTTTTGTAGTTTCGGGTCAAAATGACCAAAATACCCCTATAGCGTTTTTACGTGGGTAAAGCTGCCGTTGAGCCCAAAACTTTCCCCAAAAGTTTAAAACAATGTTTTCATGTGTTTAAAAGTGTCTGTTTAAGTCCCAGTGGTCCCGGGCAGTTTTTGTGCAAAATTACGATTTTGCCCCCGGGATAGTGCCGTTTGAGTTTAATGACGTAATTAAGCAATCCTAAGCAATATTAGGCTCTAATCGAAGATTAATTAATTTTTATAATTAATCTAGAGTCAAAATAAGTTAATAAAATTGATTAGGACCTAAAATTGCTTAGATTAAACCTAAATCTCTTTTTAAAACTCAAGATTCCTAGTCTTGGAATCTTAAATAGTGTTTTCTCTCTCCAATTTCCCTAAATCAAGGAATTGTGTTGGCATTAGATTCCTTGTTAATGGAGTTTGACTCCATTAATTTAGCAAGACCACCTCCTATACCTAGTCTTAGAAGCCTCTAATTAACCATTACCTCACCTAAACACTTTTCTACAAATTCCTAATCTTAAACATAATCTAAAACATATTTCTAAACCACAATTAAATGGAAGAAATCCCTCCCTCAATGGCTAATGCATTTTGGCGACATCATCTAAATTTCATCACATGTTTTAAATTTTAAACACTCCTTGAGCCATGCTTTGAGTCATACCTTGAACCATACCTCACCATGCCTCAAGATCACAACATCTCACCTCATGGACCTCACGAGCTGCCTTGCCTTGGCCGAAACCCTCCTCCTCCCTTTGCACCTTTCATTTGTTTCATTCCTCTATAAATAGCACACTTGAGTGAACTTGAAACACCTTTAGTTCATTTGCTAAGTTTAGAGCATTCAAAGCTTTCCTTTTCTTTCAAAGACCAAGAGTTCTTCTTCTTCAAACTTCTTCATCTTCTTCATCCTCTTTAATATCATTTCACTTGGTAGGGATTTTATCTTAAATGTTTCTTTCATTTAAAGTTCTTATTTAGTCATTGACTTGATGGTTTCTCTTGAATCTTTTAGAACTTTTTCTCCTTCTCCTATTTCATTTTCGGCCAAGGGCCTTTGGGGAGCTTGGAAATGAGAGCTTGATAATGGGGATTGCATGATGATGTTCATCACTTAAGCAACCCTTAAAGCTTGATCTTAGTTCTTAAGGAAAAAAATGTTTTTAGTTTCTTTCTTTTAATCTTGAAAACTTAACTTTGATGTTGTTCTAAAATAAGTGTATGAACTCAATGATGAGGACACATGATCTTGGTGTTAATACATTATCAAGATCATGGTCTCTAGAGTTTCAAAATGGTTCTTTTGTTATTCATGGCTTCGGCCCCATTTTCCTTTTTCTTTCTCTAAAAATTCAGCCATCATTGATGGTTCAAAATGAAAGCTTGATGATGAGAGTTTCTAGATAATGACCATGTGTTCATCACAATAAGACCTCTAGAGCTTGAGTTTTAACAAAAATGCTATTTATGATCTTGCTTCAAGGGATGATATTTTGTTTACTTTAGCTTGTTGTGATAAATTCGGGTTAAGGCTTAAGTTCTTGCAAAGTATTGTAAGAGCTCTAGTAAAGATATAAAAATGAACTTGTATATTTGTATTTCTAGCACCTCATATTTATATTTCAAGCTCTTGCATCTAATATTCACCTTCCTATGTTATCACTAAACTCTAAAGATTAAAGGAAAGGACTTGCATTATCACGTTTAAGTTCAAGCCTTACATTGCATGTTTATATTTCAAGTCATCACTTAAAGAACTTAAATATTTAAAACAAGAGCTTGCATATCACCTAATTAATCTCGAAGCCTTTCTATTTCGGCCTTAAAGTTGATTGTTGCTGGGCCTAGAGCACTAAAATAAAGAATTGAACTTACATATTTACTTTCAAGTTTCGCATATTTACCTTGTGCCTTACATATTTAATTTCAAGTTTTTGCATTCCATATTTACTTTGAAGCTCTCACTTTACTATATAATGAAGAATAAAATGGAATGCATAGCATGTAACACCCCGATTTTCTATCTGAGTGGAAAATGACCAAAATGCCCCTGAGGTCATTTTCGGCCCGGAATTCGAGGGATGGCCGACCCGGCAGTCCTTGAAGGGCCAACTCAATGTTTGAAGGGGGTTGAATGACCCTTGAGTGGTTTCGGAGGCGAAAGTCTCATTTTCTGCAGTTTTGGGTCAAAATGACCAAAATACCCCTATAGCGTTTTTATGCAGGTAAAGGTGCCGTTTGAGCCCGAAAATTTCCCCAGAGGTTTAAAACAATGTTTTTGCATGTTTCAAAGCATTTGTTTGAGTCCCGGTGGTCCCGGGCAGTTTTAGTGCAAAATTACGATTTTGCCCCTAGAATAGTGTTTTTGAGCTTAATGATGTAATTAAGCAAACCTAAGCAATATTTGCTCTAATCGAAGATTAATTAATTTTCATAATTAATCTAAAGTCAAAATAAATTATTAAAATTAATTAGAACCTAAGATTGCTTAGATTAGATTTAAATTTCCTTTCTAAAACTCAAGATTTCACTCTTGGAATCTTGAATAGTATTTTCTCTCTCCAATTCCTTAAATCAAGGAATTGTGTCTAGAATTGTTTATACACTAAAATGAGTTTATAACTCACTAATGATGCAAGAACACTCCTTAAATGTGTCTTGACAACCTTGAGTACCCATTTTCTTACCTAAACACTTTCTTACAAATTCCTAATCTTAATCCTAATCAAAGATACACCTAAACACAACTCTAAACCACAATTAAAATACAAGAAATCCTCCCCCCATGGCCGATGCACTTTCGGCCCTCTCTCTCTCATTTACATCACATGTTGATTTGTTTCTCACTCAAAGAACCATGCTTGAGCCATACCTTGAACCATACCTCACCATACTTTGAACCATACCTCACCATGCCGCAAGATCACAATATCTCACCTCATGGAACTCATGGGGCTGCCCTTGTGCTGTATGGCTGAAGCCCTCGTCCCCATTTGCACCTTGCATTTGTTTCATTTCTCTATAAATAGCATGCTTGGGTGAACTTGCATCATTTTGGGTTCATTTGCTAAGTGTAAGTTTTCAAAGAGCACTTCAAAGTTTCCTTTTTCTCTCAAGATCAAGTGTTCAAGTTCTTCATCCTCTTCTCTCATCCCAATCTCCAAATCACTTGGTAGGGATTTTCTTTCAAGTATTTTCTTTATTTAAGTTCCATCTCTAGTTATGTGTTTATGGTTTCTCTTAAAGTCTTTTTAGAACTTCCTCCCTCTCCTCTTTCTTTATCATTTCGGCCATGGGCCTTTGAGAGCAAAGGAATGAGAGCTTGATGATGAGGTTCCATGATGATGATGTTCATTACTTGAACAATCTCTAAAGCTTGATCTTTGTTCTTAAGCCAAAGATGTTTTTAGTTTTTCTTCTTGAACCTTGAAACCTTTCACTTGATGATGTTTTAAAATGGTTACATGAACTCAATGATGAGTGTAACCCCCCAATTTTTACTGTAATTTTTACTGTCATTAGAAATTACTCAATTACCGAATTACCGTAGGTAATTATTACAAAAGATTTCAGGCCGAACAATCCTCAATAAAGGAATATAACATTAGAAGAGAGGTTAGGAACGATTCATGCGAAAGTCGCAAATCTCGAATTTCTGTACGTATAAAATGACCAAAATGCCCCTGAAGTTATGTTACTCAGAAAATGAGGATCGTGGGCCCCATCTATTCTCAAGGGGATATTTTGAGGATAATAAGGGATTGTTTGTGTTACGTGTGTTAATAGAGCAGAAGGATCTCAATTTTGAGTTAAACGCGAAATGACAAAGCAGCCCCTGTGTTTGTTTTAACTCCGATGTGCGTGCCGACTGAGCCCGAACCTCACTAAAATGTTTTAAAATGTGTTTTTAAGCCATGATTAACCATTGGTTAAGCTCGGGTGGCCTCGGGCAGTTTTTAAGTGAAATGCGATTTTGCCCTGTTTTTGAGGCGAGTTTAATTTCGGGATTTTTGATTCGTATATCGAAACCTAAGCAATATTAGGCTCAAATTAAAGCTTATTAAATTCTAAATATTAATCTAGAGTCAAAATTGTGTATTTAGATTGATTAGAACCCAAAATTGCTCAAAAACACCCAAATTGCTTACTAATTCACTTAAACCCTTAACCGTAAATTCTCTAAATTACATGAATACCTTGCCTACACCTAAATAATGCATGGAACACACAAATTTCACTTCTTTGGGCTGTAATGGACAGAAATTATTGATGCCATTATGCAGCTGAATTATTGCCAAAAGTTGCACTAAAACAAAATGCCAAAATGTCACCATAAGAGACATAATTCCTTAATTTCATACAACTTTGTCTAAAATGATTTTCCTCCCTTATTTCTCCTGCAAAATTCCGTCCACTACCTCATCATTTTGGCCAATTAGAAGCCTCAAAATCTTCTATAAATAGGCTTGCTTGAGTGGTCTTGGAATGCTTGGTTCATAACTAGTTTTTAGGAGCACCAAAAACTTTCTTTCTTCCTCCTCTTTGGCTGAATTCTTTCTTCAATTTTTTCAAAGAGATTTTGTTTCATTTCACTTCAAGAAACCAAGTTCTCTTCCTCTTCTTCAACTCAGATTAGGTAGGGAGTAGTTTCTAAATTTATTTCTATGCTTTGAGGAGTTGTGTTTTTAGCTCAAAATGATGAAATTATGAACTTACCTTAGCTTTTCATTTTGGTTTTCCTCTTCAATTTTTCTTTAACCAATTCAACCATATGGCCTAGGTGGAACTAAGATGATGGCTTGATGATGAGGACCTTGAGGGTGGGTTGTAAATCCATCACAAGTTAGGCCTCTAAAGCCTGAAAATTCCACTTGATGCAAAACTTTAAAGAATAATACTTTATGATGCTAAAGCAAAGATTTTTAGTTTAGAACTTGAAAGATGTATTTTCCTTTTATGTTTTATTTCTTGTTAAGATATGTATTGGGTTGAATTTATAATTCTTTTAAAGTCTTGAAGGAGCTCTAGTAAAGAAACAAAATGAATTTGCATCCATGATTAAGTTTATGCTTTGCATAACCATGTTTACCTTCTATGTCATCACTAAATTTTCAAGAATGAATAAATGAACTTGCATTTCTCATGTTTAAATTCCAAGCTTGTATTTCATGTTTATGTTTCAAGTCATCACTTAATCTTTCAAGATAATAAAGAGGTTGCATCTCATATTTAATTTATGTTCTCACTATATTTTATAATGGCTAAAAAAATCAAAGCATGGCATGTTTATTTTATGCCATCACCTAAAGATCCTAGAGCTTAAAGACTTGCCCATGTATCACAAGCAAAGAAATATGATTATTGGAGTTAAAGAATTTATTCTTTAAAAAGTCTTGAGATTGGAGCTTAAAAAGATGTAATAATAATTCTCTTCTCCCTCTCTGGTCTGTGCGGACTACCGCAGCTCCGATTTCTTAATATTCTCTTCTTCCTCTCTTTGGTCTGTGCGGATTACATGCTCAGTTTCTTGTATCATGTTTATATTTCAAGTTCTTGCATCATGTTTAATTTTCAAGTCATCACCTTAAATCTTAAAGATAAAGAAATGGAATTGCATATCATGTTTATAATTCCAAGCTATCACCTTATAAAGATAAGATTAAAATAAGGTTGCATAGCATGTTTATAATTCTAAGATGTCACCTAAATCTCTAAAGCTCAAGACTTACTCCTTTTATCTTAAGTGAGAATTTTAATTGTGAAGATCCTCCCAAATTTGACAAAAGAACTAGTTTCTAAATGAGTTTTAAGGCTTTGCAAGGATTTTATGGGGAACTAGTATTTTATATGCACTTAAAATATGATTCTATGTAATTGCATGAGGTTCATGATTCGACCACTGATCTGAGTTTAGTATCAATGTGTGATAATGATTTGATATGAATGATTTCCTGGCTTGCATGTTATAGTTGCTGTGGCAAATAATGAGAATGCTTATACATGAAATATTCTTTATTATGTAAAATTTACCTTTGTTGCTAGAAGAAAGTATATCATTGTAAAAGTGTAATTTGGAAAGGTTCTGGCTAAGGAAAGATTTGGTATTTAAGTGTGTCCATTGTGACCCACCTCTCTTTCCTGGGAATCTCCCATATGCATGATTACAGTTGATATATATTATTCTAGCTTAAGACTATAAATGAGAAAATGTTATGATGTTTATGATTTGTATTGTGATATAACATGCAAAGATTTAATGGTGACTTAAACTTATAAGAAAATGATCCTTTGGAACCATCAGACTATAGGTGGTGAAAAGGTGATTTTAGCCCCCTAACCCGTTCTCTCAAAAGGGTAGAGTCGGGACTTTAGCTTATCAAAAGGGATAAGTATATGCTAGTGGCGACTAGTAAAGTATGAGCTCATAACCTAAATTACTCCCAAAAGGGTGGAGTATAGGGTGGCCTAAGGAAAATAATGATGATGATAAGATTTTAAGTCACCTAAGGCACTAAAGAAAAGAAATATGTGCACTATGTCCACGTGTAGCTAATATTATATGGCGTTCTTTTATGCATGTTATTTGATAATGATGATGAGGAAAATGATGTAATGATAAAGGAAAAGTTCATTGTAAATATGACATGTTAAGATTATGATGCATTATAAGGCGCATGATTAAAAATTGAGGAACCTCGGTTAAGTATTTGTCAGAACTTAAAATGAATCTTTGCATGCTCACTATTTTAGAATAATCCCGAGGTTCTGGGGACTTTGATGATGACAACTGTAGAAGGAGGTACCTTCTTGAGAATTCTTTAGCAAGATTCTCACTCCCTTTTCTTTATTTCCGTCATTGTCTCCAGATTCAGATGGCGACATTCGTCCTGTTCGTTGATATCCCTACTTGGGAATTTCACTATGATCCGGTGCATCGCTCGTATCATTTTGAAGGGAGGTCTTGTGATTCGTGTTTTTATTTACATAGGTCATCCATTTGCACATCCTGTCCCTAGTTATTGATTTTCTCCTACTTCTCCCTATGGCGATGAAATGGTTTTCGAACATGCACGTCCACTTGATGAAAGGATGTTACGTTCTTATTCCGCTTCATCTGCTGTCCATGGATTTCCAAAGTATGTTCCTGAGATGAGATATTCTGAAACTGATCCTTCAGAGGACACTCCTACTCATGTATATTCTGAGAGCTCTTCTCCTACTCCCACATGTGTAAGAGAAGGTAGTGAGGAAACAGTTGTTCAGCCGAGGTTAGCAAGAAGGCCGTCCATGCGACCCCAGCCTGGTGCATCTCGTGTGTCCCCTCCCGAGGGAGCTCATCAGTGGATCGGATTTATTCCCCCATTTCTAGGACAATGGCCATAGAGGGTTCTTAATAGATTTATGTGTGATCATGCACCCTAGTTTTAGGATAACCTTCCCTGCTTATGGAGTTATCTAATTTAGGGGCATGTATTTCCTTAAGTATATTTTCTTTTATGGGTTTGCATAAGATAATGATGTATGAACATAACCCACCCTTTGAGTGAGGTTATTGTATGTAAATATATGCTATAATGTGCTTATGGATGTTATATGATGGAGCCTAAGTGATATGATGTGATATATTCTTAAACGTCTTATTATACTCCGCTTACTCGTTCACGTTGTACTCGGCTCACGTTTTCAATTATGTGTTTTAAAAAAAAAATGGCTTGTAATTTCACTAAGTATTTTCAAATTATGAAGAAAGAACCAAAGCAAGGAGTAAAGTCTAGTCATTAATCAGATTCAACCTAGGTGTATCTGGTTAATTACTAGGGTGTTACAATGAGGACTCATGATGTTGGTGTTAATGCATCATCAAAATCATGGTCTCTAGAGTTTCAAATGTTTTCTCTCTTCTTAAAAGTTTCAGTTCCTTTTCCTTTACTTTCTTCAAGTTTTCGGCCATGTTGGCCAATAAGGTTCACAATGGCTTGATGATGAGAGCTTCTAGATGATGACTATGTGTTCATCTCAATGAGGCCTCTAGAGCTTGAGTTTTAATAAAAATGCTATTTATGACCTCATTTCAAGAAAAGAAACTTGTGTTTTAAAGAACCCTTGGGGTTCACTCTTGTCTTTACTTTATCTTGTCATGATAAGTTTGGGTTGAGGTTTAAGTTCCTTTAAAGTCTTGTATGAGCTCTAATAAGAAATAAAATGGACTAGCATTCATATTTAAATTCAAGCTTACGCATTACATATTTATTTTGAGCTTTGCATTCATATTTATTTTCCAAGCCATCACTTAAAGTTAAAGGATAAAAGAATGGAGTGCACCTCATATTTATATTCTTGTCTAACATATTTACTTTTCATCACTAAAGAACATAAAGACTTAAAATGAGAGCTTGCACTATCACCTAACTAAATCTCAAAGCCTTTCTATTTCGACCTTAAAGTCGATTGTTGCTGGGCCTAGAGCACTAAAATAAAGAAATGAACTTGCATATTTATATTTCAAGCCTTGCATATTTATATTCAAGTCTTGCATATTTACTTTAAGCTCTCACTTTACTTTGTAATGAAGGATAAAAATGAAGTGCATAGCATGTTTAAATTATGTCATCACTTAAAGACCTTAGAGCTCAAAGACTTGCCCATTTTATCTCAAGTTAAAGTCTAATGTGGAAGCATTCTTTGAATGCATAATTTCGGCCATGTAGTGATGATGAACTTGGAAGGAGATTCATCTAGCTACAAGGTGTAACACCCTAATATTCGACCCAATACTACTAGTACGTACTTAGGCCAAATATTAGTCGTTACTTGCTGGCATGGTTCATCTTCTTGGGAAAATAGACTTAACGAAAATACGAGCCAACTTTTTTTTGAAATCGTTACTTAAAATAGAAGCCGCGCGTAACTTTACGAGTCGGTATCATAGTATACGGAACGATAACATAGGAATGGCTCCAAACCACAACATCGAACAGAACATTAGTCATAACTGAAATACCTCATAGATAAAATGCCTACCCACTGGGCAGGACTCTTCAAGTACATAATGTATAAATAAATACAACAGAAACAATACATCGAAAAGAACTGAAAGAAAACATCCCGATCCCCGTGCAATCTATGATGAGTAACCTTAACGCAAAAAGGGGTTTCATCCATACTAGTTGTGCGCGTGCACTAAGGCCTACCCTCTGTCTATGCAATGAGATCACGGGTATGGAGGGACCTAGCCAATCCATGGGCGGAGCTCAGTAAGGCGAGCATGCCACTGTGACTGGATGGGCCGCCCACGTCGAGGTCGTGGTCCTGGTGCCGGGGCTCTCCGACGCTAGGTAACCGTCTCCTCGCTGCCTGTCGGTCGCTGCGGTGGAGTGGGGGCAGAGTCCTCATGACCCATGGGGACATCCTCTATAGGGTCCTCCTCCGAGTGTTGTGTCAACGGCACGTATACCGGCAAATCGGTTGAACGGTCAGAGGGGGCCCGCAGGTTCTGCTCCCATTGGGGTCGTGCATGCTCGAAAATCGCGGGATCGTCGTAGGGGGATGCTGGGGTGAAGTGGTGGCTATAGACACGGTGCGAAAATGGCCGTCCAACGAACATGAATACACGTAAGGTACATCGGCCCTCAAAATGATAGGACCCATACTCCGGGTCGTGGTGGATCTCCCACCGTGGAGTGTCAATGAATAGGACGAAGGTCGCCATCTCGCTCTGAAGACGTAATGGAAAGGAAAAGATAGAGGGAGTGAGATTCTTACTAAAGAAACTCAGTAGGGTTTTCCTTCTATCCTAGGTGTCATCATATACGTCTCCAGGAATCTCGGGTTTATTTATAAAATAATGGACATACATAGGTTCGATTATGAGTTTTCCAAAATCTCATTTTCCGAGAATCCGTACTTATTATCATGGCACTTGTGTTACATAGGCTTTTATACTAAAGTCATAGACATAAATCATGTAGCTTGGTACGTAGAATGTAAATCATATAACTGGTACATGGAACATAAATCATATGAGTGGTACATGGAACATAAATCATATAAGCGGTACATGAAACATAAATCATATAAGCTGGTTTACTTAGGTGACATAAGAACCTTTACTTAACCAGGCCGCCCTAAAATTTCTCCTTTTGAGAAAACTCTAGGTTATGAGCTCATACCACACTAGTCGTCACTAGCATCTAGACTTTATCCATTTGGATAAGTCAACTTCCCGACTTTAAATGCGGGTTTAGGCGGCTAGCATCA
Organism: Dalbergia cochinchinensis; assembly: GCA_031216125.1. Lineage (NCBI taxonomy): Eukaryota > Viridiplantae > Streptophyta > Magnoliopsida > Fabales > Fabaceae > Dalbergia > Dalbergia cochinchinensis. The sequence goes on along the minus strand of CM062368.1, from coordinate 52,156,004 downwards.
CATTGTCCCCACCCTTAATTCGGTGGTTTCAAAGGATTACATTCTTATGTTCTAAGTCATCCTAAGTTTAACATGTTTCTTTAAGATGCCACATAATTAATGCATAACACATAATTACTACCTCGGCATCTCTAAAGTTACATTCTGAAATAATAACATGTTAATACAAGCTATCACATAGGGATAATAGTTCACATGGTATCATCATACTTGACTCATGGAGTAAAATCATCATAAGGTAAGCAAGAGCAATAAGCCTCTTAACTTGATCATGTTTGAAATCGAACATATAAGATCATGTATTCATGTTAGGCTAAAGCATAGACTAATGTCATAACAATTCTCAGATTCAGGCAATGCAAGATCATAGCTTCAAGTCATTAAATGGGAAAAGCATTCTGTTTGTAAACTTGGGTTCTGGTAATCGATTACATAAGTCTTGTAATCGATTACACAAACTCAGATTTCAAAACATGGAGGTCGGGAGTTACGTGTCGATTACATGGGACTTGTAATCGATTACACACTCAATTTCGAATCAAGGCGGATAGGGGTTACGTAATCGATTACATGGAATTGTAATCGATTATTTTGTTTAAAACACTTTCTTTGGGCCCTAGAACATCTGGGTAATCGATTACATGATTAGGTAATCGATTACTAGAATCCAGAATGTGTAATCGATTACACTATATAGTAATCGATTACTTTGGGCAAAAGTTCATGTTTGAGCTCGTCCGAGCTCTCTGGTAATCGATTACATGGGCTGGGTAATCGATTACCAGCATCTTAAAAAATCGAAATATGAGGTCTAAACATATCTGAGTCACTCCTTTAAAATGCTTATGGTGGCTAGTTTCTCTTGGAACAATTTTGAACTTCAAAAACATCTTGTCAACCATTTTAACTTGTCAAAACCCTTACAAATCTAAGAACATACCCAAAATATTTGTGAGTACAACATATGTTTTAGAAAGACTTAAAACATGAGCTATAGGCTCTTGTGACTAATAAACTCCTCTTGGAGCTATCTTTATCACATGGCCAAGATGTACATTCCAAGAATGTTTTCCATGGTTAACCTCTTCTCAAGATGAAATGGGCAAATCTTTGAGCTCTAGTATCTTAGATGATGACATAAAATAAACGTGCTATGCACTTCATTTTAGAGTCCTTTAGAAAGTACAGTGATAGCTCAAAGAAAATGAGAAGAAAAAGGAGAAGAAAAGAAGTTCTAAAAAGAATCAAGAGAAACTATGAACATAAAGCTAGAACAAGAACTTTAAAGAAAGAAGTACTTGAAAGAAAATCCCTACTTGGTGTGATGATCTTGGAGATGGAAGAAGAAGATGAAGAAGATGAAGAACTTGAAGAACTTTGAAGATCTTGAAGAACACTAGAACTTTGAGAGAAAAAGAGAAGCTTTGAGTGTTCCTAAACTTAGCAAATGATCTAAAAGTGGTGCAAGCTTCCCAAGGCCATCTATTTATAGAGAAATGAAGCAAATGGAAGGTGCAAATGAAGAGGGAAATTTTGGCCATCAGCCTCATGGGCAGCCCATGAGTTCCATGAGGTGAGATAATGTGGTCTTGAGGCATGGTGAGGTATTGTTCAAGGTATGGCTTCAAGCATGGTTCTTTGAGTGAGAAACAATTCAACATGTGTTGTAAATGAGAGAGAGAGGGCTGAAATTGCATCAGCCATGGGGAGGGTTTTCTTGCATTTTAATTGTAGTTTAGAGTTGTGTTTAGGTGTATCTTTGATTAGGATTAAGATTAGGAATTTGTAAGAAAGTGTTTAGGTGAGAAAATGGGTAATCAAGGTTGTCAAGACATAATTAAGGAGTGTTCTTGCATCATTAGTGAGTTATAAACTCATTTTAGTGTATAAACAATTCTAGACACAATTTCTTGGTTTAAGGAATTAGAGAGAGAAAACACTATTCAAGATTCCAAGAGTGAAATCTTCAGTTTTAGAAAAGGGATTTAAATCTAATCTAAGCAATCTTAGGTTCTAATTAATTTTAATAATTTATTTTGACTCTAGATTAATTAGGGAAATTAATTAATCTTTGTTTAGAGCCTAATATTGCTTAGGTTTGCTTAATTACGTCATTAAGCTCAAAAATACTATTCTAGGGGCAAAATCGTAATTTTGTACTAAAACTACCCGGAACCACCAGGACTCAAACAGATGTTTTGAAACACGTAAAAACATGGTTTTAAATCTCTGGGGAAAGTTTCGGGATCAAACGGCACCTTTACCCGCGTAAAACGTGTAACGCCCCAATTTTTTACTGTAATTTTTACTGTCATTAGAAATTACTCAATTACTGAATTACCGTAGGTAATTATTACATAAGATTTGAGGCCGAACAATCCTCAATAAAGGAATATAACATTAGAAGAGAGGTTAGGAACGATTCATGCGAGAGTCGCAAATCCCGAATTTCTGTACGTATAAAATGACCAAAATGTCCCTGAAGTTATTTTACTCAGAAAATGAGGATTGTGGGCCCCACATATTCTCAAGGGGATGTTTTGAGAATAATAAGGGATTGTTTGTGTTATGTGTGTTAATAGAGCAGAAGAATCTCAATTTTGAGTTCCGACATGCGAAAAGACCAAACGCCCTCAAGTGGTTTTAACTCCGATGCGTGCCGACTGAGCCCGAACCTCACTAAAATGTTTTAAAATGTGTTTTTAAGCCATGATTAACCATTGGTTAAGCTCGGGTGGCCTTGGGCAGTTTTAAGTGAAAGTGCGATTTTGCCCAGTTTTTGGGCGATTTGCGAATTTCGGGATTTTCGATTCATATACGAAACCTAAGCAATATTAGGCTCAAATTAAAGCTTATTAAATTCTAAATATTAATCTAGATTCAAAATTATGTATTTAGATTGATTAGAACCCAAAATTGCTCAAAAACACCCAAATTGCTTACTAATTCACTTAAGCCCTTAACCGTAAATTCTCTAAATTACATGAATACCTTGCCTACACCTAAATAATGCATGGAACACACAAATTTCACTTCTTTGGGCTGTAATGCACGAAATTATTGATGCCATTATGCAGCTGAATTATTTCCAAAAGTTGCACTAAAACAAAATGCCAAAATGTCACCATAAGAGACATAATTCCTTAATTTCATACAACTTTGTCTAAAATGATTTTTCCTCCATTATTACTCCTGAAAAATTCTGACAACTACCTCCTCATTTTGGCCAATTAGAAGCCTCAAAATCTTCTATAAATAGGCTTGCTTGAGTGGTCTTGGAATGCTTGGTTCATAACTAGTTTTTAGGAGCACCAAAAACTTTCTTTCTTCCTCCTCTTTGGCTGAATTCTTTCTTCAATTTTTCAAAGAGATTTTGTGTCATTTCACTTCAAGAAATCAAGTTCTCTTCCTCTTCTTCAACTCAGATTAGGTAGGGAGTAGTTTCTAAATTTATTTCTATGCTTTGAGGAGTTGTGTTTTTAGCTCAAAATGATGAAATTATGAACTTGCCTTAGCTTTTCATTTTGGTTTTCCTCTTCAATTTTTCTTTAACCAATTCAACCATATGGCCTAGGTGGAACTAAGATGATGGCTTGATGATGAGGACCTTGAGGGTGGGTTGTAAATCCATCACGAGTTAGGCCTCTAAAGCTTGAAAATTCCACTTGATGCAAAACCTTAAAGAATAATGCTTTATGATGCTAAAACAAAGATTTTTAGTTTAGAACTTGAAAGATGTATTTTTTTTTCCTTTTATGTTTTATTTCTTGTTAAGATATGTATTGAGTTGAATTTATAATTCTTTTAAAGTCTTGAAGGAGCTCTAGTAAAGAAACAAAATGAATTTGCATCCATGATTAAGTTTATGCTTTGCATAACCATGTTTACCTTCTATGTCATCACTAAATTTTCAAGAATGAATAAATGAACTTGCATTTCTCATGTTTAAATTCCAAGCTTGTATTTCATGTTTATGTTTCAAGTCATCACTTAATCTTTCAAGATAATTAAGAGGTTGCATCTCATATTTAATTTATGCTCTCACTATATTTTATAATGGCTAAAAGAATCAACGCATGACATGTTTATTTTATGCCATCACCTAAAGATCCTAGAGCTTAAAGACTTGCCCATGTATCACAAGCAAAGAAATATGATTATTGGAGTTAAAGAATTTATTCTTTAAAAAGTCTTGAGATTGGAGCTTAATAAGATGTAATAATAATTCTCTTCTCCCTCTAGTGGTCCTGTCTGGACTACACTTCGCTCGGTTTCTTAATATTCTCTTCTCCTCTCTCTGGTCTGTGCGGACTACCGCCGCTCCGGTTTCTTAATATTCTCTTGTCCCTCTACTGGTCGTGTGCGGATTACCGCCGCTCCAGTTTCTTGTATCATGTTTATATTTCAAGTTCTTGCATCATGTTTAATTTTCAAGTCATCACCTTAAATCTTAAAGATAAAGAAATGGAATTGCATATCATGTTTATAATTCCAAGCTATCACCTTATAAAGATAAGATTAAAATAAGGTTGCATAGCATGTTTATAATTCTAAGATGTCACCTAAATCTCTAAAGCTCAAGACTTACTCCTTTTATCTTAAGTGAGAATTTTAATTGTGAAGATCCTCCCAAATTTGACAAAAGAACTAGTTTCTAAATGAGTTTTAAGGCTTTGCAAGGATTTTACTGGGAACTAGTATTTTATATGCACTTAAAATATGATTCTATGTAATTGCATGAGGTTCATGATTCGCCACTGATCTGAGTTTAGTATCAATGTGTGATAATGATTTGATATGATTGAAGTTGTGATAATTATGGTTTATTGTTAAGAGAATGATTCATAATTGGTTTAGTAACTAATTAGTTCTATAATTGATAATTCTATGTAAGGATTGGATGCTTATTAAGTACTTGATATCATTGAAAGATTATCTGACTTGCATGTTATAGTTCTTTGTTGCAAATAATAAGAATGCTTATACATGAAATGTTCTTATGTAAAATTCACCTTTGTTGCTAGAAGAAAGTGTATCATTGTAAAAGTGTAATTTGGAAAGGTTCGGGCTATGGAAAGACTTCGTATTTAAGCGTGTCCATTGTGACCCACCTCTCTTTCTGGGAATCTCCCATATGCATGATTACGATTGATATATATTATTCTAGCTTAAGACTATAAATGAGAAAATGTTATGATGTTTATGAATTGTATTATGATATAACATGCAAAGATTTAATGGTGACTTAAACTTATAAGAAAATGATCCTTTGGAACCATCAGACTATAGGTGGTGAAAAGGTGATTTTAGCCCCCTAACCCGTTCTCTCAAAAGGGTAGAGTCGGGACTTTAGCTTATCAAAAGGGATAAGTATATGCTAGTGACGACTAGTAAAGTATGAGCTCATAACCTAAATTACTCCCAAAAGGGTGGAGTATAGGGTGGCCCAAGGAAAATAATGATGATGATAAGATTTTAAGTCACCTAAGGCACTAAAGAAATGAAATATCTGCACTGTGTCCATGTGTAGCTAATATTATATGACGTTCTTTTATGCATGTTATTTTGATAATGATGATGAGGAATATGATGTAATGATAAAGGAAAAGTTCATTGTAAATATGACATGTTAAGAATAAGATGCATTATAAGACGCATGATTAAAAAATTGATGAACCTCGGTTAAGTATTTGTCCGAACTTAAAATGAATCTTTGCATGCTCACTATTTTAGAATAATCCCGAGGTTCCTGGGGACTTTGATGATGACACTGTAGAAGGAGGTACCTTACTGAGAATTCTTTAGCAAGATTCTCACTCCCTTTTCTTTATTTCCGTCATTGTCTCCAGATTCAAATGGCGACATTCGTCCTGTTCGTTGATACCCCTACTTGGGAATTCCACTATGATCCGGTGCATCGCTCATATCATTTTGAAGGGAGGTCTTGTGATTCGTGTTTTTATTTACATAGGTCGTCCATTTGCACATCCTGTCCCTAGTTATCGATTTTCTCCTACTTCTCCCTATGGCGATGAAATGGTTTTCGAACATGCACGTCCACTTGATGAAAGGATGTTACGTTCTTATCCCGCTTCATCTGCTGTCCATGGATTTCAGTATGTTCGAGACGAGATATTCTCAAATCGATCCTTCAGAGGACACTCCTACTCATGTATATTCTCGAGAGCTCTGCTCCTACTCCCTGCGTGTAAGAGAGGGTAGTGAGGAAGCAGTTGTTCAGCCGAGGTTAGCGAGAAGGCCGTCCATGCGACTGACTGGTGCATCTCGTGTGTCCCTCCCGAGGAGCTCATCGATGGATCGGATTTATTCCCCATTTTCGGGACAGTGGCCATAGAAGGTTCTTAGTAGACTTATGTGTGATCATGCACCCTAGTTTTAGAATAACCTTCCGGCTTATGGAGTTATCTAGTTTAGGGGCATGAATTTCCTTAAGTATATTTTCTTTTATGGGTTTGCATAAGATAATGATGTATGAACATAACCCACCCTTTGAGTGAGGTTATTGTATGTAAATATATGCTATAATGTGCTTATGGATGTTATATGATGGAGCCTAAGTGATATGATGTGATATATTCTTAAACGTCTTATTATACTCCGCTTACTCGTTCACGTTGTACTCGGCTCACGTTTTCAATTATGTGTTTAAAAAAAAAAAAGGCTCGTAATTTCACTAAGTATTTTCAAATTATGAAGAAAGAACCAAAGCAAGGAGTAAAGTCTAGTCATTAATCAGATTCAACCTAGGTGTATCTGGTTAATTACTAAGGTGTTACATTTTGGTATCAGAGCAGTTCGATTCTCATGGAGCCTGAGGATTGGACTAGCTATGCTTCTAAAGCATAATACGTTAGTGACGTCATGTGTAGATGTTTATCATTAGGATGAGCTTGGGGAGTAGAAATACATGACTACTGTATGTTGAAAGTGCCATGGTAACTTGCTCACTTTGCATGGAATATTGGGCCTGATCACCTCAGTGTTGCTGTTTTGTGTGTATAGGGACCAATGGCACGTCGACAACAGACTAGGAGCGCAGCACAAAATAATCACGACAACGAGACAGCTGAAGCACTCCGCGACGTAGCAAGGACCATGAGAATGATGATGGAACGAATGGATCAGGATCGTCAAGCCAATATGAATCAGCGACATGAGATTCCTGAACATGCCTGTTTCGGGGAGTTTCGTAAGACAAACCCACCGGTTTTCAAGGGGACACTGAATCCAAATATTGCAGATGAATGGATTCGGAATATTGAGAAGGTCTTTCTTTGTAGTCCCATGCTCTGAGGAGCAAAAGGTCACCTTCGCTACTCATATGCTTGAGGTGATGCGGTTTACGGTGGGCGGTGTTCGAAGACTCACGGAGGCGGCCGATGTGGACATTGAATGGGAAGTATTCAAGGTCCATTTTCTGAAAAGTACTTTCCGTGAGTCGATTAGAAATGCCAAGGACATTGAATTCATGCAACTTGTCCAGGGAATATGAATGTGGCCCAAGATAATCGCTGCGGTTGAAGAACTCATTAAGTTCTCAAGAATGTACCAAGGAAATCCTGATGAGTACTGGAAATGCATTAAATACGAGTCAGGGTTGAAGGCGGAACTTAATGTGGCAGTTGCACATTTGGAGATTAGGGATTTCTCTACCCTAGTTAACAAATGTCGGATTATTGAAGAAGGTCGAGAAAACTAAACACCCCAAAGTCGATAATATTACCAAAAGTTGACACCTCAAGGTCGCTAGCTCAAGAGGCGAAATCGACCTCCATTTCCCCCTCAATCAAGACCACAAGGGACACAAAGAAATTTTCAACAAGGAAGGCCAAACAACAACAATCGCTATAATAACAACCGCTACAACAATAACACCAGAACAATCACAACAACAACAATAACAACAATAAAGGGAAAGCACCACAAAGAGGTCGGTGATACCTCCACGGCTGCGCCATCCATGGAATGTCCCAAGTGCGGCAAGAATCATGGGAGCATGCCATGTCGAGCGGAACAAGCGTGTGCTATCGGTGTGGAAAACTAGGACATTACTCCCGAGAATGCACTGAATGGAACCCGCCAACCGCCAATCCCAAGCCACAATACCAGGGAAGGGTATTTCTTGTTAATCTTTGAAGAAACAACGAAGTCACGAAATCTCGTGGAAGGTAAGGGTAATATGCATGGTAAAGACTTAATTGTACTATATGATTCTGGCGCTTCTCATTCTTTTATCTCCCATTCATGTGTTAAAAACCTTAATTTACCTATGGTGAGCTTCCTTTTGACCTTATTGTTTCTACCTGACTGGAAAACCCGTTAGGACTTGTAAATGTTGTTTAGATTGTAGTTTTATTATAGATAATAGATCCTTTGTTTTAGATCTTATTTGCTTACCCATGCGAGGTTTAGATGTGATTCTTGGCATGGATTGGCTTGAGGCCAACCGTGTCTTTGTTAAGCTGTTATGAGAAAACCATCACTTTTCTTCCTATTCCTATTGAACCTAAGAAACCCATAAGTCTTTACATAGCTTGTGGAAATGGGTGTGGTAAGGGTGAGAGTAAAGGTTACATTTTCTTAGCCGCTAGTGATGTAGACTTTGAGCAAAGTATCGATGAGATACCAATAGTAAGAAATTATCCTCAAGTATTTCCGGATGAGATACCTGAGTTTCCCCAAGAGAGAGATAGAATTTTCCATAGAGTTGCTTAGGGTCCTGGGACCTATATCCATAGCCCCATACTGAGATGTCCCCATTAGAATTGACCGAGTTAAAAACTCAATTGGAAGATTTATTGGAGAAAAAGTTTGTTAGGCCTAGTGCATCACCTTGGGAGCCCCTGTGTTGTTTGTAAAGAAAAAGGATGGGAGTATGAGGATGTGTGTAGAGTACAGGTAGTTGAATAAAGTAGCGGTGAAAAACAAGTACCCTCTGCCTAGGATCGATGATTTGATGGACCAACCAGAAAGGTGCGGTAGTGTTTTCTAAGATAGATTTGAGGTCAGGCTACCATCAAATTAGAGTGAGAGATGAAGACATACCTAAAGCGGCCTTTCGCACTCGATCGGCCATTTTGAGTTTGCGATAATGTCCTTTGGGTTAACTAATGCTCCAGCTATTTTTATGGATTACATGAATAGGATCTTTCGACCCTATTTAGATCAGTTTGTAGTTGTCTTTATAGATGACATTCTCATATATTCTAAGACCCATGAAGAGCATGAATGCCACCTAACCATAGTACTAGAGATCTTGAAGGAAAAGAAACTATATGCCAAGATTTCCAAGTGTGAGTTTTGGTTGGATAAGGTGCAATTTTTAGGGCATGTAGTATCTAAGAAAGGAATTCTTTGTAGATCCTAGTAAGGTAGAAGCGGTAGTAAATCGGGAAAGACCAACCACGGTAATCAAGTAAGGAGCTTTTTGGGTTTAGCCGGTTATTACCGTCGATTTATCAAGGGATTTTCCCAGATTTCCCTACCTTTGACCAAGTGACTAGGAAGAACACCCTTTTTCATGGACCGGAGTGTGAAAAGAGCTTTCAAGAGTTAAAACACAAGCTAACCTCGACCCTGTTTTAGTGTTACCCGACCCCAATGTGCCTTTCGAGGTGTATTGTGATGCTTCAAAAAGGGTTTAGGTTGTGTATTGATGCGAGATAGGCAAGTGGTGGCCTATGCATCAAGACAACTCAAGCCACATGAGGCAAACTACCCTACCCATGACCTTGAGTTAGGCTGCCGTCGTGTTTGCTCTAAAGATTTGGAGACACCATTTATATGGAGTTAAGTTTGAGGTGTTTTCCGATCACAAGAGTTTGAAATATCTCTTTGATCAAAAAGAGCTAAACATGAGGCAAAGGCGATGGATGGAGTTCTTGAAAGATTATGATTTTGGATTGAACTACCATCCTGGTAAAGCTAATGTAGTAGCCGATGCTTTGAGTAGGAAGTCCTTACAAGTGTCCCGTTTGATGGTGAAGGAGGTTGAATTGATTGAGCAATTTAGGGACTTAAACCTAGGAATGACTTTGACCACTAAGGGCATCAGAGCTTGTCATCTTAGAGTGACAAGTGAGTTCAAAGAAAGGATTGTTCAAGCTCAAGGGGCGATCTTTGAGTTTCAAGAGACTTTAGAGGCGATGAAGCGGGGAAAGTTGATAGGTTTTACCCAAGGAATGGGCGATTTGTGGAGGTTTAAAGGTCGAATATGTGTACACGCTGGTGGTGGCCTCCGAAAGGATATTTTGGAGGAAGCCCATAAGAGCCATTTTACCCTTCATCCTGGTGCCACCAAGATGTATCAAGATTTGAAGAAGATGTTACGGTGGCCTGGAATGAAGAAAGATGTGTGCACATGGGTGAGTAAGTGCTTGGTGTGTCAAAAGGTGAAGATTGAACACCAAAAACCCTTCGGAATCTTGCAACCTCTGTCGATCCCCTGAGTGGAAGTGGGATAGTATCTCCATGGATTTTGTGACTGGATTACCAAGGACCCAAATGAATCATGATACCATATGGGTAATCGTGGATCGATTGACAAAGTCAACCCACTTTTTACCTATTAAGGTGACTTATTCCTTGGATAGGTTAGCACAATTATATATTCAGGAGATAGTGAGGTTACATGGGGTGCCGTCGTCGATAATCTCGGACCGAGATCCGCGATTTACGTCGCGATTTTGGGGAGCCTTTCAAAAGGCATTTGGTTCAAAGCTGTGTCTAAGCACGACCTATCACCCCCAAACAGACGGTCAATCTGAAAGAACTATCCAAACCTTGGAGGATATGTTAAGGGCATGTGTTTTAGATCAAAGGGGAAGTTGGGATAAGTACCTGCCACTTATTGAATTTGCATATAACAACAGTTATCATGCAAGTATCGGTATGGCACCGTATGAGGCCCTCTATGGACGGAAATGTCAATCTCCCTTATGTTGGTATGAACCGGGAGCAAAGTTTACTTGGACCTGATATTGTGAGGAAACAACGGAACAAATCAAAAGATTAGGGATAAGATTCTTCTTGCTCAAAGTCGACGGAAAAACTATGCGGACAAGCGGCGAAAACCGCTAGATTTTCAAGAAGGGACCACGTGTTCCTAAGGATCACCCCCACCACGGCATAGGCCGAGCAATAAAAGTAAAGAAATTGAGCCCTGATTTCTTGGTCCGTTTGAAATCCTTACCAAAGTAGGACACAGCAGCCTCACCGTATAGCCCTACCCCGAGTCTATCCAACCTTCATGATGTTTTCCATGTCTCTCGATTAAGAAAGTATCAATCGACCGAGTCATGTACTAGAGCGAACATGTACAATTAAGAGATAACACGACATTTAACTTACTACCCACGAGAATCGTCGACCAGGGAGTTAAGCGCTTAAGGAACAAGGCCGTACCCTGGTCAAAGTAGCATGGGGACGGTGAAACCAAGAACTTACATGGGAGCTGGAATCAAACATGAAAGCACAATACCCGAGTTGTTCTCGGGTAACGAATTTCGAGTGAAATTCTTTTTAAGGAGGGAGTAATGTAACGCCCCAATTTTTTACCTGTAATTTTCTTTGTCATTAGAAATTACTCAATTCTTGAATTACCGTAGGTAATTATTACATAAGATTTGAGGCCGAACAATCCTCAATAAAGGAATATAACATTAGAAGAGAGGTTAGGAGCGATTCATGCGAGAGTCGCAAATCCCGAATTTACATGCGTATAAAATGACCAAAATGTCCCTGAAGTTATTTTACTCAAAATGAGGATTGTGGGTCTCACATATTCTCAAGGGGATGTTTTGAGAATAATAAGGGATTGTTTGTGTTATGTGTGTTCATAGAGCAGAAGAATCTCAATTTTGAGTTCAGACGCCTTGCGAAAAGACCAAAAGCGCCTCTGGGTTGCTTTTAACTCCGATGTGCGTGCTGACTGAGCCCGAACCTCACTAAAATGTTTTAAAATGTGTTTTTAAGCCATGATTAACCATTGGTTAAGCTCGGGTGGCCTTGGGCGCTTTTAAGTGAAAATGCGATTTTGCCCCGTTTTTGGGCGCTTTGCAATTCGGATTTTCGATTCATATACGAAACCTAAGCAATATTAGGCTCAAATTAAAGCTTATTAAATTCTAAATATTAATCTAGATTCAAAATTATGTATTTAGATTGATTAGAACCCAAAATTGCTCAAAAACACCCAAATTGCTTACTAATTCACTTAAGCCCTTAACAGTAAATTCTCTAAATTACATGAATACCTTGCCTACACCTAAATAATGCATGGAACACACAAATTTCACTTCTTTGGGCTGTAATGCACGAAATTATTGATGCCATTATGCAGCTGAATTATTTCCAAAAGTTGCACTAAAACAAAATGCCAAAATGTCACCATAAGAGACATAATTCCTTAATTTCATACAACTTTGTCTAAAATGATTTTTCCTCCATTATTACTCCTGAAAAATTCTGACAACTACCTCCTCATTTTGGCCAATTAGAAGCCTCAAAATCTTCTATAAATAGGCTTGCTTGAGTGGTCTTGGAATGCTTGGTTCATAACTAGTTTTTAGGAGCACCAAAAACTTTCTTTCTTCCTCCTCTTTGGCTGAATTCTTTCTTCAATTTTTCAAAGAGATTTTGTGTCATTTCACTTCAAGAAATCAAGTTCTCTTCCTCTTCTTCAACTCAGATTAGGTAGGGAGTAGTTTCTAAATTTATTTCTATGCTTTGAGGAGTTGTGTTTTTAGCTCAAAATGATGAAATTATGAACTTGCCTTAGCTTTTCATTTTGGTTTTCCTCTTCAATTTTTCTTTAACCAATTCAACCATATGGCCTAGGTGGAACTAAGATGATGGCTTGATGATGAGGACCTTGAGGGTGGGTTGTAAATCCATCACGAGTTAGGCCTCTAAAGCTTGAAAATTCCACTTGATGCAAAACCTTAAAGAATAATGCTTTATGATGCTAAAACAAAGATTTTTAGTTTAGAACTTGAAAGATGTATTTTTTTTTTCCTTTTATGTTTTATTTCTTGTTAAGATATGTATTGAGTTGAATTTATAATTCTTTTAAAGTCTTGAAGGAGCTCTAGTAAAGAAACAAAATGAATTTGCATCCATGATTAAGTTTATGCTTTGCATAACCATGTTTACCTTCTATGTCATCACTAAATTTTCAAGAATGAATAAATGAACTTGCATTTCTCATGTTTAAATTCCAAGCTTGTATTTCATGTTTATGTTTCAAGTCATCACTTAATCTTTCAAGATAATTAAGAGGTTGCATCTCATATTTAATTTATGCTCTCACTATATTTTATAATGGCTAAAAGAATCAACGCATGACATGTTTATTTTATGCCATCACCTAAAGATCCTAGAGCTTAAAGACTTGCCCATGTATCACAAGCAAAGAAATATGATTATTGGAGTTAAAGAATTTATTCTTTAAAAAGTCTTGAGATTGGAGCTTAAAAAGATGTAATAATAATTCTCTTCTCCCTCTACTGGTCCTGTGCGGACTACCGCCGCTCCGGTTTCTTAATATTCTCTTCTCCCTCTACTGGTCCTGTGCGGACTACCGCCGCTCCGGTTTCTTAATATTCTCTTCTCCCTCTACTCGTCCTGTGCGGATTACCGCCGCTCGAGCTCTTGTATCATGTTTATATTTCAAGTTCTTGCATCATGTTTAATTTTCAAGTCATCACCTTAAATCTTAAAGATAAAGAAATGGAATTGCATATCATGTTTATAATTCCAAGCTATCACCTTATAAAGATAAGATTAAAATAAGGTTGCATAGCATGTTTATAATTCTAAGATGTCACCTAAATCTCTAAAGCTCAAGACTTACTCCTTTTATCTTAAGTGAGAATTTTAATTGTGAAGATCCTCCCAAATTTGACAAAAGAACTAGTTTCTAAATGAGTTTTAAGGCTTTGCAAGGATTTTACGGGGAACTAGTATTTTATATGCACTTAAAATATGATTCTATGTAATTGCATGAGGTTCATGATTCGGCCACTGATCTGAGTTTAGTATCAATGTGTGATAATGATTTGATATGATTGAAGTTGTGATAATTATGGTTTATTGTTAAGAGAATGATTCATAATTGGTTTAGTAACTAATTAGTTCTATAATTGATAATTCTATGTAAGGATTGGATGCTTATTAAGTACTTGATATCATTGAATGATTTCTGACTTGCATGTTATAGTTGCTGTTGCAAATAATAAGAATGCTTATACATGAAATGTTCTTATGTAAAATTCACCTTTGTTGCTAGAAGAAAGTGTATCATTGTAAAAGTGTAATTTGGAAAGGTTACGGCTAAGGAAAGACTTGGTATTTAAGCGTGTCCATTGTGACCCACCTCTCTTTCTGGGAATCTCCCATATGCATGATTACAGTTGATATATATTATTCTAGCTTAAGACTATAAATGAGAAAATGTTATGATGTTTATGAATTGTATTATGATATAACATGCAAAGATTTAATGGTGACTTAAACTTATAAGAAAATGATCCTTTGGAAGCATCTGACTATAGGTGGTGAAAAGGTGATTTTAGCCCCCTAACCCGCTTCTCTCAAAAGGGTAGAGTCGGACTTTAGCTTATCAAAGGGATAAGTATATGCTAGTGACGACTAGTAAAGTATGAGCTCATAACCTAAATTACTCCCAAAAGGGTGGAGTATAGGGTGGCCCAAGGAAAATAATGATGATGATAAGATTTTAAGTCACCTAAGGCACTAAAGAAATGAAATATGTGCACTGTGTCCATGTGTAGCTAATATTATATGACGTTCTTTTATGCATGTTATTTTGATAATGATGATGAGGAATATGATGTAATGATAAAGGAAAAGTTCATTGTAAATATGACATGTTAAGAATAAGATGCATTATAAGGCGATGATTAAAAATTGACGAACCTCGGTTAAGTATTTGTCAGAACTTAAAATGAATCTTTGCATGCTCACTATTTTAGAATAATCCCGAGGTCCCCGGCCACTTTGCTGATGACACTGCAGAAGGAGGTACCTTCCTGAGAATTCTTTAGCAAGATTCTCACTCGCTTTTCTTTATTTCCGTCATTGTCTCCAGATTCAAATGGCGACATTCGTCCTGATCGTTGATACCCCTACTTGGGAATTCCACTATGATCCGGTGCATCGCTCATATCATTTTGAAGGAGGTCTTGCGCATTCGTGTTTTTATTTACATAGGTCGTCCATTTGCACATCCCGTCCCTAGTTATCGATTTTCTCCTACTTCTCCCTATGGCGATGAAATGGTTTTCGAACATGCACGTCCACTTGATGAAAGGATGTTACGTTCTTATCCCGCTTCATCTGCTGTCCATGGATTTCAGTATGTTCCCAGACGAGATATTCTCAAACTGATCCTCCAGAGGACACTCCTACTCATGTATATTCGGAGAGCTCTGCTCCTACTCCCACACGTGTAAGAGAGGGTAGTGAGGAAACAGTTGTTCAACCGAGGTTAGCGAGAAGGCCGTCCATGCGACCCCAGCCTGGTGCATCTCGTGTGTCCCCTCAGGGAGCTCATCGATGGATCGGATTTATTCCCCATTTTCAGGACAAAGGCCATAGAAGGTTCTTAGTAGACTTATGTGTGATCATGCACCCTAGTTTTAGGATAACCTTCCGGCTTATGGAGTTATCTAGTTTAGGGGCATGAATTTCCTTAAGTATATTTTCTTTTATGGGTTTGCATAAGATAATGATGTATGAACATAACCCACCCTTTGAGTGAGGTTATTGTATGTAAATATATGCTATAATGTGCTTATGGATGTTATATGATGGAGCCTAAGTGATATGATGTGATATATTCTTAAACGTCTTATTATACTCCGCTTACTCGTTCACGTTGTACTCGGCTCACGTTTTCAATTATGTGTTTAAAAAAAAAAAAGGCTCGTAATTTCACTAAGTATTTTCAAATTATGAAGAAAGAACCAAAGCAAGGTGTAAAGTCTAGTCATTAATCAGATTCAACCTAGGTGTATCTGGTTAATTACTAGGGTGTTACAAAACGCTATAGGGGTATTTTGGTCATTTTGACCCGAAATTGCGGAAAATGAGACTTTCGCCTCCGGAACCACTCAAGGGTCATTCAATCCCCTTCAAACATTGAGTTGGCCCTTCGAGGACTATCGAGTCGGCCATCCTCGAATTCCGTGCTGAAAATGACCTCAGGGGCATTTCGGTCATTTTCCACTCAGACAGAAAATCGGGGTGTTACAACCTCCTTTTTATGGAGGTTATCCCTTTAGTTGCACTTGGGTAGGGGAGTTGCTTTTATATTTTCCATCATACTTTCCTTTGTCTTTTCTTTTAGTTGTATCTGTTCATGATGTACTAAATTAAGCCCCACTCTCCATGAGTGGGCATATCATATAATATTATATAAAAATGCAGTTCAGTTTTATTGTGACGTGCCTTTACTTGCCTTGTGTTATGATGAGATGTTTGCTTTATTTTCATCCATGCTTTATTGCTCATCGTGTCGCGTGGCTCTCACTTTGCTTTTATAATTCAAAAAATTTACCAGTATTTCCGCTAAGTATTTTAAAGTATTAAGGAAGCTATGACGTAACAGACTAATGATTAACCTAAATATGTTCTAGAGTATTGGGTTAAAAATTAGGATGTTACATAGCACGTTTATATTTTGTCATCACTTAAGGAACCTAGAGCTCAAAGGCTTGCCCTTTTTATCTCAAGTTAAAGTTTGATTATGGAAATATCCCCAAGGATGTAAATTCGGCCATGTGATGTTGATAAACTCAAAATGAATTTCATCTACTTGCAAGGGCCAATAATCTATGTTCAAAAGTTTTCCTATGTTTTTTTTTTTAGTTCCATAAGGTCATGATCAACAAGATTTGTAAATTAAACCTCTTCCAAGAGTATTTTAAATTAGTTACTACCCCATGATTGTTCTTAGCCTCTTTTATGAGATAAAATGTTTTGCAAAAGAGTTTTAGAAGTCCTAAAACGATTCAAGGAGAA
Organism: Dalbergia cochinchinensis; assembly: GCA_031216125.1. Taxonomy (NCBI): domain Eukaryota; kingdom Viridiplantae; phylum Streptophyta; class Magnoliopsida; order Fabales; family Fabaceae; genus Dalbergia; species Dalbergia cochinchinensis. The sequence continues at coordinate 52,138,940 of CM062368.1, read as the reverse complement.
ACTAGCAACCTATGCTTGTTAAAAATGAGATTTTATGCAAGATATGTATATGCATGAATTCGATTCTGCCATGACATGATTGCTGTTGTATGATGATGTTTTGAGATGTTAGAATATGTGAAATTTATATGTGTTGAGGTAGGAACCTTTCTATGCATGTTAGGAAAGAATCTAGTCTAACAGAAAAACCGTAAAGTCAAGTTTTACCATAGTTATGACCCATTTACTTTTAGTTTCTATCCAAACTATTTTAGTGGGATAATAATCAGATTAGGAGTGTTTAATCATGAAAAACTTGGTAACATTTGATGTAACATCTTAATTTTTAACTCAATACTCTAGAATATATTTAGGTTAATCATTAGTCTATTACGTCATAGTTTCCTTATTACTTTAAAATACTTAGCAGAAAATACTGGTAAATTTTTTTTTGAATTATAAAAGCAAAGTTAGAGCCGCGCGACACGATAAGCAATAAAGCACGTAAGGAAATAAAGCAAGCATCGCATAAACATCATAACATAAAGCAAGTAAAGGCACATCACGATAAAACTAAACTGCATATTTATATAATATGATATGCCCACTTATGGAGAGTGGGACTTAGTTTAGTACAACATGAAACGAATACATCTAAAAAAAAATACAAAGGAAAGTGCGACAAAAAGCATAAAAGCAAACTCCCCTACCTAAGTGCAACTAAAGGGATAACCTCTACACAAAAGAAGGTTTATCCTTATCTAAATGGTGTGTGCACTACCCCGGGTACTCCATCGGTCATCCGCTACCTTCTACTGACGTCCATACTATGAGCGAGGCACATACCCGGTAAACTGGGTGAGCTCCTCTGACGTGTAAAGGCAAAGTGGGGATCGGGAGTGACCCTTACGATGCGGCCTCATCTCTGGTCGTCGTGCTAGCCGAGACTGAGTCACAGTGTCCTCACTGCCCTTTCTCATCAATGGTGGAGTTGGGGCAGAGCTCTCGCTGTATAAATGGGTAGGCGGGTCCTCCGACGGGTCGGTCTCCGAGAAGTATGTCTGAGGTACGTAGTTAGGGTAGTCGCGCATGGCTAAAGTGACGGTGTGCATGCGGAGCACTCTCTCGTTGTGCATACATGCGCACTCAAAAACCCGCTCGTCGTCGTTGTAGGGTGCTGTCTGGGAAAAGTGATGGGTATGCATAGGGTGGGCGAAGGGTTATCCGATGAACATGAAGACACGAACCGTGCACTGACCCTCAAAATGGTATGATCCGTGCTCCGGATCATAGTGCACCTCCGACGTTAGAGTGTCCACAAAAACCACGAACATTGCCATCTGAAGACATGACGGGAAGAAAAGATAGAGGGAGTGAGAATCTTGCTAAAGAATCTCAGTAGGGCCTCCTACTACCTAAGTGTCATCATCTACATCCTCAAGAACCTTGGGTTTAGTGTACAAAATAAGTGAGCATGCATTAAGTTCATTTTTAAGCCTTTGAAACATAGTTAGCCAAGGTCCGTTCATTTTAGTATGATTTTTAATGTCATGGATGCAACATAGTAAAGAATGTATGCATGGCTCTACTTAATGCAAGAATAGTAATCATAACATTAAAAACATCATAATAGTGGCATAAAGTGGTAATTGAAATCTCATATGGGAAAACTTTATGAGATAATCATCATACTTTACTTCCTCATGGGGCCACCCTAAAAGACATTCGTTCTGGGGGTGCTCGGCCAAACCGGTGTCACCCAAAACGTGTAACATCTCTAGGTTATGAGCTCATACCTAACTAGTTGTCACTGTTCTTACTTATCAATCCTGATAAGCATATCATAATCATAATCCTAACTATTTAGTACGGGCTAGGGGGCATTTCTTAGGAGTGCTCGGCCGAACCGGTGTCACCCAAGAATACATCTTGGTACCGATGTCACATGAGTTCCCTAGAAGTGCTCGGCCGAACCGGTGTCATCCAAGAACTTATCTTAGTACCTCATATCTCATAAAGAAAATCTCATAGGTTTTTCAAAAACTTTCTAAGTCCCAAAATTTGTCAGAAATTCAGCAGTGCAACAGTAGCACCTAAATCATGTATCCATACATTTACATAATCATTCTCAAATAAAACATTTGTTCACATATAACATTGAAACTCATTATGCTCTTGATCCTATGGTATCTTATGCTTTGACCCTTACGGGCCTTTAACTTGAGATGTAATTATTCTATCATTCTCTATCAACCTCTTATGCACCTAAGGATTCTCTTTTAACAAATCTTACTATCATTTATGTTCTTTAATAAATCTGGGCAACACCATTCTCCAAGGGCAGAGTTATACATCTATGATTATGGGATTCTAGAACTTACGTTTTAGACCCTTTCTCGGTTCCGTCTTCGCCTAAGGCGCTATAAATTAAATCTAAACCAATTATGAGGCATTCCTATGCCTAAGATCTAATTATAAACCATGTTTGCCACATTATGAGGTTGCTGGACAGAATCCAGGAATTAAATGTTCTAGGAGTTCTAGGATTGCACTTTTATGGTTTTCTAGTTACTAGTTTCTCTATAGGTGCTAAAATTCAATCCTACTTCAAATGTAACCAAATTTTTCATGATTAATCAATCCTAATGTAACATCCTAATTTTTATCCCAATACTCTAGAACATATTTAGGTTAATCATTAGTCTGTTACTTCATAGTTCTCATTTAACTTTGAATTACTTAGCGGAAAATACGGGTAATTTTTTTTTTTTGAAATGAAAGTGAGAGCCGCGTGATGCGATATAACTTGCAATGGACAAAACATACATCTCATAACGTCGTAGCATAAAGCATATAAGGGCACATCATGAGAGACACTGAATAACATCTCATTTATAATTATAATTTGCCCACTTATAAGCGTGGGACTTGATTTAGTACATGGAAATACATGAAAGAAAATACAACATAAACATAAACATAATCTACTCCCCTACCCGAGTGCAACTAATAGGATAACCTTTAACAAAAGAAGGTTCATCCCCATCTAAGTGGTGTGTGTTCTAACTCGGGGACGTGCTTGCGAACACCAGGCCATCGCCAAAAGGTGAGACGGGGAGAAACGAAGGGAATGCATAGGAGGAGTGAAAGGTCGACCCTTGTACATGAATACTCTAACTATGCATCGACCCACAAAATGGTATGATCCGTGGTCCGGGTCATGGTGCACCTCCTATGTCGGCGTGTCCACGAATATCACGAACGTCGCCATCTGAAGACGTGACGGAAAGAAAGAGATAGAGCGAGTGAGAATCTTGCTAAAGAATCTCAGTAGGGCCTCCTACTACCTAGGTGTCATCATCTACGTCCCACCGACCCTTGGGTTTATTTATACGAAATGACTGAGCAGGTATTAGGTTCATTTTAAACTTTAAAATATATTTTAGCCAAGGTCCATTCATTTTAGGATGATCTTAATGTCATGGATGCAACATAATAGAAAATGTATGCATGGCATTACCTAATGCACATACATAAAAACATAACATCAAGCCTCATCATTCTTGGTGGCATAAAGTGGCAATAGTAACATTCATATGGGACAAAACTTAGTGACATAATCATAATCATGAACTTTTCTTCCTCATGGGCCACCCTAAAAGACAATCGAACTGGGGGTGCTCGGCCAACCGGTGTCACCTGAACGTGTCATACATCTAGGTTATGAGCTCATACCTTAACTAGTCGTGACTAGTTCTTACTTACCACTTAACGATAAGCGTATCATAAATCCCGACTATCCGAGTGCGGGTTGTGGGCAAATCTCTTAGGGTGCTCGGCCGAACGGTGTCACCTAAGAGTATAAAATGGTACCGATGTCACATGAGTTCTATGGAGGTGCTCGGCCGAACCGGTGTCATCCTAGAACCCATCTTAGTACCTTAATTTTCAAAATCTCTTTAAGTCCCCAAATTTGCGTAAATTCGCGCCAAACGGTCATTACACCGAAGTTTCCTTCCAAATTTGTCGGAAATTGGCGGCCAAAACGGTCATTACAATCGAATTTCCTTCCAAATTTGCTTTATGCCACATAAACGTATAACCTCATAAATTCCTCATATGAATAACATCATCATCATTAGCATACTTCATGCATCATCATACATCATTCAAACGGGGACCCTCACGGTAGCTTATGCTTTGACCCTTACGGGTCTTAATCTTGAGATATAGCTCTCTAATATCCGTCGCTCATATTTTATGCCCCTATGGCTCATATTAAACATCATTCTTCATTCTCATGTTCATACTTAAATCTGAATAGCATAGGGATGTAATCTCTAACTCGCTTTTTACTGGTTCTAGAACTTACGTTTTAGACCCTTTCTCGGTTCCGTCTTCGCCTGAGGCGCTATACATTAAATCTAAATCAATTATGAGACATTCCTATGCTTAAGGACTAATTATTAATCATGTTTATCATGTTGTAAGGGTGCTGGACAGATTCCAGAAAATTAAATGTTCTAAGAGTTCTACATTTGCATTTTTACGGTTTTCTAGCTACTAGTTTCCCCATAGGTGCTAGAATTCGATTCTAACTCAAATGATACCAAGTTTTTCATGCCTAAACAATCTAAATCTGATTATGTTCCCATTAAAACAGTTTGGATTGGTTCCATAAACAAATGGGTCAAAACTATGTTAAATTCTAGCTTTACGGTATTTCTAGTTAGCTAGTTTCTTACCTATCATGCATAGGTTCGCTTCTACATCATCACATGATATTTTCACACATTCCAACACATTAAAACATCATCATACAGCATCACATTCATCACATCAGAACCGAAAACATCTTGCCTCAATAAGAGAATTAAATTGACATTTCTAGGTACATAAGTTAACTAGTTTCTCTTGGAATCAATTTAGAATTTCTAAAACTCTTTGCAAGACATTTTAAATCGTCAAGAGGCTAAGTGAAGCCTTAGGTCACTGACCAAAACATATTCCATCCCCTAAAAGAGGTTGGAATCACAACTTATAACGACATAACCTTATAAAGAATTATCAAACTTTAAGGAAAACTCAAAACATAGGCTATTGGTCCTAGTAGCTAGATGAAAACTCATTGCAAGTCCATCTTCACTACTTGGCCGAAAAACATACATTCAAAGTGTGGTTTGCATTCAACTTTAACTTCGAATGAAATGGGCAAGTCTTTGAGCTCTAGGTTCTTAAGTTACGACATAAACTAAACGTGCTCATGCTCTTCATTTTTAATCTTGCTTTCAAGGTAAAGTGATGACTTGAAATTAAATATGCAAGGCATAATTTAAACGTGTAAACTTGAAAGTAAATATCACGAAGCATAATCTTAAACGTGCAAGCTTGAAAGTAAAGATGCAAGATTCAATTCTTTATTTTAGTGCTCTTGGCCCAACAACAATCGACTTTAAGGCCGAAATAGATAGGCATTCGAGAAATTAATTAGGTGATAATGCAAGTTCAATTCTTTATTTTAGTGCTCTAGGCCCAACAACAATCGACTTTAAGGCCGAAATAGAAAGGCTTTGAGAATTAAGTTAAGTGATGATACAAGTTCCATTTTAATCTTTATGTTCTTAGGTGATGGCTTGAAAGTAAAGATGCATAGCAAGAATGTAAATATGAATGCAAGCATAAAATAAGTTATGCAAGTTCATTTTATCTTTCTAGAGCTCTTAACAAGACTTTAAAGGAACTTAAACCTCAACCCAAACTCATCAAACCAAGACAAAGTAAAGTCTAGAGTTCTTAGAACTCAACATACCATATTTAGAAAATCAAACATCTAGCATGAAAAGGAAAGGTAATGGCCGAAACTTCAAGGAAAGAAAAGAAATGTTTGAAACTCTAGAATCCATGATCTTGGTGACATACAAACACCAACATCATGAGACCTCATCATTGAGTCATTAGAACCATTTTGAAATAACATCAAAGTTAAGGTTCTCAAAAGTTCAAGAAAGGAAAATCTAGAAACACTTTTGCTCAAGAACAAAAATCAAGCTCTAGAGTTTGTTTCAAGTGATGAACATCATCATGAAACTCTCATCATCAAGCTCTCATTCCTTTGTTCTCCAAGGCCCATGGCCGAAAATGAAAAGGTGAAGGAAAGAAAAAGAAGTTCTAAAAAGAATCAAGAGAAACTATGAACATTAAGCTTAGAACAAGAACTTTAAAGAAAGAACACATGAAAGAAAATCCCTACTTGGTGTGATGAACTTGAAGATGGAAGAAGGAAATGAAGAAGATGAAGAACTTGAAGAACTCCAAGAACTTGAAGAACACAAAGACTTTGAGAGAAAAAGAAAAGCTTTGAGTGTTTCCTAAACTTAGCAAATGATCTAAAAGTGGTGCAAGCTCCTCAAGGCATTCTATTTATAGAGAAATGAAACAAATGGAGGGAGCTCATGGAGGAGAAGGTTTAGAGCCATGAGGGTGCAGATTGGAGGCTCTCCATGAGTTCCATGAGGTGAGATAATGTGTTCTTGAGGTATGGTGAGGTATGGTTCAAAGCATGGTGAGGTATGGCTCAAGGTATGGCTCAAGCATGGCTCTTTGCGTGAGAAAACAATTTAATATGTGTCAAATGGGGAGCATGTGGCCGAAAATGCATCAGCCCATGGGGAGGATTAGTTTGCATTTTAATTGTGGTTTAGAGTTGTGTTTAGGTGTATCTTTGGTTATGCTTAAGATTAGGAATTTGTAAGAAAGTGTTTAGGTAAGGTAATTGGGTAATTAAGGTGGTCTAGACAAAATTAAGGAGTGGTCTTGCACCATTAGAGAGTTAAATCCTCAATTTAGAGTCTAAACAACTCTAGACACATTTCCTTGATTTAAGGAAATGGAGAGAGAAAACACTATTCAAGATTCCAAGACTAGGAATCTTGAGTTCTAAAAGGATTTAAGTTTAATCTAAGCAATTTTAGGTTCTAATTAACTTTAATAAATTATTTTGACTCTAGATTAATTAGGAAATAAATTAATCTTCGTTTAGAGCCTAATATTGCTTAGGTTTGCTTAATTACGTCATTAAGCTTAAAAACACTATTCCAGGGCAAAATCGTAATTTTGCACTAAAACTGCCCAGGATCACGGGGCTTGAACAGACCTCTAGACACATGAAAACATGTTTTTAAACCTCTGGGAAAGTTAGGGCTCAAACGGCACCTTTACCCGTAAAAACGCTATAGGGGTATTTTGGTCATTTGACCAAATGCTAAAACGAAATTTTAAGCTTCAAAGCATTCAAAGGCCATTCAATCCCCTTCAAACATTGAGTTGACCCTTCGAGGATGACCGAGTTGGTTACCCTCGAGTTCGGTCGAGAAATGACCTCGAGGGCATTTTGGTCATTTCCTCGACGAGAAAAAATCGGGGTGTTACATTACTCCCTCCTTAAAAGAATTTCGCCCTCGAAATTCGTTACCTTGGAAAAGCTCGGGATACTTGTCTTGCATTTCGACTCTAGCTCCCATGTAAACTCTTGGTTTGTCGCGTCCCCATGCTACCTTTACCAATGGAACAGGACTTGTTCCTCACCGCTGACTCCATGCGGTCCACGATTCTCGTAGGGAAGATTGAAAGTTAGGTCGTCCCTTAACTGAACATGCTCTGGCTCTAAAAGCGTGGCTAAATTCGGACTCATACTTCCTTAGGTGAAGGCGTGAAAGAGCGTCATGGAGATTAGAAAGATTAGGGGGTAAGGCTATTTTGTAGGCAACTGTTCCTATCCTTTGAAGAATTTGGAAGGGACCAAGGAATCGGGGGCTCAACTTTTTGACTTTCATGGCTCTCCCTATGCAGTAGTGGGGTAATCCTAAGGAACACATGTTCTCCCTCCTCGAACTCCAAGGGCTTGCGCAGCTTGTCCGCATAGCTCTTTTGTCTACTTTGTGCAGTGAGCATCCTATCGCGGATCCTCTTGATTTGTTCCGTTGTTTCCCTCACTACATCGGGTCCTAAGACACTTTGCTCCCCAGGCTCGTACCAACACAAAGGTGATTGGCACTTCCTTCCATACAATGCCTCGTATGGTGCCATACCGATGCTTGCGTGATAACTATTGTTATACGCAAACTCGATCAAAGGCAAGTACCTATCCCAACTTCCCCTTTGGTCTAACACACAGGCTCTTAGCATATCCTCTAGGGTTTGGATCGTCCTTTCAGATTGTCCGTCTGTTTGTGGGTGGTAAGCAGTGCTCAAGCATAGCTTTGAACCAAACGCCTTTTGGAAGGCTCCCCAAAAACGCGACGTAAACCGCGGATCTCTATCCGAGATTATCGTCGACGGTACTCCATGCAATCTTACGATCTCTTGGATGTATAACTGAGCCAATTTATCTAAAGAGTACGTCACTCTAATAGGTAGAAAGTGTGCCGACTTGGTTAGTCGATCCACTATCACCCATATAGCATCATGGCCAGCTTGCGTCTTAGGCAATCCTGTCACGAAATCCATAGATATGCATTCCCACTTCCATTCGGGGATTGACAGGGGTTGCAACAAACCTGAAGGTTTTTGGTGCTCGATTTTCACTTTCTGACATACCAAGCACTTACTAACCCAGGCGACTACATCCTTTTTCATTCCGGGCCACCAAAACATCTTCTTCAAGTCTTGGTACATCTTGGTAACACCGGGATGAATGGTGAAATAGCTTTTGTGAGCCTCCTCCAAGATCTTCTCTCGGAGGTCACCATCTTGGGGTACGCAGATCCTTCCCTCAAATCTCCATATCCAATCCTCACCTCTTTCGAAACCTTTTAACTTTCCCGCCTTAACAGCATCTATGATCTCTTCGAACTCCTCATTCTCTCGTTGTGCTAACATGATTCTCTGCTTAAATCCACTTGTCACACTAAGATAGCACATTTTTATTCCTTTATCGATTGACATCCCTAGATTCATATCCCTAAACTTCTCTATCAACTCAACTTCTTTGATCATCATGTGGGACAGGTGTAACGACTTTCGGCTCAAGGCGTCGGCGACTACATTAGCCTTGCCGGGGTGGTAACTTAAACCGAAATCGTAGTCCTTAAGGAATTCCATCCACCTTCTTTGCCTCATATTTAACTCCTTTTGATCAAAGAGGTACTTGAGACTCTTATGATCGGAGAAAACTTCAAACCTTACACCATACAAATGGTGTCTCCACATCTTTAAGGCAAACACTACGGCAGCTAACTCTAGGTCATGGGTGGGGTAGTTAGCCTCGTGAGGCTTGAGTTGTCGAGATGCATAGGCTACCACTTGCCTATTTTGCATCAACACACACCCTAGTCCTTTGCCCGAAGCATCACAATATACCTCGAAGGGTACATTGGGGCTAGGTAAGACTAAGCCTGGGGTCGTGGTTAACCTTTCCTTAAGCTCTTGGAAACTCTTCTCACATTCGGGCTCCACTCAAGCGGGGCATTCTTCCTAGTGAGCTTGGTCAAGGGTAGGGCTAAGCCAGGAAAATCCTTTGATAAACCTCACGGTAGTAGCCTGCTAAACCCAAAAGCTCAGTATTTACATTCACGATGGTTGGTCTATCCCAATTCATTACGGCTTCTACCTTACTAGGATCAACGGCTATACCTCCTTTTGACACAACGTGCCCTAAAAACTTGACCTCTTCCAACCAAAATTCACACTTAGAGAGTTTTGCATATAGCTTTTTCTCCTTGAAAATCTCCAAAACTATGCTTAAATGTCGCTCATGCTGCTCGTGGGTCTTGGAACAGATGAGTATATCATCTATAAAAGCGACCACAATTGATCTAAATAGGGTCTAAAGATCCTATTCATGTAATCCATAAACACTGCGAGAGCATTTGTCAACCCAAAAGACATCACCGCTTGAACTCAAAGTGTCCATACCGAGTTCTAAAGGCGGTCTTTGGTATATCTTGATCTCTCACTCTAATTTGGTGGTATCCACGACCTTAGGTCGATCTTGGAAAACACTACCGCTCCTCTCAACTGGTCCATGAGATCATCAATCCTAGCCAAAGGGTATTTGTTTTTCATTGTCACACGATTCAATTGCCTATAATCTATGCACAACCTCATACTCCCGTCCTTCTTTTTCACAAACAAGACCGGGCTCCCCATGGTGAAGCACTAGGTCTTATGAAGCTTTTCTCTAAAAGTTCCTCAAGTTGGGTTTTAAGCTCGGCTAGTTCTAGGGGTGACATTCTATAGGGGGCAATGGAGATTGGTCCCGCTCAGGAACCAACTCAATGGAGAACTCCACTTCGCTCGGGAGGGAACTCGGGTATATCTTAGGAAACACCTCGGGATAGTTTCTCACTATAGGTATATTCTCTAAATTCTGCTCAAAGTGTACCTCGCTAGCGGCTAGGAGAACATATCCCTTAGTCTTTTTCCCACTACAGTGGACCTCTACGACATTGAGATAGAGTTCCAAAGGTTGACTTATTTCACTAGGGGAGAAGGAAAGACGATCGCTTTGGTGTCATGATCCCCAACAATAGACGGTTGGCGTGAAGCCAATCCATGCCAAGAACTATTCCTATACCTTTCATGGGTAAACAAATTAAATCCACAACATATGATCTATTTTGTGTGGTGAGGTGACAGTTTAGGCAACAATAACAAGTATTCACGGGATGATTTGTGGGGGTAGAGACAATAAGATCAAAAGGAAGTTTGGAAGTTTTCAAATTTAGAGCCTCGACACTAGCATATGAAATGAAAGAATGTGTTGCACGAGTCATATAGCACGCTTAAGGTTCTACCATCTATTTCGCACTTACCTTCTATGAGACCGTTGGATGTGACCGCTTGGTCTACATTGAGGGTGAAGACCCTCCCTTGGTGTTGCGGCCGGGAATTCTGGCTTGCTGGCCTCCCATTAGTGCAGGTGCTGGTGTAGTGGCCAGGCTTTCCGCTTCGGAAGCGGATATTCCCGCCCGCTAGGCGGGGACGGTTGCCATGATCCTTCCCGCACTTGGGACATAGCACGGCTGGGATAGCTTGGGCGGGGTTCCTTGAGGCGCCCCGTCTTAGTCCAGTCCCACTTGACCCTCCTTGGTTGTTTCGGGCCGCACCCTCCTTGTCGGTTGTTGTTGTGGTTGTTGCGGTTGTTGTTGTTGTACTGGAATTGTGGTCGGTATGATTGCTTGGGTTGTTGGTGGAAGGGGGTTCTTTGTTGTTGTTGTGGTCTGAACTGGTTGGTTTGGTAGGGATTATAGTGATTTGGGATTGGTTTGGATATTGGGGCTTGAATTTTGAGGCTTGAGGTGCTAGCCCCTTGTTCCGGGCTGGCCTGGCAGCATTGATTTTCTTCTGTCCCTCTTCCAAGGTCCGGCACTTGTTGACTAGGGTTGGAAAGTCCCTAATCTCCATGTGCGCTCTGACATAGTTGAGCTCTGCCGTTAGTCGGCCTCATACTTGACGCACTTCCACACCTCGTCGGGGTTTCCTTGAAACACCCTAGAGAACTTAATCAGCTCCTCGAATTTCGCCGTGTACTGGGCGACAGTAGACCCTCCTTGAGTCAGTTGCATGAACTCAATATCTTTCGCGTTCCTCACGGACTCGAAGTACTTCTCATAGAAGTAGGTCTTGAATAGCTCCCGATTGACAGCGATGCGTAAGCTTCTAGCGATCTTGGTGCGATCCACGAACTTCGGCATCCGACTCCATCATATAAGCGGCGAAGGTGACCTTTTGCTCCTCCGAGCAAGCCACCCGCAGAGTAGATCTTCTCCATGTTTTTGATCTACTCATCGGCTTTGTCGGGGTCCATGGCTCCTCGGAAGGTTGGTGGGTTAGCCTTGAAACTCACCAAACCTCGCTTGCTCGACCATTTCCAGTGAAGAGGGAGCACGTCCGGTGTCCCTTGTTGGTTCATCCTCTCGAACATTCGTTCCATGGCTCTAGCCATGTCACGAACAGCCGGCCCGGCGATGGCATCGCTTTGGTCTCCCTGGTCGGGGTCCTAGGTTGTCTCCTTGGTGCCATTGGTCCCTAAACACATGAGACAATAAACACCGAGGTGATCGGGCTCAATATTCCATGTAAAATGAGCTAGTTACCATGGCACACGCATAAGTAGACAAGGGTGATGAACTTCTACCCTATAGCTTATCTCTAGTTAAGCTCTACGCATGACCTAGCTATCGTACTACGCTTTAGAAAGCATAGTCAGTGCAATCCTCGGGCTCCATGTGAATCGAGCTGCTCTGTTACCATAATGTAACATGCTAATTTTTAACCCAATACTCTACAACATATTTAGGTTAATCATTATCCTGTTACTTCATAGTTCTCATTTAACTTTGAATTACTTAGCGGAAAATACGGGTAATTTTTTTTGAAATGAAAGTGAGAGCCGCGTGATGCGATATAACTTGCAGCGGACAAAACATACATCTCATAACGTCAGCATAAAGCATAAAGCATATAAGGGCACATCATGAGAGACACTGAATAACATCTCATTTATAATTATAATTTGCCCACTTATAAGCGTGGGACTTGATTTAGTACATGGAAATACATGAAAGAAAATACAACATAAACATAAACATAATCTACTCCCCTACCCGAGTGCAACTAATAGGATAACCTTTAACAAAAGAAGGTTCATCCCCATCTAAGTGGTGTGTGTTCTAACTCGGGGGCGTCTTGGCAGCTTCGAACACCAGGCCATCGCCAAAAGGTGAGACGGGGGAGAAACGATGGGAATGCATAAGGGGAGTGAAAGGTCGACCCTTGTACATGAATACTCTAACTATGCATCGACCCACAAAATGGTATGATCCGTGGTCCGGGTCATGGTGCACCTCCTATGTCAGGCGTGTCCACGAATATCACGTAACGCCGCCATCTGAAGACGTGACGGAAAGAAAGAGATAGAGGAGTGAGAATCTTGCTAAAGAATCTCAGAGGGCCTCCTACTACCTAGGTGTCATCATCTACGCCCTCAGGAACCTTGGGTTTATTTATACGAAATGACTGAAAGGTGTATTAGGTTCATTTTAAACTTTAAAATATATTTTAGCCAAGGTCCATTCATTTTAGGATGATCTTAATGTCATGGATGCAACATAATAGAAAATGTATGCATGGCATTACCTAATGCACATACATAAAAACATAACATCAAGCCTCATCATTCTTGGTGGCATAAAGTGGCAATAGTAACATTCATATGGGACAAAACTTAGTGACATAATCATAATCATGAACTTTTCTTCCTCATGGGCCACCCTAAAAGACAATCGAACTGGGGTGCTCGGCCAACCGTGTCACCCGAGCGTGTCATACATCTAGGTTATGAGCTCATACCTTAACTAGTCGTCACTAGTTCTTACTTACCACTTAACGATAAGCGTATCATAAATCCCGACTATCTGAGTACGGGTTAGGGGGCAAATCTCTTAGGGGTGCTCGGCCGAACCGGTGTCACCTAAGAGTATAAAATGGTACCGATGTCACATGAGTTCTATGGAGGTGCTCGGCCGAACCGGTGTCATCCTAGAACCCATCTTAGTACCTTAATTTTCAAAATCTCTTTAAGTCCCCAAATTTGCCAGAAATTCGGCCAAAACGGTCATTACACCGAGTTTCCTTCCAAATTTGTCGGAAATTCGGCGGCCAAAACGGTCATTACACCGAATTTCCTTCCAAATTTGCTTTATGCCACATAAACGTATAACCTCATAAATTCCTCATATGAATAACATCATCATCATTAGCATACTTCATGCATCATCATACATCATTCAAACGCTTACCCTCACGGTAGCTTATGCTTTGAGGCTTACGGGTCTTAATCTTGAGATATAGCTCTCTAATATCCGTCGCTCATATTTTATGCCCCTATGGCTCATATTAAAAATCATTCTTCATTCTCATGTTCATACTTAAATCTGAATAGCATAGGACAGAATCTCTAACTCGTTTTTTACGGGGTTCTAGAACTTACGTTTTAGACCCTTTCTCGGTTCCGTCTTGGCCTGAGGCGCTATACATTAAATCTAAATCAATTATGAGACATTCCTATGCTTAAGGACTAATTATTAATCATGTTTATCATGTTGTAAGGGTGCTGGACAGATTCCAGAAAATTAAATGTTCTAAGAGTTCTACATTTGCATTTTTACGGTTTTCTAGCTACTAGTTTCCCCATAGGTGCTAGAATTCGATTCTAACTCAAATGATACCAAGTTTTTCATGCCTAAACAATCTAAATCTGATTATGTTCCCATTAAAACAGTTTGGATTGGTTCCATAAACAAATGGGTCAAAACTATGTTAAATTCTAGCTTTACGGTATTTCTAGTTAGCTAGTTTCTTACCTATCATGCATAGGTTCGCTTCTACATCATCACATGATATTTTCACACATTCCAACACATTAAAACATCATCATACAGCATCACATTCATCACATCAGAACCGAAAACATCTTGCCTCAATAAGAGAATTAAATTGACATTTCTAGGTACATAAGTTAACTAGTTTCTCTTGGAATCAATTTAGAATTTCTAAAACTCTTTGCAAGACATTTTAAATCGTCAAGAGGCTAAGTGAAGCCTTAGGTCACTGACCAAAACATATTCCATCCCCTAAAAGAGGTTGGAATCACAACTTATAAATCGACATAACCTTATAAAGAATTATCAAACTTTAAGGAAAACTCAAAACATAGGCTATTGGTCCTAGTAGCTAGATGAAAACTCATTGCAAGTCCATCTTCACTACTTGGCCGAAAAACATACATTCAAAGTGTGGTTTGCATTCAACTTTAACTTGGAATGAAATGGGCAAGTCTTTGAGCTCTAGGTTCTTAAGTTACGACATAAACTAAACGTGCTCATGCTCTTCATTTTTAATCTTGCTTTCAAGGTAAAGTGATGACTTGAAATTAAATATGCAAGGCATAATTTAAACGTGTAAACTTGAAAGTAAATATGAAGCATAATCTTAAACGATGCAAGCTTGAAAGTAAAGATGCAAGATTCAATTCTTTATTTTAGTGCTCTTGGCCCAACAACAATCGACTTTAAGGCCGAAATAGATAGGCATTCGAGAAATTAATTAGGTGATAATGCAAGTTCAATTCTTTATTTTAGTGCTCTAGGCCCAACAACAATCGACTTTAAGGCCGAAATAGAAAGGCTTTGAGAATTAAGTTAAGTGATGATACAAGTTCCATTTTAATCTTTATGTTCTTAGGTGATGGCTTGAAAGTAAAGATGCATAGCAAGAATGTAAATATGAATGCAAGCATAAAATAAGTTATGCAAGTTCATTTTATCTTTCTAGAGCTCTTAACAAGACTTTAAAGGAACTTAAACCTCAACCCAAACTCATCAAACCAAGACAAAGTAAAAGTCTAGAGTTCTTAGAACTCAACATACCATATTTAGAAAATCAAACATCTAGCATGAAAAGGAAAGGTAATGGCGAAACTTCAAGGAAAGAAAAGAAATGTTTGAAACTCTAGAATCCATGATCTTGGTGACATACAAACACCAACATCATGAGACCTCATCATTGAGTCATTAGAACCATTTTGAAATAACATCAAAGTTAAGGTTCTCAAAAGTTCAAGAAAGGAAAATCTAGAAACACTTTTTGCTCAAGAACAAAAATCAAGCTCTAGAGTTTGTTTCAAGTGATGAACATCATCATGAAACTCTCATCATCAAGCTCTCATTCCTTTGTTCTCCAAGGCCCATGGCCGAAAATGAAAAGGTGAAGGAAAGAAAAGAAGTTCTAAAAAGAATCAAGAGAAACTATGAACATTAAGCTTAGAACAAGAACTTTAAAGAAAGAACACATGAAAGAAAATCCCTACTTGGTGTGATGAACTTGAAGATGGAAGAAGGAAATGAAGAAGATGAAGAACTTGAAGAACTCCAAGAACTTGAAGAACACAAAGACTTTGAGAGAAAAAGAAAAGCTTTGAGTGTTTCCTAAACTTAGCAAATGATCTAAAAGTGGTGCAAGCTCCTCAAGGCATTCTATTTATAGAGAAATGAAACAAATGGAGGGAGCTCATGGAGGAGAAGGTTTCGGCCATGAGGGTGCAGATTGGAGGCTCTCCATGAGTTCCATGAGGTGAGATAATGTGTTCTTGAGGTATGGTGAGGTATGGTTCAAAGCATGGTGAGGTATGGCTCAAGGTATGGCTCAAGCATGGCTCTTTGCGTGAGAAAACAATTTAATATGTGTCAAATGGGGAGCATGTGGCCGAAAATGCATCAGCCCATGGGGAGGATTAGTTTGCATTTTAATTGTGGTTTAGAGTTGTGTTTAGGTGTATCTTTGGTTATGCTTAAGATTAGGAATTTGTAAGAAAGTGTTTAGGTAAGGTAATTGGGTAATTAAGGTGGTCTAGACAAAATTAAGGAGTGGTCTTGCACCATTAGAGAGTTAAATCCTCAATTTAGAGTCTAAACAACTCTAGACACATTTCCTTGATTTAAGGAAATGGAGAGAGAAAACACTATTCAAGATTCCAAGACTAGGAATCTTGAGTTCTAAAAAGGATTTAAGTTTAATCTAAGCAATTTTAGGTTCTAATTAACTTTAATAAATTATTTTGACTCTAGATTAATTAGGGAAATAAATTAATCTTCGTTTAGAGCCTAATATTGCTTAGGTTTGCTTAATTACGTCATTAAGCTTAAAAACACTATTCCAGGGGCAAAATCGTAATTTTGCACTAAAACTGCCGGGATCACTGGGCTTGAACAGAGGCCTCTAGACACATCAAAACATGTTTTTAAACCTCTGGGCAAAGTTCCGGGCTCAAACGGCACCTTTACCCGCTAGAAAAACGCTATAGGGGTATTTTGGTCATTTTGACCGAAATCGCTGAAAACGAAATTTTCGCTTCCGAAAGCATTCAAAGGCCATTCAATCCCCTTCAAACATTGAGTTGACCCTTCGAGGATGACCGAGTTGGTTACCCTCGAGTTCGGGTCAGGAAATGACCTCAGGGGCATTTTGGTCATTTCCCTCGGACAGAAAAATCGGGGTGTTACACCTAAACTGATTGTTATCATACTAAAACATTTTTGGCATTGATTAAGATTAAAGGGGTTAAACACGCATTAAATTCCAACTTTATGATCTTTCTATGAAGCTAGTTTCTCCCCTAACATGCATAGAAGTATTCCTACCTCATCATATATCATTTTCACACATTCTAACACATCAAAACATCATCATACAGAAACAAACACATCAAGGCAGAACCGAATTGTTCAAGTCTAAAAAGACACAAAATTCGACATTTCTAAAGCATATGATTTGCTAGTTTCCCTTGGAATCATTTTAGGACTTCTAAAACCCTTTGCAAACCATTTTATTTTATCAAGAGGCTAGAAACAACCTTGGTCAGTAACCAATTTAATTCTTCTTTAGAAGAGGATTAAAATCATAAATCTTGTTGGTCATAACTTTATAAAACTCATAAAGCTTAAAGAAAATCCTAGAACATAGGTTGTTGGCCCTTGTAACTAGATGGAACTCATTCTAAGCTCATCCTTATTACTTGGCCGAAATTAGAATGCTTCCATATTAAAATTTAACTTGACATGAAATGGGCAAGTCTTTGAGCTCTAACGTCTTTAAGTGATGACAAAATATAAACATGCTATGCACTTCATTTTTATTCTTCATTACAAAGTAAAGTGAGAACTTTAAAGTAGATATGCAAGACTTGGAAATAAATATGCAAGGTTTGAAATTTAAATATACAAGACTTGAAATTCAAATATGCAAGACTTGAAATAAATATGCAAGGCTTGAAATTTAAATATGCAATGCAAGTTCATTTCTTTATTTTAGTGCTCTAGGCCCAGCAACAATCAACTTTAAGGTCGAAATAGAAAGGCTTTGAGAGTTAATTAGGTGATAATGCAAGTCTTGTTTTAATCTGAGTCCTTAGGTGATGACTTGAAAATAAAGATGCAAAGCAAGAATATAAACATGAGTACAACCTCAAAATAAATATGCAAGCTCATTTATATCTTATTAGAGCTCATTCAAGACTTTAGAGGAACTTTAACCCTAACCCAAACTCATCATGACAAGATAAAGTGAGGTCTAGAGTTCTTAGAACTCAAGATAACATTCCTTAAAATATAACCATAAATGAACTTTATAACACCTTTATGAAAACTCAAGATTTAGAGATTTCTTTGTGGTGAACATAAAGTCACCAACTAGAACTCTCATCATCAAGCTATCATGTTGGACCACCCAAGTTGGTTGGCCGAAATTTTAGAGAAAAAGGAAAGGAAAGAAATCGAAACTTAAGAGCAAGAAAGAACCATTTTGAAACTCTAGAGACCATGATCTTGATGATGTATTAACAACATCATGAGTCCTCATCATTGAGTTCATGTAACCATGTTAAAATATCATCAAAGTTAAAGATTTCAAGGTTCAAGAAAGAAAGAATTATAAACATTTTTAACTCAAGAACAAAGATCAAGCTTTAGAGGTTGTTTAAGTGATGAACATCATCATGAAACCCTCATCATCAAGCTCTCATTCCTTTGTTTTCAAAGGATCATGGTTGAAAATGAAGAAAGAAGAGGAGAAGAAAAGAAGTTCTAAAAAGATTCATGAGAAACCATGAATACATAACTAGATTAAGAACATAAATGAAAGAAACACTTGAAAGAAAATCCCTACCAAGTGATTGGAGGTTGAGATGAGTGAAGAGGATGAAGAACTTGAAGAACTTGAACACTTGAACTTTGAGAGAAAAAGAAAACTTTGAAGTGTTCTTTGAAAACTTACACTTAGCAAATGAGCCCAAAATGATGCAAGTTCACCCAAGCATGCTATTTATAGAGAAATGAAACAAAATGAGAGGTGTTTAGGGGAGGGAGAGCTTCGGCGATTACAGCCACAAAGAGGAGAAAATATCTTCTCCAAGGTATGGTTCAAGGCATGGTAGAAAACATGGCTAGGTATGGGTTCAAGTATGGGTGCAAGTATGGGTCAAGCATGGTTCTTTGAGTGAGAAACAAATCAACATGTGATGAAAATGGGGGAGGAGTGGCCGAAACATGCATCAGCCATGGGGGAGGGTTTTCTTGCATTTTAATTATGGTTTTGAGTTGTGTTTAGGTGTATCTTTGATTAGGATTAAGATTAGGAATTTGTAAGAAAGTGTTTAGGTGAGAAAATGGGTAATCAATGTTGTCAAGACATGTTTAAAGAGTGGTCTTGTATCATTAGTGAGTTATAAACTCATTTTAGTGCATAAACAATTCTAGACACAATTCCATGATTTGAGGAATTGGAGAGAGAAAATACTATTCAAGATTCCAAGATTGGAATCTTGAGTTTTAAAAAGAGATTTAAATCTAATTTAAGCAATTTTAGGTTCTAATAAATTTTAATAGCTTATTTTGACTCTAGATTAATTATGGAAATTAATTAATCTTCAATTAGAGCCTAATATTGCTTAGGTTTGCTTAATTACGTCATTAAGCTCAAAACCACTATTCTAGGGGCAAAATCGTAATTTTGCACTAAAACTGCCCAGGACCATCGAGACTTAAACAGACGTTTTTAAACATGTAAAAACATTGTTTTAAACCTTCAAGAAAAGTTTTGGGCTCAAATGGCACCTTTACCCGCGTAAAAATGCTATAAGGGTATTTTGGTCATTTTGACCCGAAACTGCAGAAAATGAGACTTTCGCCTTCGAAACCATTCAAAGGCCATTCAATCCCCTTCAAACATTGAGTTAGCCCTTTGAGGACTATCGGGCCGGCCATCCTCGAATTCTGGGCCGAAAATGACCTCAGGGGCATTTTGGTCATTTCCCTCTCAGACAGAAAAAATTCGGGGCGTTACATTATTCCCCTCCTTAAAAAGAATTTCGTCCTCGAAATTCATTACCTTAGAAAAAGGTCTGGATATTTCGTCTTCATCTCTGATTCTAGCTCCCATGTGAATTCTTCGGCCTTGTCCCGTCCCCTTGCTACTTTCACCAAAGGAACAGACTTGTTCTTCAACTGCTTAACTCCGCAATCCACGATCCTTGTCGGTGGCAGATTGAAACTTAGGTCCTCCCTTAACTGTACATGCTCTGGCTCTAGGACATGGCTAGGGTCAGACTCATACTTCCTTAACTGGGAGACGTGAAAGATGTCATGGAGATTGGAAAGGTTGGGGGGTAAGGCTATTTTATAGGCTACTGGCCCTACTCTCTGAAGGATTTCGAAAGGACCAAGGAATCGGGGGCTCAACTTTTTGACCTTCATGGCTCTTCCTATGTCTGTAGTGGGGGTGATCCTAAGGAACACATGTTCTCCCTCGTTGAATTCCAACGGCTTGCGCCACCTATCCGCATAGCTCTTTTGTCTACTTTGAGCTGTAAGCATCCTATCCCGGATTCTCTTGATCTGTTCCGTCGTTTCCCTCGCTATATTGGGTCCTAACATGCTCTGTTCTCTAGGCTCATACCAGCATAGAGGGGATTGACATTTTCGTCCATACAGGGCTTCGTAGGGTGCCATGCTGATGTTTGCATGATAACTGTTGTTATACACAAACTCGATTAGTGGCAGGTACTTGTCCCAACTTCCCTTTTGATCTAGAACACAGGCTCTCAACATGTCTTCCAGGGTTTGGATCGTTCTTTCTGACTGTCCGTCTATTTGTGGGTGGTAAGCTGTGCTCAAACACAACTTTGAACCAAATGCCTTTTGAAAGGCTCCCCAAAAACCTGACGTAAACCGTAGATCTCTATCCGAGATTATCGTCGATGGTACTCCATGTAATCTCACGATCTCTTGGATGTATAGCTGAGCCAATTTGTCTATAGAGTATGTTACTCCAATAGGTAGAAAGTGAGCCGACTTGGTTAGTCAATCCACTATCACCCATATAGCATCATGGCCAGCTTGGGTCTTAGGTAATCCTGTCACAAAATCTATCGATATGCACTTCCACTTCCATTCGGGGATTGACAGGGGTTGCAGCAAACCTGACGGCTTTTGGTGCTCAATCTTCACCTTTTGACTCACCAAGCACTTACTAACCTAGGCGACCACATCCTTTTTCAATCCGGGCCACCAGAACATCCTTTTTAAATCTTGGTACATCTTGGTAACACCAGGATGGATGGTGAAATGGCTTTTGTGGGCCTCCTCCAAGATCTCTTCTCGAAGGTCACCATCTTGTGGCATGCAGATTCTTCCTTCATACCTCCATACCCAATCAGAACTTTGTTCGAAACCTTTTAGATTTCCTGCCTTAACTGCCTCTATGATCTCCCTAAATTCCTCACTTTCCCATTA
Organism: Dalbergia cochinchinensis; assembly: GCA_031216125.1. Classification (NCBI taxonomy): domain Eukaryota; kingdom Viridiplantae; phylum Streptophyta; class Magnoliopsida; order Fabales; family Fabaceae; genus Dalbergia; species Dalbergia cochinchinensis. The sequence continues at coordinate 52,117,617 of CM062368.1, read as the reverse complement.
TGCTAGCATGACTCTTTGTTTAAACCCATTTGTTATGCTAAGATAGCACATCTTCATGCCTCCGTTGGTCACAGACATCCCCAGATTCATATCTCTAAACTTTTCTATTAGCTCAACTTCCTTGACCATCATATAAGATAGGTGCAATGACTTTCGGCTCAAGGCGTCGGTGACTACATTAGCCTTGCCGGGGTGGTAACTTATGCCGAAATCATAGTCTTTAAGGAACTGCATCTACCTTCTTTGCCGCATGTTTAGCTCCTTCTGGTCATAGAGATACTTGAGACTCTTGTGATCGAAGAAAACTTCGAACCTTACACCATATAAATGGTGCCTCTACATCTTCAAGGTGAACACTACGGCTGCTAACTCCAAGTCATAGGTGGGATAGTTTGCTTCGTGCAGCTTGAGTTGCCTTGACGCACAGGCTACCACTTGCCTATTTTGCATCAATACACAACCTATACCTTTACCCGAGGCATCGCAATATACCTCGAAGGGTACATCGGGGATAGGTAAAACCAAAACTGGGGTTGGAGTTAGCTTTTCCTTAAGCTCTTGAAAACTCTTCTCACACTCTGGACTCCACACGAAGAGGGCATTCTTCCTTGTTAGCTTGGTCAAGGGTAGGGCAATTTGGGAGAATCCTTTAATAAACCTACGGTAGTAGCCTGCTAATCCCAAAAAGCTTTGTATTTCTATTATGGTGGTTGGTCTATCCCAATTCATTACGACTTCTACCTTACTAGGATCAACGGCTATACCTCCATTTGACACAACGTGCCCTAAAAACTTAACCTTCTCCAACCAAAATTCATACTTAGAGAGTTTTTCATACAGCTTTTTCTCCTTCAAAATCTCCAAAACTACCCTCAAATGACACTCATGCTCCTCGTGGGTCTTCGAATAGATGAGTCTATCATCTATGAAAACGACCACAAACTGATCTAAATAGGGTCTAAAGATCCTATTCATGTAGTCCATAAATACCACAGGAGCGTTCGTCAACCTAAAAAACATCACCGTGAACTCAAAGTGTCCATACCGAGTTCTAAAGGCAGTCTTTGGTATATCTTGGTCTCTCACCCTAATTTAGTGGTATCCCGACCTTAGATCGATCTTGGAAAATACCACCGCTCTTCTCAATTGGTCCATAAGATCATCAATCCTAAGCAAAGGGTACTTGTTTTTCACTGTTACACGAGTCAATTGCCTATAGTCTATGCACAGCCTCATGCTCCCGTCCTTTTTCTTGATAAACAAAACCGGGGCTCCCCAAGGTGAGGCACTAGGTCTAATGAAACTCTTCCCCAAAAGCTCTTCAAGCTAGGTTTTCAACTCGGCCAACTCTAAGGGTGACATCCGATAAGGGGCTGTAGAGATTGGTCTCACTCCAGGAACTAACTCAATTGAGAACTCCACTTCTCTCTTGGGGGGAAACTCGAGTATCTCTTTCAAAAATACCTCGGGATAGTCTCTTATTACCGGTATATTCTCTAGGTTCTGCTCAAAGTCTACCTCGCTAGCGGCTAGGAGAATGTATCCCTTAGTCTTTTGCCCACTACAGTTGAGCTCTACGGCATTAAGGTAGAGTTTCAAGGTTTGACTAGTTTCGCTATGGGGAGAAGGAAAAACAACTATTTTAGTATCACAATCTAACAATACACGGTTGGCGTGAAGCTAATCCATGCCAAGGACCACACTTATACTTTTCATGGGTAAGCAAATTAAATCTATGACAAAGGATCTATTTTCTACAGTGAGATGGCAATTTAAACAACAAAAACAAGTATTTACAGGGTGATTTGTGGGGGTATAAATAATAAGATCAAAAGGAAGTTTGGAAGTCTTTAAGTTTAGCGACTCGACACTAGCATATGAAATGAAAGAATGTGTGGCACCAGAGTCATAAAGTACAGTTAAGGTCATACCATTTACTTCGCATTTACCTTCTATGAGGCTGTTGGATTTCTCCGCTTCGTCCGCATTGAGGGTGAAGACCCTTCCTTCGTGTTGTGGCCTGGAGTTCTAGTTCGTTGGCCTCCCGTTATTACATCTATTGGCATAGTGGTCGGGTTTTTCGCACTTGAAGCAAATGTTCTGCCCAGCCAAGCAGGGATGGTTGTCGTGATCTTTCCCAAGATCGGGACACACCATAGTCAGTCCGGGCGCAAAGGTGGCGGGGGCTCCTTGGGGTGTCTTGTTCTTGATCCCGCTGGACCCTTCTTGTTGATTATTATTCCGGGGGCCGCCCGACCCTCCTTGCCGGTTATTATTGTTGTTGTTGTTGTTGCTGTTGTTGTTGTTTTGATGGTTGTTGTACTGGAATGGTGGTCTGTAGTGTTGCTTGGGTTGTTAGTGGAAGGGAGTTCTTTGTTGTTGTTAATGTGGCTTGAATTGGTTGGTGTGATAGGGATTGTAGTGAGTTCGGGATTGGTTTTGTTGTTGCGGCTTGAACCTTGGGGCTTGCAGTCCCAACCCCTTGGTTCGTTCTGCTCTTGCAGCGTTGATTTTCTTCCGTCCTTCCTCCATGATCCGGCACTTGTTGACCAGGGTAGGGAAATCCCTGATCTCCATGTGCGCCACGGCATAGTTCAACTCCGCCGTCAGTCCGGCTTTGTATTTGACGCACTTCCATACCTCGTCGGGGTTCCCTTGAAACATCTGCGAGAACTTGATGAGCTCCTCAAACTTCGCTGTGTACTGGGCGACAGTAGATCCTCCTTGAGTTAGTTGCATGAATTCAATGTCCTTTGCGTTCCTTACTGACTCCGGAAAATACTTCTCGTAGAAGTAAGTCTTGAACAGCTCCTAGTTGATACCAGTACTAGAAGCTTCCAGCAGTCTTCGGGTGCCGGTCCACTAGAATTCAGCTTCCGATTCCATCATGTAGGCAGCGAACGTGACCTTTTGCTCTTCTGAGCAAGCGACTACGGAGTAGATCTTCTCCATATTCTTGATCCACTCATCAGCTCTGTCGAGATCCATGGCTCCTCTGAAAGCCAGTGGGTTTGCCTTGCGAAATTCACCGAACCTTGCTTGCTCGATCATTTCAGCAGTAGGGGGAGCACGTCTGGTGTCCCTTTGTTGGTTCATCCTTTCGAACATATGCTCCATGGCTCTTGCCATGTCACAGATAGCAGCAGCAGTTGCATCCTCTTGGTTACCCTCGGTCGGGGTCCTATTCTGTCGTTTGGGTGCCATTGGTTCCTAAACACATAAGACAATAACAACTGAGTTGATCATGCTCAACATTTCATGTGAAATGAGCTAGTTACCATGGCACTTACAAACAAACAGGGGTCATGCATCTCTAACATATAGCTTGTCTCTAGCAAGCTCTACACATGACATGACTACCGCATTATGCTCCAAAAGCATAGTCAGTCCGATCCTCAGGCTCCATGAGAATCGAACTGCTCTGATACCATAATGTAACATCCTAATTTTTAACCTAATACTCTAGAACATATTTAGGTTAACTAATAGTTAACCATTAGTCTGCTATGTCATAGTTTTCTTATTACTTTAAAATACTTAGTGGAAATACTGGTAATTTTTTTTTTGAATTATAAAAGCAAAGTGAGAGCCATGCGACACGATGAATAATAAAGCATGAAAGGAAATAAAGCAAGCATCTCACAACATCATAACACCAAGCAAGTAAAGGCACATCACAATAAAACTGAACTACATATTTATATAAGATGATATGCCCACTCATGGAGAATGGGACATAGTTTAGTACAACCGAAATAAAAATACATGGAACACGAAAGTACAACAGAAGGCATAAAGAGAAACTCTTCTAACTCTAGTGCGCCTACAAATAGATAACCTTAAGACAAAAGGAGGCTATCCTGACGTAGTCAAAGCTCGGGCACCAGAACGCGATGATCGTCTCTTATTGCGGGCCTTTCTGGAAAGGAGGGATGTTTCCAATCCACTGGGCTATCTCGGCTGGGGTTGGCTATGTGCTGCATTGGTCAGGCATGAGCTCCACGGCGGGGAATCGTCCTCACCCATCTTCCACGTACCGGCTGAGCGATAGAAGCCTCGCTACCCTCCCCTAAGTCCATCGACACAGTGGAGGAGGATCCCTCGGAAGGTACTTGAGTGGCAGAGTCCTCCGAAGGGTCCATCTCGGAGAATGATGAGAGCGAGCGGGGCTCATACTGTGGGTAGTCCCGAGTAGCAGAAGCTGTCGGTGGGGTGCAGCGGATCTACTCCTTTTGAGGGCGTGCGCGCTCGAACACAAAGTCATCGCCGAAAGGTAAGGCAGGAGAGAATCGATGACTATGTACAGGGTGACTGAAGGGCCGTCCAATGAACATAAATACACAAACGATGCAGTGAACCACAAAATGGTATGACCCGTGGTCCGGGTCATGATGCACTTCCCATGTTGGGGTGTCCACAAAAATCACAAATGTCTCCATCTGAAGACGTGGCGGAAAGAAAGAGATAGAGGGGGTGAGAATCTTGCTAAAGAATCTCAATAAGGCCTCCTACTACCTAGGTGTCATCATCTACGTCCTCAGGAACCTTGGGTTTAGTGTACACAATAAGTGAGCATGCATTAAGTCCATTTTTAAGCTTTTGAAACATAGTTAGCCAAGGTCCATTCATTTTAGTATGATTGATAATGTCATGGATGCAACATATTAAAGAATGTATGCATGGCTCTACTTAATGCAAGAATAGTAATCATAACATTAAGAACATCATAATAGTGGCATAAAGTGGCAATTAAAATCTCATATGGGAAAACTTTGTGACATAATCATCATATTTTTCTTCCTCATGGGCCACCCTAAAAGACAATCGTTCTGGGGGTGCTCGGCCGAATCGATGTCACCTAGAACGTGTCACATCTCTAGGTTACGAGCTCATACCTTAATTACTCGTCACTAGTTCTTACTTATCAATCCTGATAAGCGTATCATAATCATAAACATAATCCCGACTTATCTAGTACGGGCTAGAGGGCATTTCTTGGGGCTACTCGGTCGAACCGGTGTCACCCAAGAATACATCTTGGTACCGATGTCACATGAGTTCTCTAGAGGTGCTCGGCGGAACCGGTCTTATCCGAGAACTCATCTTAGTACCTCATAAATAAAATCTCATAGGTTTTTCAAAAACTTTCTAAGTTCCCAAATTTGTCAGAAATTTGGCAGCATAACAGTAGCATGCCGGATTTCTTCCAAATTTACTTTATGCCACATGAGTCAATCAAGCATGCATCTTCCATCATAATTCCATGAATTCACATAATCATTCTTATAAGATCGCAAGTAACATTGAAAATTCATTATGCTCTTGATCCTACAGTATCTTATGCTTTGACCTTTACAGGCCTTAAACTTGAGATGTAATTATTCTATCATTTTCTATCAGCCTCTTATGCACATAAGGATTCTCTTCTAACAAATATTACTATCATTTATACTCTTTATTAAACCTAGGTAGCACTAATTCTTTAAGAGCAGAGTTATAAACTTACAATTACGGGGTTCTAGAACTTACGTTTTAGACCCTTTCTTGGTTCCGTCTTCGCCTAAGGCGCTATAAATTAAATCTAAACCAATTATGAGGCATTCCTATGCCTAAGAACTAATTATAACCATGTTTACCATATTATGAGGTTTCTGGACAGATTCTAAAAATTAAATGTTCTAAGAGTTCTAGAATTCATTTTTACGGTTTTCTAGTTACTAGTTTCTCTACAGGTACTAAAATTCAATCCTACTTCAAGTATAACCAAATTTTTCATGATTATTCATTCCTAAACTGATTGTTATCATACTAAAACAATCTTCACATTGATTAAGATTAAAGGGGTTAAACATACATTAAATTCCAACTTTATGGTTTTCCTATGAAGTTAGTTTCTCCCCTATCATACATAGAAGTGTTCCTACCTCATCATATGTTCTTTTCACACATTCTAACACATCAAAACATCATCATTCAGCATCAAACATACCAAGATAGAACCAAATTGTTCAATGTTCAAAAGACACATAATTTGACATTTCTAAAGCATATAAGTTGCTAGTTTCTCTTGGGATCATTTTAGGATCTCTAAGACTCTTTACAAACCATTTGATTTTATTAAGAGGCTAAAAATAACCTTAGGTCAGTAACCAATTTAATACTTCTTTAGAAGAGGAATAGAATCATGAATCTTGATAGTCATAACTTTATAAACTTCACCAAACTTAAAGAAAACACTAGAACATAGGTTGTTGGCCCTTGTAACTAGATGGAACTCATCCCAAGCTCATCATTGTTACTTGGCCGAAATTATACATTCAAAGAATGCTTCCATTTTGAACTTTAATTTGAGATAAAATGGGCAAGTCCTTGAGCTCTAAGGTCTTTAAGTGATGACATAATTTAAACATGCTATGCACTTCATTTCTTTATTCTTCGTTACAAAGTAAAGTGAGAACTTTAAAGTAAATATGCAAGACTTAGAATTTAAATATGGAAGACTTAAAGTAAATATGCAAGGCTTGGAATTTAAATATGCAAGACTTAAAATAAATATGCCATGCAAGTTCATTTCTTTATTTTAGTGCTCTAGGCTCAGCAACAATCAACTTTAAGGCCGAAATAGAAAGGCTTTGAGAATTAGTTAGGTGATATTGCAAGCTCTCATTTTAAATCTTTATGTTCTTTAGTAATGAAAAGTAAATATGCTAGACAAGAATGTAAATATGAGATGCACTCCATTTTTTATCCTTTAACTTTAAGTGATGGCTTAGAAAATAAATATGAATGCAAAGCTCAAAGTAAATATGCAATGCAATAGCTTGAATATAAATATGAATGCAAGTTTATTTTATTTCTTATTAGAGCTCATACAAGACTTTTAGAGGAACTTTAACCTTAACTCAAACTTATCATGATAAGGTAATATGAGGCCTAGAGTTCTTAGAACTCAAGAGAACATTCCTTAAAAATATAACCATAAATGAACTTTATAACACCTTTATGAAAACTCAAGCTTTAGAGATTTCTTTGTGGTGAACACAAGGTCACCAACTAGAACTCTCATCATCAAGCTATCATGGTGGACCACCAAGGATGATTGGTCGAAATTTTAGAGAAAAAGAAAGAAAAGAAATTGAAACATGAGAGCAAGAAAGAACCATTTGAGACTCTAGAGACCATGATCTTAATGATGCATTAACACCAACATCATGAGTCCTCATCATTGAGTTCATGTAACCATTTTGAAACATCATGAAAGTTAAAGATTTCAAGGTTCAAGTAAGAAAGAACTAAAAACATTTTTAACTCAAGGACAAAGATCAAGCTTTAGAGGTTTGCTCAAGTGATGAACATCATCATAAAACCCTCATCATCAAGCTCTCATTCCTTTGCTCTTCAAACCTCATGGCCGAAACAAGAAAGAGGAGAAGAAGAAAAGAAGTTCCTAAAAAGATTCAAGAGAAACTATGAACACATAAAGAGTTTAAGAACTTAAATGAAAGAATCACTTGAAAGAAAATCCCTACCAAGTGATTGAAGGTTGGGATGAGAGAAGAGGATGAAGAACTTGAAGAACTTGAACACTTGAACTTGAGAGAAAAAGGAAACTTTGAAGTGCTCTTTGAAAATTTACACTTAGCAAATGAACCCAAAATGATGCAAGTTCACCCAAAGATGCTATTTATAGAGAAATGAAACAAAATGAGAGGTGTGAATGGGAGAGAGGGCTTTGGCCATTACAGCACAAGGAGGAGGAAATATCTTCTTCAAGGTATGGTCCAAGGCATGGTAGAAAGCATGGCTAGGTATGGGTTCAAGCATGGGTGCAAGTATGGGTGCAAGTATGGGCCAAGCATGGTTCTTTGAGTGAGAAACAAATCAACATGTGATGAAAATGGGGGAGGAGTGGCTGAAGGTGCATCAGCCATGGGGGGGTTTCTTGCATTTTAATTGTTGTTTTGTGTTGTGTTTAGGTGTATCTTTGATTAGGATTAAGATTAGGAATTTGTAAGAAAGTGTTTAGGTGAGAAAATGGGTAATCAAGGCTATCAAGACATGTTTAAGGAGTGGTCTTGCATCATTAGTGAGTTATAAACTCATTTTAGTGCATAAACAATTCTAAACACAATTCCATGATTTAAGGAATTGGAGAAAGAAATACTATTCAAGATTCCAAGATTGGAATCTTGAGTTTTAAAAAGAGATTTAAATCTAATCTAAGCAATTTTAGGTTCTAACAAATTTTAATAGCTTATTTTGACTCTAGATTAATTATGGAAATTAATTAATCTTCGATTAGAGCCTAATATTGCTTAGGTTTGCTTAATTACGTCATTAAGCTCAAAACCACTATTCTAGGGGCAAAATCGTAATTTTGTACTAAAACTGCCCGGGACCACCGGGACTTAAACATACGTGTTTAAACATGTAAAAATATTGTTTTAAACCTTCGGGGAAATTTTCGGGCTCAAACGGCACCTTTACCCACGTAAAAATGCTATAGGGGTATTTTGATCATTTTGACCCGAAACTGCAGAAAATGAGACTTTTGCCTCCGAAACCATTCAATCCCCTTCAAACATTGAGTTAGCCCTTCAATCCCCTTCAAACATTGGTCCAAACATGATAGCTTGATGATGAGAGTTCTAGTTGGTAACTTTATGATTTACCACAAAGAAATCTCTAAAGCTTGAGTTTTCATAAAGGTGTTATAAAGTTCATTCATGGTTATATTTCCAAGGAATGTTATCTTAAGCTCTAAGAACTCTAGACCTCACTTTACCTTGTCATGATAAGTTTGGGTTAAGGTTAAAGTTCCTCTAAAAGTCTTGTATGAGCTCTAATAAGAAATAAAATAAACTCGCGTTTATATTTATATTCAAGCTTATGCATTACATATTTACTTTGGGCTTTATATTCATATTTATTTTCCAAGCCATCACTTAAAGTTAAAGGACAAGAAATAAAGTGCATCTCATATTTACGTTCTTGTCTAACATATTTACTTTTCATCACTAAAGAACATAAAGATTTAAAATGAGAACTTGCATTATCACCTAATTAATTCTCAAAGCCTTTCTATTTCGGCCTTAAAGTCGATTATTACTGGGCTTAAAGCACTAAAATAAAGAAATGAACTTGCATGGTATTTTTATGTTAAGTCTTGCATATTTAAATTCCAAGCCTTGCATATTTACTTCAAGTCTTGCACATTTAAATTCTGAGTCTTGCATATTTACTTTAAAGTTCTCACTTTACTTTGTAACGAAGAATAAAAATGAAGTGCATAGCATGTTTAAATTATGTCATCATTTAAAGACCTTAGAGCTCAAAGACTTGCCCATTTTATCTCAAGTTCAAGTTTAGTATGGAAGCATTCTTTGAATGCATAATTTCGGCCAAGTAACAATGATGAGTTTGGAATGAGTTTCATCTAGTTACAAGGGCCAACAACCTATACTCCAGTGTTTTCTTTAAGTTTGATAAGTTTTAAAAAGTTATGACCAACAAGATTTATGATTTCTATTCCTCTTCTAAAGAAGTATTAAATTGGTTACTGACCTAAGGTTATTTTTAGCCTCTTGATAAAATAAAATGGTTTGTAAAGAGTTTTAGAAGTCCTAAAATTATTCCAAGGGAAACTAGCGACTTATATGTTTTAGAAACGTCAATTATGTGTCTTTTTGGAATTGAACTATTCAGTTTTGTCTTGATATGTTTGATGCTGAATGATGATGTTTTGATGTGTTAAGAATGTGTGAAAATGATATGATGAGGTAGGAACACTTCTATGTATGTTAGGGGAGAAACTAGCTTCATAGGAAAACCGTAAAGTTGGAATTTAACGTATATTTAACCCCTTTAATCTTAATCAATGCCAAAACTGTTTTAGTATTATAACAATCAGTTTAGGATTGAATAATCATGAAAAATTTGGTTACATTTGAAGTAGGATTGAATTTTAGCACCTATAGAGAAACTAGTAACTAGAAAACCGTAAAAATGCAATTTTAGAACTCTTAGAACATTTAACTTTTAGAATCTGTCCAGAAAACTCATAATATGGTAAACATGGTTTATAATTAGTTCTTAGGCATAGGAATGCCTCATAATTGGTTTAGATTTAATTTATAGCGCCTTAGACGAAGATGGAACCAAGAAAGGGTCTAAAATGTAAGTTCTAGAACCCCGTAATTGTAAATTTATAACTCTGCCCTTAAAGAATGGTGCTGCCCAGATTTATTAAAGAGCATAAATGATAGTAAGATTTGTTAGAAGAGAATCCTTATGTGCATAAGAGGTTGATAGAGAATGATAGAATAATTACATCTCAAGTTTAAGGCCCGTAATGGTCAAAGCATAAGATACCATAGGATCAAGAGCATAATGAGTTTCAATGTTAGTTGTGAACGTATGAGAATGATTATGTGAACGCACGGAATTATGATGGAGGATGCATGTTTGATTGACTTATGTGGCATAAAGTAAATTTGGAAGAAATCCGCATCTCTTTGTTATCTTTCCGAATTTCTGACAAATTTGGGGACTGAGAAAGTTTTTGAAAAACCAATGAGATTTTATTTATGAGGTACTAAGATGAGTTCTCGGATAACACCGGTTCGGCTGATCACCTCCAGAGAACTCATGTGACATCGGTACCAAGATGTATTCTTGGGTGACACCGGTTCGGTCGAGCACCTCCAAGAAATGCCCCCTAGCCCGTACTGGATAAGTCGGGATTATGTTTATGATTATGATACGCTTATCGGGATTGATAAGTAAGAACTAGTGACGACTAGTTAAGGAATGAGCTCATAACCTAGAGATGTGACACGTTCTGGGTGACACCGGTTCTACGAGCACCCCTGCATGATTGTCTTTTAGGGTGGCCTATGAGAAAGTAAAGTATGATGATTATGTCACAAAGTTTTCCCATATGAGATTTCAATTGCCACTTTATGCCATTATTATGATGTTCTTAATGTTATGATTATTATTCTTGCATTAAGTAGAGCCATGCATATATACTTTAATATGTTGCATCCATGACATTAAAGAGTCATACTAAAATGAATGGACGTTGGCTAACTATGTTTCAAAAGCTTAAAAATGGACCTAATGCATGCTCACCTATTTTGTACACTAAACCCAAGGTTCCTGAGGACGTAGATGATGACACCTAGGTAGTAGGAGGCCCTACTGAGATTCTTTAGCAAGATTCTCACTCCCTCTATGTCTTTTCTTTCCGTCACGTCTTCAGATGGCGACGTTCGTAGTTTTTGTAGACACCCCGACATGGGAGGTGCACTATGATATGGAGCACGGATCATACCATTTTGAGGGATAGTGCACGATGCGAGTCTTCATGTTCGTTGGACGTCCCTTCGCTCACCCTGTACATACCCATCGCTTCTCCCCGACAGCACCCTACAACGACGACGAGCGGGTTTTTGAGCGTGCACATACACATAACGAAAGAGTGCTCTGCATGCACATCGCCACCTCAGCCATGCGTGACTATCTCAACTACATGCCCCGGACATACTTCTTGGAGACCGACCCGTTGGAGGACCTGCCTACCCATCCGTACAACGAGAGTTCTGCTCCCACTCCACCACTGATGAGAGAGGGTAGTGAGGACACTGTGACTCAGCCTCGGCTAGCACGATGACTGGAGATGCAGCCACGTCATGGAGGTCACTCTCGATCCCCACTTCGCCTTTACACACCAGAGGAGCTCGCCCAGTTTGTCGGATATGTGCCTCGCTCGCGGGATGGACATCAGTAGGCGATGGCGGATGACTGATGGAGTACCCGGGTAGTGTACACACCACTTAGATGAGGATAAACCTTCCTTTGTTTAGAGGTTATCCCTTTAGTTGCACTTGGGTAGGGGAGTTTGCTTTTATGCTTTCCGTGGCACTTTCCTTGTATTTTCTCTTTGATGTATTCATTTCCTATTGTACTAAACTAAGTCCCACTCTTCATAAGTGGGCATATCATATTATATAAATATGCAGTTCAGTTTTATTGTGATGTGCCTTTACTTGCTTTGTGTTACGATGTTATGAGATGCTTGTCTTATTTCCTTTCATGCTTTATTGTTCACCAAGTCGCGCGGCTCTCACTTTGCTTTTATAATTCAAAAAAAAAATTTACTAGTATTTTCGCTAAGTATTTTAAAGTAATAAGGAAACTATGACGTAACAGACTAATGATTAACCTAAATATGTTCTAGAGTATTAGGTTAAAAATTAGGATGTTACAAGAATGTATGTTTTATCTAAGAATGATTATGTATACGTGTGAAATTATGATTGAGGATACGTGTTCTAATTGTTTATGTGGCATAAAGTAAATTTGGGAGAAATCCGGCGTGCCGCTGTTATGCTGCCTAATTTCTGACAAATTTGGGAACTTAGAAAGTTTTTGAAAACCTATGGGATTTTCTTTAAAAGAGATGAGGTACTAAGATGTGTTCTTGGATGACACCAGTTTGGCCGAGAATCCCCAAGAAAAAGCCCCCTAGCCCGTACTAGAGAGTTGGGATTCATTTATGATACACTTATCGGTAAGGGATAAGTAAGAACTAGTGACAACTAGTTAGGTATGAGCTCATAACCTAGAGATGTGACACGTTCTGGGTGACACCGGTTCGACCGAGCACCCTCAGAACGAATGTCTTTTAGGGTGGCCCATGAGAAAGTAATGTATGATGATTATGTCACAAAGTTCGCTGGATGACCCTTTAATCACCCTGTACATACTCACCGATTCTCTCATGCCTCACCATTCGACGATGATTTCATGTTCTAATATGCATGCCCTCGAGAGGAGTGGATTCGCCGCACCCCACCGATAACTTCTGCTATCTGGGACTACCCACAGTATGTGCCCTGCTCCCCCTCATCATTCTCTGAGATAGACCCTTCAGAGGGATCCTCCCCCACTGTACCGATGGACTTTGGGGAGGGTAGCGAGGTTTCTGTCACTCAGCCGATACGTGGAGGACAGGTGAGGATAATTCCCCGCTATGGAGCTCATGCTCGGCCGATGCAGCGTATAGCTACCCCGGCAGAGATAGCCCAGTGGATCGGATACGTCCCTTCTTTCTAGAGAGGCCTGCAGTAGGAGAAGACAGTCGTGTTCTAGTGCCCGAGCTCTGACTAGACCAAGATAGCCTTCCTTTTGCCTTAAGGTTATCTATTTGTAGGTGCACTAGAGTAGGAGAGTTTCTTTTTATGCCTTCTGTAACATCCTAATTTTTAACCCAATACTCTAGAACATATTTAGGTTAATCATTAGTCTGTTACGTCATAGTGTCCTTATTACTTTAAAATACTTAGCGGAAATACTGGTAAATTTTTTTTTTGAATTATTGTAACGCCCCAATTTTTACTATCATTAGAAATTACTCAATTACCGAATTACCGTAGGTAATTATTACATAAGATTTGAGGCCGAACAATCCTCAATAAAGGAATATAACATTAGAAGAGAGGTTAGGAACGATTCATGCGAGAGTTGCAAATCCCGAATTTCTGTACGTATAAAATGACCAAAATGCCCCTGAAGTTATTTTACTCAGAAAATGAGGATCGTGGGCCCCACCTATTCTCAAGGGGATATTTTGGCGATAATAAGGGATTGTTTGTGTTATGTGTGTTAATAGAGCAGAAGGATCTCAATTTTGAGTTCCGACGCGCGAAATGACCAAAACGCCCCTACGGCTGTTTAACTGCGATGTGCGTGCCGACTGAGCCCGAACCTCACTAAAATGTTTTAAAATGTGTTTTTAAGCCATGATTAACCATTGGTTAAGCTCGGGTGGCCTCGGGCAGTTTTTAAGTGAAAGTACGATTTTGCCCTTTTGGGCGCTTTATAATTTCGGGATTTTGATTCAGATATCTGAAATCTAAGCAATATTAGGCTCAAATTAAAGCTTATTAAATTCTAAATATTAATCTAGAGTCAAAATTATGTATTTAGATTGATTAGAACCCAAAATTGCTCAAAAACACCCAAATTGCTTACTAATTCACTTAAACCCTTAACCGTAAATTCTCTAAATTACATGAATACCTTGCCTACACCTAAATAATGCATGGAACACACAAATTTCACTTCTTTGGGCTGTAATGGACGAAATTATTGATGCCATTATGCAGCTGAATTATTGCCAAAAGTTGCACTAAAACAAAATGCCAAAATGTCACCATAAGAGACATAATTCCTTAATTTCATACAACTTTGTCTAAAATGATTTTACTCCCTTATTTCTCCTGCAAAATTCCGTCCACTACCTCATCATTTTGGCCAATTAGAAGCCTCAAAATCTTCTATAAATAGGCTTGCTTGAGTGGTCTTGGAATGCTTGGTTCATAACTAGTTTTTAGGAGCACCAAAACTTTCTTTCTTCCTCCTCTTTGGCTGAATTCTTTCTTCAATTTTTTCAAAGAGATTTTGTTTCATTTCACTTCAAGAAACCAAGTTCTCTTCCTCTTCTTCAACTCAGATTAGGTAGGGAGTAGTTTCTAAATTTATTTCTATGCTTTGAGGAGTTGTGTTTTTAGCTCAAAATGATGAAATTATGAACTTACCTTAGCTTTTCATTTTGGTTTTCCTCTTCAATTTTTCTTTAACCAATTCAACCATATGGCCTAGGTGGAACTAAGATGATGGCTTGATGATGAGGACCTTGAGGGTGGGTTGTAAATCCATCACAAGTTAGGCCTCTAAAGCTTGAAAATTCCACTTGATGCAAAACTTTAAAGAATAATGCTTTACGATGCTAAAGCAAAGATTTTTAGTTTAGAACTTGAAAGATGTATTTTCCTTTTATGTTTTATTTCTTGTTAAGATATGTATTGGGTTGAATTTATAATTCTTTTAAAGTCTTGAAGGAGCTCTAGTAAAGAAACAAAATGAATTTGCATCCATGATTAAGTTTATGCTTTGCATAACCATGTTTACCTTCTATGTCATCACTAAATTTTCAAGAATGAATAAATGAACTTGCATTTCTCATGTTTAAATTCCAAGCTTGTATTTCATGTTTATGTTTCAAGTCATCACTTAATCTTTTAAGATAATAAAGAGGTTGCATCTCATATTTAATTTA
The DNA here is from genome assembly GCA_031216125.1 of Dalbergia cochinchinensis. Classification (NCBI taxonomy): domain Eukaryota; kingdom Viridiplantae; phylum Streptophyta; class Magnoliopsida; order Fabales; family Fabaceae; genus Dalbergia; species Dalbergia cochinchinensis. The sequence goes on along the minus strand of CM062368.1, from coordinate 52,102,493 downwards.
TGCTCTCACTATATTTTATAATGGCTAAAAGAATCAACGCATGGCATGTTTATTTTATGCCATCACCTAAAGATCCTAGAGCTCAAAGACTTGCCCATGTATCACAAGCAAAGAAATATGATTATTGGAGTTAAATAATTTATTCTTTAAAAAAGTCTTGAGATTGAAGCTTAAAAAGATGTAATAATAATTCTCTTCTCCCTCTACTAGTCCTGTGCGGACTACCGCCGCTCCGGTTTCTTAATATTCTTTTCTCCCTCTACTGGTCCTGTGCGGACTACCACCGCTCCGGTTTCTTAATATTCTCTTCTCCCTCTCTCGGTCTGTGCGGATTACCGCGCTCAGCTTTCTTGTATCATGTTTATATTTCAAGTTCTTGCATCATGTTTAATTTTCAAGTCATCACCTTAAATCTTAAAGATAAAGAAATGGAATTGCATATCATGTTTATAATTCCAAGCTATCACTTTATAAAGATAAGATTAAAATAAGGTTGCATAGCATGTTTATAATTCTAAGATGTCACCTAAATCTCTAAAGCTCAAGACTTACTCCTTTTATCTTAAGTGAGAATTTTAATTGTGAAGATCCTCCCAAATTTGACAAAAGAACTAGTTTCTAAATGAGTTTTAAGGCTTTGCAAGGATTTTACGGGGAACTAGTATTTTATATGCACTTAAAATATGATTCTATGTAATTACATGAGGTTCATGATTCGACCATCGATCCGAGTTTAGTATCAATGTGTGATAATGATTTGATATGATTGAAGTTGTGATAATTATGGTTTATTGTTAAGAGAATGATTCATAATTGGTTTAGTAACTAATTAGTTCTATAATTGATAATTCTATGCAAGGATTGGATGCTTATTAAGTACTTGATATCATTGAATGATTTCCTGGCTTGCATGTTATAGTTGTTGTGGCAAATAATGAGAATGCTTATGCATGAAATATTCTTTATTATGTAAAATTTACCTTTGTTGCTAGAAGAAAGTGTATCATTGTAAAAGTGTATCTTGGAAAGGTTACTCGCTAAGGAAAGACTTGGTATTTAAGCGTGTCCATTGTGACCCACCTCTCTTCCTGGGAATCTCCCATATGCATGATTACAGCTTGATATATATTATTCTAGCTTAAGACTATAAATGAGAAAATGTTATGATGTTTATGAATTGTATTGTGATATAACATGCAAAGATTGAATGGTGACTTAAACTTATAAGAAAATGATCCTTTGGAACCATCAGACTATAGGTGGTGAAAATGTGATTTTAGCCCCCTAACCCGTTCTCTCAAAAGGGTAGAGTCGGGACTTTAGCTTATCAAAAGGGATAAGTATATGCTAGTGACGACTAGTAAAGTATGAGCCCATAACCTAAATTACTCACCAAAGGGTGGAGTATAGGGTGGCCTAAGGAAAATAATGATGATGATAAGATTTTAAGTCACCTAAGGCACTAAAGAAATGAAATATGTGCACTATGTCCACGTGTAGCTAATATTATATGACGTTCTTTTATGCATGTTATTTGATAATGATGATGAGGAAAATGATGTAATGATAAAGGAAAAGTTCATTGTAAATATGACATGTTAAGATTATGATGCATTATAAGACGCATGATTAAAAATTGACGAACCTCGGTTAAGTATTTGTCCGAACTTAAAATGAATCTTTGCATGCTCACTATTTTAGAATAATCCCGAGGTTCCTGGGGACTTTGATGATGACACTGTAGAAGGAGGTACCTTCATCGAGAATTCTTTAGCAAGATTCTCACTCCCTTTCTTTATTTCCGTCATTGTCTCCAGATTCAGATGGCGACATTCGTCCTGTTCGTTGATACCTCTACTTGGGAATTTCACTATGATCCGGTGCATCGCTCGTATCATTTTGAAGGGAGGTGCGCAGTTCGTGTTTTTATTTACATAGGTCGTCTATTTGTACATCCTGTCCCTAGTTATCGATTTTCTCCTACTTTTCCCTATAGCGATGAAATGGTTTTCGAACACGCACGTCCACTTGATGAAAGGATGTTACGTTCTTATCCCTCTTCATCTGCTGTCCATGGATTTCCAGAGTATGTTCCCGAGATGAGATATTCTGAAACTGATCCTTCAGAGGACACTCCTACTCATGTATATTCTGAGAGCTCTGCTCCTACTCCCACACGTGTAAGAGAGGGTAGTGAGGAAACAATTGTTCAGCCGAGGTTAGCAAGAAGGCCGTCCATGCGACCCCAGCCTGGTGCACCTCATGTGTCCCCTCCCGAGGGAGCTCATCAGTGGATCGGATTTATTCCCCCATTTCCAGGACAGTGGCCATAGAGGGTTCTTAGTAGATTTATGTGAGATCATGTACCCTAGTTTTAGGATAACCTTCCCGGCTTATGGAGTTATCTAGTTTAGGGGCATGTATTTCCTTATGTATATTTTCTTTTATGGGTTTGCATAAGGTAACGATGTATGAACATAACCCACCCTTTGAGTGAGGTTATTGTATGTAAATATATGCTATAATGTGCTTATGGATGTAATATGATGGAGCCTAAGTGTATGATGTGATATATTCTTAAACGTCTTATTATACTCCGCTTACTCGTTCACGTTGTACTCGGCTCACGTTTTCAATTATGTGTTTAAAAAAAAAAATGGCTCGTAATTTCACTAAGTATTTTCAAATTATGAAGAAAGAACCAAAGCAAGGAGTAAAGTCTAGTCATTAATCAGATTCAACCTAGGTGTATCTGGTTAATTACTAGGGTGTTACAATTGTAAAAGCAAGGTGAGAGTCGCGCGACATGATGAATAGTAAAGCACAAACGGAAATAAGCAAGCATCTCATAATAGCATGACATAAGCAAGTAAAGGCACATCACAATAGAACTGAACCACATATTTATATATAATAGGATATGCCCACCCATAAAGAGTGAGACTTAGTTTAATACAACTGGAATAAAGATACATGGAACACAAAAGTACAGCAAAGGCATAAAAGAAACTCTCCTAACTCTAGTACGCCTACAAATGGATAGCCCCAAAGATAAGAGAAGGCTATCCTAGCCTAGTCAAAGCTCGAGCCCCAGAACCGCGACGGTCGTCTCCTACTGTGGGCCTCTCTGGAAGGGAGCGATGTACCCGATCCACTAGGCTATCTCGGTCGGGGTGGCGATGCGCTGCATTGGTCGGGCATGAGCTCCACGGCGGGGAATCATCCTCACTCGTCCTCCACGTACCAGCTGAGTGACAGAAGCCTCACTACCCTCCCCAAAGTCCATCGACACAGCGGGTACCTGAGTGGCAGAGTCCTCCGAAGGGTTTGTCTCGGAGAATGATGAGGGCGAGCAGGGCACATATTGTGGGTAGTCTCGGATGGCAGAGGCTGTCGGTGGGGTGCGGTGGATCCGCTCCTCTCGAGGGTGTGTGCGCTCGAACACGAAGTCGTCGCCGAAGGGTGAAACAGGAGAGAATTGGTGGCTATGTACGCGGTGACAAAAGGGTCGTCCAACGAACATAAATACTCGAACGACGCAGCGACCCACAAAATGGTATGACCCATGGTCCGGATCATGATGTACCTCTCAGGTTGGGGTGTCCACAAAAACCACGAACGTCGCCATCTGAAGATGTGACGGAAAGAAAGAGATAGAGGGAGTGATAATCTTGCTAAAGAATCTCAGTAAGGCCTCCTACTACCTAGGTGTCATCATCTACGTCCTCAAGAACCTTGGGTTTAGTATACAAAATAAGTGAGCATGCATTAAGTCTATTTTTAGGTTATAAAACATGATTAACCAAGGTTCGTTCATTTAAGCATGATTCTTAATGACATGGATGCAACATATTAAAGAATGTATGCATGGCTCTACTTAATGCAAGAATAATCATCGTAACTTTAAGAACATCATAATAGTGGCATAAAGTGGCAATTAAATTCTCATATGGGAAACTTTGTGACATAAACATCATACTTTACTTCCTTATAGGCCACCCCAAAAGACAATCGCTCTGGGGGTGCTCGGCCGAACCGGTGTCACCCAGAACGTGTCACATCTCTAGGTTATGAGCTCATACCTTAACTAGTCGTCACTAGTTCTTACTTATCAATCCCGATAAGCGTAACATAATCATAAACATAATCCTGACTTATCCAGTACGGGCTAGGGGGCATTTCTTGGGGGTGCTCGGCCGAACCGGTGTCATCCGAGAACTTATCTTAGTACCTCATAAAAATCTCATAGGTTTTCAAAAACTTTCTGAGTCCCCGAATTTGTCAGAAATTTGTCAGCATAACTGCAGCATGCTGAGTTTCTTCCATATTCTTCTTTATGCCACATAAGTCATTCAAACATGTATCCTCCATCATAATTTTCATGCGTTCACATAATCATTCTCATGCGTTCACAAGCAACATTAAAAATTCATTACGCTCTTGGTCGTACGGTATCTTATGCTTTGACCCTTACGGGTCTTAAACTTGTGATGTAATTAACCTATCATCTTCTATCAACCTTTTATGCACCTAAGGGTTCTCTTCTAATAGATATCATTATTATTCATGCTCTCTAGTAAATCTGAACAACGTCATTCCTTAGGGGCAGCATTATAAACTTATAATTGCGGGGTTCTAGAACTTACGTTTTAGACCCTTTCTTGGTTCTGTCTTCGCCTAAGGCGCTATAAGTTCGACCTAAACCAATTATGAGGTATTTCTATGCCTAAGAACTAATTATAAGCCATGTTCTCTACATTATAAGGTTGCTGGACAGATTCTAAAAACTAAGTGTTCTAAGAGTTCTAGAATTGTGGTTTTACAGGTTTCTAGTTACTAGTTTCTCTATAGGTGCTAAAATTCAATCCTACTTCAATTGTAACCAAATTTTTCATGATTAAACAATCCTAATCTGATTATATTCCCATAGAAACAGTTTGGGCAGTGTCCAAAAATAAATGGGTTAAAACTATGCTAAATCTTGACTTTACGATTTTTCTAGAAATCTAGTTTCTCTCCTATCATGCATACAAATGTTCCTACCTCATCATACATAATTTTCACGCATTCTAACACATCAAAACATCATCATACAGTAGCAAACTTATCATGGAAAAAATGAAACATTAAGTCCCAAAAAGATGCATAACTTGATATTTTTTTTAAAACACATAAGTTGCTAGTTTCTCTTGGAATCATTTTTAGGACTTCTAAGACTCTTTTGCAAACCATTTTATTTTGTAAAAGAGACTAAAAACGTCCTTAGGTCAGTGACCACTTAATCCCTCCTTAAAAGAGAATTAAATTCATAAATCTTGTTGGTCTTAATCTCATAAACTTCATGAGGTTTTGAAGAGAATCTTAAAACTTAGGTTGTTGGCCCTTGTAGCTAGATGAATCTCCTTCCAAGTTCATCATCACTACATGGCCGAAATTATGCATTCAAAGAATGCCTCCACATTAGACTTTAACTTGAGATAAAATGGGCAAGTCTTTGAGCTCTAAGGTCTTTAGGTGATGACATAATTTAAACATGCTATGCACTTCATTTTTATTCTTCATTACAAAGTAAAGTGAGAGCTTAAAGTGAATATGCAAGACTTGAATTATAAATATGCAAAGCTTGAATTAAATATGCAAGACTTGAAATAAATATGCAGGTTCATTTATGTATTTTAGTGCTCTAGGCCCAGCAACAATCGACTTTAAGGCCGAAATAGAAAGGCTTTGAGATTTAGTTAGGTGATAGTGCAACTCTCATTTTAAATCTTTATGTTCTTTAGTGATGAAAAGTAAATATGCTATGGGATGTAATTGGGGGAGAGAGAGCCGAAAGTGCATCAGCCATGGGGGGAGGATTTCTTGCATTTTAATTGTGGTTTAGAGTTGTGTTTAGGTGTATTTTTTATTAGGATTAAGATTAGGAATTTGTAAGAAAGTGTTTAGGTGAGAAAATGGGTAATCAAGGTTGTCAAAACATATTCAAGGAGTGGTCTTGCATCATTAGTGAGTTATAAACTCATTTTAGTGCATAAACAATTCTAGACACAATTCCTTGATTTAAGGAATTGGAGAGAGAAAACATTATTCAAGATTCCAAGAGTGAAATCTTGAGTTTTAGAAAGGAGATTTAAATCTAATCTAAGCAATCTTAGATTCTAATTAATTTTAATAATTTATTTTGACTCTAGATTAATTATGAAAATTAATCAATCTTCGATTAGAGCCTAATATTGCTTAGGTTTGCTTAATTACATCATTACGCTCAAAAACACTATTCTAGGGGCAAAATCGTAATTTTGTACTAAAATTGCCCGGGACCACCAGGACTCAAACAATGCTTTGAAACATGTAAAAACATTGTTTTAAACCTCTGGGGAAAGTTTCGGGCTCAAACAGCAGAAAATGAGACTTTCACCTCCGGAACCACTCAAGGGTCATTCAATCCTCTTCAAACATTGAGTTGGCCCTTCAAGGATTGCCGGGTCGGCTATCCTCAAATTCTGGGCCGAAAATGACCTCAGGGGTATTTTGGTCATTTTCCACTCAGACAAAAAATCGGGGCGTTACACCTTCTGTTGTACTTTCATTTTCCATGTATTTCCATTTCAGTTGTATTCGCTTTATGTTGTACTAAACTTAAGTCCCGCCTTTCTTGGGTGGGCATAATATATATATCCACTTATGCAGTTTATTTTATTATGTTGTGCAATTACGTGTTTTATGACCGGATGTTCATGATGTGGTTATTTGGATTTGTGTTTTGTTCATTCATGCTTCATCGTTCATCATGTTGCGCAGCTCTTGTAATGCCCCGTTTTTCTCTAAACTTTCAAATGACCAAAATGCCCCTAAGGTCATTTTTACCTGAAACAGGAGGACGACCGGCCTCGGCTATCCTCACAAGGCTTTTACGATATATGAAGGGGATCATATGTTTATGAATGTTAACAAGGTAGAAAAATCTCATTTTTAAGGTTTCTGTGTGTAAATGACCAAAATACGCCTAATTTGATTTAAGGCAGTTTTAAGTTTTGACTCTGACTCGTACTCGTCCCCAAGATCAAAAATGATGTTTTAAGGCATGAACTATGTTGGTTTAAGTCCCGGAGGTCCCGGGCAACTTTTGGTAAAAATTACAATTTTATCCCCGCTTAGTGTATTTTAAGTCTAACTAGTTACTTAACTCAAACCTAAGTAATATTAGGCTCTAATGAAAGGTTAATTAATTTCCTTAATTAATCTAGAGCTAAAATAATTATTTAAGGTTGATTAGAACCTAAAATTGCTTAAGGAAATTTACAACTCAATTCTAATTCTTTTCTTTCTTTAAAGAAAAAGCAACTATGAATAGTATTTTCACTATTCACACTTCCATTCCTAAGAACACTTCCTTTCCCAAGAAAAAGTTGTCACACTTTAATCAATAGTCCTAGGAGTTTGACTCCATTAATCCTACAAGATCACTCTTAATCCAAGGTATTAATGGTCCTAATCACCTACTTAGTTCACCTAAACACTTAGGCACATAACCTTAATTAGTAACCTAACCTTATTTACTCCTAAACACTCCATTAGTACATGATTAAATTGAATGAAATCTTCCCTCCCTTGGCCTTATAATTTTCGGCCACTCCCTCCAAAAATTCAAAAGAATGATATTTTATGTAGTCAATCAAGTTGTCCTTCAAAAATGAGGTTATGTTTCTCCTGAACATTTGAACTTCCCTTTTCTCCTTTATGTTTCGGCCATGAAGGCCTTTGGCCCTTGGAAAAATGAAAGCTTGATGATGAGGGTGTTATGATGGTGCTTGTCACTTAACAACCCCTAAAGCTTGAATTTTTCTTAAGAAAAGTTTCATCCTTTTTCAAGGATGAGTAAAGGAGGAGTTTATGTTTCTCTTGAACATTTCTTAGACTTCCCTTTTCCTTTCATATTTTCGGCCATGTAGGCTTTCAAGGCTTAGGAAAATGAAAGCTTGATGATGAGGGTTTCATGTTGATGCTTGTCACATGAACAAACTCTAAAGCTTGAAACTTTGATCTTAAACCAACCATGGTTTCAGTTTTGCTTTCTTCTTTAGCATAAACTTTGTTTAAATGTTGGTTTTAAGGAAGCTATGTACTCAATGATGAGGACTAAGGATGTTGATGTCATAGATCATCAAGATCTTGGTCCCTAGAGTTTAAGAAATGGTTCATTCTTCATGATGGAGATTCGGCCACCTTCAAGATTTTGAAGGTTGTGATTTATTTTGAGTATTCTAGCACTAGTAGTTCTCTTTTCTTGTGAGGATGAGGTTTGGGTTGGAACTATGTTCCTTTTTAAAGTCTTCCAAGAGCTCTAGACAAAATATAAAAGTAACTTGCATTCACGTTTACTTTATGTGTTGCATAGCACATTTATTTTCTATGTTATCACTAAACCTCGAGATAAAGAATGAACTTGCATAATGCACGTTTAAATTTCAAGCTTTGCATTTCATGTTATTTTTCAAGCCATCACTAAACTCAAAGACTAAAATGAAGGTGCATCTCATATTTATTTTGAGCTATCACCTTACTTCCTAATGGACTATAAAAATGGAATGCATAGCACATTTACTTTTATGCTCTCACCTAAGATTACTAGAGCTCAAAGACTTGCCCATTTCATCTTGAGAAAAGTTAAATCAAGGAGGTATTCTCTTGAAAATGCATTTGGCCATGTGATGGTGAAAGCTCTAGGATGAGTTTTCATTAGTTACAAAAGCCTATAGTTTATGTTTTAAGTTTTTCCTAAACATAAGTGACATTTAAAAGTATTTTGAGTATGTTCTTATATTTGGGATTTCAACCATGAGAAAAATTAAAGAGCTACTGCCCCATGTATTTTATAAGAGTTCTTGACAAGATAAATTGATTTCTAAGATGTTGTTGAAGTCATAAAATTGTTCCAAGAGAGACTAGCTACCTATGTACATTGAAAAAGAAGTTTATACATGATTTAATGACTAACCATTTTTGGTTCTGCCATGTTCATTTCCAGCACATTAAATCATGTTTTGGGTGGTCTAAATATGTTTAAATACCTTGCCAAGTATATGATAATTGTTCTGGACATTTTGGAGCATGCTTAGTTACTTGAATTGCTTGAAATGTGAATTCTAGAACCCCATAGGTACAGAAAATATGAATTCTGTCCCAGAATTATTAACATCCATAGAATCACATTATATGATGTTTAGATCAGTGAGAGTGACTCATAATTGGCTTAGGTATTAATTGTTCCATCATAGAAAAAGTCAGATATGAGAAAGGGTCTAAAATGCATCTTTTAGAACACCGTAATTCATCTAACTTAGCTTACTGCCAATGCTGTCCAGCCATGATTGATTAGGTTTTAGGACTTAATAAATTATGGTAATGAGGTTAATCAATCCCTTAGAGGCATACGAAAATAATTTAGAAGTTTGAGATTACCTGATTGAGGGTTTCCACTCTTAAGGGAAAGGTTTAAGCATTACTCTATGAATGATGAATTGGAGTTTACCTCATGACTTATATGATGCTATGTGAACTATTATTCCTAAATGATAGTTTTATTATTGCATGTGATTGTTCTTTGAGAACTTAGAGATGCCTATGTTGAAATAAAAGATATGTGACATGCATGAAACTAAGTGGCATCTCGATAAAACATGCTAAGACTTAAGGTGACTTAAACTATGTGAAAATGATCATTGAACCACCAAACCAAGGGGTGGGGATGAGGTGAGTCTAGCCCCGTAGACCCGTACTTTAAGTCGAGAACTTTAACTTATCAAAAGGGATAAGTCCATGTGCTAGTGACGACTAGCGTGGTATGAGCTCATAACCTAGAAGTTTCTCCAAATGGGAGATCAGTTAGGGTGGCCCTAGGAAGAAAATGATGAGGTTCTAGTGTCACCTAAAGTAACCAAGATAAATTACCATGTACCATGTTCTAAGAACTATGATTTTATGCACCATGAATTATGAGTTTAAGTGCCATGATCCATGATATAACGAACCATGATTTATGATTTGAGTTTCATGATTTATAGACTATGTAACCAAGAGGTTTTTATAATTAAAAGGAACGGGCCTGGGAAGTTAACATTTTCGAACTTCATAATTGAACCATTATATGCCCATGTTTTTACTAAGAAACTGAGGTCCCTGGAGACGTATATGATGACACTTAGATATGAGGAAAAACCCTACTGAGTTTCTTTAGTAAGAAATCTCACTCCCTCTATCTCTTTCTTTCCGTTACGTCTCTAGATTCGGATGGTGATGTTCATGCTCTACGTTGAGACACCCACATGGGAGTTCCACTACGATCTGGAGCACGGATCGTATTATTTTGAAGGTCGCTGCACTGTTCGCGTCTTTATGTTTCCCGGACGGCCATTCGCCCATCTTGTAGATAGCTACCTCTTCTCCCCAATGTTGCCCTATGGCGACGACATGGTTTTTGAGCGTGCTCGCACGCGCAATGAGAGGATCCTCCGGACTTACACAGTAGGCTCGGACGCCGTACCCGAATATGTACCCCGCTCGCAGCATTCGGAGGAAGACCCTTCGGAGGAGCCACCTGCCCACATGTATGGAGAGGACTCTGCCCCCACTCCCTCACGTGTGCCAGCAGGCAGTGAGGAGACGGTTACCTAACCACGGAGGGCTCGAATGCCCGAGATACGACCCCAGCACAGAGGACGTGTCTGAGTACCCACTCCTGCCGTGCTTTGCCCATGGATCAACTATGTCCCACCTTACCCGTGACTGTAGTCGTATGGTTTAGAAGGTAGTCCTTAGTGCACACACGACACGTAGTTAGGATAAACCTTCTTTTGTGTTGAGGTTATCCATTTCAAATGCACTTGGGTATGGGTATTCTCTTGCATGCATCATTTATGTTTTCATGTATTTCCTACCTTTCAGTTGTATTGCACTCTATGTTTCGAACAATCCTGCCGTTATTGGTGGGCATCTTAAGTATTAATGCATGAGGTATTTTAGTATATGTATTCATGATGCTGTGGATGGAGCCTTTTATGTGTTTACATTTCTGCACTTTATGATATCGTTCGATTACATTATACGTGGCTCATACTTTATCGAGGTTTTGTTATAAAAAAAAAATTGGCTCATATTTTTAGTAAGTAATTTCATAGATAATAGAACTAAATCAAGAAGTAACAACTAATATTTAGCCTCAATACATGCTAGTATTATTAGGCTGAATATTAGGGTGTTACAGCTCTCACTTTGCTTTTATAATTCAAAGAAAAAAAAATTACCTTATTTTTCACTAAGTATTTTAAAGTAAAAAGGAAACTATGATAATGATTAACCTAAATATGTTCTAGAGTATTGGGTTAAAAATTAGGATGTTACATTATGGTATCAAAGCAGTTCGATTCTCATGGAGCCTGAGGATTGGACTAACTATGCTTTCTGAGTGTGGTACGATAGTTATGTCATATGTAGTGCTTTAGTAGAGATAAGCTGTAGGATTGAAATGATGACCCCTGTCTGCTTGCGTGTGCCATGGTAACTAGCTCATCTTACATGGAATATTGAGCCTAATCACCTCAGTGTTTATTGTCTCGTGTGTTTAGAAACCAATGGCACCCAGGAGACAGCCTAGGACTCTGACCGAGGATAACCAAGACAATACAACTGCTGCTGCTGTCCATGACATGGCAAGAGCCATGGAGCAGATGTTCGAAAGGATGAACCATTAAGGGGACACCAAACGTGCTCCCCCTACTGCTGAAATGATCGAGCAAGCAAGGTTTAGTGAATTTCACAAGGCGAACCCACCGGTTTTTAGAGGAGCCATGGATCCCAGCAAAGCTAATGAGTGGATCAAGAATATGGAGAAAATCTACTTCGTGGTCACTTGCTCGAAGGAGCAAAAGGTCACGTTTGCTGCCTATATGATGGAATCGGACGCCGAGTTCTGGTGGACTGGCACCCGAAGACCGTTGGAGGCTTTTGGTGCTGCTATTAACTGGGAGCTATTCAAGACCTACTTCTATGAGAAGTACTTCCCGGAGTTAGTAAAGAACGCGAAGGATACGAGTTTATGCAACTGACCCAAGAAGTCTCTGCCCGATGCAGCGAAGTTTGAGGAGCTCATCAAATCCTCACGGGTGTTTCAGGGGAACGCCGATGAGGTGTGGAAGTGCGTCAAGTATGAAGCCGGACTGACGGCAGAGCTGAACTATGTCGTGGCGCACATGGAGATCAGGGATTTCCCTACCCTGGTCAACAAGTGCCGGATCATGGAGGAAGGACAAAAGAAGATCAATGCTACAAGAGCAGAACGAACCAAGAGGTTGGGATCGCAAGCCCCGAGGTTCAAGCCGCAACAACAGAACCAGTCACGAACTCACTACAACCCCTACCACACCAACCAATTCAAGCCACATCAACAACAAAGAACCCCCTTCCACCAACAATCTAAGCAATACCATAGACCATCATTTCAGTACAACAACTACTGAAACAACAAAACAATAACAATAATAACCGACAAGGAGGGTCGGGTGGCCCCCGGAACAACAATTAGCAAGGAGGGTCTAGCGGGGTCAAGAACAAGGTGCCCTAAGGAGCCCCCGCTGCCTTCGTCAGACCCGCACCAAGTACAGTGTGTCCCTAGTGTGGAAAGGATCATGGCAACTGTCCCTGCCTGGCTGGGTAGAATGTTTGTTTCAAGTACGGAAAGCTCGGCCACTACGCCAACAGTTGCTCTAATGGGAGGCCAACAAACCAGAACCCCAAGCCACAACACCAAGGGAGGGTCTTCACCATCAATGCGGACAAAGCTGAAAAATCCAACGGCCTCATAGAAGGTAAGTGCGAAATAGATGGTAGAACCTTAACTGTACTTTATGACTCTGGTGCAACACATTCTTTCATTTCGTATGTTTGCGTCGAGTCTTTAAACTTAAAGACTTCCAAACTTCCTTTTCATCTTATTGTTTCTACGCTCACAAATCGTCCTGTAAATACTTATTTTTGTTGTCTAAACTACCATCTCACTGCAGAAAATAGATCCTTTGTCATAGATTTAATTTGCTTGCCCATGAAAGGTATAGGTGTAGTCCTTGGCATGGATTGGCTTCACGCCAACCGTGTATTGTTAGATTGTGACACCAAAATAGTTGTTTTTCCTTTTCCCCCTAGTGAAACGAGTAAAACCTTGAAACTTTACCTTAATGCCGTAGAAGTCAATTGTAGTGGGGAAAGGACTAAGGGATATGTTCTCTTAGCCGCTAGTGAGGTAGACTTTGAGCAAAACCTAGAAAATATATCGGTAGTAAGAGACTATCCCAAGATATTTCTGGAAGAGATACCCGAGTTCCCTCCCGAGAGAGAAGTAGAGTTCTCCATTGAGTTGGTTCCTGGAGTGGGGCTAATCTCCATCGCCCCTTATCGGATGTCACCCTTAGAGTTAGACGAGTTGAAAACCCAGCTTGAAAAGCTTTTGGAGAAGAGTTTCATTAGACCTAGTGCCTCACCTTGGCGAGCCCCGGTTTTGTTTGTTAAGAAGAAGGACGGGAGTATGAGGTTGTGCATAGACTATAGGCAATTGAATCGTGTAACAGTGAAAAACAAGTACCCTTTGCCTAGGATTGATGATCTTATGGACTAATTGAGAGGAGCAGTGGTATTTTCCAAGATTGATCTAAGGTCAGGATACCACCAAATTAGGGTGAGAGACCAAGATATACCAAAGACCACTTTTAGAACTCGGTATGGACACTTTGAGTTCATAGTGATGTTTTTTGGGTTGACGAATGCTCCTGTAGTATTTATGGACTACATGAATAGGATCTTTATGTAACATCCTAATTTTTAACCCAATACTCTAGAACATACTTAGGTTAAACATTAGTCTGTTACTTCATAGTTCTCAATTTTACTTAGAAATACTTAGCGGAAAATACGGGTAAATTTTTTTTGAAATAAAAAGTGAGAGCCGCGTGATGCGATAAGCGGTAAACCATGTAAAGTAAAACAATTATCTCACAACATCATTACATGAGGCACAACATGAACATCACTGAATATAATCTCATATATATATAACTTGCCCACTTATAAGTGTGGGTCTTAATTTAGTACAAGGGAAATGCATAAAAGAAAATACAACATAAGCATAAACATAATCTACTCCCCTACCCAAGTGCATCTAATGGGAAACCTCTAAACAAAAGAAGGTTTATCCCTCATCTAGGTGGTGTGTGCTCTAACCGGGTACTCCATCAGACGATCGTCACCTCCTACTGGCATCCATCTCGCGAACGAGGCAAATATCCGGGAAACTGGACGAGCTCCTCGGACGTGAAGAGGCGGAACGGGGATCGAGTGTGACCCCCGCGGTATGGTTGCATCTCCAATCGTCGCGCAAGCCGTGGCTGAGTTACGGTATCCTCACTGCCCTCCCTCAACGGTGGGGAACAGGGAGCAGAGCTCTCGCTATACGGATGGGTAGGCGGGTCCTCGGACGGGTCGGTCTCCGAGAAGTAAGTCCGGGGCACGCAGTCGGGATAGTCTTGCATGGCTAGGGCGGCGGTGTGCATGCGGAGCACTCTCTCGTCATGCGTACGCGCGCGCTCAAAAACCCGCTCATCGTCGCCATAGGGTGCAGTCGGGGAGAAGCGATGGGTGTGCACGGGATGAGCGAAGGGGCATCCTACGAACATGAAAACCCGCACCGTGCACTGTCCCTCAAAATGGTATGACCCGTGAGTCGGGTCATAGTGCACCTCCCACGTTGGCGTATCCACGAACACTACGAACGTCGCCATCTGAAGACGAGACGGAAAGGAAGAGATAGAGGGAGTGAGAATCTTGCTAAAGAGTCTCAGTAGGGCCTCCTACTACCTAGGTGTCATCATCTACGTCCTCAGGAACCTTGGGTTTATTTATACAAAATGACTGAGCATGTATTAAGTTCATTTTAAACTTTAAAATATATTTTAGCCAAGGTCCATTCATTTTAGGATGATCTTAATGTCATGAATGCAACATAATAGAAAATGTATGCATGGCACTAGCTAATGTACATACATAAAACATAACATCAAGCATCATCATACTTGGTGGCATAAAGTGGCAATAGTAACATTCATATGGGACAAAACTTAGTGACATAATCATAATCATGAAACTTCTCTTCCTCATGGACCACCCTAAAAGACAATCGAACTGGGGGTGCTCGGCCGAACCGGTGTCACCCGAGCGTGTCATACATCTAGGTTATGAGCTCATACCTTAACTAGTCGTCACTAGTTCTTACTTACCACTTAACGATAAGCGTATCATAAATCATAAATCCCGACTATCTGAGTACGGGTTAGGGGGCAAAACTCTTAGGGGTGCTCGGCCGAACCGGTGTCACCTAAGAGTATAAAATGGTACCGATGTCACATGAGTTCTATGGAGGTGCTCGGTCGAACCGGTGTCATCCTAGAACCCATCTTAGTACCTTAATTTTCAAAATTTCTTTAAGTCCCCAAATTTGTTGGGAATTCGGCGGCACGATGGCATTACACCGAATTCCTTCCAAATTTGCTTTATGCCACATAAACATATATCCTCATGAATTCATCATATGAATAACATCATCATCATTTGCATACTACATGCATCATCATAAAACATTCAAACGCTTACCCTTACGGTAGCTTATGCTTTGACCCTTACGGGTCTTAATCTTGAGATATAATTCTCTAACATCCGTCGCTCATATTTTTATGCACCTAAGGGTTCATAATTAATCATCATTCCTAATCCTCATGTTCATACTTAAATCTGAATATCATAGGGCAAATTCTCTAACTTGTGTTCCCGAGGTTCTAGAACTTACGTTTTAGACCCTTTCTTGGTTCCGTCTTCGCCTAAGGCACTATGAATTAAATCTAAATCAATTATGAGGCATTCCTATGCTTAAGGACTAATTATTAATCATGTTTATCATATTGTAAGGGTGCTGGACAGAATCCAGAAAAGTAAACGTTCTAAGAGTTCTAAACTTGCACTTTTACGGTTTTCTAGTTACTAGTTTTCCTATAGGTGCTAGAATTCGATTCTAATCCAAATGATACCAAGTTTTTCATGTCTAAACAATCTAAATCTGATTGTGTTCCCATTAAAACAGTTTGGATTAGTTCCATAAACAAATGGGTCAAAACTATGTTAAATTCTAGCTTTACGGTATTTCTAGTTAGCTAGTTTCTTACCTACCATGCATAGGATCGCTTCTACATCATCACATGATATTTTCACACATTCCAACACATCAAAACATCATCATACAGCATCACACTCATCACATCAGAACCGAAAACATTTAACTTCAATGAGAGAGTTAATTTGACATTTCTAGGTACATAAGTTAACTAATTTCTCTCGGAATCGATCTAGAACTTCTAAAACTCTTTGCAAAGCACTTTAATTCATCAAAAGGCTAAGAGAAGCCTTAGGTCACTGACCAAAACATATTCCATCCCCTAAAGATAATAAAATCACAACTTTTGATGACATAACCTTATAAAGATTTGTAAAGCTTTAAGGAAAACTTAAAACATAGACTATTGGTCCTAGTAGCTAGATGAAAACTCATTGCAAGTCCATCATCACTACTTGGCCGTAATTATGCATTCAAGGAATACAATCACATTTAACTTTATCTTGGAATGAAATGGGCAAGTCTTTGAGCTCTAGGTTCTTAAGTTACGACATAAACTAAACGTGCTCATGCTTTTCATTTTTAATCTTGCTTACAAAGTAAAGTGATGACTTAAATTTAAATATGCAAGGCATAAACTTAAACGTGCAAGCTTGAAAGTAAATATGCGAGGCATAAACTTAAACGTGCAAGCTTGAAGGTAAATATGCATGGTTCAATTCTATATTTTAGTGCTCTTGGCCCAACAACAATCGACTTTAAGGCCGAAATAGATAGGCATTCGAGAAATTAATTAGGTGGTAATGCAAGTTCAATTCTTTATTTTAGTGCTCTAGGCCCAACAACAATCGACTTTAAGGCCGAAATAGAAAGGCTTGAGAATTAAATTAAGTGATGATACAAGTTCCATTTTAATCTTTATGTTCTTTGGTGATAGCTAGAAAGCAAAGATGCATAGCAAGAATGTAAATATGAATGCAAGCATAAAATAAATTATGCAAGTTCATTTTATCTTTCTAGAGCTCTTAACAAGACTTTAAAGGAATTTAAACCATAACCCAAACTCATCCAAGCAAGGTAAAGTCAAGCTTAGAGTTCTTTAAAACTTAACATAATATTTTTAGGAAATCAAACCATGAAGCTTAGAAAAATTTAAGGAAATGGCGAAATCTTTAAGAAGAAAAAGGAACATTTTAAAACTCTAGAGTTCATGATCTTGATGATATATTAACACCAACATCATGAGTCCTCATCATTGAGTTCATAGAGCCATTTTAAAACATCATTAAAGCTAAAGTTCTCAAGAGTTCAAGAAAGGAAAAACTAAAAACATTTTTGCTCAAGAACAAAGATCAAGCTCTAGAGTTTGTTTCAAGTGATGAACATCATCATGAAACTCTCATCATCAAGCTCTCATTCCTTCATTCCCAAAGGCCCATGGCGAAACATAAAGAGGAAGAAGGAGAAGAAAAGAAGTTCTAAAAGGAATCAAGAGAAACTATGAACATAAAGCTTAGAACAAGAGCTTTAAAGAAAGGAATACTTGAAAGAAAATCCCTACTTGATGTGATGAACTTGAAGATGGAAGAAGAAGATGAAGAAGATGAAGAACTTGAAGAACTCCAAGAACTTGAAGAACACAAGAACTTTGAGAGAAAAAGAAAAGCTTTGAGTGTTCCTAAACTTAGCAAATAATCTAAAAGTGGTGCAAGCTCCTCAAGGCATTCTATTTATAGAGAAATGAAACAAATGGAGGGTGTGAATGAGTGAAGAGGTTTCAGCCATGAGGGTGCAGATTGGAGGGCATCCCATGAGTTCCATGAGGTGAGATAATGTGTTCTTGAGGCATGGTGAAGTATGGCTCAAAGTATGGTGAGGTATGGTTCAAGGTATGGCCTCAAGCATGGTTCTTTGAGTGAGAAAATAATTAAACATGTGGCCAAAGAGGAGTGTGCTGGCCGAAATGCATCAGCCAAGGGAGGAGAGTTTCTTGCATTTTAATTGTGGTTTAGAGTTGTGTTTAGGTGTATCTTTGATTATGCTTAAGATTAGGAATTTGTAAGAAAGTGTTTAGGCAAGGGAAATGGATAATTAAGGTGGTCTAGACATAATTAAGGAGTGGTCTTGCACCATTAGTGAGTTAAATCCTCAATTTAGAGTCTAAACAACTCTAGACACATTTCCTTGATTTAAGGAATTGGAGAGAGAAAACACTATTCAAGATTCCAAGACTAGGAGTCTTGAGTTCTAAAAAGGGATTTAATGTTTAATCTAAGCAATTTTAGGTTCTAAATAACTTTAATAAATTATTTTGACTCTAGATTAATTAGGGAAATAAATTAATCTTCGTTTAGAGCCTAATATTGCTTAGGTTTGCTTAATTACGTCATTAAGCTCAAAAACACTATTCTAGGGGCAAAATCGTAATTTTGCACTAAAACTGCCCGGGGCCACTGGGACTTGAACAGAGACCTCTAGACACATGAAAACATGTTTTTAAACCTCTGGGGAAAGTTTCGGGCTCAAACGGCACCTTTACCCGCGTAAAACGCTATAGGGGTATTTTGGTCATTTTGACCCGAAACTGCAGAAAACGAGATTTTCGCTTCCGGAAGCATTCAAAGGCCATTCAATCCCCTTCAAACATTGAGTTGACCCTTCGAGGATGACCGAGTTGGTTACCCTCGAACTCGGGTCAGGAAATGACCTCAGGGGCATTTTGGTCATTTCCCTCGGACAGAAAAATCGAGGTGTTACAGAAACTATGTATGTACTGCCTGATTTTCTAGTCTTGAAGCTATGATTTTGTCTAATTTTGTTGCCATAGTAAATGATTGAATTTTCACTTGAAATTTTTACAAGGCCTTTGAAACATCTTCAGGTTCAACCATGATTTTTATTTTGAATTGATTCAATCATCTTCTAGGGTTAAAAATTATTCATTTCTAATTCTAAGCTGAGTATAAGTGGTCTCTGACCACTAAAATTGTTGAATTTTGTTATCATATTGAAAGGACTCTTTTAACTTCGAAATTTTTAGAGGACCTCGAAAACACATTGAAGTGTCTTGGATAATTTTTATAGCCTTGGATTTGATGGTTTGAAATGCACAATAATTTGTGTTATGGATATGTGAAATCTATCATTGTGCTAAAAATGAATTGATGTTTTGGATTGATGAAATAATGACATTAGGTTCAAGTATGATATATATGAATGCATATGAGTGACTTTAAGGAATGACTTGAGACATGATTGGAATCATGTTGTGAATGAATGTGTATATATGCCTCATGCATGCATTTGGAAAAGTGAAATGAATGATATACACAAGTGGCAAAAGAGAATATATGAACTTTAATCGTGCATGTTCTGACATATGGAGAAAATAGAAACAAGACTTAGATTGAATGAGGAGAAGGCAAAAGTAGGAACTTTCCAAAAATGCTATGAGTGTGCATATTCTGACATATGGATAAAATAGAAACAAGACTTAGATTGAATTAAGGGAAAGGCAAAAAGAGGAACTTCCCCTGAGATATTATGAGTTGATAGACATATTGGTTAGGAATAGAACTGTGTGTGATTCGAAAATGGAAAAAAATGAAGTCCGATGATCACGTATAGGAATGAGCTCAGTCCTAATAAGCAGTCTATTTCCCTTGTATGGTGTGATCCACTATAAATACCATTTGGTATAAACTATCTATTGTGGAGTTGTCCATGGCAGACACCCGTTGGGTATAAACTAAGTCTTTCGTATGTCAATGAAGAGCGAAAGTTGCACTGAATTGAGTTTTACAGTATGATATAAGCTAAGTCTTTTCTATGTCAATGAAAAGAGAAAAATGCACTAGATTAAGTTCCTTAGCCACGAAAAGGAATGCATAATTTATTATTATTTCTGCATATAAGTTTACTTGATAACGCTTGTAAGAATGAAATTTCTCCTTATGTTTTGGTAGTTATTTTTGAATGTCTGCTTAGGATGATTTACTAGATGCTTGATATTATAATACATATGCATTAAGTGATTGATTATTAAAACCTACCCACTTCGGAAGTACGATTTGGAACTTTAAAAATGAACCATTGGTATGAAAGGCATGATCACTCTTTTTCTAATAAACCGAAGTGGTTGGGGCAATGACGATGATAGTATGAGTGAGTTTTTGGGGAGTTGCCCTACTGAGAATTGTATAATTTTCACCCCTATATGTTTTGTGTTCCCGTGTCGCCTCTAGGTTGATCTAGAGAACGATGTGGCTGCCATGCAAAAGAACTTGGAATTACAGTTGTATAGTAGTTGATATTGTTATTATGTTGTATATAGTCATCGGCATATGTGTATGTAAATGTAATAGAGAATATATATGTATTAAAGCTCTTAGAAGAGCTTCCTTTCATACTTAGCTATGTATCAAATAAATGTTGTGTCTCCTCGTTATATATTTTAACCAAATTACGCTAGTTATTACACGATCTTATCGCATTTGCTATAATTATTTAAGAAAGGTCCGATAATTTGTACACAACAACTCTTAAGTCTGATGTCATGACTTAAGGATGACGTTGCACTTGCGAGGGTGTTACATGAGGTAGTAGCAGGGGTGTGACGAGTCTACTCTCCACGAGGGTGCGTGTAACGCCGTAATTTTCTGTTTGAGAGAAAAATGACCAAAATGCCCCTAAGGTCATTTTGTAACGCCCCGATTTTCTGTCTGAGTGGAAAATGACTAGAATGCCCCTGAGGTCATTTTCGGCCCGGAATTCAAGGATGGCCGACTCAGCAATACTCGAAGGGCCAACTCAATGTTAGAAGGGAATTGAATGCCCTGCGAATGTTTCCAGAAGCGAAAATCTCGTTTTCCGCAGTTTCAGGTCAAAATGACCAAAATACCCCTATAGCGTTTTTACACGGGTAGAAGTGCCGTTTGAGCCCGAAACTTTCCCCAGAGGTTTAAAAACATGTTTTCATGTATCTAGAGGTCCCTGTTCAAGTCCCGGTGGTCCCGGGCAGTTTTTGTGCAAAATTACGATTTTGCCCCTCGAATAGTGTTTTTACACCTAATGACGTAACTAAGCTAACCTAAGCAATATTAGGCTCTAATCGAAGATCAATTAATTTCCCTAATTAATCTAGAGTCAAAATAATTTATTAAAGTTAATTAGAACCTAAAGTTGCTTAGATTAAACTTAAATCCCTTTTTAGAACTCAAGATTCCTAGTCTTGGAATCTTGAATAGTATTTTCTCTCTCCAATTCCTTAAATCAAGGAATTGTGTCTAGAATTGTTTAAACACTAAAATGAGTTTATAACCCACTAATGGTGCAAGAACACTTTCTAATTATGTCTTGGCAACCTTGATTACCCATTTTCTCACCTAAACACTTTCTTACAACTTCCTAACCTTAAGCATAGTCAAAGATACACCTAAACATAACTCTAAACCACAATTAAAATGCAAACACAACCCCACATGGGCTGATGCATTTCGGCCACCTCCTCCCCCATTTGACCACATGTTGATTTGTTTTCTCACTCAAAGAACCATGCTTGAGCCATACCTTGAACCATACCTCACCATGCCTCAAGACCACATTATCTCACCTCATGGAACTCATGGGCTCCCTCCATTCTGCATGGCCGAAGCCTCCCCCTCCATGTGCACCCTTTATTTGTTTCCTTTCTCTATAAATAGCTTGCTTGGGTGAACTTGTATTATTTTGGGTTCATTTACAAAGTGTAAGTTTTCAAAGAAACACTTCAAAGCTTCCTTTTTCTCTCAAGTTCAAGTCTTCAAAGTTCTTCAAGTTCTTCATCTTCTTCTTCAATCTTCAAGATCATCACACCAAGTAAGGATTTCTTTTCATGAATGTTCTTCTTTAAAGCTTGATGTTTATGGTTTCTCTTGTTTTCTTTTTAGAACTTCTTCTCTATTCCTTTTTCTTTCTTGTTTCGGCCATGAGCCCTTGAGAATAGAGAAATGAGAGCTTGATGATGAGAGTTTCATGATGATGTTCATCACTTGAAACAAACTCTAGAGCTTGATCTTTGTTCTTGAGCAAAAATGTTTCTAGTTCTTCCTTTCTTGAACTCTTGAGAACTCTATCTTTGGTGATGTTTCAAAATGTTTCTAAGGACTAAATGATGAGGTCTCATGATGTTGGTGTTAATATATCATCAAGATCATGGACCCTAGAGTTTTAAAATGTTCCTTTTCCTTCTTGAAGTTTCGGCCACTTCCTTTTCTTTTACATGCTAAATGTTTGATTTTCTAAAAATGTTATGATGAGTTCTAAGGACTCTAGACTTTACTCGATCTTGGTTTGATGAGTTTGGGTTAAGGTTTAAGTTCCTTTAAAGTCTTGTTAAGAGCTCTAGAAAGATAAAATGAACTTGCATAATTTATTTTATGCTTGCATTTATATTTACATTCTTGCTTTCAAGCTATCACCTAAGAATATAAAGATTAAAATGGAACTTGCATCATCACTTAATTTAATTCTCAAAGCCTTTCTATTTCGGCCTTTGTAACACCCCGATTTTTTTGTCCGAGGGAAATGACCAAAATGCCCCTGAGGTCATTTCCTGATCCGAATTCGAGGGTAACCAACTCGGTCATCCTCGAAGGGTCAACACAATGTTTGAAGGGGATTGAATGGCCTTTGAATGCTTTCGGAAGCGAAAATCTCGTTTTCCGCAGTTTCGGGTCAAAATGACCAAAATACCCCTATAGCGTTTTTACGCGGGTAGAAGTGCCGTTTGCGCCCGAAACGTTTCCCAGAGGTTTAAAAACACGTTTTCATGTGTCTAGAGGTCTCTGTTCAAGTCCCGGTGGTCCAGGGCAGTTTTAGTGCAAAATTACGATTTTGCCCCTAGAATAGTATTTTTGAGCTTAATGACGTAATTAAGCAAACCTAAGCAATATTAGGCTCTAAACGAAGATTAATTAATTAATTTCCCTAATTAATCTAGAGTCAAAATAATTTATTAAAGTTAATTAGAATCTAAAATTGCTTAGATTAAACTTAAATCCCTTTTTAGAACTCAAGATTCCTAGTCTTGGAATCTTGAATAGTGTTTTCTCTCTCCAATTCCTTAAATCAAGGAAGTGTGTCTAGAGTTGTTTAGACTCTAAATTGAGGATCTAACTCACTAATGGTGCAAGACCACTCCTTAATTATGTCTAGACCACCTTAATTATCCATTTTCCTTACCTAAACACTTTCTTACAAATTCCTAATCTTAAGCATAATCAAATATACACCTAAACACAACTCTAAATCACAAATTAAATTGCAAAACAAACCTCCCCTTGGCTGTAACATGGCCGAACAGCCATGCCCTTTTTGGCCACATGATTGAATTGTTTTCTCACTCCTTGAAGCCATGCTTGAGGCATACCTTGAACCATACCTCACCATACTTTGAACCATACCTCACCATGTCTCAAGACCACATTATCTCACCTCATCGAACTCATGGATGCCTCCATTCTGCACCCTCATGGCCGAAACGCCTTCAGCCCATTCACACCCTTCATTTGTTTCATTTCTCTATAAATAGAATACCTTGAGGAGCTTGCACCACTTTTAGATTATTTGCTAAGTTTAGGAACACTCAAAGCTTTTCTTTTTCTCTCAAAGCTCTTGTGTTCTTCAAGTTCTTGGAGTTCTTCATCATCTTCATCTTCTTCTTCCATCTTCAAGTTCATCACATCAAGTAGGGATTTCCTTTCATGTATTCTTTTCTTTAAAGTTCTTGTTTCAAGCTTGATGTTCATAGTTTCTCTTGATTCTTTTTAGAACTTCTTTTCTTTTCCTTGTTCTTTCTCATTTTCGGCCATGGGCCTTGGGGTTCAAAGAAATGAGAGCTTGATGATGAGAGTTTCATGATGATATTCATCACTTGAAACAAACTCTAGAGCTTGATCTTTGTTCTTGAGCAAAAATGTTTCTAGTTCTTCCTTTCTTGAACTCTTGAGAACTTTAGCTTTGATGATGTTTTAAAATGATTCTATGAACTCAATGATGAGGGCTCATGGTGTTGGTGTTAATATATCACCAAGATCATGGACTCTAGAGTTTCAAATATTTCTTTTCTTGCCTAGATGTTTCGGCCATTTCCTTTTCTTTTATATGCCTTATGTTTTGATTTTCTAAAGATGTTGTTTTGAGTTCTAAGAACTCTAGACTTTACTTTACCTTGGTTGGATGAGTTTGGGTTAAGGTTTAAGTTCCTTTAAAGTCTTGTTAAGAGCTCTAGAGAGATAAAAATGAACTTGCATAATTTATCTTATGCTTGCACCCATATTTACATTCTTGTTATGCACCTTTACTTTCAAGCTATCACCTAAGAACATAAAGATTAAAATGGAACTTGCATCATCACTTAATTTAATTCTCAAAGCCTTTCTATTTCGGCCTTAAAGTCGATTGTTGTTGGGCCTAGAGCACTAAAATAAAGAATTGAACTTGCATCATCACCTAATTAATTTCTCGAATGCCTATCTATTTCGGCCTTAAAGTCGATTGTTGTTGGGCCAAGAGCACTAAAATAAAGAATTGAACCTTGCATCTTTACTTTCAAGCTTGCACGTTTAAAGTGTATGCCTCGCATATTTACTTTCAAGCTTGCACGTTTAAGTGTATGCCTTGCATATTTATCTTACGTCATCACTTTATTTTGTAAGCAAGATTAAAAATGAAAAGCATGAGCACGTTTATTTTATGTTATAACTTAAAGAACCTAGAGCTCAAAGACTTGCCCATTTCATTTCAAGTTAAAGTTCAATGTGAATGCATTCCTTGGATGCATGTTTTCGGCCAAGTAGTGATGATGGACTTGCAATGAGTTTTCATCTAGCTACAAGGGCCAATAGTCTATGTTCTAGGTTTTTCTTAAAAGCTTTACAATCTTTACAAGGTTATGTTATCATGAGATAGGACTTTATTCCCTCTTAGAAGATGAAATATATTTTGGTCACTGACCTAAGGCTTCTCTTAGCCTCTTGATGAATTAAAATGATTTGCAAAGAGTTTTAGAAGTTCTAAATTGATTCCATGAGAAACTAGTTAACTTATGTACTTAGAAATGTCAATTTAAATCCTTACTGAAGATAAATGTTTTCGGTTCTGATATGATGAGTGTGATGCTGTATGATGATGTTTTGATGCGTTAGAATGTGTGAAAATATCATATGATGATGTAGAAATGATTCCATGCATAATAGGTAAGAAACTAGCTAACTAGAAATACCGTAAAGCTAGAATTTAACATAGTTTCGACCCATTTGTTTTTGGAACTTATCCAAACTGTTTTAATGGGAGCATAATCAGATTAGGATTGTTTAGACATGAAAAACTTGGTAACATTTGGATTAGAATCGAATTCTAGCACCTATAGGGAAACTAGTAACTAGAAAACCATAAAAGTGCAAGTTTAGAACTCTTAGAACATTTATTTTTCTGGATTCTATCCAGCACCCTTACAACATGATAAACATGATTAATAATTAGTCCTTAAGCATAGGAATGCCTCATAATTGATTTAGATTTAATTCATAGCGCCTTAGGCGAAGACGGAACCAAGAAAGGGTCTAAAACGTAAGTTCTAGAACCCCGTAATCACAAGTTAGGAATTCTGCCCTATGCTTTTCAGATTTAAGTGTGAACATGAGGATTATGAATGATGTTTAATTATGAGCCCTTAGGTGCATAAAATATGAGCGACAGATGTTAGAGAACCATATCTCATGATTAAGAGCCGTAAGGGTCAAAGCATAAGCTACCGTAAGGATAAACGGTTGAATGTTCCATGATGATGTATGTGATATGTGAAGGATGTTAATGTTATTCATATGAGGAATTCATGAGGATATATGTTTGTGTGGCATAAAGCAAATTTGGAAGAAATCCGCGTGATGCCATCGTGTCGCCAATTCCGACAAATTTGGGGACTTAAAGAGATTTTGAAAATTAAGGTACTAAGATGGGTTCTAGGATGACATCGGTTCGGCCGAGCACCTCCATAGAACTCATGTGACATCGGTACCCATTTATACTCTTAGGTGACACCTGTTCGGCCGAGCACCCCTAAGAGGATTGCCCCCTAACCCGTACTCAGATGTCGGGATTTATGATTTATGATACGCTTATCGTTAAGTGGTAAGTAAGAACTAGTGACGACTAGTTAAGGTATGAGCTCATAACCTAGACATGTGACACGTTCTGGGTGACACCGGTTCGGTCGAGCACCCCCAGTTCGATTGTCTTTTAGGGTGGCCCATGAGGAAGAGATGTTTCATGATTATGATTATGTCACTAAGTTTGCCCCATATGAATGTTTCTATTGCCACTTTATGCTACTAAGTATGATGATGCTTGATGTTATGTTTTATGTATGTGCATTGGGTAGTGCCATGCATACATCTTCTATTATGTTGCATTCATGACATTAAGATCATCCTAAAATGAATGGACCTTGGCTAAAGTATATTTTAAAGTTTAAAATGAACTTAATACATGTTCAGTCATTTTGTATAATTAAACCCAAGGTTCCTGAGGACGTAGATGATGACACCTAGGTAGTAGGAGGCCCTACTGAGATTCTTTAGCAAGATTCTCACTCTCTCTATCTCTTTCTCTCCGTCACGTCTTCAGATGGCGACGTTCGTAGTGTTCGTGGACACGCCGACATGGGGGGTGCACCATGACCCGGACCACGGGTCATTCCATTTTGTGGGTCGATGCACGGTTAGAGTATTTATGTTCATGGGTCGACCCTTCACTCCCCCTGTACATTCCCATCGTTTCTCCCCCGTCTCACCTTTTGGCGATGACCTGGTATTCGAGCGCGCACGTCCCCTAGAGGAGAGGCTTCGCCGTACACCACCGTCTACGTCCGCCGCTCGAGACTACCCCCAGTATGTGCCCCGTTGCCCGTCGTCTTTTTCGGAGACGGATCCTTCCGAGGATTCAGCAACCCAGGTACCCTCTGAGGGGTCTTCCCCCACCATACCCATGGACCTTGGGGAGGGTAGCGAGCCTTCCGTGACTCAGCCGAGACTCGCACGACGACCGGAGATGAGGCCACGCCGTGGAGGTCACTTCCGAGCCTCGTCCCGTCTATTCACGCCGGAGGAGCTTGCTCAGTTTCCTAGTTACGTACCACGCTCGAGGGATAGTCGCCAATAGGAGGCTGTGGATGGCCCGGGTTAGAGCACACACCACTTAGATGGGGATAAACCTTCTTTTGATTTGAGGTTATCCCATTAGATGCACTCGGGTAGGGGAGTAGATCATGTTTATGTTTATGTTGTATTTCCTTTCACGTATTTCCCTTGTACTACATTAAGTCCCACACTTATAAGTGGGCAAGTTATATATATATGAGATGATATTCAGTGTTATTCATGGTGTGCCTTATGCTATAACGTTATGAGATGTATGTTTTGATCGTTACATGATATATCGCATCACGCGGCTCTCACTTTGTCTTTCAAAAAAAAAATTGCCCGTATTTTCCGCTAAGTATTTCTAAGTAAAATTGAGAACTATGAAGTAACAAACTAATGATTAACCTATGTATGTTCTAGAGTATTGGGTTAAAAATTAGGATGTTACAGCCTTAAAGTCGATTGTTGTTGGGCCAAGAGCACTAAAATAAAGAATTGAACTTGCATTGTCACCTAATTAATTTCTCGAATGCCTTTCTATTTCGGCCTTAAAGTCGATTGTTGTTGGGCCAAGAGCACTAAAATAAAGAATTGAACCTTGCATATTTACTTTCAAGCTTGCACGTTTAAGTTTATACGTTGCATATTTAATTTAAGTCATCACTTTATTTTGTAAGCAAGATTAAAAATGAAAAGCATGAGCACGTTTATTTTATGTCATAACTTAAGAACCTAAGAGCTCAAAGACTTGCCCATTTCATTTCAAGTTAATGTTTAATGTGAATGCATTCTTTGAATGCATGTTTTTGGCCAAGTAGTGATGATGGACTTGCAATGAGTTTTCATCTAGCTACAAGGACTAGCAGTCTATGTTCTAAGTTTTTCTTAAAGCTTTACAAATCTTTACAAGGTTATGTTATCATGAGATATGACTCTATTCCCTTTTTGAAGATGAAATATATTTTGGTCACTGACCTAAGGCTTCTCTTAGCCTCTTGATGAATTAAAATGATTTGCAAAGAGTTTTAGAAATTCTAATTTGATTCCAAGAGAAACTAGTTAACTTATGTACCTAGAGATGCCAATTTAGTTCTCTTATTGAAGTTAGATGTTTTCGGTACTACCAAGATGAGCTTGTGGCTGTATGATGATGTTTTGATGTGTTAGAATGTGTGAAAATATCATATGATGATGTAGAAATGATTCTATGCATAATAGGAAAGAAACTAGCTAACTAGAAATACCGTAAAGCTAGAATTTAACATAGTTTTGACCCATTTGTTTTTGGAACTTATCCAAACTGTTTTAATGGGAGCACAATCAGATTAGGATTGTTTAGACATGAAAAACTTGGCAACATTTGGATTAGAATTGAATTCTAGCACCTAGAGGGAAACTAGTCACTAGAAAACTGTAAAAGTGCAAGTTTAGAACTCTCAGAACATTTAATTTTCTGGATTCTGTTCAGCACCCTTACAATATGATAAACACGATTAATAATTAGTCCTTAAGCATAGGAATGTCTCATAATTGATTTAGATTTAATTTATAGCACCTTAGGCAAAGACGGAACCGAGAAAAGGGTCTAAAACGTAAGTTCTAGAACCCCGTAACCACAAGTTAGAAATTCTGCCATATGCTTTTCAGATTTGAATATGAATATGAAAATAAGGAATGATGATTAATCATGAGCCCTTAGGTGCATAAAATATGAACGACAGATGTTAGAGAACTATATCTCAAGATTAAGACCCGTAAGGGTCAAACCATAAGCTACCGTACGGGTAAGCGTTTGAATATTCTATGATGATGCATGTGGTATGTAAATGATGATGATGTTATTCATATGAAGAATTCATGGGGATATATGTTTATGTGGCATAAAGCAAATTTGGAAGGAATTCGGCATAATGCCATTGTACCGCCGAATTCCTGACAAATTTGGGGACTTAAAGAGATTTTGAAAATTAAGGTATTAAGATGGGTTCTAGGATGACACCGGTTCGGCTGAGCACCTCCATAGAACTCATGTGACATCGGTACCAATTTATACTCTTAGGTGACACCGATTCGACCAAGCACCCCTAAGAGAATTGCCCCCTAACCCGTACTCAGATAGTCGGGATTTATGATTTATGATACGCTTATCGTTAAGTGGTAAGTAAGAACTAGTGATGACTGGTTAAGGTATGAGCTCATAACTTAGAGATGTGACACGTTCTGGGTGACACCGGTTTGGCCGAGCACCCCCAGAGCGCTTGTCTTTTAGGGCGGCCCATGAGGAAGAGAAGTTTCATGATTATGATTATGTCACTAAGTTTGTCCCATATGTGTAACACCCTAGTAATTAACCAGATACACCTAGGTTGAATCTGATTAATGACTAGACTTTACTCCTTACTTTGGTTCTTTCTTCATAATTTGAAAATACTTAGTGAAATTACGAGCCATTTTTTTTTTTTTAAATACATAATTGAAAACGTGAGCCGAGTACAACGTGAACGAGTAAGCGGAGTTTAATAAGACGTTTAAGAATATATCACATCATATCACTTAGGCTCCATCATATAACATCCATAAGCACATTATAGCATATATTTATATACAATAACCTCACTCAAAGGGTGGGTTATGTTCATACATCATTATCTTATGCAAACCCATAAAAGAAAATATACATAAGGAAATACATGCCTCTAGACTAGATAACTCCATAAGCCGAGAAGGTTATCCTAAAACTAGGGTGCATGATCACACATAAATCTACTAAGAACCCTCTATGGCCACTGTCCTGGAAATGGGGGAATAAATCTGATCCACAGATGAGCTCCCTCGGGAGGGGACACACGAGATGCACCAGGCTGGGGTCGCATGGACGGCCTTCTTGCTAACCTCGGCTGAACAACCGTTTCCTCACTACCCTCTCTTACACGTGTGGGAGTAGGAGCAGAGCTCTCAGAATATACATGAGTAGGAGTGTCCTCTGAAGGATCAGTTTCAGAATATCTTGTCTCGGGAACATACTCTGGAAATCCATGGACAGCAGATGAAGTGGGATCAGAACGTAACATCCTTTCATCAAGTGGACGTGCATGTTCGAAAACCATTTCATCGCCATAGGGAGAAGTAGGAGAAAATCGATAACTAGGGACAAGATATGCAAATGAACGACCTATGTAAATAAAAACACGAATTGCGCACCTCCCTTCAAAATGATACGAGCGATGCACCGGATCATAGTGAAATTCCCAAGTAGGGGTATCAACGAACAGGACGAATGTCGCCATCTGAATCTGGAGACAATGACGGAAATAAAGAAAAGGGAGTGAGAATCTTGCTAAAGAATTCTCAGTAAGGTACCTCCTTCTACAGTGTCATCATCAAAGTCCCCAGGAACCTCGGGATTATTCTAAAATAGTGAGCATGCAAAGATTCATTTTAAGTTCGGACAAATACTTAACCGAGGTTCGTCAATTTTTAATCATGCGTCTTATAATGCATCATAATCTTAACATGTCATATTTATAATGAACTTTTCCTTTATCATTACATCATTTTCCTCATCATCATTATCAAATAACATGCATAAAAGAACGTCATATAATATTAGCTACATGTGGACATAGTGCACATATTTCATTTCTTTAGTGCCTTAGGTGACTTAAAATCTTATCATCATCATTATTTTCCTTAGGCCACCCTATACTCCACCCTTTTGGGAGTAATTTAGGTTATGAGCTCATATTTTACTAGTCGTCACTAGCATATACTTATCCCTTTTGATAAGCTAAAGTCCCGACTCTACCCTTTTGAGAGAACGGGTTAAGGGGCTAAAATCACCTTTTCACCACCTATAGTCTGATGGTTCCAAAGGATCATTTTCTTATAAGTTTAAGTCACCATTAAATCTTTGCATGTTATATCATAATACAATTCATAAACATCATAACATTTTCTCATTTATAGTCTTAAGCTAGAATAATATATATCAACTGTAATCATGCATATGGGAGATTTCAGAGAAAGAGGTGGGTCACAATGGACACGCTTAAATACCAAGTCTTTCCTTAGCCAGAACCTTTCCAAATTACACTTTTACAATGATACACTTTCCTCTAGCAACAAAGGTAAATTTTACATAATAAAGAACATTTCATGTATAAGCATTCTCATTATTTGCAATAGCAACTATAACATGCAAGCCAGGAAATCATTCAATGATATCAAGTACTTAACAAGCATCCAATCCTTACATAGAATTATCAATTATAGAACTAATTAGTTACTAAACCAATTATGAATCATTCTCTTAACAATAAACCATAATTATCACAACTTCAATCATATCAAATCATTATCACATATTGATACTAAACTCAGATCAGTGGCCGAATCATGAACCTCATGCAATTACATAGAATCATATTTTAAGTGCATATAAAATACTAGTTCCTCGTAAAATCCTTGCAAAGCCTTAAAACTCATTTAGAAACTAGTTCTCTTGTCAAATTTGGGAGGATCTTCACAATTAAAATTCTCACTTAGGATAAAAGGAGTAAGCCTTGAGCTTTAGAGATTTAGGTGACATCTTAGAATTATAAACATGCTATGCAACCTTATTTTAATCTTATCTTTATAAGGTGATAGCTTGGAATTATAAACATGATATGCAATTCCATTTCTTTATCTTTAAGATTTAAGGTGATGACTTGAAAATTAAACATGATGCAAGAACTTGAAATATAAACATGATACAAGAAATCAGCGGAGCGTAATCCGCACAGACCAAAGAGAGGGAGAAGAGAATATTAAGAAACCGGAGCGGCGGTAGTCCGCACAGACGATAGAGGGAGAAGAGAATTATTATTACATCTTTTTAAGCTCCAATCTCAAGACTTTTTAAAGAATAAATTCTTTAACTCCAATAATCATATTTCTTTGCTTGTGATACATGGGCAAGTCTTTGAGCTCTAGGATCTTTAGGTGATGGCATAAAATAAACATGCCATGTTGATTCTTTTAGCCATTATAAAATATAGTGAGAGCATAAATTAAATATGAGATGCAACCTCTTTATTATCTTGAAAGATTAAGTGATGACTTGAAACATAAACATGAAATACAAGCTTGGAATTTAAACATGAGAAATGTAAGTTCATTTATTCATTCTTGAAAATTTAGTGATGACATAGAAGGTAAACATGGTTATGCAAAGCATAAACTTAATCATGGATGCAAATTCATTTTGTTTCTTTACTAGAGCTCCTTCAAGACTTTAAAAGAATTATAAATTCAACCCAATACATATCTTAACAAGAAATAAAACATAAAAGGAAAATACATCTTTCAAGTTCTAAACTAAAAATCTTTATTTTAGCATCATAAAGCATTATTCTTTAAAGTTTTGCATCAAGTGGAATTTTCAAGCTTTAGAGGCCTAACTTGTGATGGATTTACTACCCACCCTCATGGTCCTCATCATCAAGCCATCATCTTAGTTCCACCTAGGCCATATGGTTGAATTGGTTAAAGAAAAATTGAAGAGGAAAACCAAAATGAAAAGCTAAGGTAAGTTCATAATTTCATCATTTTGAGCTAAAAACACAACTCCTCAAAGCATAGAAATAAATTTAGAAACTACTCCCTACCTAATCTGAGTCGAAGAAGAGGAAGAGAACTTGGTTTCTTGAAGTGAAATGAAACAAAATCTCTTTGAAAAAATTGAAGAAAGAATTCAGCCAAAGAGGAGGAAGAAAGAAAGTTTTTGGTGCTCCTAAAAACTAGTTATGAACCAAGCATTCCAAGGCCACTCAAGCAAGCCTATTTATAGAAGATTTTGAGGCTTCTAATTGGCCAAAATGATGAGGTAGTAGACGAAATTTTGCAGGAGAAATAAGGGAGGAAAAATCATTTTAGACAAAGTTGTATGAAATTAAGAAATTATGTCTCTTATGGTGACATTTTGGCATTTTGTTTTAGTGCAACTTTTGGCAATAATTCAGCTGCATAATGGCATCAATAATTTCGTCCATTACAGCCCAAAGAAGTGAAATTTGTGTGTTCCATGCATTATTTAGGTGTAGGCAAGGTATTTATGTAATTTAGAGAATTTACGGTTAAGGGTTTAAGTGAATTAGTAAGCAATTTGGGTGTTTTTGAGCAATTTTGGGTTCTAATCAATCTAAAAACATAATTTTGACTCTAGATTAATATTTAGAATTTAATAAGCTTTAATTTGAGTCTAATATTGCTTAGGTTTCGGTATACGAATCAAAAATCCCGAAATTCGCAAAGCGCCAAAAACAGGGCAAAATCGTACTTTCACTTAAAATCGCCGAGACCACCCGAGCTTAACCAATGGTTAATCATGGCTTAAAAACACATTTTAAAACATTTTAGTGAGGTTCGGGCTCAGTCGGCACGCACATCGGAGTTAAACAACCCTTGAGGCGTTTTGGTCATTTCGCACGTCGGAACTCAAAATTGAGATCCTTCTGCTCTATTAACACACATAACACAAACAATCCCTTATTATCCTCAAAATATCCCCTTGAGAATAGGTGGGGTCCACGATCCTCATTTTCTGAGTAAAATAACTTCAGGGGCATTTTGGTCATTTTATACGTACAGAAATTCGGGATTTGCGACTCTCGCATGAATCGTTCCTAACCTCTCTTCTAATGTTATATTCCTTTATTGAGGATTGTTCGGCCTCAAATCTTATGTAATAATTACCTATGGTAATTCGGTAATTGAGTAATTTCTAATGATAGTAAAAATTACAGTAAAAATTGGGGCGTTACAATATGAATGTTTCTATTGCCACTTTATGCCACTAAGTATGATGATGCTTGATGATATGATTTATGTATATGCATTAGGTAGCGCCATGTATACATTCTCTATTATGTTGCATCCATGACATTAAGAACCATGCTAAAATGAACGGACCTTGGCTAAACTATGTTTTAGAACGTAAAAATGGACTTAATGCATGCTCACTTATTTTGCATAACTAAACCCAAGGTTCCTGAGGACGTAGACGATGACACCTAGGTAGTAGGAGGCCCTACTGAGATTCTTTAGCAAGATTCTTACTCCCTCTATCTTTTTCTTTCCACCCCGAACTTCAGATGGCGACGCTCATCCCATGTACACCCATTGCTTCTCCCCGACCGCACCCTACGGCGACGACGAGCGGGTTTTTGAGTGCGCGTGTACGCATAACGAGAGAGTGCTCTGCATGCACACTGCCGCCTCAGCCATGCGAGACTATCCTGATCATGTGCCCCGAACATACTTCTTAGAGACCGACCCGTCCGAGGATCCGCCTACCCATCGGTATAGCGAGAGCTCTGCCCCCTCTCCACCATTGATGAGGGAGGGCAGTGAGGATACCGTGACTCAGCCACAGCTTGCACGACGACCGGAGATGCGGCCACGCCGTGGGGGTCACTCTCGATCCCCGTTCCGCCTCTTTATGCCCAAGGAGCTCGCCCAGTTTCCCGGATATGTGCCTCGCTCGCGAGATGGACGTCAATAGGAGGTGATGATCGACCGATGGAGTACCCCGGTAGAGCACACACCACTTAGATGGAGATGAACCTCCTTTTGTTCCAGAGGTCATCCCGTTAGTTGCACTTGGGTAGGGGAGTAGTTTATGTTTATGTTTATGTCGTATTTTCTTTCACGTATTCCTTTGTACTAAATTAAGTCCTACACTTATAAGTGGGCAAGTTATATATATATATATATATGAGATGATATTCAGTGTTTCTCATGATGTGCCTTTATGTGCCTTATGCTATGACGTTATGAGATGTATGTTTTGTCCTTTACGTGTTATATCGCATCACGCAGCTCTCACTTTGTATTTCAAAAAAAAATTTACCTGTATTTTCCGCTAAGTGTTTCAAAGTAAAAATGAGAACTATGAAGTAACAGACTAATGATTAACCTAAGTATGTTCTAGAGTATTGGGTTAAAAATTAGGATGTTACATTATGGTATCAGAGCAGTTCGATTCTCATGGAGCTTGAGGATTGGACTGACTATGCTTTCTAAAGCATAGTACGATAGCTATGTCATGCGTAGTGCTTAGTTAGAGACAAGCTATAGGGTAGAAGTGCATGACCCTTGTTTACTTGTGTGTGCCATGGTAACTAGCTCATCTTACACGGAATATTGAGCCTGATCACTTCAGTGTTTATTGTCTCATGTGTTTAGGAACCAATGGCACCAAGGAGACAACCTAGGACCCCGACCGAGGGGGACCAAAACGATGTTACCGCTACTGCTGTCCGTGACATGGCAAGAGCCGTGGAGCGGATGTTCGAAAGAATGAATCAACAAGGGGACACCGGACGTGCTCCCCCTACCGCTGAAATGGTCGAGCAAGTAAGGTTTGGTGAATTTCGCAAGGCAAACCCACCGGCCTTTAGAGGAGCCATGGATCCCGACAAAGCTTATGAGTGGATCAAGAATTTGGAGAAGATCTACTCCGTGGTCGCTTGCTCGGAGGAGCAAAAGGTCACGTTTGCTGCCTATATGATGGAATCGGACGCCGAGTTCTGGTGGACCGGCACCCGAAGACTGCTAGAAGCTTCGATGCATCATTGCCAACCTGAGGGCTCAAGACTTACTTCTATGAGAAGTACTTCTCGGAGTCAGTAAGGAACGCCAAGGATATCGAGTTCATGCAGTTAACTCAAGGAGGAAGGATTGTCGCCCAGTACACGGCGAGATTTGAAGAACTGATCAAGTTCTCGCGGAACAAGGAGGAAGGATTGTCGCCTAGTACACGGCGAGATTTGAAGAACTGATCAAGTTCTCGCGGGTGTTCCAAGGGAACCCCGACGAGATATGGAAATGTGTTAAGTACGAAGCCGGATTGAAGCCGGAGCTGAACTACGCCGTGGCACACATGGAGATCAGGGACTTCCCTACCCTGGTCAACAAGTGCCGCATTCTGGAGGAAGGACAAGGTAAGCTCCAGGCTGCAAGGGCGGAGAGTGCTAAGGGACTAGGACCTCAAGCCCCGAAGTTCAAACCACAACACCAAAACCAACCCCGAAACCATTACAACCCCCACTACACCAACCAATTCAAGCCACATCAACAACAACAAAGAACCCCCTTCCATCAACAACCCAAGCAACCCTACAGACCACCGTTCCAGAACAACAACCATCGAAACAACAACAACAACAATAACCGGTAAGGAGTGTCGGGAGGCCCCCGTGTAACGCCCCAATTTTTACTGTAATTTTTACTGTCATTAGAAACTACTCAATTACCGAATTACCGTAGGTAATTATTACATAAGATTTGAGGCCGAACAACCCTCAATAAAGGAATATAACATTAGAAGAGAGGTTAGGAACGATTCATGCGAGAGTCGCAAATCTCGAATTTCTGTACGTATAAAATGACCAAAATGCCCCTGAAGTTATTTTACTCAGACAATGAGGATCGTGGACCCCACCTATTCTCAAGGGGATATTTTGAGGATAATAAGGGATTATTTGTGTTATGTGTGTTAATAGAGCAGAAGGATCTCAATTTTGAGTTCCGACGTGCGAAATGACCAAAACGCCTCTCAAGGGTCGCTTTAACTCCGATGTGTGCCGACCGAGCCCGAACCTCACTAAAATGTTTTAAAATGTGTTTTTAAGCCATGATTAACCATTGGTTAAGCTCGGTGGCCTCAGTGCGCTTTTAAGTGAAAGTACGATTTTGCCCCTGTTTTTGGCGATTTGCGAATTCGGGATTTTTGATTATTATCAGAAACCTAAGCAATATTAGACTCAAATTAAAGCTTATTAAATTCTAAATATTAATCTAAAGTCAAAATTATGTTTTTAGATTGATTAGAACCCAAAATTGCTCAAAAACACCCAAATTGCTTACTAATTCACTTAAACTCTTAACCGTAAATTCTCTAAATTACATGAATACCTTGCCTACACCTAAATAATGCATGGAACACACAAATTTCACTTCTTTGGGCTGTAATGGACGAAATTATTGATGCCATTATGCAGCTGAATTATTGCCAAAAGTTACACTAAAACAAAATGCCAAAATGTCACCATAAGAGACATAATTCCTTAATTTCATACAACTTTGTCTAAAATGATTTTTCCTCATTTATTTCTCCTGCAAAATTCCGTCCACTACCTCATCATTTTGGCCAATTAGAAGCCTCAAAATCTTCTATAAATAGGCTTGCTTGAGTGGTCTTGGAATGCTTGGTTCATAACTAGTTTTTAAGAGCACCAAAAACTTTCTTTCTTCCTCCTCTTTGGCTGAATTCTTTCTTCAATTTTTTCAAAGAGATTTTGTTTCATTTCACTTCAAGAAATCAAGTTCTCTTCCTCTTCTTCAACTCAGATTAGGTAGGGAGTAGTTTCTAAATTTATTTCTATGCTTTGAGGAGTTGTGTTTTTAGCTCAAAATGATGAAATTATGAACTTACCTTAGCTTTTCATTTTGGTTTTCCTCTTCAATTTTTCTTTAACCAATTCAACCATATGGCCTAGGTGGAACTAAGATGATAGCTTGATGATGAGGACCTTGAGGATGGGTTGTAAATCCATCACAAGTTAGGCCTCTAAAGCTTGAAAATTCCACTTGATGCAAAACTTTAAAGAATAATGCTTTATGATGCTAAAACAAAGATTTTTAGTTTAGAACTTGAAAGATGTATTTTTATTTTATGTTTTATTTCTTGTTAAGATATGTATTGGGTTGAATTTATAATTCTTTTAAAGTCTTGAAGGAGCTCTAGTAAAGAAACAAAATGAATTTGCATCCATGATTAAGTTTATGCTTTGCATAACCATGTTTACCTTCTATGTCATCACTAAATTTTCAAGAATGAATAAATGAACTTGCATTTCTCATGTTTAAATTCCAAGCTTGTATTTCATGTTTATGTTTCAAGTCATCACTTAATCTTTCAAGATAATAAAGAGGTTGCATCTCATATTTAATTTATGCTCTCACTATATTTTATAATGGCTAAAAGAATCAACGCATGACATGTTTATTTTATGCCATCACCTAAAGATCCTAGAGCTCAAAGACTTGCCCATGTATCACAAGCAAAGAAATATGATTATTGGAGTTAAAGAATTTATTCTTTAAAAAGTCTTGAGATTGGAGCTTAAAAAGATGTAATAATAATTCTCTTCTCCCTCTACTGGTCCTGTGCGGACTACCGCTGCTCCGGTTTCTTAATATTCTCTTTTCCCTCTACTGGTCCTGTGCGGATTACCGCCGCTCCAGTTTCTTGTATCATGTTTATATTTCAAGTTCTTGCATCATGTTTAATTTTCAAGTCATCACCTTAAATCTTAAAGATAAAGAAATGGAATTGCATATCATGTTTATAATTCCAAGCTATCACCTTATAAAGATAAGATTAAAATAAGGTTGCATAGCATGTTTATAATTCTAAGATGTCACCTAAATCTCTAAAGCTCAAGACTTACTCCTTTTATCTTAAGTGAGAATTTTAATTGTGAAGATCCTCCCAAATTTGACAAAAGAACTAGTTTCTAAATGAGTTTTAAGGCTTTGCAAGGATTTTACGGGGAACTAGTATTTTATATGCACTTAAAATATGATTCTATGTAATTGCATGAGGTTCATGATTCGCCATCGATCCGAGTTTAGTATCAATGTGTGATAATGATTTAATATGATTGAAGTTGTGATAATTATGGTTTATTGTTAAGAGAATGATTCATAATTGGTTTAGTAACTAATTAGTTCTATAATTGATAATTCTATGTAAGGATTGGATGCTTATTAAGTACTTGATATCATTGAATGATTTCCTGGCTTGCATGTTATAGTTGCTGTTGCAAATAATGAGAATGCTTATGCATGAAATATTCTTTATTATGTAAAATTTACCTTTGTTGCTAGAAGAAAGTGTATCATTGTAAAAGTGTATCTTGGAAAGGTTCTGGCTAAGGAAAGACTTGGTATTTAAGCGTGTCCATTGTGACCCACCTCTCTTTTTTGGGAATCTCCCATATGCATGATTACAGTTGATATATATTATTCTAGCTTAAGACTATAAATGAGAAAATGTTATGATGTTTATGAATTGTATTGTGATATAACATGCAAAGATTGAATGATGACTTAAACTTATAAGAAAATGATCCTTTGGAACCATCAGACTATAGGTGGTGAAAAGGTGATTTTAGCCCCCTAACCCGTTCTCTCAAAAGGGTAGAGTCGGGACTTTAGCTTATCAAAAGGGATAAGTATATGCTAGTGACG
Source organism: Dalbergia cochinchinensis (assembly GCA_031216125.1). Classification (NCBI taxonomy): domain Eukaryota; kingdom Viridiplantae; phylum Streptophyta; class Magnoliopsida; order Fabales; family Fabaceae; genus Dalbergia; species Dalbergia cochinchinensis. The sequence goes on along the minus strand of CM062368.1, from coordinate 52,062,809 downwards.
ACTAGTAAAGTATGAGCTCATAACCTAAATTACTCCCAAAAGGGTGGAGTATAGGGTGGCCTAAGGAAAATAATGATGATGATAAGATTTTAAGTCACCTAAGGCACTAAAGAAATGAAATATGTGCACTATGTCCACGTGTAGCTAATATTATATGACGTTCTTTTATGCATGTTATTTGATAATGATGATGAGGAATATGATGTAATGATAAAGGAAAAGTTCATTGTAAATATGACATGTTAAGATTATGATGCATTATAAGACGTATGATTAAAAATTGATAAACCTCGGTTAAGTATTTGTCCGAACTTAAAATGAATCTTTGCATGCTCACTATTTTAGAATAATCCCGAGGTTCCTGGGGACTTTGATGATGACACTGTAGAAGGAGGTACCCTACTGAGAATTCTTTAGCAAGATTCTCACTCCCTTTTCTTTATTTCCGTTATTGTCTCCAGATTTAGATGGCGACATTCATCCTGTTCGTTGATACCCCTACTTGGGAATTTCACTATGATCCAGTGCATCGCTTGTATCATTTTGAAGGGAGGTGCGCAGTTCGTGTTTTTATTTACATAGGTCGTCCATTTGCACATCCTGTCCCTAGTTATCAATTTTCTCCTACTTCTCCCTATGGCGATGAAATGGTTTTTGAACATGCACGTCCACTTGATGAAAGGATGTTACGTTCTTATCCCGCTTCATCTGCTGTCCATGGATTTCCAGAGTATGTTCCCGAGACGAGATATTCTAAAACTGATCCTTCAGAGGACACTCCTACTCATGTATATGCTGAGAGCTCTGCTCCTACGCCCACACGTGTAAGAGAGGGTAGTGAGGAAACAGTTGTTCAGCCGAGGTTAGCAAGAAGGCCGTCCATGCGACCCCAGCCTGGTGCATCTCGTGTGTCCCCTCCCGAGGGAGCTCATCAGTGGATCGAATTTATTCCCCCATTTCTAGGACAGTGGCCATAGAGGGTTCTTAGTAGATTTATGTGTGATCATGCACCCTAGTTTTAGGATAACCTTCCCGGCTTATGGAGTTATCTAGTTTAGGGGCATGTATTTCCTTATGTATATTTTCTTTTATGGGTTTGCATAAGATAATGATGTATGAACATAACCCACCTTTTGAGTGAGGTTATTGTATGTAAATATATGCTATAATGTGCTTATGGATGTTATATGATGGAGCCTAAGTGATATGATGTGATATATTCTTAAACGTCTTATTATACTCCGCTTACTCGTTCACGTTGTACTCGGCTCACGTTTTCAATTATGTGTTTAAAAAAAAAAATGGCTCGTAATTTCACTAAGTATTTTCAAATTATGAAGAAAGAACCAAAGCAAGGAGTAAAGTCTAGTCATTAATCAGATTCAACCTAGGTGTATCTGGTTAATTACTAGGGTGTTACACCCCGGAACAATGCCCAGCAAGGAGGGTCCAGTGGGACCATGAACAAGACGCCCCAAGGAGCCCCCGCCACCTTTGCTAGGCCTACACCGGCGATGATATGTCCCCAGTGCGAAAAGGATCATGGCAACCGTCCCTGCCTAGCTGGACAAAACGTGTGTTTCAAGTGCGGGAAGCCCGGCCACTACGCCAATAGATGCACTAACGGAGGGCCAACAAATCAGAACCCCAGGCCCCAACACCAAGGGAGGGTTTTCACCCTCAACGCAGATGAAGCGGAAAGGTCCAATGATCTCATTGAAGGTACGTGCGAAATAAATGGTAGAACCTTAACTATACTTTATGACTCTGGCGCTACCCACTCTTTCATTTCATATGCTAGTGTCGAGTCTCTAAATTAAAAGACTTCCAAACTTCCTTTTGATCTTATTGTTTCTACCCTCACAAATCACCCCGTAAATACTTGTTTTTGTTGTTTAAATTGTCATCTTACCGTAGAAAATAGATCCTTTGTCATAAATTTAATTTGCTTACCCATGAAAGGTATAGGTGTAGTCCTTGGCATGGATTGGCTTCACGCCAACCGTGTAATGTTAGATTGTAATGCCAAAATAGTTGTTTTTCCTTCTCCCCCTAGTGACACTAATCAAACTTTGAAACTTTATCTCAATGCCGTAGAGGTCATCTGTAGTGGGCAGAAGACTAAGGGATATGTTCTCCTAGCCGCTAGCGAGGTAGACTTTGAGCAGAACCTAGAGAATATACCGGTAGTAAGAGACTATCCCGAGGTATTCCCAGAAGAGATACCCGAGTTTCCCCCCAAGAGAGAAGTGGAGTTCTCCATTGAGTTGGTTCCTGGAGCGGGACCAATCTCCACCGCCCTCTATAGGATGTCACCCTTAGAGTTAGCCGAATTAAAAACCCAGCTTGAGGAGCTTTTGGGAAAAAGTTTTATTAGACCTAGTGCCTCACTGGGAGCTCCGATCTGTTTGTCAAGAAAAAGGACGGAAGCATGAGGTTGTGCATAGATTATAGGCAATTGAATCATGTGACAGTGAAAAACAAGTACCCTTTGCCTAGGATTGATGATCTTATGGACCAATTGAGGGGGGCGGTAGTATTTTCCAAGATTGATCTAAGGTCAGGATACCACCAAATTAGGGTAAGAGATCAAGATATACCAAAGACTGCCTTTAGAACTCGGTACGGACACTTTGAGTTCACGGTGATGTCTTTTGGGTTGACAAATGCTCCTGCAGTGTTTATGGATTAAATGAATAGGATCTTTAGACCCTATTTAGATCAATTCGTGGTCGTTTTCATAGATGATATACTCATCTATTCGAAGACACACGAGGAGCATGAGCGTCATTTGAGGATAGTTTTGGAGATTTTGAAGGAGAAAAAGCTGTATGCAAAACTTTCTAAGTGTGAATTTTGGTTGGAGGAGGTCAAGTTTTTAGGGCATGTTGTATCAAAAGGAGGAATAGCCGTTGATCCTAGTAAGGTAGAAGCCGTAATGAATTGGAATAGACTAACCACCGTAACAGAAATACGGAGCTTTTTGGGTTTAGCGGGCTACTACCGTAGGTTTATCAAAGGATTCTCCCAAATTTCCCTACCCCTGACCAAGCTAACTAGGAAGAATGCACCTTTCGTATGGAATCCCGAGTGTGAGAAGAGTTTCCAAGAGCTTAAGCAGAAGCTAACCACAACCCCAGTTCTAGTGTTACCAAACCCCAATGTACCCTTCGAGGTATATTACGATGCCTCAGGTAAGGGTTTAGGTTGTGTATTGATGCAAAATAGGCAAGTGGTAGCCTATGCGTCAAGACAACTCAAGCCGCACGAAGCAAACTACCCCACCCATGACCTAGAATTAGTAGCCGTAGTGTTCGCCTTGAAGATGTGGAGACACCATTTATATGGTGTAAGGTTTGAAGTTTTCTCCGATCACAAGAGTCTCAAGTACCTCTTTGATCAAAAGGAGCTAAACATGAGGCAGAGGAGGTGGATTGAGTTCCTTAAAGACTATGACTTCGGTTTAAGTTACCACCCCGGCAAGGCTAACGTAGCCGCCGACGCCTTGAGCCGAAAGTCATTACACCTATCTCACATGATGGTCAAGGAAGTTGAGCTAATAGAGAAGTTTAGAGATATGAATTTGGGGATGTCTGTGACCAATGAGGGTATGAAAATGTGCTATCTTACCATAACAAGTGGGTTTAAACAAAGAGTTATGCTAGCACAAAGGGAGAATAAGGAATTTAGGGAGCTCATAGAGGCGGTTAAGGTAGGAAAACTCAAGGGATTCGAACAAGGTCCCGATTGGGTATGAAGGTTTGAAGGAAGGATCTGTGTGCCACAAGATGGTGACCTTCGAGAGAAAATCTTGGAGGAGGCCTATAAAAGCCATTTCACCATCCATCCTAGTGTTACCAAGATGTACCAGGATTTGAAAAGGATGTTCTGGTGGCCCAGATTGAAAAAGGATGTGGTCACCTGGGTTAGTAAGTGCTTGGTGTGTCAAAAGGTGAAGATCGAGCACCAAAAGCCATCGGGTTTGTTGCAACCCCTGTCAATCCCCGAATGGAAGTGGGAGTGCATATCAATAGATTTCGTGACAGGATTGCCTAAGACCCAAGCTGGCCATGACCCCATATGGGTGATAGTGGATCGACTAACCAAGTCGGCTCACTTTCTGCCTATTAGAGTGACATACTCTTTGGACAAATTGGCTCAGCTATACATCCAAGAGATCGTGAGATTACATGGAGTACTGTCGACGATAATCTCGGATAGGGATCCGCGATTTATGTCACGTTTTTGGGAAGCCTTCCAAAAGGCGTTTGGTTCGGAGTTGTGTTTGAGCACAGCCTACCACCCACAAACAGACGGACAATCGGAAAGAACGATCCAGACCTTGGAGGACATGTTGAGAGCCTGTGTTCTAGATCAAAAGGGGAGTTGGGACAAGTACCTGCCACTGATCGAGTTTGCATATAACAACAGTTATCATGCGAGTATCGGCATGGCACCCTACGAAGCCCTATATGGATGAAAATGCCAGTCCCCTCTATGCTGGTATGAGCCCAGAGAACAAAGCATGTTAGGGCCCGATATGGTGAGGGAAACAACGGAGCAAATTAAAAGAATACGGGATAGGATGCTTACCGCTCAAAGTAGGTAGAAAAGCTATGCGGATAGGCGGCGTAAGTCATTGGATTTTAACGAGGGAGAACATGTGTTCCTTAGGATCACCCCCACTACAGGCATAGGAAGAGCCATGAGAGCTAAAAAGTTGAGCCCCCGATTCCTTGGTTCATTCAAAATCCTTCAAAAAGTAGGGCCAATAGCCTACAGAATAGCCTTACCCCCAAATCTTTCCAATCTCCATGACGTCTTTCACGTCTCCCAGTTAAGAAAATATGAGTCCGACCCTAGCCATGTCCTAGAGCCAGAGCATGTACAGTTAAAGGAGGACCTAACTTTCAATTTGCCACCAACGAGGATCGTGGATCGCGGAGTCAAGCAGTTGAGGAACAAGTCTGTTCCTTTGGTGAAAGTGGCATGGGGACGGGATAAGACCGAAGAATTCACGTGGGAATTAAAGTTAGAGATGAAGACCAAGTATCCAGAGCTCTTCTAAGGTACGAATTTCGAGGACGAAATTCTTTTTAAGGAGGGGAGTAATGTAACGCTCCGATTTTCTGTCTGAGTGGAAAATGACCGGAATGCCCCTGAGGTCATTTTCGGCCCGAAATTCAAGGATGGCCGACTCGGCAGTACTCGAAGGGCCAACTCAACGTTTGAAGGGGATTGAATGCCCTGCGAATGTTTCCAGAAGCGAAAATCTCGTTTTCCGCAGTTTCGGGTCAAAATGACCAAAATACCCCTATAGCGTTTTTATGCGGGTAGAAGTGTCGTTTGAGCCCAAAACTTTCCCCAGAGGTTTAAAAATATGTTTTCATGTATCTAGAGGTCCCTGTTCAAGTCCCAGTGGTCCCAGGTAGTTTTTGTGCAAAATTATGATTTTGCCCCTAGAATAGTGTTTTTACGCCTAATGACATAACTAAGCTAACCTAAGCAATATTAGGCTCTAATCAAAAATTAATTAATTTCGCTAATTAATCTAGAGTCAAAATAATTTATTAAAGTTAATTAGAACCTAAAGTTGCTTAGATTAAACTTAAATCCCTTTTTAGAACTCAAGATTCCTAGTCTTGGAATCTTGAATAGTGTTTTCTCTCTCCAATTCCTTAAATCAAGGAATTGTATCTAGAATTGTTTAAACACTAAAATGAGTTTATAACCCACTAATGGTGCAAGAACACTCTCTAATTATGTCTTGGCAACCTTGATTACCCATTTTCTCATCTAAACACTTTCTTACAACTTCCTAACCTTAAGCATAATCAAAGATACACCTAAACACAACTCTAAACCACAATTAAAATGCAAACACAACCCCACATGGGCTGATGCATTTCGGCCACCTCCTCCCCCATTTGACCACATGTTGATTTGTTTTCTCACTCAAAGAACCATGCTTGAGCCATACCTTGAACCATACCTCACCATGCCTCAAGACCACATTATCTCACCTCATGGAACTCATGGGATCCCTCCATTCTGCATGGCCGAAGCCTCCCCCTCCATGTGCACCCTTCATTTGTTTCATTTCTCTATAAATAGCTTGCTTGGATGAACTTGTATCATTTTGGGTTCATTTGCAAAGTGTAAGTTTTCAAAGAAACACTTCAAAGCTTCCTTTTTCTCTCAAGTTCAAGTCTTCAATGTTCTTCAAGTTCTTCATCTTCTTCATCTTCTTCTTCCATCTTCAAGATCATCACACCAAGTAGGGATTTCTTTTCATGAATGTTCTTCTTTAAAGCTTGATGTTTATGGTTTCTCTTGTTTTCTTTTAAGAACTTCTTCTCCATTCCTTTTTCTTTCTTGTTTCGGCCATGAGCCCTTGAGAATAGAGAAATGAGAGCTTGATGATGAGAGTTTCATGATGATGTTCATCACTTGAAACAAACTCTAGAGCTTGATCTTTGTTCTTAAGCAAAAATGTTTCTAGTTCTTCCTTTCTTGAACTCTTGAGAACTCTATCTTTGGTGATGTTTCAAAATGTTTCTAAGGACTAAATGATGAGGTCTCATGATGTTGGTGTTAATATATCATCAAGATCATGGACCCTAGAGTTTTAAAATGTTTCTTTTCCTTCTTGAAGTTTTGGCCACTTCCTTTTCTTTTACATGCTAAATGTTTGATTTTCTAAAAATGTTATGTTTAGTTCTAAGGACTCTAGACTTTACTTGATCTTGGTTTGATGAGTTTGGGTTAAGGTTTAAGTTCCTTTAAAGTCTTGTTAAGAGCTCTAGAAAGATAAAATGAACTTGCATAATTTATTTTATGCTTGCATTTATATTTACATTCTTGCTTTCAAGCTATCACCTAAGAACATAAAGATTAAAATGGAACTTGCATCATCACTTAATTTAATTCTCAAAGCCTTTCTATTTCGGCCTTAAAGTCGATTGTTGTTGGGCCAAGAGCACTAAAATAAAGAATTGAACTTGCATTGTCACCTAATTAATTTCTCGAATGCCTTTCTATTTCGGCCTTAAAGTCGATTGTTGTTGGGCCAAGAGCACTAAAATAAAGAATTGAACCTTGCATATTTACTTTCAAGCTTGCACGTTTAAGTTTATGCGTTGCATATTTAATTTAAGTCATCACTTTATTTTGTAAGCAAGATTAAAAATGAAAAGCATGAGCACGTTTATTTTATGTCATAACTTAAGAACCTAAGAGCTCAAAGACTTGCCCATTTCATTTCAAGTTAAAGTTTAATGTGAATGCATTCTTTGACTGCATGTTTTCGGCCAAGTAGTGATGATGGACTTGCAATGAGTTTTCATCTAGCTACAAGGACTAGTAGTCTATGTTCTAAGTTTTTCTTAAAGCTTTACAAATCTTTACAAGGTTATGTTATCATGAGATATGACTCTATTCCCTTTTTGAAGATGAAATATATTTTGGTCACTGACCTAAGGCTTCTCTTAGCCTCTTGATGAATTAAAATGATTTGCAAAGAGTTTTAGAAATTCTAATTTGATTCCAAGAGAAACTAGTTAACTTATGTACCTGGAGATGTCAATTTAGTTCTCTTATTGAAGTTAGATGTTTTCGGTACTACCAAGATGAGCTTGTGGCTGTATGATGATGTTTTGATGTGTTAGAATGTGTGAAAATATCATATGATGATGTAGAAATGATTCTATGCATAATAGGAAAGAAACTAGCTAACTAGAAATACCGTAAAGCTAGAATTTAACATAGTTTTGACCCATTTGTTTTTGGAACTTATCCAAACTGTTTTAATGGGAGCACAATCAGATTAGGATTGTTTAGACATGAAAAACTTGGCAACATTTGGATTAGAATTGAATTCTAGCACCTAGAGGGAAACTAGTCACTAGAAAACCGTAAAAGTGCAAGTTTAGAACTCTTAGAACATTTAATTTTCTGGATTCTGTCCAGCACCCTTACAATATGATAAACACAACAGATGTTAGAAATTCTGCCCTATGCTTTTCAGATTTGAGTATGAATATGAAAATAAGGAATGATGATTAATCATGAGCCCTTAGGTGCATAAAATATGAACGACAGATGTTAGAGAACTATATCTCAAGATTAAGACCTGTAAGGGTCAAAGCATAAGCTACCGTACGGGTAAGCGTTTGAATGTTCTATGATGATGCATGTGGTATGTAAATGATGATGATGTTATTCATATAAGGAATTCATGGGGATATATGTTTATGTGGCATAAAGCAAATTTGGAAGGAATTCGGCATAATGCCATTGTGCCGCCGAATTCCTGACAAATTTGGGGACTTAAAGAGATTTTGAAAATTAAGGTACTAAGATGGGTTCTAGGATGACACCGGTTCGGCCGAGCACCTCCATAGAACTCATGTGACATCGGTACCCATTTATACTCTTAGGTGACACCGATTCGGCCGAGCACCCCTAAGAGAATTGCCCCCTAACCCGTACTCAGATAGTCGGGATTTATGATTTATGATACGCTTATCGTTAAGTGGTAAGTAAGAACTAGTGACGGCTAGTTAAGTTATGAGCTCATAACCTAGAGATGTGACACGTTCTGGGTGACACCGGTTCGGCTGAGCACCCCCAGAGCGCTTGTCTTTTAGGGCGACCCATGAGGAAGAGAAGTTTCACGATTATGATTATCTCACTAAGTTTGTCCCATATGAATATTTCTATTGCCACTTTATGCCACTAAGTATGATGATGCTTGATGAAAGGCTCCCCAAAAACGCGACGTAAACCGCGGATCTCTATCCGAGATTATCGTCGACGGTATTCCATGCAATCTTACGATCTCTTGGATGTATAACTGAGCCAATTTATCTAAAGAGTATGTCACTCTAATAGGTAGAAAGTGTGCCGACTTGGTTAGTCGATCCACTATCACCCAAATAGCATCATGGCCAGCTTGGGTCTTAGGCAATCCTGTCACGAAATCCATGGATATGCATTCCCACTTCCATTCGGGGATTGACAGGGGTTGGAACAAACCTGAAGGTTTTTGGTGCGCGATTTTCACTTTCTGACATACCAAGCACTTACTAACCCAGGCGACTACATCCTTCTTCATTCCGGGCCACCAAAACATCTTCTTCAAGTCTTGGTACATCTTGGTGACACCGGGATGAATGGTGAAATAGCTTTTGTGAGCCTCCTCCAAGATCTTTTCTCGGAGGTCACCATCTTGGGGTACGCAGATCCTTCCCTCAAATCTCCATATCCAATCCTCGCCTCTTTCGAAACCCTTTAACTTTCCCGCACTTTAACAAAGATCTATGATCTCTTCGAACTCCTCATTCTCTCGTTGTGCTAACATGATTTTTTGCTTAAATCCACTTGTTACACTAAGATAGCACATCTTTATCCCTCTATCGGTTGCTGACATCCCTAGATTCATATCCCTAAACTTCTCTATCAACTCAACTTCTTTGATCATCATGTGGGACAGGTGTAACGACTTTCAGCTCAAGGCGTCGGCGACTACATTAGCCTTGCTTGGTGGTAACTTAAATCTAAATCGTAGTCTTTGAGGAATTCCATCCACCTTCTTTGCCTCATGTTTAACTCCTTTTGATCAAAGACGTGTGAGACTCGATGATCGGAGAAAACTTCAAACCTTACACCATACAGATGGTGTCTCCACATCTTTAAGGCAAACACTACGGCGGCTAATTCTAGGTCATGGGTGGGGTAGTTAGCCTCGTGAGGCTTGAGTTGTCGAGATGCATAGGCTACCACTTGGCTATTTTGCATCAACACACACCCTAGTCCTTTGCCCGAAGCATCACAATATACCTCGAAGGGTACATTGGGGCTAGGTAAGACTAAGACTGGGGTCGTGGTTAACCTTTCCTTAAGCTCTTGAAAACTCTTCTCACATTCGGGGCTCCACTCAAACAGGGCATTCTTCCTAGTGAGCTTGGTCAAGGGTAGGGCTAACTGGGAAAATCCTTTGATAAACCTACGGTAGTAGCCTGCTAAGCCCAAAAAGCTCTGTATTTCCATTACGGTGGTCGGTCTATCCCAATTCATTACGGCTTCTACCTTACTAGGATCAACGGCTATGCCTCCTTTTGACACAATGTGCCGTAAAAACTTGACCTCCTCCAACCAAAATTCACACTTAGAGAGTTTTGCATACAGCTTTTTCTCCTTCAAAATCTCCAAAACTATCCTCAAATGTCGCTCATGCTCCTCGTGGGTCTTCGAATAGATGAGTATATCATCTATGAAAATGACCACTTAATCGATCTAAATAGGGTCTAAAGATCCTATTCATGTAATCCATAAACACTGCAGGAGCATTTGTCAACCCAAAAGACATCACCGCGAACTCAAAGTGTCCATACCGAGTTCTAAAGGCAGTCTTTGGTATATCTTGATCTCTCACTCTAATTTGGTGGTATCCTGACCTTAGGTCGATCTTGGAAAATACTACTGCTCCTCTCAATTGGTCTATAAGATCATCTATCCTAGGCAAGGGGCACTTGTTTTTCACCGTCACACGGTTCAATTGCCTATAATCTATGCACAACCTCATGTTCCCGTCCTTCTTCTTCACAAATAGGACTGGAGCTCCCCACGGTGAAGCACTAGGTCTTATAAAGCTCTTCTCTAAAAGTTCCTCAAGTTGGGTCTTAAGCTCGGCTAGTTCTAGGGGTGACATTCTATAGGGGGCAATGGAGATTGGTCCCGCTCCAGGAACCAACTCAATGGAGAACTCCACTTCTCGCTCAGGAGGGAACTCGGGTATATCTTCCGGAAACACCTCGGGATAGTCTCTCACTACTGGTATATTCTCTAAATTATGCTCAAAGTGTACCTCGCTAGCGGCTAGGAGAACATATCCCTTAGTCTTTTTCCCACTACAGTGGACCTCTACGGCATTGAGATAAAGTTTCAAAGGTTGACTTATTTCACTAGGGGGAGAAGGAAAGATAACTGCTTTGGTGTCACAGTCTAACAATACACGGTTGGCGTGAAGCCAATCCATGCCAAGAACTACTCCTATACCTTTCATGGGTAAACAAATTAAATCCACAACATATGATCTATTTTCTGTTGTGAGGTGACAATTTAGACAACAATAACAAGTATTCACAGGATGATTTGTGGGGGTAGAGACAATAAGATCAAAAGGAAGTTTGGAAGTTTTCAAATTTAGAGCCTCGACACTAGCATAAGAAATAAAAGAATGTGTTGCACCAGAGTCATAAAGTACAGTTAAGGTCCTACCATCTATTTCGCACTTACCTTCTATGAGACCGTTGGATGTGTCCGCTTCGTCTACATTGAGGGTGAAGACCCTCCCTTGGTGTTGCGGCCTAGGGTTCTGATTCGCTGGCCCTCCGTTGTTGCATCTGTTGGCATAGTGGCCAGGCCTCCCGCACTTGAAGCACACGTTTTGACCAGCTAGGCAGGGACGGTTGCCATGATCTTTCCCACACTGGGGGCATATTATCGCCGGTGTAGTTCTAGCAAAGGTGGCGGGGGCTCCTTGGGGCGTCTTGTTCTTGGTCCCACTAGACCCTCCTTGTTGCTTGTTGTTCTGGGGACCTCCCGACACTCCTTGCCGGTTATTGTTGTTGTTGTTGTTTCGGTGGTTGTTGTTCTGGAACGGTGGTCTGTAGGGTTGCTTGGGTTGTTGGTGGAAGGGGGTTCTTTGTTGTTGTTGTGGTTTGAATTGGTTGGCGTGGTAGGGGTTGTAATGGTTTCGTGGTTGGTTTTGGTGTTGGGGTTTGAACTTCGGGGCTTGAGGTCCCAGCCCCTTAGCTCTTTCCGCCCTTGCAGCCTGGAGCTTACCTTGTCCTTCCTCCAAAATACGGCACTTGTTGACCAGGGTGGGGAAGTCCCTGATCTCCATATGTGCTACAGCATAATTCAGCTCCGGCTTCAATCCGGCTACATACTTCACACATTTCCATATCTCATCGGGGTTCCCTTGGAACACCCGTGAGAACTTAATCAGTTCTTCGAATCTCGCCGTGTACTGGGCGACAGTCCTTCCTCCTTGAGTTAACTGCATGAACTCGATATCCTTCGCGTTCCTTACCGACTCCGGGAAGTACTTCTCATAGAAGTAGGTCTTGAACAGCTCCCAGTTGACAGCGGTACCAGAAGCTTCTAGCAGTCTTCGGGTGCCGGTCCACCAAAACTCGGCATCCGATTCCATCATATAGGCCGCAAAGGTGACCTTCTGCTCCTCCGAGCAAGCTACCACAGAGTAGATCTTTTCCATGTTTTTGATCCACTCATCAGCTTGGTCGGGGTCCATGGCTCCTCAGAAGGTTGGCGGGTTCGCCTTGCGAAACTCACCAAACCTCGCTTGCTCGACCATTTCGGCAGTAGGGGGAGCACGTCCGATGTCCCCTTGTTGGTTCATCCTCTCGAACATTCGTTCCATGGCTCTAGCCATGTCACGAACAGCAGCAGCAGTAGCATCGTTTTGGTCCCCATCGGTAGGGGTCCTAGGTTGTCTCCTTGGTGCCATTGGTTCCTAAATACATGAGACAATAAACACTGAGGTGATCAGGCTCAATATTCCATGTAAAATGAGCTAGTTACCATGGCACACGCAAGTAGACAAGGGTCATGCACTTCTACCCTATAGCTTATCTCTAGCTAAGCTCTACGCATGACATAGCTATCGTACTACGCTTTAGAAAGCATAGTCAGTCCAATCCTCAGGCTCCATGAGAATCGAACTGCTCTGATACCATAATGTAACATCCTAATTTTTAACCCAATACTCTAGAACATATTTGGATTAATCATTAGTCTGTTACCTCATAGTTCTCATTTTTACTTTGAAATACTTAGCAAAAATACGGGTAGATTTTTTTTTTGAAATACAAAGTGAGAGCCGCGTGATGCGTTAAACGGTAAACCATGTAAAGTAACACAAATGTCTCACAACATCATAACATAGAGCACAACATGAACAACACTGAATATCATCTCTTATATATATAACTTGCCCACTTATAAGTGTGGGACTTAATTTAGTACAAGGGAAATACATAAAAGAAAATACAACATAAAACATAAACATAATCAACTCCCCTACCCGAGTGCATCTAATGGGATAACCTCTAAACAAAAGAAGGTTTATCCCTATCTAAGTGGGGTGTGCTCTAACCGGGTACTCCATCGGATGATCGTCACCTCCTACTGACGTCCATCTCGCGAACGAGGCAAATATCCGGGAAACTGGGCGAGCTCCTCGGACGTGAAGAGGCGGAACGGGGATCGAGTGTGACCCCCGCGGTATGGTCGCATCTCCGGTCGTCGCGCAAGCCGTGGCTGAGTCACGGTATCCTCACTGCCCTCCCTCAACGGTGGGGGAGAGGGGGCAAAGGTCTCGCTATACGGATGGGTAGGCGGGCCCTCGGACGGGTTGGTCTCGGAAGTAAGTCCGGCACGCATCGGGATAGTCTCGCATGGCTAGGCGGCGGTGTGCATGCGAGCACTCTCTCGTCATGCGCACGCCGCTGGCTCAAAACCCGCTCATCGTCGCCATAGGGTGCAGTCGGGGAGAAGCGATGGGTGTGCACGGGATGAGCGAAGGGACGTCCTACGAACATGAAAACCCGCACCGTGCACTGTCCCTCAAAATGGTATGACCCGTGAGTCGGGTCATAGTGCACCTCCCACGTCGGTGTGTCCACGAACACTACGAACGTCGCCATCTGAAGACGTGACGGCAAGAAAGAGATAGAGGGAGTGAGAATCTTGCTAAAGAATCTCAGTAGGGCCTCCTACTACCTAGGTGTCATCATCTACGTCCTCAGGAACCTTGGGTTTATTTATACAAAATGACAGAGCATGTATTAAGTTCATTTTAAACTTTAAAATATATTTTAGCCAAGGTCCATTCATTTTAGGATGATCTTAATGTCATGAATGCAACATAATAGAAAATGTATGCATGGCACTACCTAATGCACATACATAAAACATAACATCAAGCATCATCATACTTGGTGGCATAAAGTGGCAATAGTAACATTCATATGGGACAAAACTTAGTGACATAATCATAATCATGAAACTTCCCTTCCTCATGGGCCACCCTAAAAGACAATCGAACTGTGGGTGCACGGCCGAAACCGGTGTCACCCAGAACGTGTCATACATCTAGGTTATGAGCTCATACCTTAACTAGTCGTCACTAGTTCTTACTTACCACTTAACAATAAGCGTATCATAAATCATAAATCCCGACTATCTGAGTACGGGTTAGGGGGCAAAACTCTTAGGGGTGCTCGGCCGAACCGGTGTCACCTAAGAGTATAAAATGGTACCGATGTCACATGAGTTCTATGGAGGTGCTCGGCGAACCGTGTCATCCTAGAACCCATCTTAGTACCTTAATTTTCAAAATCTCTTTAAGTCCCCAAATTTGTGAAATTAGCGACTGCGGCATTACACCGAATCTCCTTCCAAATTTTCTTTATGCCACATAAACATATAACCTCATGAATTCTTCATATGAATAACATCATCTTCATTTGCATACTACATGCATCATCATAAAACATTCAAACGCTTACCCTTACGGTAGCTTATGCTTTGACCCTTACGGGTCTTAATCTTGAGATATAATTCTCTAACATCCGTCGCTCATATTTTTATGCACCTAAGGGCTCATAATTAATCATCATTCCTACTCCTCATGTTCATACTTAAATCTGAATAGCATAGGGCAAATTCTCTAACTTGTGTTCACGGGGTTCTAGAACTTACGTTTTAGACCCTTTCTTGGTTCCGTCTTCGCCTAAGGTGCTATGAATTAAATCTAAATCAATTATGAGGCATTCCTATGCTTAAGGACTAATCATTAATCATGTTTATCATGTTGTAAGGGTGCTGGACAGAATCCAGAAAAATAAACGTTCTAAGAGTTCTAAACTTGCACTTTTACGATTTTCTAGTTACTAGTTTCCCTATAGGTGCTAGAATTCGATTCTAATCCAAATGATACCAAGTTTTTCATGTCTAAACAATCTAAATCTGATTATGTTCCCATTAAAACAGTTTGGATTAGTTCCATAAACAAATGGGTCAAAACTATGTTAAATTCTAGCTTTACAGTATTTCTAGTTAGCTAGTTTCTTACCTATCATGCATAGGATTGCTTCTACATCATCACATGATATTTTCACACATTCCAACACATCAAAACATCATCATACAGCATCACACTCATCACATCAGAACCGAAAACATTTAACTTAAATGAGAGAGTTAAATTGACATTTCTAGGTACATAAGTTAACTAGTTTCTCTCGGGATCGATCTAGAACTTCTAAAACTCTTTGCAAAACATTTTAATTCATCAAGAGGCTAAGTGAAGCCTTAGGTCAGTGACCAAAACATATCCCATCCCCTAAACGAGAATGAAATCACAACTTGTGACGATATAACCTTATAAAAATTTGTAAGGCTTTAGGGAAGACTTGAAACATAGACTATTGGTCCTAGTAGCTAGATGAAGACTCATTGCAAGTCCATCATCACTACTTGGCCGAAATTATGCATTCAAGGAATGCATTCACATTTAACCTTATCTTGGAATGAAATGGGCAAGTCTTTGAGCTCTAGGTTCTTAAGTTACGACGTAAACTAAACGTGCTCATGCTTTTCATTTTTAATCTTGCTTACAAAGTAAAGTGATGACTTAAATATAAATATGCAAGGTTCAATTCTTTATTTTAGTGCTCTTGGCCCAACAACAATCGACTTTAAGGCCGAAATAGATAGGCATTCGAGGAATTAATTAAGTGAGGATGCAAGTTCAATTCTTTATTTTAGTGCTCTAGGCCCAACAACAATCGACTTTAAGGCGGAAATAGAAAGGCTTTGAGAATTAAATTAAGTGAAGATGCAAGTTCCATTTTAATCTTTATGTTCTTAGATGATAGCTTGAAAGTAAAGGTGCATAACAAGAATGTAAATATGAATGCAAGCATAAAATAAATTATGCAAGTTCATTTTATCTTTCTAGAGCTCTTAACAAGACTTTAAAGGAATTTAAACCATAACCCAAACTCATCCAAACAAGGTAAAGTCAAGCTTAGAGTTCTTAAAACTCAACATAATATTTTTAGGAAATCAAACCATGAAGCTTAGAAAATTAATGGAATTGGCCGAAATCATCAAGAAGAAAAGGAACATTTTAATACTCTAGAGTTCATGATCTTGATGATATATTAACACCAACATCATGAGTCCTCATCATTGAGTTCATAGAGCCATTTTAAAACATCATCAAAGCTAAAGTTTTCAAGAGTTCAAGAAAGGAAGAACTAGAAACATTTTTGTTCAAGAACAAAGATCAAGCTCTAGAGTTTGTTTCAAGTGATGAACATCATCATGAAACCCTCATCATCAAGCTCTCATTCCTTCATTCCCAAAGGCCCATGGCCGAAACATAACGAGGAAGAAGGAGAAGAAAAGAAGTTCTAAAAGGAACCAAGAGAAACTATGAACATCAAGCTTGAAACAAGAACTTTAAAGAAAAGAATACATGAAAGAAAATCCCTACTTGATGTGATGAACTTGAAGATGGAAGAAGAAGATGAAGAAGATAAAGAACTTGAAGAACTCCAAGAACTTGAAGAACACAAGAACTTTGAGAGAAAAAGAAAAGCTTTGAGTGTTCCTAAACTTAGCAAATGATCTAAAAGTGGTGCAAGCTCCTCAAGGCATTCTATTTATAGAGAAATGAAACAAATGGAGTGTGTGTGTGGGCTGAAGGTGTTCAGCCATGAGGGTGCAGAATGGAGGCATCCATGAGTTCCATGAGGTGAGATAATGTGTTCTTGAGGCATGGTGAGGTATGGCTTAAGGTATGGTGAGGTATGGTTCAAGGTATGGCCTCAAGCATGGTTCTTTGAGTGAGAAAATAATTAAACATGTGGTCAATGGGGGAAGAGGTGGCCGAAATGCATCAGCCCATGGGGGAGGGTTCTTTGCATTTTAATTGTGGTTTAGAGTTGTGTTTAGGTGTATCTTTGATTATGCTTAAGATTAGGAATTTGTAAGAAAGTGTTTAGGTAAGGAAAATGGGTAATTAAGGTGGCCTAGACATAATTAAGGAGTGGTCTTGCACCATTAGTGAGTTAAATCCTCAATTTAGAGTCTAAACAACTCTAGACACATTTCCTTGATTTAAGGAATTGGAGAGAAAAAACATTATTTAAGATTCCAAGACTAGGAGTCTTGAGTTCTAGAAAGGGATTTAAGTTTAATCTAAGCAATTTTAGGTTCTAATTAACTTTAATAAATTATTTTGACTCTAGATTAATTAGGGAAATTAATTAATCTTCGTTTAGAGCCTAATATTGCTTAGGTTTGCTTAATTACGTCATTAAGCTCAAAAACACTATTCTAGGGGCAAAATCGTAATTTTGCACTAAAACTGCCCAGCCACCGGACTTGAACAGCGTCCTCTCGACACATGAACACATGTTTTTAAACCTCTGGGAAAGTTCCTGCTCAAACGGCACCTTTACCCGCGTAAAACGCTATAGGGTATTTTGGTCATTTTGACCCGAAACTGCGGAAAACGAGATTTTCGCTTCCGGAAGCATTCAAAGGCCATTCAATCCCCTTCAAACATTGAGTTGACCCTTCGAGGATGACCGAGTTAGTTGCCCTCGAATTCGGGTCAGGAAATGACCTCAGGGGCATTTTGGTCATTTCCCTCGGACAGAAAAATCGGGGTGTTACAGAGGGCAGTGAGGATACCGTGACTTAGCCACGGCTTGCACGATGACCGGAGATGCGGTCACGTCGCGGGGGTCACTCTCGATCCTTGTTCCGCCTCTTTACGCCCGAGGAGCTCGCTCAGTTTCCCGGATATGTGCCCCGCTCGCGAGATGGACGTCAATAGGAGGTGACGATCGACCGATGGAGTACCCGAGTAGAGCACACACCACTTAGATGGAGATGAACCTCCTTTTGTTCCAGAGGTCATCTCGTTAGTTGCACTTGGGTAGGGGAGTAGTTTATGTTTATGTTTATGTCATATTTTCTTTCATGTATTCCTTTGTACTAAATTAAGTCCCACACTTATAAGTGGGCAAGTTATATATATATATGAGATGATATTCAGTGTTTCTCATGATGTGCCTTTATGTGCCTTATGCTATGACGTTATGAGATGTATGTTTCGTCCTTTACGTGTTATATCGCATCACGCGGCTCCCACTTTGTATTTCAAAAAAAAATTTACCCGTATTTTCCGTTAAGTATTTCAAAGTAAAAATGAGAACTATGAAGTAACAGACTAATGATTAACCTAAGTATGTTCTAGAGTATTGGGTTAAAAATTAGGATGTTACACATTTTCTGCTTGGAATTCGGGGATAGCCGGCTCAGCATTCCTCGAAAGGTCAACTCAATGTTTGAAGGGGATTAGATGGTCCTTGAGTGGTTTCGGAATGAAAATCGTGTTTCTTGCAGTTTCGGGTCAAAATGACCAAAATACCCATGTAGCGTTTTTACGTGGGTAAAGGTGTCGTTCGAGCCCGAAACTTTCCTCAAAGGTTTAAAATGACGTTTTCATGTATTTAAAAGTATCTGTTTATGATGGTCCCAGGCAATTTTTGTGCAAAATTACGGTTTTGCCCCTAGCATAATGCCATTTGGGCTTAATGATATAATTAAGCAAACCTAAGCAATATTAGACTCTAATCGAAGATTAATTAATTTCCATAATTAATCTAGAGTCAAAATAAGTCATTAAAATTAATTAGAACCTAAGATTGCTTAGATTAAACTCAAAACCCCTTTTCTTTTAAAGAACTCAAAGCTTCTAGAACATAGAATCTTGAATAGTATTTTCACTATTCACCCTCTACACCTCAAAAGGAAGCCTAAGATGTAATTGAAAGCCTAGGATGAGTAGAGATGGACTCCCCTAAAAGGCTAGAATGCCCACTAATCATAACCTACATAGCCTTAATTACCTATCCTTTTACTCACATTTTACTATAAACTCCTAATCTTAGGTCTAATCCAAAAATACACCTAAACACATCACTAACCCACAATTAATAAAACAATTTCCTCCCCTTGGATTCCCCATATTGTGGTGCCACGTCATACCCTATACTTCACAAGTTTGTTCACTCAAACACTTAAGGAGGTATGACACACCTCACCTATGATCTTACCTATAACCTTGCTTACAACCTCACCTTGAAATGACAAAACCAAGAGATCTTTTCCCTCTTTTTCCCTCTCAATATTTCGCCCACCCCTCCCTTCACTCACCCCTCCATGTTTTGTTCTTCTATAAATAGCATATATGAATAAACTTGAAACACCTTTAGTCACTTGATAAGTTTTAGTTTTCTAGAGCACTCAAAGGCTTTCTTTTTCTCTCAAGTTTCAAGAGTTCCTCTTCTTCAACTTCTTCTTCTTCATCATCCTTTTCAACCTCATCCTACTAGGTAGGGATTTTATTTCAGGTGTTTCTTTCATTTCAAGTCTTTATTTAGTTATTTACTTGATGGTTTCTCTTGAATCTTTTAGAACTTCTTCTTCTTCTCCTCCTTTATTTCATTTTCATCCAAGGCCTTTAAAGAGCTTGGAAATAAGAGGTTGATGATGGGGATTGCATAATGATGTTCATCACTTAAGCAACCCCTAAAGCTTGATCTTAGTTCTTGAGGAAACGATGCCTTTAGCTTCTTTTCTTGTTGTCCCAAAGAGCTTAACTTGATATTGTTTTAAAGTGAGTTAAGTGAACTCAATAGCAAGGGCTCATGATGTTGGTGTTAATATATCATCAAGATCATGGTCACAAATGTTTCAAAATGGTTCTTTTCCTAGCCTATGGTTTCGGTTCCTTTTCCTTTTCTTTCTCCAAGATTTTTGGCCATGTTGGCCAATGAGGCACATAATAGCTTGATGATGAGAGCTTCTAGATGATGACTATGTGTTCATCACAATGAGGCCTCTACAGCTTGAGTTTTAATAAAAATGTTATTTATGACTTCATTTCAAGAAAAGATACTTTGTGTTCTAAGAACCTTGAGGTTCACTTTAGCTTGTTATGGTAAGTTTGGGTTGAGGTTTAAGTTCTTCTAAAGTCTTGGATGAGCTCTAATAAGAAATAAAATGAACTCGCATTCATATTTATATTCAAGCTTATACATTGCATATTTACTTTGAGTCTTGCATTCATGTTTATTTTCCTAGATATCACTTAAAGTTAAAAGATAAGAAATGAAGTGCATCTCATATTTAAGTTCTTGTCTAGCATATTTGCTTTTCATCACTAAAGAATTTAAAGATTTCAAATGAGAGCTTGCATATCACCTAATTAATCTCGAAGCCTTTCTATTTCGGCCTTAAAGTTGATTGTTGCTGGGCCTAGAGCACTAAAATAAAGAATTGAACTTGCATATTTACTTTGAGCCTTGCATATTTAATTCCAAGTTCTTGCATTTCATATTTACTTTGATGCTCTCACTTTACCTTATAATGAAGAATAAAATGGAATGCATAGCACGTTTATATTTTGTCATCACTTAAAGAACCTAGAGCTTAAAGACTTGCCTTCATTATCTCAAGTTAAAGTTTGATTATGGAAACATCCCAAGGATGCAAATTTTGGCCATGTGATGTTGATAAACTCAAAATGAGTTTCATCTAGTTGCAAGGGCCAACAATCTATGTTCAAAAGTTTTCCTATGCTTTAAGAGTTCTATAAGGTCATGTTCAACAAGATTTGTAAATTAAACCTCTCCCAAGAGTGTTTTAAATTAGTTGCTGCCCCATGATTATTCTTAGCCTCTTTTACAAGATAAAATTTTTTGCAAAAGGGGTTTCGAAGTCCTAAGACGATTCAAGGAGAAACTAGCAACCTATGCTTGTTGAAAATGAGATTTTATGCACGATGTGTATGTATATGGGTTCGATTCTACCATGACATGTTTGCTGCTGTATGATGATGTTTTGACATGTTAGAATGTGTAAAAATTATGTATGTGGAGATAGGATCCTTTCTATGCATGTTAGGGAAGAAACTAGCTTTATAGAAAAACCGTAAAGTTGAGTTCTAGCATAGTTTTGATCCATTAATTCTTAGCTTTTGCCAAAACTGTTTTAGTATGTTAACCTTCAGTTTAGGGTTGTTTAAATATGAAAAACTTGGTAACACTTGATGTAGGATTGATTTTTAGAGCCTATAAAGAAACTAGCAATTAGAAAACTGTAAAAATGTAATTCTAGAACTCTTAGAACATTTAATTCTATGATTCTGTACAGCACCCTTATAATGTAGTAAGCATGATTTATAATTACTTCAAAGGCTTAGGGATATCTCATAATTGGTTTAGATCTAATTTATAGCGCCTTAGGCAAAGACGGAACGTAGAAAGGGTCCAAAACATAGTTTCTAAAACCCTGTAATCGTGAGGTCTAGAAAATGGCAGATCTGTATGGGGCTGTTTGGTTTTGGTCCTAGGCATAAAATTAGTGAGGATATTAGTTGTGAATCCATAGGTGCATAAAAGATTAATAGTAGACGTTAGAATAATTATATCTCAAGTTTAGGACCCATAAGGATCAAAGTATAAGACACCATAGGTCCCAAGACATAATGAGTTTTATGACTTCAAGTAGATGTATGTTTAATTATGAGAATGACTTGAGCATGGCATATGCATTAGCTGAGTCCAGTCCTAGATTCCAACAAACTGGTTAGGAGCATGCTATCCTTTAAGAATGTTAAAGTAATGATGTGATGACATATATGCTATGATGAGTTTGACTATATGACTTGATGTCTTATGGCAGTGTTGAATGGCTATGCATGCTCTATATGTTTTGTGGCATAAAGCAAGTTTGAAGGAAATCCGATGTACGTCGTTATGCTACCGAATTTCCCACCAAACTTGAGAATTTGAGAAAAGTTTGCGAAAACTTCTGGGTGACACCTGTTCGGCCAAGCACCCCCAGGAAAGGTTCTGGGTGACACCGGTTCGGCCGAGCACCCCCAGAACAGATGTGATATAACACTGTGATGCATTCGGTGGAGAGGAAACAAATCCGTGAGGGTACTAACATTGAGCTTGCCAAAGCGGACAATTCGTTGTGTATTAGATACCAGTAGAGCGTTTCAAAGAAGGAAATGATCCTAAGATAGGTGATCTAAGAAAGTTATGTATACCCCCTTTATTAGCCCATATTAAATCTAGTGACGACTAGTTAGGATTAAGCTCATTCTTAAGTGATAGGTGAGATGTAGTTTGGTGACCAGATTATCACCGGGCCGGTGAGTCGGTTGGATTTTCGGTGGATATGTTAAGAGGGTGGTCTTTCAGAAAAAGAACTTAAGAGTTTGACTTATGAGAAAGATGTCACATGAAAAGTACTGTGTTTTTTATGCCACGTATATGATTTATGTTTCTTTATGTTGGGCCCAAGAGCTATGATTTTCATGTTAATGTGCATATGGTATTGTCATGCATCCATCAAATATCTATTGCATTCATATCATTAAGACATATACTAAAAGACACCCACTTCGGGTAAATAGATTTGAAAAGCCTAAAACTAATCCTTATGCATGTACACCTTTTTCATAATTAAAACCGAGGTGGCTAGGGATGACGACGATGACACTTGTGTTAGAGTCGGGAATCCCTACTGAGAATCTTGAATCAGTTTCTCATCCCTCTCTTTTCTTTCATGTCGTCTCTAGACGAGGATTACAACGAGGTTCGCGACTTCTTCTAAGGCTCGTGCTTAAAGGTCATGCTAGCAAATGGAACAGAAGGTCGCCGTGGAAGCATGGATAGTTTAGCTTTTGGATTGATACTCATCCAACCTCATAGGTGGATAAGGATCACTTTATATATATAGGCATGTTTTGATGTAAATAA
This sequence comes from Dalbergia cochinchinensis, assembly GCA_031216125.1. Classification (NCBI taxonomy): domain Eukaryota; kingdom Viridiplantae; phylum Streptophyta; class Magnoliopsida; order Fabales; family Fabaceae; genus Dalbergia; species Dalbergia cochinchinensis. Next base: position 52,039,863 of record CM062368.1, on the reverse strand, counting down.
TGGTATAATGATGCTAGTAATTTATGTATTTATGAAGGAGTGATGATATTATGATTGTTATGTATGATACTATGTTTCATGATTATGAATGGTGTGATTACTGTTCTTGCATGATGTGGTTATGACGAACGTTAGGTTAGTGCGCGGCTCGCGTTTTGTTTTTTCAAGTTTCGAGAAAGAAAAATTTATTCGTATTTTCTGCTAAGTATTTTAATGAAAGATTTTAAAGAATGAGACTAAAAAATTAATAGACTAATGATTAACCTAAATATGTTCTAGAGTATTGGGTTAAAAATTAGGATGTTACACTAGTAGTATTGGGTTGAATATTAGGGTGTTACAACAGAGCTTGAGGATTTGATTGACTATGCTTCTTAAGCATGATGCGATGATTATGTCCTGCGATGATTGACTATCAAGGACATGGTGAGAGCCATGCAAATGATGTTCAAATGAATCGACAACCAGGGCGATTTGAGTCATGGCCCTAGCATTGCCAATTGCCAAGAGCAAGCTCGATTTGGAGAATTTCTGTAATACCTAAAAATTATTTAAAAATTAATTTGAGCTTTATTAAACATAACTTAAAAAATCTAACACTTTCAATAATGATGAGGACAATCCAACGGATTTATAAAAAAAAAATGAATTGTAACTTGCAGGCCCCACACGCCCATCGGAGACAAATTGAAGTCCCAGATTCGAGACCCGAAGGTGCCCAAAATTGGGAAAACATGGAATAAGGTTAGAAATATTTGGAAATGAAAATTTTATGCTTAGAATTAATTTTTGGGTAATATCTAAATTCTTAGGTACAATGTTTCACCCGTTCGATAGAATATCGGTGTGCGATTTCTAATACTAAAAACTAATTAAATCTCTACAAAAAGTATGCCCTTATCTCTTTAAACCAAATGAATGGTTGAGATTCAATCTTGAATTACAAGATTGAATCATAGCCATCCATTTTATTTTTTTAGATTAGGATTTATCTAGTTATAATATAAAGAATTCAAGCATTTATTACAAGATAAATATGATCAATTTCTTCTCCAACAAGCCATTCCAACTTCGGCCAGTAAGCTTGAGAGTAGGATCTCCATTTTCTTCTTTGCCTTCAACCTCAAAAATCCTAAGCCAAACCTTGTTAAAATCAAAATCTTCCGTCGCTAAAATTGTTCTACATTTCAACCTCTACAAATATAATCGATTAGAATCTCCAAACCTCACCTTTTTACCTCACCCATCATGGATTAGAGGAAGGTTTGAGTGTGTTTTAAGAGCTTTGGAGTGAAGAACTTCCATCTTGGAACAAGCTAGAGACAAGAATTTAGTAGCTTCCAAGAGTAGGGTTTTCTTTGGCCTTTTTCTTTCAAAATTTTTATGAGAATTTATGATTGGGTTTAATCAGAAATTTCTGGTTATACTGGTTGATATTATGTTGATATTGATGTTTTAATTTTAGTGAAGTGTTTGAATGTGGTTAGAAAATCATTTTTGTCAAAAGAATTTTGACTAGGCTGTTGGATTTTTTATTTTCTTACTGGAAGTGGTTATTCACAAATTTTCTGGCATATTTAGAAATATTTAATTAAGCTGGAAATTTTACGGGATGTACCTAACATGTTAAGGTATCTCCATTAAAAATTTGGAGTCATTCTGGGCAGTTTGTCTATGTTAAAAAATTCATGAACCGAAGCCCTACCTGTGCTGCCTGAATTGTTAAAGCTGAAGCTGCGAAATTTGCAAATTTTGTTATAATAGCACATGATTGATTTTTCCTTTGAAAGTAGAGAATTGCAAACATATTGAAATTCAACCATGATTTTTCTTTAGAATTGATTCAATCATTTACTAGAGTTAAAAATTATGAGATTCTGGTTCTGAGCTGAGTATAAGTGGTCTCTGACCACCAAATTTGTTGAATTTTGTTACCATAGCTAAAGAACTCTTTTTACTCTGAAATTTTCAGAGAACCTTGGGGACATATTGAAGTGTCCTTGAGAATTTTTATAGCCCTGGATTTGATGGTTTGAAATGCAGAATAAATTATGCTACGATCTGCCATTGTGCTAAAAATGAATTGATGCTTTGAATTAATGAAATAATGGCATCTTATACTAGTATGACATGAGCACATGAATATGAATATGAACAATTGAGTATGTAAGCTTATTGATGAAGTTAGGCACATATAGATATGAGTGCTTATTACAATTGCTCATATGCGAAAGAAAAGCATAAGATTATGTTTCTTGAGCTAGAGAAAGTAAATCCAGTTTGTTAGGGAAGTAAACCTGACTACTAAGAAGAGCATAAGATTTATAAGTTTTGGACTGGAGAAAGTAAATCCGGTCTGTCAGGAAAAGTAAACCTGACTACCCTTGAATTAGGTCGGGGAAAGTAAACCTAGCTAGGAATAGGCTAGTGTGAGAATTGGAGAAAGTAAATCAAATGATCATGTATAGAAATGAGCTTAGTCCTGAAAAGCAGTCTATTACCCATTATTACCACGCTGGGGATGGTGGTACGTAACGTCCAGACGTGACAAGATTAGTCGAGGGCCAAGGCAAATTGAAGAAGTAAATTTTCTAAGAAGTCCTTTGTCTTATACGCCAAGTGAAGAAGTTTAGTATCGATATTGAGACCAATATGTTTAAGTGGAAAGTTAGTAGTATATGATGTTGAGTAGTATGGTAGATTAAGTGAATGAATGTTAAAAGCAACCCACTTTGAAAGTATGATTTGGAACTTTAAAAATAAATCATTACTATGTAATGCATGACCACTTTTTTTTTTGGATAAACCGAAGTGGTTGGGGTGATGACGATGACATTGTGATTATGTATTTGAGGAGTTACCCTACTGAGAATTGTATAATTCTCATCCCCTATGTTTTTGTGTTCTCGTGTCATCTCCAGGTTGATGCAAAGAACCGAGAGGCTACTACACAAAAGAACTCGGAAGTACAATAGTGTAGTAGTTGATGCTTTTATTATGTTGTATTTAGTGGAATAGATATGTATGTAAATATATTAGAGAACAAAGGTGTGTTAAACCTCTTAGAAAAGCTTCCCTTGTGTACTTAACTTTGTATTAAACAAATGTTTTGGTTTCCTTGCTATATATTTTAATAGAATAAGTACCTTTTGCCTATGATTGATGATTTGATGGATCAGTTGAGGGGGCGGTAGTGTTCTCAAAGATTGATTTGAGGTCAGAGTATCATCAGATCAGAGTAAGGGATGAGAACCTACCCAAGACTTCCTTTAGGACCCGATATGGCCACTTTGAGTTCACAGTTATGTTGTTTGGTTTGACTAATGCCCCTGCTGTGATCATGGACTACATGGATAGGATCTTTAGACCCTATGTGGATTAGTTTGTGGTTGTGTTCATAGATGAAATACTCATCTATTCGAAGACCTGTGAGGAGCATAAGCATTACTTGAGGATGGTTTTAGAGATTTTGAAGGAAAAGAAGTTGTATGTGAAGTTGTCAAAGTGTGAATTTTGGCTAGAGAAGGTGAAATTTTTAGGACATGTGGTATTGAAAGGAGGTATCACAGTAGATCCTAGTAAGATAGAGGCAATGATGAGCTGGGAGAGATTTACCATAGTTGTAACGCCCCGATTTTTCTGTCTAAGAGGAAAATGACCAAAATGCCCCTGAGGTCATTTTCTGCCTGAAATTCGAGGATGGCCGGCCCAGCAGTCCTCAAAGGGTTAACTCAATGTTTGAAGGGGATTAGATGGCCTTGAGCGGTTTCAGAGGCGAAAACCTCATTTTCTGCAGTTTTCGGGTCAAAATGACCAAAATACCTCAGAAGCGTTTACACGGGTAAAGGTGCCGTTGAGCCCGAAACTTTCCCCGAAGGTTTAAAATAATGTTTTCATGTGTTTAAAAGTGTCTATTTAAGTTTCGGTGCTCCCAGGCAGTTTGTGCAAAATTAAGATTTTGCCCCTGGAATTGTGTTTTTGAGCCTAATGATGTAATTGAGCAAACCTAAGCAATATTAGGCTCTAATCGAAGGTTAATTTCCATAATTAATCTAGAGTCAAAATAAGTCATTAAAATTAATTAGAACCTAAGATTGCTTAGATTAAATTCAAAACCTCTTTTCTTTTAAAGAACTCAAAGCTTCTAGAACATAGAATCTTGAATAGTGTTTTCACTATTCACCCTGTAACGCCCCGATTTTCTATCTGAGTGAAAAATGAACAAAATGCCCCTGAGGTCATTTTTGGCCCGGAATTCGAGGATGGCTGACCCGGCAGTCCTCGAAGGGCCAACTCAATGTTTGAAGGGGATTGAATGACCCTTGAATGGTTTCGGAGGCGAAAGTCTCATTTTCTGCAGTTTCGGGTCAAAATGACCAAAATACCCCTATAGCATTTTTACGCAGATAAAGATGCTGTTTGAGCCCAAAACTTTCCCCAGAGGTTTAAAACAATGTTTTTACATGTTTCAAAGCATCTGTTTGAGTCCCGGTGGTCTCGGACAGTCTTAGTACAAAATTACGATTTTGCCCCTAGAATAGTGTTTTTGAGCTTAATGATGTAATTAAGCAAACCTAAGCAATATTAGGCTCTAATCGAAGATTAATTAATTTCCATAATTAATCTAAAGTCAAAATAAATTATTAAAATTAATTAGAACCTAAGATTGCTTAGATTAGATTTAAATCTCCTTTCTAAAACTCAAGATTTCACTCTTGGAATCTTGAATAGTGTTTTTTCTCCTCAGTTTCTTAAATTAAGGAATTGTGTCTAGAATTGTTTATGCACTAAAATAAGTTTATAACTCACTAATGATGCATGACCACTCCTTAAATATGTTTTGGCAACCTTGATTACCCATTTCCTCACCTAAACACTTTCTTACAAATTCCTAATCTTAATCCTAATCAAAGATACACCTAAACACAACTCTAAACCACAATTAAAATGCAAGAAATCCTCTCTCCATGGCTGATGCACTTTCGGCCCTCTCCCCCTCAATTACATCACATGTTGATTTGTTTCTCACTCAAAGAACCATGCTTGAGCCATACCTTGAACCATACCTCACCATACTTTGAACCATACCTCACCATGCCTCAAGATCACAACATCTCACCTCATGGAACTCATGGGGCTGCTCTTCATGGCCAAAACCCCCTCCTCCTCCTTGCACCTTGCATTTGTTTCATTTCTCTATAAATAGCATGCTTGGGTGAACATGCATCATTTTGGGTTCATTTGCTAAGTGTAAGTTTTCAAAGAGCACTTCAAAGTTTCCTTTTTCTCTCAAGTTCAAGTGTTCAAGTTCTTCATCCTCTTCTCTCATCCCAACCTTCAATCACTTGGTAGGGATTTTCTTTCAAGTATTTTCTTTATTTAAGTTCTATCTCTAGTTATGTGTTTATGGTTTCTCTTGAGTCTTTTTAGAACTTCTCTCCCTCTCCTTTTTCTTTATCATTTCGGCCATGGGCCTTTGAGGATAAGGGAATGAGAGCTTGATGATGAGGTTTCATGGTGGTGATGTCCATCACTTGAACAATCTCTAAAGCTTGATCTTTGTTCTTAAGTTAAAGATGATTTCTTTTGTTCTTTCTTCTTGAACCTTGAATCTTTAACATTGATGATGTTTTAAAATGGTTACATGAACTCAATGATGAGGACTCATGATGTTGGTGTTAATACATCATCAAGATCATGGTCTCTAGAGTTTCAAATGTTTCCTTTTCTTCTTAAAAGTTTCGGTTCCTTTCCTTTTCTTTCTTCACATTTTCGGCCATGTTGGCCAATAAGGTTCACAATGGCTTAATGATGAGAGCTTCTAGATGATGACTATGTATTCATCACAATGAGGTCTCTAGAGCTTGAGTTTTAATAAAAATGCTATTTATGACCTCATTTCAAGAAAAGAAACTTTTGTTCTAATGAACCCTTGAGGTTCACTCTTGTCTTTGCTTTATCTTGTCATGATAAGTTTGGGTTGAGATTTAAGTTCCTTTAAAGTCTTGTATGAGCTCTAATAAGAAATAAAATGGACTAGCATTCATATTTAAATTCAAGCTTATGCATTACATATTTACTTTGAGCTTTGCATTCATATTTATTTTCCAAGCTTTCACTTAAAGTTAAAGGATAAATAATGGAGTGCACCTCATATTTACATTCTTGTCTAGCATATTTACTTTTCATCACTAAAGAACACAAAGAGTTAAAATGAGAGCTTGCACTTTAACCTATCTAAATCTCAAAACCTTTCTATTTCGGCCTTAAAGTCGATTGTTGCTGGGCCTAGAGCACTAAAATAAAGAAATGAACTTGCATAGCATATTTATTTGAAGTCTTGCATATAGTTCATGTCTTGCATATTTATTTTAAGCCTTGCATATTTATATTCAAGTCTCACATATTTACTTTAAGCTCTTACTTTACTTTGTAATGAAGAATAAAAATGAAGTGCATAGCATGTTTAAATTATGTCATCACTTAAAGACCTTAGAGCTCAAAGACTTGCCCATTTTATGTCAAGTTAAAGTCTAATGTGGAAGCATTCTTTGAATGCATAATTTCGGCCATGTAGTGATGATGAACTTGGAAGGAGATTCATCTAGCTACAAGGGCCAACAATCTAAGTTTTAAGATTCTCTTTAAAGCCTCATGAAGTTTATGAGATTAAGACCAACAAGATTTATGGACTTAGTACTCTTTTAAAGAGGGATCAAATGGTCACTGACCTAATGATGTTTTAGCCTCTTTTACAAAATAAAATAGTTTGCAAAAGAGCTTAGATGTCCTAAAAATGATTCAAAGAGAAACTAGCAACTTATATGTTTTAGAAAATATCAAGATATGCATCTTTTTGGGGACTTAATGTTTCGATTCTTCCATGATAAGTTTGCTGTTGTATGATGATGTTTTGATGTGTTAGAATGTGTGAAAATTATGTATGATGAGGTAGGAACATTTCTATGCATGATAGGAGAGAAACTAGCTTTCTAGAAAAATCGTAAAGTCAAGATTTAGCATATTTTTAACCCATTTATTTTTGGACACTGCCCAAACTGTTTCAATGGGAATATAATCAGATTAGGATTGTTTAATCATAAAAAATTTGGTTACAATTGAAGAAGGATTGAATTTTAACACCTATAGAGAAACTAGTAACTAGAAAACCGTAAAACTGCAATTCTAGAACTCTTAGAACATTTAATTTTTAGAATCTATTCAGCAACCTTATAATGTAGAGAACATGGCTTATAATTAGTTCTTAGGCATAGAAATGCCTCATAATTGATTTAGGTCAAACTTATAGCGCCTTAGGCGTAGACAGAACCAAGAAAGGGTCTAAAACGTAAATTCTAGAACCCCGCAATTATAAGTTTATAATGCTGCCCCTAAGGAATGATGTTGTTCAGATTTAATAGAGAGCATAAATAATAATGAGATCTGTTAGAAGAGAACCCTTAGGTGCATAAAAGATTGATAGAAGATGATAGGTTAATTACATCACAAGTTTAAGGCCCGTAAGGGTCAAAGCATAAGATATCGTAGGACCAAGAGCATAATGAATTTTTAATGTTGCTTGTGAACGCATGAGAATAACTATGTGAATGCATGAAAATTATGATGGAGGATGCATGTTTGAATGACTTATGTGGCATAAAGAAGAATTTGGAAGAAATTCGACATGCTGTAGTTATGCTGCCGAATTTCTGACAAATTCGGGGTCTCAAAAAGTTTTTGAAAACCTATGAGATTTTTATGAGGTACTAAGATGAGTTCTCGGATGACACCGGTTCGGCTGAACACCCCCAAGAAATTCCCCCTAGCCCGTACTGGATAAGTCAGGATTATGTTCATGATTATGTTACGCTTATCGGGATTGATAAGTAAGAACTAGTGACAACTAGTTAAGGTATGAGCTCATAACCTAGAGATGTGACACGTTCTAGGTGACACCGGTTCGGCCAAGCACCCCCAGAGCGAATGTCTTTTAGGGTGGCCTATGAGGAAGTAAAGTATGATGTTTATGTCACAAAGATTCCCATGTGAGTATTTAACTACCACTTTATGCCACTATTACGATGTTTTTAATGTTATGACTACTTTCTTGCATTAAGTAGAGCCATGCATATATTCCTTAATATGATTGCATCCATGTCATCAAGAATCATGCTAAAATGAACGGACCTTGGCTAATTATGTTTTAAAACCTAAAAATAGACTTAATGCATGCTCACTTATTTTGTATATTAAACCCAAGGTTCCTGAGGACGTAGATGATGACACCTAGGTAGTAGGAGGCCCTACTGAGATTCTTTAGCAAGATTCTCACTCCCTCTATCACGTCTTCAGATAGCGACGTTTGTGGTTTTTGTGGACACCCCAACCTGGGAGATACATCATGATCTGGACCACGGGTCATACCATTTTGTGGGTCGCTGCGTCGTTATGTATTTATGTTCGTTGGACGACCCTTTAGTCACCCCGTACATAGCCATCGATTCTCTCCTGTCTCACCCTCGATGACGACTTTGTGTTCGAGTGCGCACACCCTCGAGAGGAGCGGATCCGCTGCACCCCACTGACAGCCTCTGCCATCCAGGACTATCCACAGTATGTGCCCCGCTCGCCCTCATCATTCTACGAGACGGACCCTTCGGTGGACTCTGCCACTCAGGTACCCTCCAAGGGATCCTCCCCCACTGTGCCGATGGTAGTGAGGCTTCTGTCGCTCAGCCGGTACGTGGAGGACGGGTGAAGATGATTCCCCGCCGAGGAGCTCATGTTCGATCGATACAGCGTATAGCCACCCCAGCCGAGATAGCTCAGTGAATCGGATACATCCCTCCTTTCCAAAGAGGCCCGCAGTAGGAGACGACTGCCGCGGTTCTAGTGCCCGAGCTTTGATTAGGCTAGGATAGCCTTCTTTTGTCTTAGGGGCTATCCATTTGTATGCGCACTAGAGTTAGGAGAGAGTTTCTTTTATTGCCCTTGTTGTGCTTTCATTTTCCATGTATTTCTATTCCAGTTGTACTAAACTAGGTCCCACTTTCCATGAGTGGGCATATCATATCATAATATATATAAATATGCAGTTCAGTTTTATTGTGATATGCCTTTACTTGCCTTGTGTTATGATGAGATGTTTGCCTTATTTTCATCCATGCTTTATTGCTCATCGTGTCGCGCGGCTCTCACTTTGCTTTTATAATTCAAAAAAAAATTTACCAGTATTCCCGCTAAGTATTTTAAAGTAATAAGGAAGCTATGACGTAACAGACTAATGATTAACCTAATTATGTTCTAGAGTATTGGGTTAAAAATTAGGATGTTACACACCCTCTACACCTCAAAAGGAAGCCTAGGATGTAGTTGAAAGCCTAGGATAAATAGAGATAGACCCCCCCTAAAAGGCTAGAATGCCCACTAATCATAACCTACATAGCCTTAATTACCTATCCTTTCACTTACACATTTTACTATAAACTGCTAATCTTAGGCCTAATCCAAAAAATACACTTAAAAACATCACTAACCCACAATTAATAAAACAATTTCCTCCCCTTGGATTCCCCTATAAGTGGCGCCACCTCATACCCTATACCTCACAAGTTTGTTCACTCACACACTCAAAGAACTATGCCTAAACCTATGCTTAAACCTATGCCTAAACCTATGCCTACAACCTCACCTTGAAAATGACACAACCAAGAGACATTTTCCTTCCTTTTCCCCCTCAACATTTCGGCCACTCCCTTCATTCCATCACCCTTGATTTATTTTTCTATAAATAGCACACTTGAGTGAACTTGAAACACCTTTAGTTCATTTGCTAAGTTTAGAGCACTCAAAGCTTTCTTTTTTTCTCAAGTTTCAAGAGTTCTTCTTCTTCAACCTCTTCATCTTCTTCAACCTCATTTCACTTGGTAGGGATTTTGTTTTAAATGTTTTAGCCATTAAAGTTCTTGTTTAAGTTATATGCTTTATAGTTTCTCTTGAATCTTTTAGAACTTCTTTCTCCCTCTTTGATTCTTCTTCATTTTCGGCCAAAGGCCTTGAAAGACTTGGAAATGAGAGCTTGATGATGAGGATCTCATAATGATATTGATCTCATAATGATATTTATCACTTGAGCAACCTCTAAAGCTTGATCTTGGTTCTTGAGTAAAAGATGTTTTTAGTTTTCTTTCTTTCTTGGTCTTGGAAAACTTAGTTTTGATAATGTTTTAGAAATGGATGTATGAACTCAATGATGAGGACTCATGATGTTGGTGTTAATACATCATCAAAATCATGGTCTCTAGAGTTTCAAAATGGTTCTTTTCTTTGCACATGATTTCGGCCCCTCTTCCTTTTTCTTTCTCTAAAATTTTGGCCATCATTGATGGTTCAACATGAGAGCTTGATGATGAGAATTTCTAGATGATGACCATGTGTTCATCACAATGAGACATCTAGAGCTTGAGTTTTAACAAAAATGTTATTTATGATTTTGCTTCAAGGAATGATATTTTGTTTACTTTAGCTTATTGTGATAAACTTAGGTTAAGGTTTAAGTCCTCCAAAGTCTTGTAAGAGCTCTAGCAAAGATATAAAATGAACTTGCATACTTATATTTCTAGCACCTCATACTTATATTTCAAGCTCTTGCATCTCATGTTTACTTTCCTATGTCATCACTAAACTCTAAAGATTAAAGAAAAGGACTTGCATTATCACGTTTAAGTTTCAAGCCTTGCATTGCACGTTTATATTTCAAGTCATCACTTAAAGAACGTAAAGATATAAAACGAGAGCTTGCATATCACCTAATTAATCTTGAAACTTTTCTATTTCGGCATTAAAGTCAATTGTTGTTGGGTTTAGAGTACTAAAATAAAGAATTGAACTTGCATATTTATCTTCAAGTTTCGCATATTTACTTTGTGCCTTGCATATTTAATTTCAATTTCTTGCATTCCATATTTACTTTGAAGCTCTCACTTTACTTTATAATGAAGAATAAAATGGAATGCATAGCACGTTTATATTTTGTCATCACTTAAGGAACCTAGAGCTCAAAGACTTGCCCTCATTATCTCAAGTTAAAGTTTGATTATGGAAACATCCCCAAGGATGTGAATTCGGCCATGTGATGTTGATATACTCAAAATGAGTTTCTTCTAGTTGCAAGGGCCAACAATCTTTGTTCAAAAGTTTTCTGTTTTTAAGAGTTCTATAAGGTCATGATCAACAAGATTTGCAAATTAAACCTCTTCCAAGAGTGATCTAAATTTTTTATTTCCCTATGATTTTTCTTAGCCTCTTTTACAAGATAAAATGTTTTGCAAAAGAGTTTTAAAAGTTCTAAAACGATTCGAGGGGAAGCTAGCAACCTATGCTTGTGAAAAATGAGATTTTATGCAAGATATGTATATGCATGAATTCGGTTCTGCCATGACATGTTTGCTGCTGTATGATGATGTTTCGACATGTTAGAATGTGTGAAATTTATATGTGTTGAGGTAGGAACCTTTCTATGCATGATAGGAAAGAACCTAGTCTAACCGAAAAACCGTAAATTCAAGTTTTAGCATAGTTATGACCCATTTATTTTTAGGTTCTGCCCAAACTGTTTTAGTATGATGATAATCAGATTAGGATTGTTTAGTTATGAAAAACTTGGTAACATTTGGTGTAGGAATGAATTTTAGCCCCCATAGAGAAACTAGTAACTAGAAAATCGTAAAAATGCAATTCTAGAACTCTTAGAACATTTAATTTTCTGATTCTGTACAGCACCCTTATAATGTAGTACACATGATTTATAATTAGTTCAAAGGCTTAGGAATACTTCATAATTGGTTTAGATCTAATTTATAGTGCCTTAGGCAAAGACGGAACCAAGAAAGGGTCTAAAACGTAAGTTCTAGAACCCCATAATCTTAAAGATGTAATTCTGCCCTTAGAGTATGATGCTGCCCAAATTTACTAATGAACTTAAATTCTAGTAAGAATTATTAGTTGTGAACCCTTAGATGCATAAGAGGTTGATAGAGAACAATAGAATAATCATATCTCACGTCTAAGACCCGTAAAGGTCAAAGCATAAGACACCATAGGTTCAAGAGCATAATGAACTATAATGTTACATGAGAATGTATGTTTAATTATGAGAATGACTTGAGCATAGCATATGCATTAGCTGAGCCTGGTCCTTGATTCCGGAAAACTGGTTAGGAGCATGCTATCTTTTAAGAATGTTAAGGCAATGATGTGATGACGTATATACTATGATGAGTTTGACTATATGACATTGATGTCTTATGGTGATGTTGAATGGCTATACATGCTCTATATGTTTCGTGCCACAAAGCAAGTTTGAAGGAAATCCGGTGTATGCCATTACGCTGCCAAATTTCCTATCAAACTTGAGGATTTGAGAAAAGTTTGCGGAAACCCCTGGGTGACACCGGTTCGGCCGAGCACCCCCAGGAAAGGTTCTGGGTGACACCGGTCTGGCTGAGCTGTAACACCCTAAAAATTGTTTAAAAATGAATTTGAGCTTTATTAGTCATAGTTTTAAAAATTTGATAGTTTGAACAATGATGAGGACAATCCAACGGATTTGTAAAAAAAAAAAAAGTAAATAGTAACTTGCGGGCCCCACAAGCCCGCCGGGACAGTCGAAACCCCTTATTTGGGACCCGAAAGTGCCTGAAATTTGAAAAACATGGAAATAAGGATAGAAATAGTTAGAAATAAAGATTTTATACCCAGAATTAATTTTCGGGCAATGTTTGGTTACTCGGGTATACTGTTTTACTCGTTCGGTAAAATTTCGGTGTGCAATTTCTAACACCGAATGATTGTTTAATCACTATAAATGGATAATGTGTATCCATTTAATAGAAGTGGAAGGCTAAGATTTAATCTAGAATTTCAAGATTAAATCCTAGCCATCCATTTTACTTTCTTTCTTTAAGAATTGTGTATTTATATTACATAGTATCTAAATTAAAATGACAAGATAAACACAAGACCAAGCTTCTTCAATACTCCATAAAAAGTTGGTCATTCTCGGTCAACAATAGAACCTCCCATTTCTCCATTGTTACTTCACAAAAACCATGAAGACTTGATCAAAATCCTAGACTAGACTTGGTAAATCCTTACACTTCCTTCACTAAACTTCTTCGTCTTATCAAGATCTACCAAACTAACCGATTGAAATTTCAATTCCTCACTTTGATATCTTATACTCTTCTGCTTAAAGAATTGTTTGGTGTGGGTTTAGGAGCTTTGAAGTGGAAGGAATCAACCTTGGAGCACATTTGAGCTAAGGATCTAAAAGACACCAAAAGTAGGGCTTTATTTGTTCTCTTTCCTTTCAAAGTTTATTTTTATTTTTTCTGATTGGTTTGGCTAGAAATTATAGATTTATTGATTGATGATAGATAGATATTGATGTGTTTAATTTGGTGGAGTGTTTGGATGATGTTAGAAATCATTTTTGTTAAAAGATTTTGAAACATGGTACTGGAATTTCAGTTTTTGTTCAGGCAGTATTTGTTCATGAATTTTCTGGGCTTGTTGTAGACATTTTCGTGAGCTGAAAAAAATATATGTTGGAGCTAACATCTTGAGCTAGTTCCATGAATTTTCTTGGGTTTTTATTGAGTCAAACTGCCTTAGATTTACAGGGTATTAGAGACATATTTAGGTTTTACCAGGATTTTTATTTCGAATCTTTTGGGTTCAATTGGTAGGGTTAAAAATTATGAATTTTGGTTCTTGAGCTGAGGTTGAGTGGTTTCTGACCACCAAATTTGTCTAATTTTGTTAACATAGTTAGAGAACTCTTTTTACTCTGAAATTTTTACAGAACCTTGGGGGTACATTGAAGTGTCTTGAATAATTTTTATAGTCTCTAAATTGATTGTTTGATATGCAAATAAATTTGTGCTACAATGGTGTGAAATCTGCCCACTTGTTGGAAATGAACCAAAGACTTGAATTGATAATGTAATGGTATTTTGGTTCTAGTATGACATGAATACTTGATGTTAAAGTATTTGGCCATGTGACTTGTGATGTATAAATGCACACTAGAGCAAGTAAAGATTGGTTTATGAGGCATGATTGAAATCACAATGTGAAGGAATGCCTATATGTGTTTTATACATGCATTGGAAAGAAAGTGAATGATATATTGAATTAAGTTCTGTAACCATAAATAAATATAAGATCCTCTTTGACTTGTCAAGGGCAAATAAGAAACATGAGATCCTCTATGACTTGTCAAGGGCAAATAGAGAAACATAAGATCCTTTCGACTTGTCGAGGGCAAATAGAGAGAGATGAGATCCTTTCAACTTGTCGAGGGCAAATAGAGAAAAAAATGAGATCCTCTTCAATTTATCAAGGGCAATTAAAGATAATTTCTCTGCTTTTGGTATATACATATTTGTATCATGTCAAATCATTCTGATTGACATTATTTACTATGATTATGAGCTTATGATAAATGTGTACAAGTGATTGATTCTTAAAAACAACCCACTTTGGAAATATGATTTGGAGCTTTAAAAATCAACCGTTATTAGGTAATGCTTGATCACTTTTTTTTTTAATAAACCGAAATGGCTGGAGCGATGACGATGACATTATAATTGTGTGTTTGGGGGAGTTACCCTACTGAGAATTGTATAATTCTCACCCCTATTTTGTGTGTTCCCGTGTTGTCTCCAGGTTGATCTGAAGAACGGTGAAGACATTACAAGAAAAACTATACTGGAGTTACAGTAGTTTAGTAGTTGATGTGTTTATTTTATTGTAACTTTATTGTGGTTATATATATGTAAATGTAATAGAGAACAGATGTGTTAAGCTCATAGAAGAGCTTCCCTGGTGTACTTAACCTTGTATTAAATAAATGTTTTGGTTTTCCTTGCTATATATAATTCAATAGAACTACGACATAGTTATCTCGTAAATCAATCAAACTGGCTATAGATATTTAAGAAAGGCCCGCTAATTTATAAGTAACAACTCTCAAGTCTGAAGTCATGACCTAAGGATGACGTTGTACTTGGGAGGATGTTACATTATGGTATCAGAGCAGTTCATCCTTATAGGACCTTGGGAAATGGACTGGCTATGCTTCCTTAGTAATTGTCATGCATTATAATCTTATATATGTGTGTGACTGCTGGTTGAAATGTTGTGGGTTGCTGCCACACTTACTTTGGTATTGAGCCTGATCAACTCAATATTTTGTTTGGTGTGATAGGAATCAATGACTTAAAATCGGCGTACTAGGCGTGGGGGTGGAAATAAAGCCAACATGATGAATACTTTTCGTGAGATGGCCGTGACAATAAGAGAACAAGCTGCGGTTGCTAACCGAATGATGGAGAGGTTGAACCGCAACGAAGACCGAAATCTGGCAGATAACCCTGGATGAAATGAAGTGGATGTAGAGTATCAGAAATTTGCTGAGTTCAGAAAGGCAAATCCTCCACCATTTTGAGGAGCTTTCAATCCAGGTAAAGCAGAAGAATGGATTAAAGCCATGGAAAAGATTTTCTTAGTTCTTCCTTGCACTGAGATCCAGAAAGTGGCTTTTGCTACTTACATGTTAGAAGCATATGCTAAATTCTGGTGGGTCGGCACCAAGGGATTATTTGAGGCTTCTCAAACTGAAGTCACCTGGGATGTCTTCAAGGAATTTTTCTACCACAAGTACTTCCCCACATCTGTGAGAAATGCAAAGGAGTTAGAGTTCATGGCACTTAAGCAAGGGTCCATGAGTATAGCAGAATATACGGCCAAGTTTGAAGAACTATGCAAGTTTTCCACCATCTACCAACGTAATCCTGATGAAGTTTGGAAATGCATGAAGTATGAAGGAGGGCTACGTGAGGATATTGAAGCTGTTGTGGGACTCTTAGAGATAAGAGATTATGCAACATTGGTAAACAAGTGCCGTCGTGCAGAGGACTCCAACAAGAAGCTAGCTATTTCCCAATCTACTAAGGACACTTCTAACAAAAGATTGACACTTGCAAACCAAAGTTTTGAGGAGGCTTTGCCCCAAAAGAAGCAGTTTCAACCCAATCTATATGAGGATAAACAACAACAACGGTCAACCACGAGACAAGGTTGCTCAAAATGTGGGAAGAACCATGAAGGTAGACCTTGTAGGGCTGGACAATATGTATGCTACCGTTGTGGAAAGTCGGGGCATAAGATCTGGGAGTGTCCAGAAAGATATCCAAAGGCTGCTGAGAAACCACCACACAGGGGGAGCATGAGCTAAGCAGGCCTCAACACTAGATAAGCCGATCCTAGGTACGAACGTTTTAGGATTCAATTGTTATGTTTTGTTTGCTTGTGTGTGAATTCCTTATTTGACTTATGAAATTGTCTTTTGAAACTATTTTCAAATGAATTTTGAGGGTAAAATTCTTTTTAAGGTGGGTGGTAATGTAACACCCTAAAAATTGTCTAAAAATTAATTTGAGCTTTATTAGTCATAATTTCAAAAATTTGACAGTTTGAACAATGATGAGGACGATCCAACGGATTTGTAAAAAAAAAAAAATGAATAGTAACTTGCGGGCCCCACAGGCCCACTAGGATAGTCGAAACCCCTGATTTGGGACCCGAAAGTGCCTGAAATTGGAAAAACATGGAAATAAGGTTAGAAATAGTTAGAAATAAAGATTTTATACCCGAAATTAATTTTTGGGCAATGTTTGGTTACTCGGGTATACTGTTTTACCCGTTCGGTAAAATTTCGGTGTGCAATTTCTAACACCGAATGATTGTTTAATCACTATAAATGGATAATGTATATCCATTTAATACAAGTGGAAGGCTAAGATTTAATCTAGAATTTCAAAATTAAATCCTAGCCATCCATTTTACTTTCTTTCTTTAAGAATTGTGTATTTATATTATATAGTATCTAAATTAAAATGACAAGATAAACACAAGACCAAGCTTCTTCAATACTCCATAAAAAGTTGGTCAATCTCGGTCATTAACAGAACCTCCCATTTCTCCATTGTTACTTCACAAAAACCATGAAGACTTGATCAAAATCCTAGACTAGACTTGCTAAATCCTTACACTTCCTTCACTAAACTTCTTCCTCTCATCAAGATCTATCAAACTAACTGATTGAAATTTCAATTCCTCACTTTGATATCTTATACTCCTCTGCCTAAAGAAGGGTTTGGTGTGGGTTTAGGAGCTTTGAAGTGGAAGGAATCAACCTTGGAGCACCTTGGAGCCAAGGATCTAAAAGACACCAAAAGTAAGGCTTTATTTGTTCTCTTTCCTTTCAAAGTTTGTTTTTATTTTTTCTGATTGGTTTGGCTGGAAATTCTGGATGTATTGATTGATGATAGATAGATATTGATGTGTTTAATTTGGTGGAGTGTTTGGATGATGTTAGAAATCATTTTTGTTAAAAGAGATTTTGAACCATGTTGCTGGAATTTCGGTTTTTGTTCAGGCAGTATTTTTTCACGACTTTTCTGGGCTTGTTGTGGACCTTTTCATGAGCTGAAAAAAATATATGTTGGAGCTAACATCTTGAGATAGTTCCATGAATTTTCTTGGGTTTTTATTTTGAGTCAAACTGCCTTAGAAAAATCAAGAACCGAAATTAAGCATATGCTGCCTAAAGTGTTGGAACAAAAGCTGTAAATTTTGCTAATTTTGTTACCATATCAAATGATGAAATTATCACTTGAAATGTTTCTAGAATATTATAGACATATTTAGGTTTTACCAGGATTTTTATTTCAAATTTTCTGGGTTCAATTTCTAGGGTTAAAAATTATGAATTTTGGTTCTTGAGCTGAGGTTGAGTGGTTTCTGACCACCAAATTTGTCTAATTTTATTAACATAGTTAGAGAACTCTTTTTACTCTGAAATTTTTACAGAACCTTGGGGGTACATTGAAGTGTCTTGAATAATTTTTATAGCCTCTAAATTGATTGTTTGATATGCAACTAAATTTGTGCTACAGTGGTGTGAAATTTGCCCACTTGCTGGAAATGAACCAAAGACTTGAATTGATAATGTAATGGTATTTTGGTTCTAGTATGACATGAATACTTGATGTTAAAGTATTTGGCCATGTGACTTGTGATGTATAAATGCACACTAGAGCAAGTAAAGATTGGTTTATGAGGCATGATTGAAATCACAATGTGAAGGAATGCCTATATGTGTTTTATACATGCATTGGAAAGAAAGTGAATGATATATTGAATTAAGTTCTGTAACCATAAATAAATATAAGATCCTCTTTGACTTGTCAAGGGCAAATAAGAAACATGAGATCCTCTATGACTTGTCAAGGGCAAATAGAGAAATATAAGATCCTTTCGACTTGTCGAGGGCAATTAGAGAAAGATGAGATCCTTTCGACTTGTCGAGGGAAAATAGAAAGAGATGAGATCCTTTCAACTTGTCGAGGGCAAATAGAGAGAAAAATGAGATCCTCTTCGATTTATCAAGGGCAATTAAAGATAATTTCTCTACTTTTGGTATATACATATTTGTATCATGTCAAATCATTCTGATTGACATTATTTACGATGATTATGAGCTTATGATAAATGTGTACAAGTGATTGATTCTTAAAAACAACCCACTTCGGAAATATGATTTGGAACTTTAAAAATCAACCGTTATTAGGTAATGCTTGATCACTTTTTTTTTAATAAACCGAAGTGGCTAGAGCGATGACGATGACATTATGATTATGTATTAGGGTAGTTGCCCTACTGAGAATTGTGTAATTCTCACCCCTATTTTGTGTGTTCCCGTGTCGTCTCCAGGTTGATCTGAAGAATGGTGAAGACACTACAAGAAAAACTATACTGGAGTTGCAGTAGTTTAGTAGTTGATGTGTTTATTTTATCATAACTTTATTGTGGTTATATATATGTAAATGTAATAGAGAACAGATGTGTTAAGCTCATAAAAGAGCTTCCCTGGTGTACTTAACCTTGTATTAAATAAATGTTTTGGTTTTCCTTGCTATATATAATTCAATAGAACTACGACATAGTTATCTCGCAAATCAATCAAACTGGCTATAGATATTTAAGAAAGGCCCGCTAATTTATAAGTAACAACTCTCGAGTCTGAAGTCATGACTTAAGGATGACGTTGTACTTTGGAGGATGTTACACGAGCACCCCCAGAACAGATGTGATATAACACTGAGACACATTCCTCCCGCTACGGTGGAGAGGAAACAAATCTGTGAGGGTATTGACATTGAGCTTGCCCAAGCGGACAATTCACTGTGTACTAGATACGAGTAGAGCGTTTCAAAGTAGGAAATGATCCTAAGATAGGTGATCCAAGGAAGTTATGTATACCCCCTCTATTAGCCCATATTAAATCTAGTGATGACTAGTTAGGATTGAGTTCATTCTTAGGCGATAGGTGAGATGTAATTTGGTGACCTGATTATCGCCGGGCCGGTGAGTCGGTTGGATTTTTGGTGGATATGTTAAGAGAGTGGTCTTTAAGAAAATGAACTTAAGAGTTTGACTCATGAGAAAAATGTCACATGGAAAGTACTATGCCTTTTTATGCCACGTATATGATTTATGTTTCTATATGTTGGGTCCAAGTGTTATGATTTTCATGTTAATGTACATATGGTATTGTCATGCATTCAGCAAATATCTGTTGCATTCATGTCATCAAGACACATACTAAAAGACACCCACTTCGGATAAACAGATTTGAAAAGCCTAAAACCAATTCTTATGCATATACACCCTTTTCATAATTAAAACCGAGGTGGCTGGGGACGACAACAATGATACTTATGTTAGAGTCCGGAATCCCTACTGAGAATCTTGAATGAGTTTCTCATCCCTCTCTTTTCTTCTGTGTCATCTCTAGATGAGGATTACAATGAGGTTCGTGACTTCTTTTAAGGCTCGTGCTTAAGGGTCTCACTAGCAAACGGAGCAGAAGGTCCCTGCGAGAACATAGATGGCTTAGATTTTGGGTTAACACTTATCCAACCTCATAGGTGGATAAGGATCCTTTCATATATATGTGCATGTTTTGATGTAAATAATGGTACAACAATTGTAACATCCTAATTTTTAACCCAATACTCTAGAACATAATTAGGTTAATCATTAGTCTGTCACGTCATAGCTTTCTCATTACTTTAAAATACTTAGCGGAAATACTGGTAAATTTTTTTTTGAATTATAAAAGCAAAGTGAGAGCCGCGCGACACGTTTACTAGTAATGCGCGAAAGGTAATACAGCAAGCATTGCATAGCAACATGACATAAGCACATAAAAGCACATCATAATAATCATGGAACTACATATTTATATAATATGCCCACTTAGATAGAGTAGGACTTAGTTTAGTACAACATGAGCAATACAACTAAAAAGGAAATACAAGAGAAAGTGTAACGGAAACTATAAAAGCAACTCCCCTACTCGAGTGCAACTAATGGGATGACCTCTAAAACAAAAGAAGGTTCATCTCCATCTAAAATGGTGTGTGCTCTACCCAGGTACTCCATCGGTTGATCGTCACCTCCTACTAACGTCCATCTCGCGAGCGAGGCACATATCCTAGAAACTGGGCGAGCTCCTCAGGCGTAAAGAGGCGGAACGGGGATCGAGAGTGACCCCCGTGGTGTGGCCGCATCTCCAGTTGTCGTGCAAGCTGCAGCTGAGTCACGGTATCCTCACTGCCCTCCCTCATCCATGGTGGAGTGGGGGCAGAGCTCTCGCTATACGGATGGGTAGGCGGGTCCTCGGACGGGTCGATCTCTGAGAAGTAGGTCCGGGGCACATAATCGGGATAGTCTCGCATGGCTGAGGCGGCGGTGTGCATGCGGAGCACTCTCTCATTATGCGTACATGCTTAAACACCCGCTCGTCGTCGCCGTAGGGTGCAGTCGGGGAGAAGCGATGGGTGTGCACAGGATGAGCGAAGGGACATCCTACGAATATGAAGACTCGCACCGTGCACTGTCCCTTAAAATGGTATGACCCGTGAGCCGGGTCATAATGCACCTCCCATGTCGGGGTGTCCACGAATACCACGAACGTCGCCATCTGAAGACGTGACGGAAAGAAAGAGATAGAGGGAGTGAGAATCTTGCTAAAGAATCTCAGTAAGGTCTCCTACTACCTAGGTGTCATCGTCTACGTCCTCAGGAACCTTGGGTTTAGTTATACAAAATAAGTGAGCATGCATTGAGTCCATTTTTAAGTTCTAAGACATAATTTAGCCAAGGTCCATTCATTTTAGCATGATTCTTAATGTCATGGATGCAAGCATATTTAAGGATGTATGCATGGCTCTACTTAATGCAAGAATAATTATCATATACTTAAGAACATCATAATAGTAATGGCATAAAGTGGCAAATAAATTCTCTTTGTGGCATAATCATCATAACTTCCTCATAGGCCACCCTAAAAGACAAGCGCTCTGGGGGTGCTCGGCCGAACCGGTGTCACCCAGAACGTGTCACATGTCTAGGTCATGAGCTCATACCTTAACTAGTCGTCACTAGTTCTTACTTACCACTTAATGATAAGCGTATCATAAATCATAAATCTCGACTATCTGAGTACAGGTTAGAGGGCAATTCTCTTAGGGGTGCTTGGCCGAACGATGTCACCTAAGAGTATAAATTGGTACCGATGTCACATGAGTTCTATGGAGGTGCTCGGTGGAACCGGTGTCATCCTAGAACCCATCTTAGTACCTTAATTTTCAAAATCTCTTTAAGTCCCCAAATTTGTCGAAAATTCGGCGGCAAAATGGCATTACGCCGAATTCCTTCCAAATTTGCTTTATGCCACAAAAACATATATCCTCATGAATTCCTCATATGAATAACATTATCATCCTTCACATAACACATGCATCATCATAGAACATTCAAACGCTTACCCTTACGGTAGCTTATGCTTTGACCCTTACGGGTCTTAATCTTGAGATATAGTTCTCTAACATCTGTCGTTCATATGTTATGTACCTAAGGGCTCATAATTAATCATCATTCCTGATCCTCATGTTCATACTCAAATCTGAAAAGCATAGGGCAGAATTTCTAACTTGTGGTTACGGGGTTCTAGAACTTACGTTTTAGACCCTTTCTCGGTCCCGTCTTCGCCTAAGGCGCTATAAATTAAATCTAAATCAATTATGAGACATTCCTATGCTTAAGAACTAATTATAAATCACATTTATCGTGTTGTAATGTTGCTGGATAGAATCCAGAAAACTAAATGTTCTAAGAGTTCTACATTTGCATTTTTATGGTTTTCTAGTTACTTGTTTCCCTATAGGTTCTAAAATTCAATTCTAATCCAAATGTTACCAAGTTTTTCATGTTTAAACAATCCTAATCTGATTATGTTCCCATTAAAACAGTTTGGATAAGTTCCAAAAACAAATGGGTCTAAACTATGTTAAATTCTAGCTTTACGGTATTTCTAGTTAGCTAGTTTCTTACCTATCATGTATAGAATCGTTTCTACATCATCATGTGATATTTTCACACGTTCTAACACATCAAAACATCATCATACAGCCACAAGCTTATCATGACAGTACCGAAAACATCTAACTTCAATAAGAGAACTAAATTGACATCTCTAGGTACATAAGTTAACTAGTTTCTCTTGGAATCAATTTAGAATCTCTAAAACTCTTTGCAAATCATTTTAATTCATTAGGAGGCTAAGAGAAGCCTTAGGTCAGTGACCAAAATATATTTCATCTTCAAAAAGGGAATAAAATTATAACTCATGATAACATAACCTTATAAAGATTTGTAAAGCTTCGGAAAAACTTAGAACATAGATTATCAGCCCTTGTAGCTAGATGAAAACTCATTGCAAGTCCATCATCACTATTTGGCTGAAACATGCATTCAAAGAATGCATTCACATTAAACTTTAACTTGAAATGAAATAGGCAAGTCTTTGAACTCTAGGTTCTTAAGTTATGACATAAAATAAACGTACTCATGCTTTTCATTTTTAATCTTGCTTACAAAATAAAGTGATGACTAAAATTAAATATGCAAGGCATAAACTTAAACGTGCAAGCTTGAAAGTAAATATGCAAGGTTCAATTCTTTATTTTAGTGCTCTTGGCCAAACAACAATCGACTTTAAGGCCGAAATAGAAAGGCATTCGAGAAATTAATTAGGTGATAATGCAAGTTCAATTCTTTATTTTAGTGCTCTTGGCCCAACAACAATCGACTTTAAGGCCGAAATAGAAAGGCTTTGAGAATTAAATTAAGCGATGATGCAAGTTCCATTTTAATCTTTATATTCTTAGGTGATAGCTTGAAAGTAAAGGTGCATAGCAAGAATGTAAATATAAATGCAAGCATAAAATAAATTATGCAAGTTCATTTTATCTTTCTAGAGCTCTTAACAAGACTTTAAGGGAACTTAAACCTTAACCCAAACTCATCAAACCAAGATCAAGTCTAGAGTCCTTAGAACTCAACATAACATTTTTAGAAAATCAAAACATTTAGCATGTAAAAGAAAAGGAAGTGGCTGAAACTTCAAGAAGGAAAAGGAACATTTTAAAACTCTAGGGTCCATGATCTTGATGACATATTAACACCAACATCATGAGACCTCATCATTGAGTCCTTAGAACCATTTTGAAACATCACCAAAGATAGAGTTCTCAAGAGTTCAAGAAAGGAAGAACTAGAAACATTTTTGCTCAAGAACAAAGATCAAGCTTTAGAGTTTGTTTCAAGTGATGAACATCATCATGAAACCCTCATCATCAAGCTCTCATTTCTCTATTCTCAAGGGCTCATGGCCGAAACAAGAAAGAAAAAGGAATAGAGAAAAAGTTCTAAAAAGAAAAAAAGAGAAACCATAAACATCAAGCTTTAAAGAAGAACATTCATGAAAAGAAATCCCTACTTGGTGTGATGATCTTGAAGATGGAAGAAGAAGATGAAGAAGATGAAGAACTTGAAGAACTTTGAAGAGCTTGAACTTGAGAGAAAAAGGAAGCTTTGAAGTGTTTCTTTGAAAACTTACTCTTTGCAAATGAACCCAAAATGATACAAGTTCACCCAAGCAAGCTATTTATAGAGAAATGAAGCAATGAAGGGTGCAAATGGAAGGGGAGGCTTCGGCCATGTACAATGGAGGGAGCCCATGAGTTCCATGAGGTGAGATAATGTGGTCTTGAGGCATGGTGAAGTATGGTTCAAAATATGGTGAGGTATGGTTCAAGGTATGATCTCAAGCATGGTTCTTTGAGTGAGAAACAATTCAACATGTGTGGTAATTGAGAGAGAGAGGGCCGAAATGCATCAGCCATGGGAGGAGGGTTTCTTGCATTTTAATTGTGGTTTAGAGTTGTGTTTAGGTGTATCTTTGATTAGGATTAAGATTAGGACTTTGTAAGAAAGTGTTTAGGTGAGAAAATAAGTAATTAAGGTTGTCAAGACATAATTAAAGAGTGTTCTTGCATCATTAGTGAGTTATAAATTCATTTTAGTGTATAAACAATTCTAGACCCAATTCCTTGATTATTCCTTGATTTAAGGAATTGGAGAGAGAAAACACTATTCAAGATTCCAAGAGTGAAATCTTGAGTTTTAGAAAAGAGATTTAAATCTAATCTAAGCAATCTTAGGTTCTAATTAATTTTAATAATTTATTTTGACTCTAGATTAATTATGGAAATTAATTAATCTTCGTTTAGAGCCTAATATTACTTAGGTTTGCTTAATTACATCATTAAGCTCCAAAATACTATTCTGGGGGCAAAATCGTAATTTTGCACTAAAACTGTCCGGGACTGCCGGGACTCAAACAAATGTTTTGAAATATGTAATAACATGGTTTTAAACCTCTGGGGAAAGTTTCGGACTCAAACGGCACCTTTACCCGCGTAAAACGCTATAAGGGTATTTTGGTCATTTTGACCCGAAACTGCGGAAAATGAGACTTCCGTCTCCGGAACCACTCAAGGGTCATTCAACCCCCTTCAAAAATTGAGTTGGCCCTTAGAGGACTGCCGGGTCGGCCATCCTCGAATTCCGGGCCAAAAATGACCTCAGAGGCATTTCGGTCATTTTCCTCTCAGACAGAAAATCGAGGTGTTACAACAATGCTAGTAATTTACGTATTTGTGAAGCTGCGATGATATTATGTTGTTATGCATAATGGTACCTTTCATGGGAATGTATGGTGTGATTATTTTTTTCTTGCACGATGGGGTTATGACAAACGTTAGGTTAGCACGCGGCTTGCATTTTGTTTTCATGTTTCTAAAAAGAAAAATTTATTCGTATTTTTCGCTAAGTATTTTAATGAAGGGTTTGAAAGAATGAGACTAAAGGGTAATAGACTAATGATTAACCTAAATATGTTCTAGGGTATTGGGTTAAAATTTAGGATGTTACAATAGTGATAGAGATATAGAGCTTTTTAGGATTGGTTGGATAATACTCTTGGTTTATTAAAGGATTTTTCGAGATTTCTTTACCCTTGACCAAGCTCACTAGGAAGAATTCCCCTTTTGTATGCACTCCAATGTGTGAGAAGAGCTTCCAAGAGCTAAAGATGAAGTTAACCACAACCCCAGTATTAGTTTTACCTAACCCCAATGCATTCTTCGAGTGTATTGTAACACTTTAAGGAAAGGTTTGAGCTATGTGTTGATGCAAAATAGGCAAGCAGTAACCTACTCATCCAAACAACTTAAGCCTTACGAAATGAACTACCCCACCCATGACCTAGAAATAGCAATGATAGTGTTCACTTTAAAGGTGTGGAGACACCGTTTGTATAGAGTAAAGTTTAAGGTATTCTCTAACAAGAGTCTCAAGTATAGGAATAAAAGTGCATGAGAAGGGGGAGTTAAATCATGCTTTGCTTCATTTTACTCATCTGAAATGTTTAATGAAATTTACTATCAAGCTTTAAGCTTGAAGTACAGCAAAAGTGCGATTAGTTATTTCGAAAAGGAGATTTTTAAAGCATAGGATAAGTAGCAAAATGACTAAAATGTTATATTAGTATATATTAAACTGTAAAGTGTAACAGAAAAAAATAAAGGAGATCAAGGAGAAGATGTGACACAAATATTTTATATTGGTTTGGCCAAACATGTCTACATCTAGTACTTAACACACATTGAGGTTCCACTAAACATCTTTCTCAATCTGGGAAAGAAAAAGTGGATACATTAGCTTTCCTAAACTCTCATTTGTAAGTAGCAAACAACCCCTACTGTAATGCCCCGATTTTCTATCCGAAAGAAAAATGACCAAAATGCCCCTGAGGTCATTTTCTGCCCGAAATTCAACGATAGCTGGCTCGGCTGTCCTTGAAGGTCAACTCAATGTTTGAAGGGGATTAGATGGTCCTTGAGTGGTTTCGGAATGAAAATCGTGTTTTCTACAGTTTCGGGTCAAAATGACCAAAATACCGCTATTGCGCTTTACGCGGGTAAAGGTGCCGTTCGAACCCAAAACTTTCCTCAAAAGTTTAAAATGACGTTTTCATGTATTTAAAAGTATCTGTTTAATTCCCGGTGATCCCAGGTAGTTTTTGTGTAAAATTACAATTTTACCCCTAGCATAGTGCCATTTGAGCTTAATGATGTAATTAAACAAACCTAAACAATATTAGGCTCTAATCGAAGATTAATTAATTTCTATAATTAATCTAGAGTCAAAATAAGTCATTAAAATTAATTAGAACCTAAGATTGCTTAGATTAAACTCAAAAAGCCCTTTTTCTTTTAAAAACTCAAGTTTCTAGAACATAGAATCTTGAATAGTATTTTCACTATTCACTCTCCATACTCCAAGGAGCCTAGCTAGAGTAGAATTTTGACCCTACTAATGAGCTAGAATGCTCACTAATCATGCCTTAGAATAACCTTAATTACCTATCCTTTCACTTACACACTTAGTTACAAGCACCTAATCCTAAGCCTAATCAAAGCTACATCTAAACACACCTCTAAACCACAATTAAATGAAAGATCTTCCTTCCCCATTATAAGGTGAAAATGGTGCCACCTCACCCGCCATTGTCCATCACATGTTTGTTCACTCGCACACTCAAAGAAACATGCTACACCATGCTTAAACCCATGCCTATACCATGCCTTACACCTTAACTTGAAATGACATAACCAAGAGATATTTTCTCCCTCCTTTCCTCCCCTAAAATGGCACCACTTTTCCCTCCCATTTTCACCTCTCATGTTTCATTTCTCTATAAATAGCATACTTGGATGAACTTGAACCACTTTTAGTTCATTTGCCAAGTTTGAGTTTTCAAGAGTTGTCTCAAGTTCTCCTATTTTCTTCAAAAGTTCTTTTTTTCTTCATCTTCTTCATCTCCACCAAAGAGCCACCCCTCACCACCTCAAACCACCACACAACCACCCTAGATCACCATTCAAACACATAAGCTTTCATCCTCAAACATCAAGCTCACACAAAACTTTTCCTTCCTTTTTCTCTCCTCTTTGCCCGAAAATCCAAGGACCACTTAGAAGCAAGATTTCTTCTCTTTTCACTTCAAGAAACAAGCTTTCCTTTTCAACACTTGGTGAGGATTTCTTTCAAGTGTTTCATTCATTAAAAGTTGTTATTTAGTTATGTGCTTTATGATTTCTCTTGAATCTTTTAGTTTTTTTTCCCTTCTCTTTTCCTTTTTTTCGATTTCATGGTTTCCTTTTTCTTCCTTCTAGGTTCGACCATAATGACCTATCTTGGGAGGAAAGCCATGGCTTGATAATGAGGTTTCAAAATAATGGACTCATGATTATCATTTGAGAGACTTCTAAAGTTTGAAACTTGGTTTTGATCTTAACATACCTTGGCTATTCCTTTTCTTGAAACAAGTTCAACTTCTTTTCTTTCTTTTCCTTTTTGAATTCGGTTTCCTTTCCTCTTCTTTTTCTTTCTGGGTTTCGGTTTCTTCTTTTCTTTCCCTTGCTATGGTTTCGGTTTTTAAGGTTGGTTTTTGGATAAAAATGACTCAAGGATGAGAGCACATGATGTTGGAGTTTATGTGTCACCAAGATCATGGCCTCTAGAGTTCTAAAGTCTTGTTCTTTTCCTGCTCATGGCTTCGGCCTTGTTTTCCTTTCCTTTAGTGTTCAAGGTTTTGTTTTGAATAAAGTTGGTTGTTAGTTATTTTGATCTGTTGATCCATTTCCTTGAACTTGATGATGATGTTCATACCATATGGTTTCTTTATAAACCTTGGTGCAAGGAACTCTAAAGCTCACTTTACCTTGCTATGATAAGTTTTGGGTTGAGGTTTAAGTTCCTCTAAAGTCTTGGATGAGCTCTAATAAGAAATAAAATGAACTTGCACTCATGTTTATCTTCAAGCTTGTGCATTTGCATATTTACTTTTGAGCTTTGCATTCATGTTTACCTTCCAAGCTATCACTTAAAATTAAAGATAAGGAACGAAGATCATCTCATATTTATGTTCTTGTCTAGCACGTTTACTTTTCAAGTCATCACTTAAGAACTTAAAGATTTAAAACGAGAACTTGCATATCACCTAATTAATCTCGAAACTTTTCTATTTCAGCCTTAAAGTCAATTGTTGCTGGGCCTAGAGTACTAAAATAAAGAATTGAACTTGCATATTTATTTTCAAGTTTTGCATATTTATTTTTAAGTCTTGCATATCTACTTTCAAGTCTTGCATATTTACTTTGAAGTTCTCACTTTACTTTACAATGAAGAATAAAAAGGTATGCATAGCATGTTTACTTTTTGTCACCACTTAAAGACCCTAGAGCTCAAAGACTTGCCCTTTTATCTCAAGCTAAAGTTTGGTTACGGAAGCATTCCCTTGAATGGACAATTTGGCCAAGTGATGATGATGAGCTTGGTGTGAGTTCATCTAGTCACAAGTGCCCATAATCTATGTCTTAGGATTTTTCTTAAGCATAGGAGAACTCAAAGAATATTTTAAGTATGATTTTACGTTTTAAAACTCCAATCTTAGGCCAACTCAAATGGTTGCAGCCCTTGTTTGGTTTATAAGGATTTTAAGGAAATAAGTTGGTTTTCAAAGAGTTTTAGAAGTCCTAAAATGATTTCAAGAGAAACTAGTAACTTGTATGTATTAAGGACATAATTTTTGAATGATGTTTGAGCTTTAATGTTTCGATTCCACCCTCATGTGCTTGCTGCTATATGATGATGTTTTGACATGTTAGAATGTGTAAAATTTATGTATGTTGAGGTAGGAGCCTTTCTATGCATGTTAGAAAAGAAACTAGTCTTACCGATAAACCGTAAAGTTTAGTTTTAGCATAGTTTTGACCCATTTATTTTTAGTCACTGCCAAAACTATTTTAATTAGATAATATTCAGTTTAGGGTTGATTAATCATGAAAAACTTGGTAACATTTGATGTAGGATTTAATTTATAGCATCTTAAGCAAAGACGGAACTGAGAAAAGGTCTAAAACGTAAGTTCTAGAACCCCGTAATCATAAAAATGTAATTTTGCCCAGATTTACTAATGAACAAAAATGCTAGTAAAAATTATTAGTTGTGAACCCTTAGATGCATAAGAGGTTGATAGAGAATGATAGAATAATTATATCTCAAGTTTAGGACCCGTAAAGGTCAAAGCATAGATACCATAAGTCCTAAGACATAGTGAGTTTTATGACTTCAAGTAGATGTATGTTTAATTATGAGAATGACTTGAGCATGACATATACATTAGCTGAGCCTGGTCCTTGATTCCGGCAAACTGGTTAGAAGCATGCTATCTTTTAAGAATGTTAAAGCAAATGATATGATGACGTATATGCTATGATGAGTTTGACTATATGACTTAATGTCTTATAGTGGTTTTGAATGGCTATGCATGCTCTATATGTTTCGTGGCATAAAGCAAGTTTGAAGGAAATCTGGTGTACGCTATTACGCTGCCGAATTTCCCATCAAACTTGAGGATTTGAGAAAAGTTTACGAAAACTCCTAGGTGACACCAGTTCAGCCGAGCACCCTCAGGAAAGGTTCTGGGTGACACTGATTCGGCCGAGTACCCCTAGAACAGATGTGATATAACACTGAGACGCATTCCTCCCACTACGGTGGGGAGGAAACAAATCCGTGAAGGTATTGACATTGAGCTTGCCAAAGCAACCAATTCGCTATGTACTAGATACCAGTAGAGCGTTTCAAAAGAGGAAATGACCCTAAGATAGGTGATCCAAGAAAGTTATGTATACCCCCTCTATTAGCCCATATTAAATCTAGTTAGGATTGAGGTCATTCCTAGGCGATAGGTGAGACGTAGTTTGGTGACCAGATTATCGCTGGGCCAGTGAGTTGGTTGGATTTTTGGTGGATATGTTAAGAGGGTGGTCTTTGAGAAAAAGAACTTAAGAGTTTGACTTATAAGAAAGATATCACATGAAAAGTACTGTGTTTTTTATGCCACGTATATGATTTATGTTTCTTTATGTTGGGCCCAAGAGCTATGATTTTCATGTTAATGTGCATATGGTATTGTCATGCATTCATCAAATATATCTATTGCATTCATGTCATTAGGACACATACTAAAAGACACCCACTTCGGATAAATAGATTTAAAAAGCCGAAACGAATCCTTATGCATGTACACCTTTTCCATAATTAAAATTGAGATGGTCAGACGACGACGATGATATTTGTGTTAGAGTCTGAATACCTACTCATAATCTTGAATGAGTTTCTCACCCCTTCCTTTTTTTTCCATGTCATCTCTAGACGAGGACTACAACAAGGTTCGTGATTTCTTCTAAGGTTTGTGCTTAAGGGTCACACTAGTAAATGGAGCAAAGGGTCGCCATGAAGCATAGATAGCTTAGCTTTTGGGTTGACACTTATCCAACCACATAGGTGGATAAGGATCATTTCATATATATGTGCATATTTTGATGTAAATAATGGTACAATGATGCTAGTAATCTATATATCTACGAAGACGTAATGATGTTATGATTGTTATGTATAATACTATATTGCATGATGATGAATGGTGTGATTACTTTTCTTGCACGATGAGGTTTTGATGAACGTTAGGTTAGCACGCGGCTCGCGTTTTGTTTTCAAGTTTTGAAAAAGAAAAGTTTATTCGTATTTCCCGCTAAGTATTTTAATGAAAGGTTTTAAAGAATGAGACTAAAAGAGTAATAGACTAATGATTAACCTAAATATGTTCTAGAATATTGGGTTAAAAATTAGGATGTTACACCTACTATAACAAATTGAGTAATTATTCTCTAGCCTTTTCAAGCTGTATCAAGTAGTTATTCATTAGCCTCTTCAAGTTGAACCTTGAGTAGTCTTGTACTAGTCTTTCCAAGCTAACACCTGTGACTAGTAGACAACCCTTACTGTTACAAACCTGAGTAGTTATTCACCAGCCTCTCCAAGCTGAATCAAATAGTTATTCACTAGCCTCTTCAAGCTGAACCCGTGACAAGTAAACCACTCGTTACATGTCTCATTGAAAGTAGTCTGTAACTAGCCTCTCCAAGTTAAACCGTCATCAATAAGAATATCTCACTATCACATTGCAAGTAGTTTTACATTAGCTTTTCCAAGTTATCTTGTAACACCCTAATATTCGACCCAATACTACTAGTACGTACTTAGGCCAACTATTAGTCGTTACTTACTGGCATGGTTCATCTTCTTGAGAAAATAGACTTAACGAAAATACGAGCCAACTTTTTTTTTGAAATCGTTACTTAAAATAGAAGCCGCGCGTAACTTTACGAGTCGGTGTCATAGTATACGGAATGATAACATAGGAATGGCTCCAAATCATAGCATCGAACATAACATCAATCATAACTGAAATACCTCATAGATAAAATATGCCTACCCTACAGGGCAGGACTCTTCAAGTACATAGTAACATGAATACGGCAGAAAAAATAGAATACATTGAAAAGAACTGGAAAGAAGCATCCCTACCCATGTGCAACCTAAGATGGATAACCTCAACACAAAAGAGGTTTCATCCATACTATGTGACGGCGCGTATCTGGCGACTACCCTCCAATCTCCATAGCAGCACTCACGGGTGCACGAGGAACGTAGCCAATCCACTCGGCGGAGCTCGGCGCAGCATGCCCTGCGGATCAACGTGTCGCC
Organism: Dalbergia cochinchinensis; assembly: GCA_031216125.1. Classification (NCBI taxonomy): domain Eukaryota; kingdom Viridiplantae; phylum Streptophyta; class Magnoliopsida; order Fabales; family Fabaceae; genus Dalbergia; species Dalbergia cochinchinensis. Next base: position 52,007,646 of record CM062368.1, on the reverse strand, counting down.
CACGCCGGTCGTGGTCCGCACCGGCCTCCGACGCTGAGTGATCGCTCCTCGCCGCCTATATCGTCACAGAGGCGAGTGGGGCGAGCCCTCACGGTCCATGGGGAATCCTCCGAAGGCGGTCCTCTCTCGAGTGCCGCGATGATGGCACGCATCGCGGCGCGTCGGCCGAACCGGCAGAGTGGGTCCGCAGTTCCTCTCATGTCGTGGCTGCATGCTCAAAGATCGCGGGGTCACCATAGGGGATGCCGGGAGAAGCGATAATCGTACAAGGGGTGTGCGAATGGCCGCCCTAAAAACATGAAGATGCGCATGCGACACCGCCCTCAAAATGAAATGACCCATGCTCCGGGTCATGGTGGATCTCCCACCGTGCCGTGTCAATGAATAGGACGAAGGTCGCCATCTCGCTCTGAAGACGTAATGGAAAGGAAAAGATAGAGGGAGTGAGATTCTTACTAAAGAAACTCAGTAGGGTTTTCCTTCTATCCTAGGTGTCATCATATACGTCTCCAGGAATCTCGGGTTATTTATAAAATAATGGACATACATAGGTTCAATTATGAGTTTTCCAAAATCTCATTTTCTGAGGATCCATTCTTTTTAACATGGCACTTGTGTTACATAGGCTAAATACTAAAATCATAGACATAAATCATGTAGCTTGGTACGTAGAACATGAATCATATAACTGGTACATGGAACATAAATCATATAACTGGCACATGGAACATAAATCATATAACTGGTTTACTTAGGTGACATAAGAATCTTTACTTAACTGGGCCGCCCTAATATTTCTCCCTTTTGAGAAAACTCTAGGTTATGAGCTCATACCTTACTAGTCGTCACTAGTACATGGACTTATCCCTTTTGATAAGTTTAAAGATCCCAACCTAAGGTACGGGTCTAGGGGGCTAGAATCACCTTATCCCCACCCTTAATCCGGTGGTTCAAGGATCATCTTCTCATAGTCTATGTCACCTTAAGTCTTAGCATGTTAATGCAAGATGCCACATAATTCATGCATGTCAAACATAATTACATCATAGGCATCTTTGAAGTCTTTAAAGAACAATAACATGCAAACATAAAACTATCATCGAAGAATAATAGTTCACATGGTATCATCATACTTGACTCATGGAGTAAAATCATCATAAGGTAAGCAAGAGCAATAAGCCTCTTAACTTGATCATGTTTGAAATCGAACATATAAGATCATGTATTCATGTTAGGCTAAAGTATAGACTCATGTCATAACAATTCTCAGATTCAAGCAATGCAAGATCATAGCTTCAAGTCATTAAATCAGAAAAGCATTTTGTTTGTAAACTTGGGTCCTGGTAATTGATTACATGAGTCTTGTAATCGATTACACAGCCTCAAGATTTCAAAACATGGAGGTTAGGGGGTTCTGGTAATCGATTACATGGGACTTGTAATCGATTACACAGCTTCGAGATTTTGAATCAAGGCAGATAGGGGTTCTGGTAATCGATTACATGGAATTGTAATCGATTATTTTGTTTAAAACACTTTGCTGGGCCCCTAGAACATCTGGGTAATCGATTACATTACTAGGTAATCGATTACTAGAATCCAGAATGTGTAATCGATTACACTATATAGTAATCGATTACTTTGGGCAAAAGTTCATGTTTGGGCTCATCCGAGCTTTCTGGTAATCGATTACATGGGCTGGGTAATCGATTACAAAGATCTTAAAAACCGAAATATGGGGTCTAAACATATCCAGTCATTCCTTTGAAATACTTATGGTGGCTAGTTTCTCTTGGAACAATTTTTGAACTTCAAAAACATCTTGTCAAACATTTTAACTTGTCAAAACCCTTATAAATCTAAGAACATACCCAAAATGTTTTTGAGTACAACATATGTTTTAGAAAGACTTAAAACATGAGCTATAGGCTCTTGTGACTAATAAACTCCTCTTGGAGCTATCTTCATCACATGGCCAAAATGTACATTCCAAGAATGTTTTCCATGGTTAACCTCTTCTCAGGATGAAATGGGCAAGCCTTTGAGCTCTAGAATCTTAGGTGATGACATAAAATAGACGTGCTATGCATTTCATTTTTAGAGTCCTTTAGAAAGTAAAGTGATAGCTCAAGGTAAATATGAGGTGCACATCCATTTTCATTCTTTGAGTTTAGTGAGGACTTGAAATATAAAATGAGATGCAAAGCTTGGAATTTTAAACGTGCATAATGCAAGTTCATTCTTAGTCTTGGGGTTTAGTGATTGCATAGAAATAAACGTGCCATGCAAAGCATAAACGTAAACGTGAATGCAAGTTACTTTTATATCTTGTCTAGAGCTCTTGCAAGGCTTTAAGAAGGAACATAGTCCTAACCCAAAACTCATCTTCACAAGAAAAGAAAAACCATTGGTACCCAGGCATCAAGAGAAAACATGACTTCAAGAATCATGAAAGTGGTCAAATCTTAACAAAAGAAAGGAACCATTTTTAAATCTCTAGGGACCAAGATCTTGATGATCCAAGCATCAACATCCTAAGTCCTCATCATTGAGTACATAGCTTCCTTCAAAACAAATATTTAAAACAAAGTTCATGATAAAGAAGAAAGCAAAACCAAAACCATGCTTGGTTTAGGGCCAAAGTTTCAAGCTTTAGAGTTTGTTCATGTGACAAGCATCAACATGAAGCTCTCATCATCAAGCTTACATTTTTCCCATGTAACAAGGCTTCATGGCCGAAAACATGAGAAGAAGAAGGAAGAAGATCCAAAATGTTCAAGAGAAACATAAACTCTTTTAACTAAACTTGTAAAGAATGAAACTTTCTTTAAGAAAAACTCAAGCTTTAGAGGCCTCATGAGAGATGGACTCATGGTCACATCTAGAGAACATCATCAAGCTATCATATTCAAGGCCTTGAGGCCGAAAATCTAAGGGGAGAAAAGGAAGAAACCAAAAAAAAGAAAGCAACATAGAGGTTCAACCATTCATCAACTCCCAAACAAGATTCAAGCATAAGAATCAAAGACATATTTAGAAAGAGTTCCCTACCTTGTGTCTTGAAAATGAAGGAGAGAACTTGAGCTTGAGGAACTCTTTGAGAGTTTGAGAGAAAAGTGAGAAAGCTTGAGAGGGGGAAATGAGAGAGTTTGAGACTTTGGAGAAGGATCCAAAAGTGATGGAGTTGTGGAGTGTGGTGTATTTATAGGCAAATGAAGGAGTGAAGGGGGAGTTGGTTGAAGCTTCTTGAAGAAGGAAGAGAGAAATATCTTCTTGTGTGGTCATTCTTGGTGTGATTGAAACCATAGGTAGGCATAGGTCATAGGGTAGCTTGAAAGACAACTTGATTGACTACATAAAATAAAATTCTTTTGGATTCTTGGGGGAAGTGGCTGAAAATTATAGGGCCAAGGGAGAGAAAATTTCATGGCCACAAGATAAAATATCTATATGTGTTGTCATTCAAAGGTATGGAAGAAAGTATGGATGGTATGATTGATTATGAAGCTTGATTGAAAGCTTTGAGTGACAACATAAACAATTTATTCTTTTGAATTTTGAATGACATATATTTTTCAAATGTGATCATGATTATTTAAGAGTGACAACTTTCTTGGAAAAGAGAGTGTCATTGGGAAAGGGAGTGTGAATAGTAAAAACACTATTCATAGTTGCTTTTTCTTTTAAAAGAAAGGAAAGAATTTAGGAAAGAGTTCTAAATTTCCTTAAACAATTCTAGGTTCCAATTAGTTTTTAATTAATGATTTTGGCTCTAGATTAATTATGGAAATTAATTAACCTTCAATTAGAGCCTAAAATCGCCTAGGTTCTGAGTTAGATAACTCATTAAGCCCAGCATGCACTAAGCAGGGGCAAAATTATAATTTTACTCAAAAACTGCCCGGGACCACCGGGACTTAACCAAACCTTAAACAATCATAGTTCATGCCTTAAAATCATGGTTTTAAACCTCGGGACAAAGTCCGGGTCAAAACGAAATTTTAAAACTGCCTGAAATCTGTCACAGGGGTATTTTGGTCACTTATGTGCTGAAATCTCAGAAATGAGATTTTTCTGCTTTGTTAGGCACTCATGCTCATACAATCCCCTTCATATAACATATGAACCCTTTGAGGATGGTCAAAGTCGGCCGTCCTCGTGTTTCGGGTAAAAATGACCTCAGGGGCATTTTGGTCATTTAAAAGTTTAGAGAAAAACGGGGCGTTACATATCTCACATCAATCGCTACTGGATTGAGGACACAAAGGTTTTGTGTTTGGGTTGCCACTCAAGCTAGCCTATACTCAAGTTTCCTTAACAATATACTTGAATATCTTGGGATAACTTGAATGACTTGCTATAATTTCTTCCTAGAAGAACATATGTCTATTTAAGAACGTAGGAAGAAGATTTTTACAAGTAAGGAATCTAATTACATGATGATATGAATCTTATTAGATATAAGGAGAGATTTTCACAGAGTTTTCTCTTCTTGTATAGAGTCTCTTTATGTTCATTTGAGCACAGCATCTAACTTTAAAGATGGTCTTCCTTGTGACCGTTACCCTTGATTAGATCTCCAAGTGACACGTGTTGATCATCCATTTGTGTCTTGGAAAAGCAGTCTAGAAGAGTAAATTGATAGTTTGTTAGATCTGTTGCAGAAGCCATTGTGGCATTGAGGTTTCTGATGTTCCGTCAGAGATTGGTTTCTAAAGTCTTTGTTTTAGAATTTAGGAAAAGTTAATCCAGTTGGCAGAAGAGATGCCATGCTAGTTCTGACACTGGATTTGACTCTAAATTTGAATTTCAAAATTTCAAATTTCCCTTCTTTTGTAGTAGCATTCAGCGCTTGACAATGAAGTGAGCTTTCTGACGTGCGATATTAGATCCTTGATGTAACATCCTAATTTTTAACCCAATACTCTAGAACATATTTAGGTTAATCATTAGTCTATTACGTCATAGTTTTCTTTTTACTTTAAAATACTTAGCGAAAAATACTGGTAAATTTTTTTTTGAATTATAAAAGCAAGGTGAGAGCCACGCAACACGATAAGCAATGAAGCACGTAAGGAGATAAAACAAGCATCTCATAAACATCATAACATAAAGCAGGTAAGGGCATATCACGATAAAACTGAACTGCATATATATATGATATGATATGCCCACTTATGAAGAGTGGGACTTAGTTTGGTACAACATGAAAAGAATACATCTAAAAGGAAAATACAAAGGAAAATGCGACGGAAAGCATAAAAGCAAACTCCCCTACTCTAGTGCGCCTACAAATAGATAGCCTTAAGGCAAAATGAGGCTATCCTGGTCTAGTCAGAGTTCGGGCACCAGAACGTGACTGTCGTCTCCTCTTGCGGGCCTCTCTGGAAGAGAGGAGCATATCCGATCCACTGGGCTATCTCTGCTGGGATAGCTATACGCTGCATCGGTCGGGCATGAGCTCCACGGCGGGGAATCATCCTCACCCATCCTCCACGTACCAGCTGAATAATAGAAGCCTCGCTACCCTCCCCAAAGTCCATTGGTACAGTGGGGGAGGATCCCTCAGAAGGTACCTGAGTGGCAGAGTCCTCTAAAGGGTCTATCTCAGAGAATGATAAGGGGGAGCGGGGCACGTACTGCGGGTAGTCCCGAATAGCAGAAGTTGTCAATGTGGTACAGCGGATTCACTCCTCTCGAGGGCCTACGTGCTTGAACACGAAGTCATTGCCGAGTGGTGAGGCAGGAGAGAATCGATGAGTATGTATAGGGTGACTGAAGGGCCGCCCAACAAACATGAATACACGAATGACACAGCGACCCACAAAATGGTATAACCTGTGGTCCGGATCATGATGCACCTCCCATGGTGGGGTGTCCACAAAAATCACGAACGTCGCTATCTAAAGACGTGACGAAAGGAAGAAATAGAGGGAGTGAGAATCTTGCTAAAGAATCTCAGTAGGGCCTCCTACTACCTAAGTATCGTAATCTACGTCCTCAGGAACCTTGGGTTTAGTGTATAAAATAAGTGAGCATGCGTTAAGTTCATTTTTAAGCTTTTAAAATATGATTAACCAAGGTCCGTTCATTTTAGAATGAATCTTAATGTCATGAATGTAATATAGTAAAGGATATATGCATGGCACTACTTAATACAAGGACATCAATCATAATATCAAAAAGCATTATAATGGTGGCATAAAGTGGCAATTGAAATCTCAAGTGGGGAAAACTGTGACATAATTATCATACTTTACTTTCTCATAGGGCCACCCTAAAAGACATTCGTTCTGGGGGTGCTTGGCCAAATCGGTGTCACCCAGAACGTATCACATCTCTAAGTTATGAGCTTATACCTAACTAGTCATCACTAGTTCTTACTTATCAATCCCGATAAGCGTATCATAATCATAATCCCGACTATCTAGTATGGGCTAGGGGGCATTTCTTGGGGGTGCTCGACCGAACCGGTGTCATCCATGAATACATCTTGGTACCGATGTCACATGAGTTCTTTGGAGGTGCTAAAATTCAATCCTACTTCAAATATAACCAAAATTTTCATGATTAATCAATCCTAAACTGATTGTTATCATACTAAAACAATTTTGGCATTGATTAGGATTGAAGGGGTTAAACACACCTTAAATTCCAACTTTACGATTTTTCTATGAAGCTAGTTTCTCTCCTAACATGCATAGAAGTGTTCCTGCCTCATCATATATCATTTTCACACATTCTAACACATCAAAATATCATCATACAACAACAAACACATCAAGGCAAAACTGAACTGTTCAAGTCCAGAAAGACACATAATTTGACATTTCTAAAGCATATAAATTGCTAGTTTCCCTTGGAATCATTTTAGGACTTCTAAAACTCTTTGCAAACCATTTTATTTTATCAAGTGGCTAAAAACAACCTTAGGTTAATAACCAATTTAATTCTTCTTTAGAAGAGGATTAAAATCGTAAATCTTGTTGGTCATAACTTTATAAAAGTCATCAAGATTAAAGAAAACCCTAGAACATAGGTTGTTGGCCCTTGTAACTAGATGGAACTCATTCCAAGCTCATCATTATTACTTGGACGAAATTATACATTCAAAGAATGCTTCCATATTAAACTTTAACTTGAGGTAAAATGGGCAAGTCTTTGAGCTCTAAGGTCTTTAAGTGATGATAAAATATAAACATGCTATGCACTTCATTTTTATTTTTCATTACAAAGTAAAGTGAGAACTTTAAAGTAAATACGCAAAACTTGGAAATAAATATGTAATGCAAGTTCATTTCTTTATTTTAGTGCTCTAGGCCCAGCAACAATTGACTTTAAGGCTGAAATAGAAAGGCTTTGAGAATTAATTAGGTGATAATGCAAGTCTTGTTTTAATCTTTGAGTCCTTAGGTGATGACTTGAAAATAAAGATGCAAAGCAAGAATATAAACATGAGTGTAACCTCAAAATAAACATGCATGTTCATTTATATCTTATTAGAGCTCATTCAAGACTTTAGAGGAACTTAAACCTTAACCCAAACTCATCATGACAAGATAAAGTGAGGTCTAGAGTTCTTAGAACTCAAGATAACATTCGTTAAAAATATAACCATAAATGAACTTTATAACACCTTTATGAAAACTCAAGCTTTAGAGATTTCTTTGTGGTGAACATAGAGTTACCAACTAGAACTCTTATCATCAAGCTATCATGAGAGCTCATCCAACAATTGTTGGCCGAAAATTTTAGAGAAATAGAAAAGGAAAGAAACCGAAACTTAAGAGTAAGAAAGAACCATTTTGAAACTCTAGAGACCATGATCTTGATGATGTATTAACATTGACACCATGGGTCCTCATCATTGAGTTCATGTAACCATTTTAAAACATCATCAAAGTTAAAGATTTCAAGGTTCAAGAAAGAAAGAGCTACAAACATTTTTAACTCAAGGACAAATATCAAGCTTTAGAGGTTTTTCAAGTGATGGACATCATCATGAAACCCTCATCATCAAGCTCTCATTCCTTTGTTTTCAAGGGCTCAAGGCCGAAAATGGAAAAGGAAGAGAAGAAGAAAAGAAGTTCCAAAACATTCAAAAGAAACCATAAAACACATAACTAGATTAAGAACTTGAATGAAAGAAACAATTGAAAGAAAATCCCTACCAAGTGACTGGAGGTTGAGATGAGTGAAGAGGATGAAGAACTTGGACACTTGAACTTTGAGAGAAAAAGAAAACTTTGAAGTGCTCTTTGAAAACTTACACTTAGCAAATGAACCCAAAATGATACAAGTTCACCCAAGCATGCTATTTATAGAGAAATGAAACAAGTGAAGGGTGTTTGGGGAGGGAATGGCTTCAGCCATTACAGCCACAAGGAGGAGAAAAATATCTTCTCCAAGGCATGGTAGGAAGCATGGATAGGTATGGGTTCAAGTATGGGTCAAGCATGGTTCTTTGAGTGAGAAATAAATCAACATGTGATGGAATTGGGGGAGGGATGGCCGAAACATGCATCAGCCATGGGGGAGGATTTCTTGCATTTTAATTGTAGTTTAGAGTTGTGTTTAGGTGTTCCTTTGATTAGGATTAAGATTAGGAATTTGTGTTTAAGTGAGAAAATTGGTAGTCAAGGTTGTCAAGACATGTTTAAGGAGTGGTCTTGCATCATTAGTGAGTTATAAATTCATTTTAGTTCATAAACAACTCTAGACACAGTTCCATGATTTAAGGAATTGGAAAGAGAAAATACTATTCAAGATTCCAAGATTGGAATCTTGAGTTTTAAAAAGAGATTTAAGTTCAATCTAAGAAATTTTAGGGTCTAATAAATTTTAATAGCTTATTTTGACTCTAGATTAATTATGGAAATTAATTAATCTTCGATTAGAGCCTAATATTGTTTAGGTTTGCTTAATTACGTCATTAAGCTCAAAAACACTATTCAGGGGCAAAATCATAATTTTGCACAGAAACAACCCGAGACTACCGGGACTTAAAAAGACGCTTTAAAACATGTAAAAACATTGTTTTAAATCTTCGGGGAAAGTTTCGGGGTCAAACGGCACCTTTACCCGCGTAAAAATGCTATAGGGGTATTTTGGTCATTTTGACCCGAAACTGCAGAAAATGAGATTTCGCTTTCAAATCACTCAAGGATCATCCAATCCCCTTCAAAAATTGAGTCGGCCCTTCGAGGATGGCCGGGATGGCTTTCCTCGAATTCTAGGCAGAAAATGACCCCAGGGCCATTTTGGTCATTTTTCTCTCAGACAGAAAAATCGGGGCGTTACACTTGATGATGCTTTGATCTTCTTGTCTTGAATCCAAGCTTTATGATGATGAAAGAATTGCGATTGTCGCAATCAGGATCACGATGGGACGATGACTAAAAAAAAATTATTTTGAAAATTATGGAGTCACCACCAAGTTTATTTAAAATAGGAAAATATGGAAAACCCTTGTATTTCAGAAAATAATCTTTGAAACCAGATTTGAGTTCGGGAGTCGATTATGCATAGGGAATGGTAGGAACTTAATCCTATGCACCCCTAATACACTCGCTCTTAGACGGCACCTTTAATTGATTTGTGCAAATTATTAATAATCTTTTGAAACATATTTATTTTTATTTTATTACAAGAAAAGAGAATACCAAGTTGTCACAACTCAAATGTTCCGAGGTATCCAGTTAACAAGCCGTCACGGCTAAATTAACCTCTTTATTTGAAATAAAAATTTTGATAAATAAATGAATAAACTTAAATAGAAAATGAAAATATAAATTATAAATATTTACAAATAAGATAAAAAAGAAATTTATTTTTTATATTTTTATAAAAAAAAAAATATAAAAGAAAAACAAATATTTTAGGAAAATTTTCGGATCATTAAACTGTCACAACTTAAATGCTCGAAATATCGAGTTAACAAGCCGTCACGGCTAAATTAACATCTTTATCTAAAATTCCCCACATAAATGAATATTAAATAAAATATTACAAAAAAAGAGAAATTATTTATAAATACAACAAAATAAAAAAAATTGCATAAAAAAAATTTACAAGTAAAAATGTATTAAAAATTTTACAAATAAAATGAATTATGAAAAGTTAATTTTGACCTGACAGGGATCAGAATCGCCTGCTCCTATGTATCCCCTGGTGCAATAGGGAATTCAAAGTCACGTAGTTCTGTAAAAAAAAATTGTGTTTTTTAATTCATTTAAAGAAATTTAGAATATCAAGCTGTCACAGCTAAAATATTCTTAAAATATAGAATTAATAAGCTGTCACAGCCAAGTTAATTCTAAAACAAAACATTAATTAATTAACTAAATTTTAATAAAGTAAAATATTCAAGTATTTATTTTAAACTCAAAGTGAATAAAAACTTTTTTTTATTTTAGACCCATGTTGACGTAAACTCGAACAAAAAAACCCAAAAATTAAAAATAGAACAAATTTTAACCAATCAAATGAATCCAAACCCAAACAAACAAACCCAAAATTTGAACCAAACAAAAATAAAACATTGTTAACCAAAAATTATACATAAATAAAATAAAATCTAAATCCCTAATTCCCCTAATTTTACCTAAACCAATTAATTCCTCTCCCCCCACACACACGTGTAATCCTCTCTTTCACACACACACACACACACGTGTATACGCTCTCAAACACGCACACGTTGAACTCTCTCTCTCTCTCTTACACACACACACACAAACTTCCTTTCACTCACACGGTACTCTCTCTTTGTCACCCACACACACACACACAGACAGAGACACACACAAAATAACACACGATCCCATTAGAGAGCGAGAGCAAGAGACAGAGGGTGAGACTAAGAGAATGAGATCGAGAAAGTAGAGGAAGAGGAAGATCGTGCCGGAGGCGCATGGCGAGACATGAATGAGGCGTGCGAGGAAGGGAAAGCGGTGTTCATGGTGGAGACAAATCCGCCACTCACAGTCTTCGTGCAGCAAAAGGGGAAGGCTGAGACCGTGGCATTCACAGTGATGTGGCCGACTGATGTGGGTGCGGCGGAGATTGCGATACGGAGGGGAGGAAGGGGTCGTGGTGGAGAGGAGCTGGGCTTTGAGGCAAAATGGTGGTCGGGTAGCTGGTGTAGCTGCGAAGGGTGGTTCAAATCCGAGCGGGTGAAGGGATGGTGAAGAGTGGATGAGGACGGGGTCCAAAGTGATGTCGGAGGTTGTCATGAATCAGAGGTGGTGAGTGGTGGTCAGGCCATGATGGAGGCTATAGGGTGCAGATAGGGAGACCGTGACTGGGTTTCCGGCAAGGGAAGACGGGCCGTGGGCTTGTGGTGGTGCTGGATCGGCTTTTGATGACTATGGGGTGAGATCTGGAAGGTGGCCAGTGGAGGGAAGAAGGGAAGTCCGCCACTTAGGAAGGTGATTCGCGGTGGTAGACGGCTCTGCAAGGGAGTAGTGGTGAAGATGAAACCGGTGGTCTCTTCCCTCTTTTCAGCTTCTTTTAGTTCTTACTTCCTTTTGTTATGTTTGGTTTATTTATGATTTGGATGTAAATTTTCAAGTGGTTGAGCTAAAATTATGGTGGCAGCCGTTGGCATCTCGTGGTGGAGAGAAGAGACCTTAGCCGGTGGAATGATGATGGTGTTGGGAGGAAGAAGGGAGCCTTGAGGAGAAGAGGGCTAAATTGTTGGTGGTGATGGTTAGAGGGGAAGAAATGATGGATAGCTGAAAGGAAGAAAATGAAGAGAAGGGAGGGGAGGCTGCGGCCTCACTGTATTATTTTCTTTTGTTTTTACATCAAATTTTAAAATCGATACTGGTGTATACCTACGCTGCTGCTGCTGCTTCTGATTTTTGTTCTTGTTGGCTGGACTGAATATTGTTGAATTCAAAAATTTCTTATATATGATAGTGTGAAATTGTTTCTTGTTGATAATGGTTTCAATGTAATTTTGCAGGATTCACATTTAGTGTTTAATTTGTTGTTGAAGAAAAAAAAATTTCTCTCCTCTTTTTTATTGATGATGGTTACATTTATATTTGTACCTCTTTGTTGACCATTGCAGGTTGCCCCCCTTCATCACCAAAAGGAGCTTCAGCATTTTGTACGTTGTGGAGAGGAATATCATCATGATGTTCTCCACTTTGTTTTGAAAATAAAAATTTCCCTCATCCTAATGCTTTACGAGTATGCCTTGGGGAAATAAAAGAACAAGGAGAGAATCTGTGACGAGAGGAGGAGCCCATGACTCTCCTCAGCAGCAACCTTTTTTTTCTTTTTATTATTATATTTATTTATTTTTTGTTTTATCTTTTTCTTAAATGGAAACGGGCCAAGGCTGAAATGGGTTGTAACTGGTTGGGTTCTCCTTTTTTATTTTTCTTTGAATAAGCTAAACAAAAAAATGCGAAACAAGAAAATTTTTTAAATGAGAATGGGCTGAAGACAAAACAAAAATGGATCAAACAGAACTTTAGGCATCAAGCTAAAACAACAAGGCTGAAATGAAAAAAAAAACAACCATCAAACCCCCCCCTTTTATTATTATTTATTTATTTATTATTTTTTAAGAAAAGCTCAATGAAATTGTAATAAAACATATAAATTGAATGTAAATTTTTGGATTTTTTTTATTAAAGACCGAACAAAATCGGGTGTTCACAGTTGCCCCTCTTTATTCATTTCTTATAAGAGAATATGAAAAACTTAAGTTTTAGATATTATCCTCATAAGGAATGAGTAAAGACATGAACATTGATTTTGTTCAACAAATACATGAAATATAAACAATCTAAATCTAAATATCAAGGTGATATGCACATATAAGAAAATCAAATGCAAATACACAAGCTAACAAAATCTAAAGTGGACGGTGCTGACCAGAAGTTAACAAGGGGCTGACTGGAAATGTAAAAATGAGAATCTGAGATCAACTAGAAATTAAAATTAGCAACTGAGGCCTACTGAAATGTAAATTAGCAAGGAGGTCGACTGAAAATTAAACCGGCAAGGATACCGATCGATCAAAATTAAACCAAAGAAAGATACGATCGATCAAAATGAAATCGGCAAGGATACCATCTGAAAAGTAAATCGGCAAGGATACTGGCTGGAAAATTAAACCAGCAAGGATACCGACTGGAAATGTAAAATCGGCAAGGATACCGTCTGAAAATGTAAAATCGGCAAGGATACCGTCTGAAAAGTAAATCGGCAAGGATACCGGCTGGAAATGTAAATCGGCAAGGATACCATCTGAAAAGTAAATCGGCAAGGATACCGTCTGAAAATGTAAATTGGCAAGGATACCTGCTGGAAATGTAAATTGGCAAAGATACTGTCTAGAAAAATAAATTGGTGGCAATCCGAGGCCAATTGGAAATTAAAAGCTAACTTAGAAAATAACAACTTTCACAGTTTCTTCTTTTTTTTTTGTTTTTTTTTTCAAAGTTATATGCAAAAGTCATGAATGTCAACTTATTTCAGACACATTCTTGAAAAACTAACAACAACCAAATCGAGCAATCCTCCAGGAAACTTTAACTGATCCAACTCATAATTCTTGCATTGAACCTTCTGGCATAACAAAGACTTGTTCACTTCTTTTATTCTTCTTTTCCCTTTTTCCTATTTCAGAATGATGGATACTCCTCTGCCAAACTTAATTATAGTTTCTGGATCGTGATACCAGTCATTGATGCATTGCTGTAAACATTGTTAGATCGTATAATTGAAGCTTAAATTTATCCTATTTGAGACATCATAAATGAACATGCATTCAAAGAGAAGGTGAAAGGATCAATTGAATAAACATCTTTATTGCTTGGTGTATTGGATGACAAAAGATTTTGAAGAAGACAACAAAATAAAAGCGAAATACAAAATTACGAGAGACAAAATTTTGCCCCAGTTTAGGTTCTTTATGGCTCAACCAATTGACATCTTGCGGCAAGTTGAACACTATAGCCATGATAGCCAATGACATGTCTTCAAATCCCTTCTTCAAAATTGCCCCAGTTTCAGACTTTGATTTGCTTGATTTACTGGGCAAATTCAAAAATTGCCCCAGTGTAGGCTGCATCATTGCAATGCTCTAACTTTTCTTAGGCCGCTCTTTCGAGTTTCAACCTAGCGAGCCCTCTTCTTCTCTTTTTTTTTATCTTTTTTTTCTTTTTCTTTTTTCTGTTTTTCCCTAACTTTTGCTTAGGTCGCTCTTTCGAGTTTTCAACCTAACGGGCTTTTTGAGCATCTTTTCAAGCATAAAATCTTTTGACTGCATCACTATTGATTGGCTTAGGCAATTCTTGTCCATCCATGTTTTGCAAAATCAATGCCCCACTTGAGAATGCTTGCTTGACAATATAAGGACCCTCATAACTTGGAGCCCACTTTCCCCATGCATCCTCTTGATTGGGGAGAATTTTCTTCAAAACCAAATCTCCTGGATGAAAATCTCTAGGGCAGACTTTCTTGTTAAAAGCTCTAGTCATTCTGCTTTGGTACAACTGGCCGTGGCAAATAGCTGCAAGCCTCTTCTCTTCGATCATGTTCAATTGCTCATATTGAGCTTTTGCCCATTCAGATTCTTCCAACTCAACCTCCACTGAAACTCTGAGTTATGGGATTTCCACTTCTATGGGAGATACGGCTTTCATTCCATATACCAATGAGAAAGAAGTTACCCCTGTGCTTAACCGTATGTTTGTACAATACGCATGCAAAGCATATGGCAGCATTTCATGCCAATCATTGTAATTCACCACCATTTTGGCAATGATTTTCTTGATATTCTTATTTGCAACTTCATTCGCACCATTCATTTGAGGCCTATATGGAGCTGAATTATGATGCTTGATCTTGAAAGTCTCAAAGAATTTTTGAACTTCGGTACCATTGAGGTTAGGAGCATTGTTTGTGATGATCCTTTTTGGAATCCCATATCTACAGATGATGTCCCTTTTGGTGAATCTGAGAAACACCTTCTGTGTGATGTTAGCATATGAAACAGCTTCCACCCATTTAGTGAAATAGTCTATTGCCACCAAGATGAAACGATGACCATTGGATGCTTTAGGATTAATTGGGCCGATAACATCCATGCCCCACATTGAGAAAGGCCAAGGAGATGTCATGCTATGTAATGGAACTGGAGGAGCATTGATTCGGTCTGCATATACTTGGCATTTGTGGCACTTCCAAACATAATTTATGCAATCACTCTCCATGGTGGACCAGTAATATCTACTCCTTAGGATTTTACGTGCCATCATATGCCCATTGGCATGAGTTCCACAGATCCCTTCATGGACTTCGGTCATGATTATTTGAGCATCATGAGCATCTGCGCATCTAAGGAGAGTGGTGTCATAATTCCTCTTGTAAAGGACTTCACCATTCAGGAAGAAGACCAAGGCCAGTCTTCGAATTGTCTTTTTATCAATCTCATTTGCACTTGCTGGGTATTCTCCTTTTTGAATATACTGCTTGATATCATGATACCATGATTGTCCGTCTAGTTCAGTCTCCACATTATCACAATATACCGGTTCACCTTGCGCTTCTACATGGATGGGTTGGACATTAGTATGGACTTCCAAATTAGTCATCACGGCCAAAGTCGCCAAAGCATCCGCAAACTGGTTCTTGTCTCAAGTTAAGTGGGAAAATGATATATCATCAAAACACTCAATTAATTGAGACAAATACTTTTGATAAGGTACCAATTTTGGATCTTTTGTGCGCCATTCTCCATTAACTTGATAGATTATGAGTACAGAGTCTCCAAAGACCTTTAGTTCTTTGATTCCCAAATCAATCGCCACTTGCAAACCATTTGCACATGCTTCATATTCTGCCATGTTGTTAGTACATTCAAAATCTAGCTTGATGGAAACAGGGTATTGCTTCCCAGCTGGTGAGATTACTACAGCTCCTACTCCACATCCATTCATATTGACAACTCTATCAAAGTACATCTTCCACACATTCTCTTCTTCCTCATCTTCTCTTTTTAATGCCAACACCTCATCATCAGGGAATTCAAGCATAGTGGGTTGTACACCTTTCATAGGGTTTTCAGCTAGATGATCAGCAACTATGTAACACCCCGATTTTTCTGTCTGAGGGAAATGACCAAAATGCCCCTGAGGTCATTTCCTAATCCGAATTCGAGGGTAACCAACTCGGTCGTCCTCGAAGGGTCAACTCAATGTTTGAAGGGGATTGAATGATCTTTGAATGCTTCCGGAAGCGAAAATCTCGTTTTCCGCAGTTTTGGGTCAAAATGACCAAAATACCCCTAGAATAGTGTTATTACGCCTAATGATGTAATTAAGCAAACCTAAGCAATATTAGGCTCTAAACGAAGGTTAATTAATTTCCCTAATTAATCTAGAGCCAAAATAATTTATTAAAGTTAATTAGAACCTAAAATTGCTTAGATTAAACTTAAATCCCTTTTTAGAACTCAAGATTCCTAGTTTTGGAATCTTGAATAGTATTTTCTCTCTCTAATTCCTTAAATTAAGGAATTGTGTCTAGAATTGTTTATACACTAAAATGAATTTATAACTCACTAATGATGCAAGAACACTCTCTAATTATGTCTAGACCACCCTAATTATCCATTTTCCTTACCTAAACACTTTCTTACAACTTCCTAATCTTAAGCATAATCAAAGATACACCTAAACACAACTCTAAACCACAATTAAAATGCAAACACAACCACACATGGGCTGATGCATTTCGGCCACCTCCTCCCCCATTTGACCACATGTTGATTTGTTTTCTCACTCAAAGAACCATGCTTGAGGCCATACCTTGAACCATACCTCATCATACTTTGAACCATACCTCACCATGCCTCAAGACCACATTATCTCACCTCATGGAACTCATGGGATGCCCTCCAATTTTGCACACATGGCCGAAGCCCTCCTCCTCCATGAGCACCCTTCATTTGTTTCATTTCTCTATAAATAGAATGCCTTGAGGGGCTTGCACCACTTTTAGATCATTTGCTAAGTTTAGGAGCACTCAAAGCTTTTCTTTTTCTCTCAAAGTTCTAGTGTTCTTTAAGTTCTTCATCTTCTTCATCTTCTTCATCCATCTTCAAGTTCATCACACCAAGTAGGGATTTTCTTTCAAGTACTCCTTTCTTTAAAGTTTTTGTTCTAGCTTTATGTTCATAGTTTCTCTTGATTCTTTTTAGAACTTCTTTTCTTCTCCTTTTTCTTTCTCATTTTCGGCCATGGGCCTTGAAGTTCAAAGAAGTGAGAGCTTGATGATGAGAGTTTCATGATGATGTTCATCATTTGAAACAAACTCTAGAGCTTGATCTTTGTTCTTGAGTAAAATACTTCTAGTTCTTCCTTTCTCTAACTTTTAGAATCTTTAACTTTGATGATGTTTTAAAATGGTTCTAAGGACTCAATGATGAGGTCTCATGATGTTGGTGTTAATATATCATCAAGATCATGGACTCTAGAGTTTCAAAATGTTCTTTTTGTTCCTTGAAATTTCGGCCATTTCCTTTTCTTTTACATGCAAAATGTTTTGGTTTTCTAAAAATGTTATGTTGAGTTCTAAGAACTCTAGACTTTACTTTATCTTAGTTGATGAGTTTGGGTTGAGGTTTAAGTTCCTTTAAAGTCGATTGTTGTTGGGCCGAGAGCACTAAAATAATGAATTGAACTTGCATTATCACCTAATTAATTTCTCGAATGCCTATCTATTTCGGCCTTAAAGTCGATTGTTGTTAGGCCAAGAGCACTAAAATAAAGAATTGAACCTTGCATCTTTACTTTCAAGCTTGCACGTTTAAGTTTATGACTCGCATATTTACTTCCAAGCTTGCACGTTTAAGTTTATGCCTTGCATATTTAATTTAAGTCATCACTTTATTTTGTAAGCAAGATTAAAAATGAAAAGCATGAGCATGTTTATTTCATGTCATAACTTAAGAACCTAGAGCTCAAAGACTTGTCCATTTCATTTCAAGTTAAAGTTTAATGTGAATGCATTCCTTGAATGCATGTTTTCAGCCAAGTAGTGATGATGGACTTGCAATGAATTTTCATCTAGCTACAAGGACCAATAGTCTCTGTTCTAAGTTTTTCTCAAAGCTTTACAAATCTTTACAAGGTTATGTTATCATGAGATATGACTTTATTCCCTTTTAGAAGATGAAATATATTTTGGTCATTGACTTAAGGCTTCTCTTAGCCTCTTGATGAATTAAAATGATTTGCAAAGAGTTTTAGAAATTCTAAATTGATTCCAAGAGAAACTAGTTAACTTATGTTCCGAGGAATGTCAATTTAATTCTCTTATTGAAGCAAGATGTTTTCGGTACTGTTATGATGAGTGTGATGCTGCATGGTGATGTTTTGATGTGTTAGAATGTGTAAAAATATCATATGATGATGTAGAAATGATTCTATGCATAATAGGTAAGAAACTAGCTAACTAGAAATACCGTAAAGCTAGAATTTAACATGGTTTTGACCCATTTGTCTTTGGAACTTATCCAAACTGTTTTAATGGGAGCACGATCAGATTAGGATTTTTTAGACATGAAAAACTTGGTAACATTTTGATTAGAATTGAATTCTAGCACCTAGAGGGAAACTAGTCACTAGAAAACCGTAAAAGTGCAAGTTTAGAACTCTTAGCACATTTAATTTTCTGGATTCTGTCCAGCACCCTTACAACATGATAAACATGATTAATAATTAGTCCTTAAGCATAGGAATGTCTCATAATTGATTTAGATTTAATTTATAGCGCCTTAGGCGAAGACGGAACCGAGAAAGGGTCTAAAACGTAAGTTCTAGAACCTCGTAACCACAAGACAGAAATTCTGCCCTATGCTTTTCAGATTTGAGTATGAACATGAGGATTAGGAATGATGATTAGATTATGAGCCCTTAGGTGCATAAAATATGAACGACAGATGTTAGAGAACTATATCTCAAGATTAAGACCCGTAAGGGTCAAAGCATAAGCTACCGTAAGGGTAAGCGTTTGAATGTTCTATGATGATGCATGTGGTATGTAAATGATGATGATGTTATTCATATGAGGAATTCATGAGGATATATGTTTATGTGGCATAAAGCAAATTTCGAAGGAATTCGGCATAATGCCATCGTGTCACTGAATTCTGATTTAATTTGGGGACTTAAAGAGATTTTGAAAATTAAGGTACTAAGATGGGTTCTAGGATGACACCTGTTTGGCCGAGCACCTCCATAGAACTCATGTGACATCAGTACCAATTTTTACTCTTAGGTGACACCGGTTCGGCCGAGCACCCCTAAGAGGATTGCCCCCTAACCCGTACTCAGATAGTCGGGATTTATGATTTATGATACGCTTATCGTTAAGTGGTAAGTAAGAACTAGTGACGACTAGTTAAGGTATGAGCTCATAACCTATATATGTGACACGTTCTAGGTGACATCGGTTCGGCCGAGCACCCCCAGTTCGATTGTCTTTTAAGGTGGCCCATGAGGAAGAGATGTTTCATGATTATGATTATGTCACTAAGTTTGTCCCATATGAACGTTACTATTGCCACTTTATGCCACTAAGTATAATGATGCTTGATGTCATGTTTTATGTATGTACATTAGGTAGTGCCATGCATACATTCTCTATTATGTTGCATTCATGACATTAAGATCATCCTAAAATGAATGGACCTTGGCTAAAGTATATTTTAAAGTTTAAAATGAACTCGATGCATGCTCACTTGCTTCTACGAAATAAACCCAAGGTTCCTGAGGACGTAGATGATGACACCTAGGTAGTAGGAGGCCCTACTGAGATTCTTTAGCAAGATCCTCACTCCCTCTATCCTTTCTTTCCGTCATGTCTTCAGATGGCGACGTTCGTAGTGTTCGTGGACACACCGACATAGGAGGTGCACCATGACCCGGACCACGGGTCATTCCATTTTGTGGGTCGATGCACAGTTAGAGTATTCATGTTCATGGGTCGACCCTTCACTCCCCCTGTATATTCCCATCGTTTCTCCTCCATCTCACCTTTTGGCGATGACCTGGTGTTCGAGCGCGCACGTCCCCGAGAAGAGAGGCTTCACCATACTCCACTATCCACGTCCGCCACTCGAGCCTACCCCCAGTATGTGCCCCGTTGCCCGTCGTCTTTTTCGGAGATGGATCCTTTCGAGGATTCGGCAACCCAGGTACCCTCCGAGGGACCTTCCCCCACCATACCCATGGACCTTGGGGAGGGTAGCGAGCCCTCCGTGACTCAGCCGAGGCTTGCACGATGATCGGAGATGAGGCCACGCCGTGGAGGTCACTCCCGAACCCCGTCCCACCTATTCACACCGGAGGAGCTTGCTTAGTTTCTTGGTTACGTGCCACGCTCGAGGGATAGTCGCCAGTAGGAGGCTGTGGATGGCCCGGGTTATAGCACACACCACTTAGATAGGGATAAACCTTCTTTTGATTTGAGGTTATCCCATTAGATGCACTCGGGTAGGGGAGTAGTTTATGTTTTTGTTATGTTGTATTTTCTTTCATGTATTCCCTTGTACCAAATTAAGTCCCACGCTTGTAAGTGGGCAAGTTATATATATATATATATATATATATATGAGATGATATTCAGTGTTTCCCATGATGTGCCTTTATGTGCCTTATGCTATGATGTTATGAGATGTATGTTTTGTCCCTTACATGTTATATCGCATCACGCGGCTCTCACTTTGTATTTCGTAAAAAATTTACCCGTATTTTCCGCTATGTATTTCGAAGTAAAAATGAGAACTATGAAGTAACAGACTAATGATTAACCTAAGTATGTTCTAGAGTATTGGGTTAAAAATTAGGATGTTACAAACTATACTTCCCTTGATGGATTTTTGAGTAATATATTTGATATCAAATTCAGACAACATAACTTGCCATTTTGACATTCTCAATGACACATGGGGACTATCAAATATGTATTTTAATGGATCCATTCGAGAAATCAGCCAAGTGGTGTAGTATAACATGTACTGGCTCAACCTTTTGGAAGCCCATACTAATGCACAACAAGTCTTTTCAATTGCCAAATAACGGGATTCACATTCGTTAAACTTCTTGCTCAAATAATAAATGGCATGTTCTTTCTTTCCAGATTCATCATATTGCCCCAACATTGCCCCAAGTGAAGTGGGTAATATTGTAAGATACAGTATCAAAGGATGGCCTGGCATAGGAGGAATCAAAACTAGAGGTTTCATTAGATAAGTCTTTATTTTATCAAAGGCTTCTTGGCATTCTTTATTCCATTCTCCAGGTTGATGTTTTCGCAGCAACTTGAATATAGGCTTACAAGTACTAGTCAAATTGGCAATGAATCTAGCAATATAGTTGAGTCTCCCAAGAAAACTTCTCACTTCCTTTTCAGTTCGGGGAGCTGGCATCTCTTGTATCACCTTCACCTTGTCTGGATTCACCTTTATCCCTTCTTTCCTAACAATGAATCCAAGTAATTTCCCTGTTGATGCTCCAAAAATGCATTTATTCGGGTTCGGCCAAGAACTTGTATTTTCTGAGTCTTTTGAATAGCTTTCACAAAACTGCCACGTGACTTTCTCCTTCTTTAGACTTAGCGACCATGTCATCAACATACACCTCTATCTCCTTGTGCATCATGTCATGGAACAGTGTAACCATAGCATGTTGATAAGTGGCACCAGCATTCTTCAACCCGAATGGCATGACTGTGTAGTAAAATGTTCCCCACGGAGTTATGAACGTAGTTTTTCCTTTATCATGAATATCCATGGGAATCTGATTATACCCGAAGTATCCATCCATAAATGAGAATCGATGATTTCCGGCTGTATTATTGACAAGGATATCAATATGAGGGAGTGGAAAATCATCTTTTGGGCTAGCCTTATTTAAATCTCAATAGTCTACACACATCCTGACCTTCCTATCCTTTTTAGGCACTGGTACAATGTTGACCACCCAATCAGTGTGTCTTGATACCTCAAAAATTCCAAATTTAACTGTTTAGTCACCTCTTTTTTTATCTTTAAAGACATGTCGAGTCGCATTCTTCTCAACTTCTGCTTTTTCGGCTTAGCTTCTGGATACAAAGGGATTTTGTGTGAAGCGATCCCTGGGTATAATCCTGGCATATCATGGTAGGACCATGCAAAGACATCCAAGTATTCTTCAAACAATGCAATCATTTCTGTTCATTTAGGGTTTTCCACTATTTTCAGCTCCTTCTTCTCTTCTTCAGTGCCCATGTTAATCACCTTAACCACCTCATTGTCTAAGTCAAACCCCTTTTCCATATGTTCCAACAGATTTGAAAATTTCCCAATAGCTTCTTCATCATCCTCGGATTCATAATTATTGCAATCAAATGCAGCAAGAGAATCAATTGATAAGCATCCAAAGTCTCTTTCACGTGGCAAAATGTTCATAGTATTCAAGTCCCTGGAAAGCATTTGTGGGGGTTGGAATACCAAAACAAATAGTGGATAAAACGCAAATAATACAGGAAAATGCCAATTAATGGTTTGAGAAAATGGTGATAAAAATAAAAAGGAAACAAAAGAATAGAGGTTGAAACAAAGAGAATGGAAGACACGAAGAAATGTAAAAATTACTGGATAATCATGCAAATTCATTCAAATGATGTCTCAAAGTAGCATACAAGAAAGAAAAGACAATTAATACAATTTCAGATGATTACTTTGAAGTAATAACATCAATTATTAGTTCAGCTGTCCAATTCATTAACATCTCATCGTGGTTGGCAGCATAAGCATTGTTGTATTCTTCAGGCTTCTCAATGTCCAGGGTGTTGATGGTGGGAAAATAGCTGGAGGCATAACCGTCTTTAGCCATAATCACTTTAGCCGGGTGAAAAAATGTCTCTTTCAGATGAGGAATCTACTCCATTTTCTCTTTTGATTTCTTTTGCTCAAGAGCCATGGTCTTGATCTGATTCTCCAATGATGCCTCATATCCTAAACCGAACCGGTTTCGCTTCTCTAAGATAGGCAGAGGCATTTTGATACCTTGTAACCATGATCCTAGCCCTTTGCCATGCAGATAACCATTTTTGGTCATGATATGAGCCACTACCTGATTGACATCTTGCTTTAGGAACTCATTCTGTTCTTGTTTTAGCCCTACAACCTCCAGATCAAGCTATAAATCTGTTTTCCACTAACACCACATTTTCAACATATGGAAATGTAACTGGTTTGGATACTATGATCTCCTTTTTGCCATAGATGGTAATGACTGAGCCATTCTCAATATATTTAACCTTTTGATGCAAGGTTGAAGGAACAGCACCAACATTGTTAATCCATGGTCTTCCTAGCAACATATTGTAATCAAACTCAATCTCCATTACTTGGAATAACACCTCAAATCGGCTTGGACCGATTTCCAATGGCAATACCATTTCCCCAAGGATGGTTTTCTTTGCTCCATCAAAAGCTTTCACAATCATCACTTGTGGTGAAACATCATCCTTGTTTATTGACAAGTAGCTCAAGGTTGACACTGGTAAGATGTTTAGTCCCGACCCTCCATCAATGAGAACTTTGGGCACTATATAACCTTTACATTTGAGAGTTATATACAGTGCTCGTGGGTTGGCCTATGATGCAATTTCTTCATCTGAGAAAGTGATCATGTTGACATGTTTTACCATATCCACCATATTTACCATACTCACCAATGAGACATCCGGTTTCACATAAGCATCTTTCAAGACCTTTAGCAATGCTTTTGGGTAAGATTCGGATGACAAGATTAATGACAAAAAGGAAATTCTGGCAGGAGTCTTCTTTAATTGCTCCAGTATGTCATACTCACTTTGCTTCATGATCTTTAGGAACTCCTCTTCTTCATCATCTTCTTTTCCTTTTCTTTCCACACCAGAACCTTTTCCAACATTCTCTTCCTCAACAAGCTTTCCTTTTTCCAGCTTTCCGGGTCTATAGACCCTTCCGCTTCTTGTTATTCTTTTTACCTCTGATACTACTTCACTTGTTTGGACTTCCGAGGTTTCTTCTATGTCTCCATTTGTCTCCACATTGGTTTCATAGTTCCAAGGTACAGCATGTGTATCCTCATAACCAAAGGGTATCGGCTTTTTCACAGTGATCACCACTTTTTCCAATTTTGGAGTTGGATTAAGTGATGGTACCCGAAGCACAAAGCGATCAATCACATTCACTTCTTCTTGGAAACTTAGCCTCTTTTTTGCTTGAATCATGCCCAAATTGAGCAATCCCTATACACGAGCCTTGAAATCCCAACAATTTTCTATATCATGGCCAAGACCTCCACAATGATATAAACAGCTTGATTCTATGTCATATTTCTCATCTTCTTCAATCATGGATGCAGATGTTGTGATGTTGTACCCGGTCTCCTTCAAGCTGTTGAACACTTCTTCGATCGGTGTTCAAAGATTCAAAACTTTCTTAATCAAAGGTTCTTCTACCTCCAAGGTATTCACCCGACTTCCTCCTTCATGTTTTGGGATCGGGTTATTAACAATGTCTGGCTCCGAATCTTTTTGAAGGTCCAGCCTCCCATAAGTAATTAATCTTCTTACTGCCATTTTGAATCCTTCACAATCCTCTATGGAATGTCCCGCAATATCCATGTGATATTTTCAAGTAAGGTTTGGGTTGTACCATGCTGGAAATAGTGGTTCCAATGGGTGCACTGGATATGCAGAGATCAGGTGAGCATCAACTAGTTTTGGAAAGAGGTCGGCATTCGAAATGGATAGCTTTGGAAAAGATGGAAGGTTAGGAAATCGATTATGGTTCTGGTTTTGGAAATTTAGTCGAAGTGCTGGGGTGTATGTTGGGCGAGTTGGTTTATATGGCCTTATGTGGATATTGTTAACCTGCGGGTCAAGCGATGAGACAAGTTGTTTGTGGTTGGTGTGGTTTGGTAAGATGGGTAAAGAGCGATAGGTGTGTGATATGACGACAGTTGGGGTCGTGGGCATGTTGGTGCATACCTTGGGATGGAGGATTGTTGACCTTGCACATAATTCACATCTGTTTCCTTCTTCCTGGATGGAAAGCTTTTTCTTGTGTCTTCACTGCTCATGGGAAGTTTGCCGGCCTTTGCCAAGCTCTCTATCCTTTCTCCAGTGGTTATTAATTCAGAGAAATCCTTGTATGCTGCTCCTGTAATTGCCCCGATGTAAGGGGATCCCAAGGTTCCCAAAAAGTAGGAGCACATTTTAGTTGGGATAAGTGGTGGTTGAACTTGGGCAGCCAAGGCTCTCCATCTTTGAGCATATTTTTTGAATGATTCATCCTTCTTCTTCTGCATAGAGCTTAATTGCTCCTGGGCAGATGCCACATCAAGATTGAACTTGTATTGGCTCATGAACAGATCAGCCAATTCTCTCCAGCTAGAAATCTTTAAATGGTCTAGTTAAATGTACCATTCCAAAGCAGGTCCAGTCAGGCTTTCATGGAAGAAGCTGATGAGAGATTTTTCATCCTTTGACCATATTGCCATTTTGGTACAATAACTCTTCAAGTGAAAAAGAGGATTACCTGTCCCATCATACTTTGAGAAATCAGGAACCTTAAAATCCTTAGGGATTACTACGTCAGAAAAAGGGCAGAGCTGTTCAACTTCCACATAACCATAGGGACTAGGTCCCTAAATAGCCCTAATCTGCTCTTGAATCTTTTTCATCCCTTTTTCTTTGAATTTTCCTTTTTCTGCCTCTGCACGACTATTCTCTGAGGAGGACGGCTACTTCTGGATGACCACACGAGGTTGCTCCTAAACAGGGGTAATATGTCCATGCTCATTAGTATGCACATTTTCTAAGGAATGAAAGCCCTCTCCGATAGGGATCATCAATGGCATTGTGGGTAGTGGTTGTCCATGGAGGCTATTCGGGATTTCACCCATATCATTCATCCCCAAAGTGACATTCAGAGCTGCACTTGATACCACAGGCATAGTGATCGTTGTAGTATTTGGTTGCACAGTTGCTAGTATATCTCTGCTTCGATAAGCTCCTAATAGGTCGAGTGAATCTTTCATGGCTCTCATCATGTCCTCTAATCTTGATTGGTTATTCGACAGTTCATTCTATTTTCTTCTTACTACATCAACTTCATTGCTCAGATTTCTTCCTGCCTCAGAAGTAGTTGTGATTGGGATACTCCTTTCTGTGTCACCATTTCCTCCAGTCATTTTGGTTCGAGCTCTGGTATTGTGAGTTCGACTTTGATCGGTATCGATTTTCCTTGGGCGCCCAATTGTGATGAAATTTTACCTAGAAAAACAATTTTAGTGAAAAGAATGAAACAAAAACATAGCTATTTGTTAGAGATCATTAGTCAAGCTGAGTCTTGATGTGAGTATCTTTGATGATAACTGTTCCTCAGAACCTCTCGTTCAAAAGTACTAAGTCATGGATATTGCTATGAGACCAACACAATGCAGAGAAACAAAGATTCCTTTATTCATAAAGGTGTGTTATAACCATCATCTTTCTTATATTCATCCTTACAATCACAAAAGAAAATACATCATAAAGCCACAAATGCCTTTCTCAACATGTCTCAGCAATTATTTGCTTCATTCTCCCAATCAAGTCTTTACAATAGTCAATAAAATTGCTAATCTCAATTAGGATCTTGAAAGGGATTATTCCTTGCTCAGCCAATCCTAAATAGCTTGGAACATCTTTTATAGCTGCATTAGCCAACCTTGCCATGTTTGAGAAGCGAATCTTCAACTCATGAATAATGTGATTTTGATGTTGTACTTCAAAATCTAAACTAGCAGTTCTTTCCTTTTCTTCTCCCAGAGCAACTTGATATTTCATGATTTCATTATTCATGTGTTGGCTTAGTTCTTCAATCTTCCTTTGGTATTCATTGTTCAATTCTTCCATTTGTTGTTTCATTTGCTCTTTACCTTTTAATGCACCTTCTTCAACAACTTTGGCCTTTCGGAGCAGTTCTTTCAATTGTTGATTTTCAGCTAGTGCCTTGTCACGTTCTTGTCTTCGAAGCCCTAGCTCTTTGTTGGCAGCCTTGAGACATTTTTTGGTCTTCATCATATGCTCATGTCCAATCTTCAACTTTTTACTTGTTCCTTCTAGAACTCGATCTCTCTCAGAATTTTCTTGTTTTAAGGCTATATACTTATGGCAAGCACTTTCCAATTTGGCTTCCATTTGCATTTTTTCTTGCTCAGCCTTATCTAATTTCTCTTTCACTTCTTTGATCTCTTCTTTTTCATTGAAGTGCCAGGTTGATGCCTTGTCCAGAGGAGTAATTTTTAAGGCCCTGAATGGTAGCTTGATCTCTTGAGCCCTATTTTTCACCCATTGACGGTAGCTTTCTTTCACAGCACAACTTCTAGCTCCCAGTTCTTTTCCTTTCTTGACAACCTTGTTCCAGGCAGATCAAATTTTTTGTAGTAATCCAATATCTTTGGAGTCTTGGTAATATGAGACAAATGGAGTGATTGTAGCTTCGGAATGAGGTTCCATCATGGGGTAGCCAAGTTGGTGCAATGCCAATGCTGGATTATAATTTATGCATCCTCGGGTACCCATGAGGGGTACATTTTGGAAGCTTCCACACTGATAAATCAAAGTTTGCCCATCTTCCCACCAAGATACCATCGTATCATCTTTTCATTTAACTTGGCCAGGTCTTGAGATCACTCTTGTCCACTCTTCTTCTTGATATTATGCATTCGTAGATCTTCAATGGGACAAGACGCCGTATAATTCCTTTGGAATATGTGCGTGGTAGCCCACACATATAACATTGGTAAACAACAAAGAATTCTTTTGCCATTCCTCTCATAGCAAA
Source organism: Dalbergia cochinchinensis (assembly GCA_031216125.1). Lineage (NCBI taxonomy): Eukaryota > Viridiplantae > Streptophyta > Magnoliopsida > Fabales > Fabaceae > Dalbergia > Dalbergia cochinchinensis. The sequence continues at coordinate 51,979,751 of CM062368.1, read as the reverse complement.
AGTTTAGAGTGCAATAGACATCTGTCAAGAGAGCTGGAATAGGATTATGATCATGGAACTAGCGAGCAAGGAATACATCAATAGCTGCAAAGTCTACCAAGCCTTCAATATTTGGCAATAAGACAGTGCCATAGATAGTAAGGGCCAGTACATCTATAAAGGTACCCCAGTCCTCATTTTGAACCAAATGGTGCATATGCCCTTCCAAGTAATCCTTTGGGAATCCATAGGTCCCATTTCTACACTTCTGTGCTTCACGCAAATCCTTCACTCCTATCCTTAGGATAATTGACATGGTATGTAAAGAAAGATAATTACCTTGATAGTGATAAGGTTTTTCTCCTTCTAGTGGCAATCCAAGGATTTTTTCAAATTCCTCAATGGTTGGTGCTAACTGAAAGTCTTGAAAGGTAAAACATCAAAGCAGAGGATCATAGTATTGTGCCAATGCCATGATCACCTCTTCCTGCTCTTCTAGCAGCTTCGATGTCCTCACGTAATCCTCCTTCATACTTCATGCACTTCCAAGCTTCATCTGGATTACGTTGATATATAGTAGAAAACTTGCAAAGCTCCTCGAACTTGGCTGTGTACTCCGCTACACTCATAGACCCTTGCTTGAGTGCCATAAACTCCAGCTCTTTTGCATTCCTCACCGAAACAGGGAAATACTTGTGGTAGAAAGCCTCCTTGAAGACATCCCAGGTGATTTCAGTTTGAGAAGCTTCGAATAATCCCTTAGTGCCGACCCACCAAAATTCAGCATCTGCCTCTAGCATGTAAGTAGCAAAAGCCACTTTCTGGATTTCAGTGCAAGGAAGAACGGAGAAAACCTTCTCCATAGCCTTGATCCATTCTTCTGCTTTATTCGGATCAAAAGCCCCTCGGAATGGTGCAGGGTTTGCCTTCCTGAACTCAGCAAATTTCTGGTATTCTATGTCCACTTCTGCTCCTCCAGGATTCCCAACCGGATTTCTTTCGCATGTCACCCAACCTTTCCATCATCCTGTTGGCTACTACAGCTTGTTCTCTCATGGCAGCCGCCATCTCACGGAAAGTGTCCATTATACCCGCTTCGTTTCCAGTACTGTTCCTAGTACGCCGATTAGAAGTCATCGGTTCTTGTCACACCAAACAAGAATTATTGAGTTGATCAGGCTCAATACCAAGCTAAGTGTGGCAACAACCCACAACATTCCCAACCAGCAGTCATACACATATATATAGTTATAATGCATGACATTTACTAAGGAAGCATAGCTAGTCCACTCCTCAAGGTCCTACAAGGATGAACTGCTCTGATACCATAATGTAACATCCTCCCAAGTATAGCATCATCCTTAAGTCATGACATCCTACTCGAGAGTTGTTACTGGAAGACTGCCTTTAAAACAAAATATGGTCTTTATGAGTGGTTGGTTATGCCTTTTGGGCTAACAAATGCACCTAGTATTTTCATGCATTTTGTAACACCCTCTGAATTACCATATTTTACTCGAGTATCAACATAGTAATTAGAAAAGTATTACTTACATTCACAATCTATACTAGTCGAAAATAATTGAAATCAAATAATTCAGACACATATATGGCTAAACTCGTATATACATATATAAACATCATTTTTAAGTTTGCAATGTGTACACCGTACTGATACTACACTGGTTAACTTCTAAGCTCATCAGGAACTCAGTTCACAAAAGGAAGGAACACCTCCAGTATCTAATCTAACCTGCTCAAAGTTGAGGTCTAGCAAAAGTTTGTACAAACAGAAATAAACCCCACAACATTTAATACGATTAATCTGCAGGTTAGCGGGTCACTAGTACTAAACTACCACTATATACATATCATGAGTCCCTGAAGATCTCACGTCCTACTTGATGAAACCGTTGGCTATCGGTATGATAGCCTCACCTCCGCCCAGGGCATCAGGACCCTCTGATAGGTCTGAGTCTGAAGATGAGGATGAAAAGGGATCATATCCTGGAGGGGGTGCTGGTGGTGCAGGTGGGACATCAAATATCACTAGGTGTGCCAAGTGGAGAGGCACACCATCATAAGGGAAAGCAGGGTCAAAGTCACCAGAATACTGATGTACTAAAAGAGCGGCCGAAAAACACATAGACACGAACTTGCGAGTAACCCGCTACATACAGAGAGTCAAGAGCAGGATCATAATGCCATACCCACTGTGGCGAGTCAAGGTAAAATACTAGTGACGGCATCTGCTGGATCTGATTAACACAAAGTAAATGCAACCGTAGGGATGAGAATATTATAAAATCCTCAGTAGGGTATTCCTCGTATAATGTGAAACACAATTGATAAGCTCATTCATGTGGGAATACTCATGCAAAACTATGTATAGCAATATCAAGGTATATACATCATGTAAAATCAAGTACAAGTATAATAATAATTCGTGCATTGTTCTTTTTCTCATTAACATAGGGAAGGCTTAATCTCACATCAAGTGATGTCTGTAGTGGAATCACTCCACAAGAACTATTGACCATTAGGATATGAGCTCATTCCTATATGTCGATACGTCTACCGACTTATCAAATTCCCAGGAAAGCTCTTACTTTTGTCTTTCCCGTTCAACAACATAAGCCTTGTCTCTATTTTCCCCATATGTTAAAAATTGCACAACTAAAAGTCATGTTATTTTTCTTTTCTTTTCCTTTATCCTCACAATGATCACATAGTGTACTTCTCCTTTCAAAGGCCTGCTCAGATCACAGGTAGGCATACAATTATGTTGGAGTCTCATCCATATCTCATCAACATTTCTTTCAAACAATTAGCATGCATTAACATGATATATACTTGTATCTAAAGCCATTCTATCATTAGTTCAAGACATTTTTACCATTTTCAGCAATCAGCAGATTTATCACTATAGAATTCAAAATTAATTTCCCTATCAAACAGCGAATTTAAGAGCCATAAAAATTCTCTATGACATGTCAATGTGTCTAAAAGGCCCTGTACAAATTTCCAAACAAACGGTGTTCTCTAACCTTATCAACTAAATTCTTCAAATCTGGTGGTTAGAGACCACTTGTTCACAGTTTAGATCAGGACTCTCATAATTTTCGACCCCACCAATTGATTAAATCAACTCAAAATAAAATTCACAGTTGCAATTAAATGTGTTATCAGCTTCCCATAAAATTTTCAAAGAATAAACCCATCGTTTACTATGATAATAAAATCACACAATTTTACTGCCTCAGCTTCAATATTTTAGGCAGCATAGTCACAACTTCGGTTCTTGAATTTTTAAACACAGAAAAAGTGCCCAGAATAACCCCAAATTTTTACTAGAGACTCCTTAACATGTTAAATACATCCCATAAAATTTTCAACTGAATCTAAGATTTCTAGATATATTAGAAAATTTGACAAAATTTGCTGCTTGCTTCAAACCGGGATTTTCCAGCAACAATGTTCAAGAATCATGAATTTTTTTCAAGCAGAGAAAATCGTTCACATGACCCAAGGAAAATCATGGGATTGTCTCAGGATGTTACCTTCAACATATAATTTTTATAGCCCATAAAACTGAACACAATTGCACCAGAAAATTTGTCAACAAGTTTTGCCTTGTTGAAATCCGAAAATCCAGCAAACTAATTCCAAGTCTCTCTTGATGAAAATGATTTTTCCACGACACCAAACACTTCACCAAAATTCATACATCAATATCAACATATGATTAACCAATAAAATCATTAATTTTAGGACAAAACCAATCAGAATTTTCAGAGGAAATTTTTGAAACAAAAGAGGACAAATAAACCCTACCCTTGGAAGCTAATGCTTCTTTAGCTTTTGTATACTTCAAGGTAGATGTTCTCCACCCCAAAACTCTTGAAACACACCTAGATCCTCCACTAATCAGTGTTGAGTGAGGTACTAAAGTGAGGTTTTGAAAAATCTAATCGGTTATCTTTGTGGAGGTTGAAATGTAGAACAAGTTTGCTTAAGGAAGTTTTTGATTCTAGCAAGATTTGGTCTAGGATTTTGGAGGTTGAAATTCAAGGTTAGCAAAGGTTTTTGCATGAAGAAGGGATGAGTTTGCTGCTGCTCTTCACTTGGCCGAGGATGATGATGAAAAAGATGAGATTAGGTGGGTTAAATATATCTATTAAGGAGTGTTTTGATTGGTTGAAAAATAAAATATAATTTCTTTCCATTAAAAGGGTTTAAAATCAATGGCTAGGATTTGATCTTTCATCCAAGATGAAATCCTAGCCATTCACTTGGTATTCAAGTGGATATACTTCATTATTTGTAGATATTAACTAGTTTTCGATGTTAGAAATCGAACACCGAAATTTCTACAAACGGGCGAAACAATGTACCCGAGAAATCAAACATTGCCCGAAAAATAATTTCGGGTATAAAATCATTATTCCTACCTATTTCTAAACATAATCTTATAATTTCTCAATTTTGGGCATCTCCGGGGCCCAATTCTAGGATTTCGGCTGTCCCGGCGGACCTGTGGGGCCTGTAAGACACTATTCATGTTTTTTTTTTTTTTTTGCTTCCTTGAGTTAGTCTCATCATTTCCACATCTATCAACATCCTAAAATTCTCATTAATAAAGCTTCATTTAATTTCTAAAAATAATAGGGTATTACACATTTGATGAACCATGTTTTGAGGAATTTCTTAGGCAAGTTTGTTGTTGTTTATTTTGATGATATTCTCATTTATAGCACTTGCCTAGATGATCACATTTTGCATGTTAAGGCTATTTTAGAGGTGCTACGAAAAGAAAAGTTGTTTGCCAACCTTAAGAAGTGCACATTCTGTATTGATAGAGTTGTCTTTCTTGGTTTTGTTGTGAGTGCACGTGGAATTGAGGTTGATGATGAAAAGGTGAGGGCTATTCGAGAATGGCCAACACCTACAAATGCTTCTGAGGTAAGGAGTTTTCATGGTTTGGCTGGGTTTTATCATCAATTTGTGAAAAAAATTTCTACCATTGCTGCTCCTCTCACAGAGATCATTAAAAAGAATGTTAGGTTTAAATGGGAAAAGGAACAAGAACTTGCATTTAATACTTTAAAGGATTATTTGTGCTCTGCTCCTATCCTTATTTTGCCTAATTTTGATAAAACTTTTGAGACTGAATGTGATGCCTCTGGGATTGGTATAGGTGCTGTTTTGATGCGGGACAAACAACCCATTGCATTCTTCAGTGAGAAACTGAATGGAGCTCACCTCAAGTATTCCACCTATGATAAGGAGTTATATGCTTTGGTTCGAGCTTTGGAGGTCTGGCAACATTACTTGCTCCCAAAAGAGTTTGTGATTCACACGGATCATGAATCTTTGAAGCACCTGCGAGGACAAGGAAAGTTGAATAAGAGACATGCTAAATGGGTGGAGTTCATTGAGACTTTTCCTTATGTAATTTCCTATAAGCAAGGTAAAGAGAATGTGGTTGCTGATGCTTTATCTCGCAGGTATGCACTGATCACTACTTTTACATCTAAGCTATTAGGATTTGAGCATTTGAAGGAATTGTATGCCACTGATTCTGATTTTTCTATTATTTTTGCCTTATGTGAGCATGGTGCATTTAACAAATTCTATAGGCATGAAGGTTTTCTATTCCGTGGCAATAGGATTTGTGTGCTTGTTTGTTCTGTTCGGGAATTACTTATCAGGGAATCACATAGTGGTGGTTTAATGGGTCATTTTGGTGTGCATAAGACTTTGGATGTGTTATCTGAACATTTTTATTGGCCATTCATGTGTAAAGATGTTGAAAAAATTTGTGCTAAATGCATTGCATGTAAGCAGGCTAAATCTAAGTCTATGCCACATGGTTTGTATACACCACTGCCTGTTCCTACCCATCTGTGGGTTGATATCTCTATGGATTTTGTTCTTGGTTTGCCTAGGACTAAGAAAGGCAGAGATAGCATTTTTGTTGTGGTGGACAGATTTAGTAAGATGGCTCACTTTATTGCATGCCATAAAACTGATGATGCAACAAACATTGCTGATTTGTTCTTTAGGGAATTTGTGCGTTTGCATGGTGTCCCTAAGACCATTTGTAACGCCCCAATTTTTACTGTAATTTTTACTGTCATTAGAAATTACTCAATTACTGAATTACCGTAGGTAATTATTACAAAAGATTTGAGGCCGAACAATCCTCAATAAAGGAATATAACATTAGAAGAGAGGTTAGGAACGATTCATGCGAAAGTCGCAAATCCCGAATTTCTGTACGTATAAAATGGCCAAAATGCCCCTGAAGTTATTTTACTCAGAAAATGAGGATCGTGGGCCCCACCTATTCTCAAGGGGATATTTTGAGGATAATAAGGGATTGTTTGGGTTATGTGTGTTAATAGAGCAGAAGAATCTCAATTTTGAGTTCTGACGCGCAAAATGACCAAAACGCCTCAAGGTCGCTTTTAACTCCGATGTGCGTGCCGACTGAGCCCGAACCTCACTAAAATGTTTTTAAATGTGTTTTTAAGCCATGATTAACCATTGGTTAAGCTCGAGTGGCCTCGGGCAGTTTTTAAGTGAAAGTACGATTTTGCCCTGCTTTTGGGCGCTTTATGAATTCGGGATTTTTGATTCGAATACCGAAACCTAAGCAATATTAGGCTCAAATTAAAGCTTATTAAATTCTAAATATTAATCTAGAGTCAAAATTATGTATTTAGATTGATTAGAACCCAAAATTGCTCAAAAACACCCAAATTGCTTACTAATTCACTTAAACCCTTAACCGTAAATTCTCTAAATTACATAAATACCTTGCCTACACCTAAATAATGCATGGAACACAAAAATTTCACTTCTTTGGGCTGTAATGGATGAAATTATTGATGCCATTATGCAGCTGAATTATTGCCAAAAGTTGCACTAAAACAAAATGCCAAAATGTCACCATAAGAGACATAATTCCTTAATTTCATACAACTTTGTCTAAAATGATTTTTCCTCCCTTATTTCTCCTGCAAAATTCCGTCCACTACCTCATCATTTTGGCCAATTAGAAGCCTCAAAATCTTCTATAAATAGGCTTGTGTGAGTGGTCTTGGAATGCTTGGTTCATAACTAGTTTTTAGGAGCACCCAAAACTTTCTTTCTTCCTCCTCTTTGGCTGAATTCTTTCTTCAATTTTTTCAAAGAGATTTTGTTTCATTTCACTTCAAGAAACCAAGTTCTCTTCCTCTTCTTCAACTCAGATTAGGTAGGGAGTAGTTTCTAAATTTATTTCTATGCTTTGAGGAGTTGTGTTTTTAGCTCAAAATGATGAAATTATGAACTTACCTTAGCTTTTCATTTTGGTTTTCCTCTTCAATTTTTCTTTAACCAATTCAACCATATGGCCTAGGTGGAACTAAGATGATGGCTTGATGATGAGGACCTTGAGGGTGGGTTGTAAATCCATCACAAGTTAGGCCTCTAAAGCTTGAAAATTCCACTTGATGCAAAACTTTAAAGAATAATGCTTTATGATGTTAAAACAAAGATTTTTAGTTTAGAACTTGAAAGATGTATTTTCCTTTTATGTTTTATTTTTTGTTAAGATATGTATTGGGTTGAATTTATAATTCTTTTAAAGTCTTGAAGGAGCTCTAGTAAAGAAACAAAATGAATTTGCATCCATGATTAAGTTTATGCTTTGCATAACCATGTTTACCTTCTATGTCATCACTAAATTTTCAAAATTGAATAAATGAACTTGCATTTCTCATGTTTAAATTCCAAGCTTGTATTTCATGTTTATGTTTCAAGTCATCACTTAATCTTTCAAGATAATAAAGAGGTTGCATCTCATATTTAATTTATGCTCTCACTATATTTTATAATGGCTAAAAGAATCAACGCATGGCATGTTTATTTTATGCCATCACCTAAAGATCCTAGAGCTTAAAGACTTGCCCATGTATCACAAGCAAAGAAATATGATTATTGGAGTTAAAGAATTTATTCTTTAAAAAGTCTTGAGATTGGAGCTTTAAAAGATGTAATAATAATTCTCTTCTCCCTTTACTGGTCCTGTGTGGACTACCGCCGCTCCGGTTTCTTAATATTCTCTTCTCCCTCTATCGGGTCTGTGCGGACTACCGCCGCTCAGGTTTCTTAATATTCTCTTCTCCTCTCTATCGTCCTGTATGGATTACACGCTCCAGTTTCTTGTATCATGTTTATATTTCAAGTTCTTGCATCATGTTTAATTTTCAAGTCATCACCTTAAATCTTAAAGATAAAGAAATGGAATTGCATATCATGTTTATAATTCCAAGCTATCACCTTATAAAGATAAGATTAAAATAAGGTTGCATAGCATGTTTATAATTCTAAGATCTCACCTAAATCTCTAAAGCTCAAGACTTACTCCTTTTATCTTAAGTGAGAATTTTAATTGTGAAGATCCTCCCAAATTTGACAAAAGAACTAGTTTCTAAATGAGTTTTAAGGCTTTGCAAGGATTTTACGGGGAACTAGTATTTTATATGCACTTAAAATATGATTCTATGTAATTGCATGTGGTTCATGATTCGGCCACTGATCTGAGTTTAGTATCAATGTGTGATAATGATTTGATATGATTGAAGTTGTGATAATTATGGTTTATTGTTAAGAGAATGATTCATAATTGGTTTAGTAACTAATTAGTTCTATAATTGATAATTCTATGTAAGGATTGGATGCTTATTAAGTACTTGATACCATTGAATGATTTCCTGGCTTGCATGTTATAGTTGCTGTGGTAAATAATGAGAATGCTTATACATGAAATGTTCTTTATTATGTAAAATTTACCTTTGTTGCTAGAAGAAAGTGTATCATTGTAAAAGTGTAATTTGGAAAGGTTCTGGCTAAGGAAATATTTGGTATTTAAGCGTGTCCATTGTGACCCACCTCTCTTTCCTGGGAATCTCCCATATGCATGATTACAGTTGATATATATTATTCTAGCTTAAGACTATAAATGAGAAAATGTTATGATGTTTATGATTTGTATTGTGATATAACATGCAAAGATTTAATGGTGACTTAAACTTATAAGAAAATGATCCTTTGGAACCATCAGACTATAGGTGGTGAAAAGGTGATTTTAGCCCCCTAACCCATTCTCTCAAAAGGGTAGAGTCGGGACTTTAGCTTATCAAAAGGGATAAGTATATGCTAGTGACGACTAGTAAAGTATGAGCTCATAACCTAAATTACTCCCCAAAAGGGGGGAGTATAGGGTGGCCTAAGGAAAATAATGATGATGATAAGATTTTAAGTCACCTAAGGCACTAAAGAAATGAAATATGTGCACTATGTCCACGTGTAGCTAATATTATATGACGTTCTTTTATGCATGTTATTTGATAATGATGATGAGGAAAATGATGTAATGATAAAGGAAAAGTTCATTGTAAATATGACATGTTAAGATTATGATGCATTATAAGACGCATGATTAAAAATTGACGAACCTCGGTTAAGTATTTGTCCGAACTTAAAATGAATCTTTGCATGCTCACTATTTTAGAATAATCCCGAGGTTCCTGGGCACTTTGGTGATGACACTGTAGGAGGAGGTACCTTACTGAGAATTCTTTAGCAAGATTCTCACTCCCTTTTCTTTATTTCCGTCATTGTCTCCAGATTCAGATGGCGACATTCGTCCTGTTCGTTGATACCCCTACTTGGGAATTTCACTATGATCCGGTGCATCGCTCGTATCATTTTGAAGGGAGGTGCGCAGTTCGTGTTTTTATTTACATAGGTCGCCCATTTGCACATCCTGTCCCTAGTTATCGATTTTCTCCTACTTCTCCCTATGGCGATGAAATGGTTTTCGAACATGCACGTCCACTTGGTGAAAGGATGTTACGTTCTTATTCGGCTTCATTTGCTGTCCATGGATTTCCAGAGTATGTTCCCGAGATGAGATATTCTGAAACTGATCCTTCAGAGGACACTCCTACTCATGTATATTCTGAGAGCTCTGCTCCTACTCCCACACGTGTAAGAGAGGGTAGTGAGGAAACAGCTTGTTCAAATTGAGGTTAGCAAGAAGGTCGTCCATGCGACCCCAGCCTGGTGCATCTCGTGTGTCCCCTCCCGAGGGAGCTCATCAGTGGATCGGATTTATTCCCCCATTTCCAGGACAGTGGCCATAGAGGGTTCTTAGTAGATTTATGTGTGATCATGCACCCTAGTTTTAGGATAACCTTCCCGGCTTATGGAGTTATCTAATTTAGGGGCATGTATTTCCTTAAGTATATTTTCTTTTATGGGTTTGCATAAGATAATGATGTATGAACATAACCCACCCTTTGAGTGAGGTTATTGTATGTAAATATATGCTATAATGTGCTTATGGATGTTATATGATGGAGCCTAAGTGATATGATGTGATATATTCTTAAACGTCTTATTATACTCCGCTTACTCGTTCACGTTGTACTCGGCTCACGTTTTCAATTATGTGTTTTAAAAAAAAAAATGGCTCGTAATTTCACTAAGTATTTTCAAATTATGAAGAAAGAACCAAAGCAAGGAGTAAAGTCTAGTCATTAATCAGATTCAACCTAGGTGTATCTGGTTAATTACTAGGGTGTTACACCATTGTCTCTGACCGTGATGTCAAATTTTTGAGTCATTTTTGGAAAGTGCTGTGGGGCAAGTTGGGAACTAAATTGTTATATTCTGCTACTTGTCATCCACAAACTGATGGTCAAACCGAGGTGGTCAATAGAACATTGGGAACATTGTTGCGTGCTGTTGTTGGTAGGAATTTGAAAACTTGGGAAGCCTGTTTGCCTTTTATTGAGTTTGCTTATAACAGGACCGTTCATTCTTCTACAAGGTTTTCTCCTTTTGAGCTTGTGTATAGTTTTAATCCTTTAACTGTTTTGGATTTAATGCCTTTGCCCTTGAGTGATCTTGTTAGTTTAGATGCTGAAAGCAAGGCTGAAAAGGTTAAAGCAATGCACTTAAAAGCACGTGAGTTGATTGAAAAGAATAAGGTGATAGCTTAACAAGTTAACAAGGGAAGAAGACAAGTTATCTTTCACCCTGGTGATTGGGTTTGGGTTCCTTTACGGAAAGAGAGGTTTCCTTGCTAAAGGAAATCTAAACTTGGTCCAAGGGGCGATGGTCCTTTTCAAGTGCTTGAGAGGATCAATGACAATGCTTATAAGATTGACCTTCTGTAACATCCTAATTTTTAACCCAATACTCTAGAACATATTTAGGTTAATCATTAGTCTGTTACTTCATAGTTCTCATTTAACTTTGGATTACTTAGCGAAAAATACGGGTAATTTTTTTTTGAAATAAAAGTGAGAGCCGCGTGATGCGATATAACTTGCAACGGACAAAACATACATCTCATAACGTCATAGCATAAAGCATAGAAGGGCACATCATGAGAGACACTGAATAACATCTCATATATAATTATAATTTGCCCACTTATAAGCGTGGGACTTGATTTGGTACATGGAAGTACATGAAAGAAAATACAACATAAACATAAACATAATCTACTCCCCTACCCGAGTGCAACTAATAGGATAACCTTTAAACAAAAGAAGGTTCATCCCCATCTAAGTGGTGTGTGCTCTAACTCGGGGACGTGCGCGCTCGAACACCAGGCCATCGCCAAAAGGTGAGACGGGGGAGATACAATGGGAATGTACAAGGGGAGTGAAGGGTCGACCCATGAACATGAATACTCTAACTGTGCATCGACCCACAAAATGGTATGATCCGTGGTCCGGGTCATGGTGCACCTCCTATGTCGGCGTGTCCACGAACATCACGAACGTTGCCATCTGAAGACGTGACGGAAAGAAGGAGATAGAGGGAGTGAGAATCTTACTAAAGAATCTCGATGGGGCCTCCTACTACCTAGGTGCCATCATCTACGTCCTCAGGAACCTTGGGTTTATTTATACAAAACGACTGAGCATGTATTAAGTTCATTTTAAACTTAAAAACATATTTTAGCCAAGGTCCATTCATTTTAGGATGATCTTAATGTCATGAATGCAACATAATAGAAAATGTATGCATGGCACTACCTAATGCACATACATAAAACATAACATCAAGCATCATCATTCTTGGTGGCATAAAGTGGCAATAGTAACATTCATATGGGACAAAACTTAGTGACATAATCATAATCATGAAACTTCTCTTCCTCATGGGCCACCCTAAAAGACAATCGAATCAGGGTGCTCGGCCAAAGTGTCACCCGTAACGTGTCATACATCTAGGTTATGAGCTCATACCTTAACTAGTCGTCACTAGTTCTTACTTACCACTTAACGATAAGCGTATCATAAATCATAAATCCCGACTATCTGAGTACGGGTTAGGGGGCAAACCTCTTAAGGGTGCTCGGCCAAACCGGTGTCACCTAAGAGTATAAAATGGTACCGATGTCACATGAGTTCTATGGAGGTGCTCGGCCGAACCGGTGTCATCCTAGAACCCATCTTAGTACCTTAATTTTCAAAATCTCTTTAAGTCCCCAAATTTGTCGGAAATTCGCACAACGGTCATTACATCAATTTCCTACCAAATTTGCTTTATGCCACATAAACATATAGTCTCATAAATTCCTCATATGAATAACATCATCATCATTAGCATACTTCATGCATCATCATAAAACATCCAAACGCTTACCCTTACGGTAGCTTATGCTTCGACCCTTACGGGTCTTAATCTTGAGATATAGTTCTCTACATCCGTCGTTCATATTTTAAGCACCTAAGGCTCATAATTAAACATCATTCATAATCCTCTCATTTTACTTTTAAATCTGAATAGCATAGGGTGGAAATCCTAACATGTGAATACGGGGTTCTAGAACTTACGTTTTAGACCCTTTCTTGGTTCCGCTTTACCGGGCGCTATATATTAAATCTAAATTAATTATGAGGCATTCCTATGCTTAAGAACTAATTATTAATCATGTTTACCATGTTGTAAGGGTGCTGGACAGAATCCAGAAAATTAAATGTTCTAAGAGTTCTACATTTGCATTTTTACGGTTTTCTAGTTACTAGTTTCCCCATAGGTGCTAGAATTCAATTCTAACTCAAATGATACCAAGTTTTTCATGTCTAAACAATCTAAATCTGATTATGTCCCCATTAAAACAGTTTGGAAAAGTTCCATAAACAAATGGGTCAAAACTACGTTAAATTCTAGTTTTACGGTATTTCTAGTTAGCTAGTTTCTTACCTATCATGCATAGGATCGCTTCTACATCATCATATGATATTTTCACACATTCCAACACATCAAAACATCATCATACAGCATCACATTCATCACATCAGAACCGAAAACATTTAACTTAAATGAGAGAGTTAAATTGACATTTCTGGGTACATAAGTTAACTAGTTTCTCTTGGAATCATTCTAGAACTTCTAAAACTTTTTGCAAAACATTATAATTCATCAAGAGGCTAAGTGAAGCCTTAGGTCACTGACCAAAACATATTCCATCCCCTAAAAGATAATAAAATCACAACTTGTGATGACAAAACCTTATAAAGATTTGTAAAGCTTTAAGGAAAACTTAAAACATAGACTATTGGTCCTAGTAGCTAGATGAAAACTCATTGCAAGTCCATCATCACTACTTGGCCGAAATTATTCATTCAAGGAATACATTCACATATAACTTTAACTTGGAATGAAATGGGCAAGTCTTTGAGCTCTAGGTTCTTAAGTTATGACATAAACTAAATGTGCTCATGCTTTTCGTTTTTAATCTTGCTTACAAAGTAAAGTGATGACTTAAAATTAAATATGCGAGGCATAACTTAAACATGCAAGCTCGAAAGTAAATATGCGAGGCATAAACTTAAACGTGCAAGCTTGAAGGTAAATATGCATGGTTCAATTCTTTATTTTAGTGCTCTTGGCCCAACAACAATCGATTTTAAGGCCGAAATAGATAGGCATTCGAGGAATTAATTACGTGATAATGCAAGTTCAATTCTTTATTTTAGTGCTCTAGGCCCAACAACAATCGACTTTAAGGCCGAAATAGAAAGGCTTTGAGAATTAAATTAAGTGATGAGACAAGTTCCATTTTAATCTTTATGTTCTTAGGCGATAGCTAGAAAGCAAAGATGCATAGCAAGAATGTAAATATGGATGTAAGCATAAAATAAATTATGCAAGTTCATTTTATCTTTCTAGAGCTCTTAACAAGACTTTAAAGGAATTTAAACCTCAACCCAAACTCATCAAACCGAGACAAAGTAAAAGTCTAGAGTTCTTAGAACTCAACATAACATATTTAGAAAATCAAACATTTTGCATGTAAGAGGAAAGGTAATGGCCGAAACTTCAAGGAAAGAAAAGAAATATTTGAAACTCTAGAGTCCATGATCTTGGTGATATATTAACACCAACATCATGAGACCTCATCATTGAGTTCATAGAGTCATTTTAAAACATCATCAAAGCTAAAGTTCTTTAAGAGTTCAAGGAAAGAAAAAAAAAACTAAAAACATTTTTGCTCAAGAACAAAGATCAAGCTCTAGAGTTTGTTTCAAGTGATGAACATCATCATGAAACTCTCATCATCAAGCTCTCATTCCTTTGTTCTCCAAGGCCTATGGCCGAAAATGAAAAGGAAAAAGGAGTGGAAATGAAGTTCTAAAGAGAAACAAGAGAAACTATGAACATCAAGCTTGAAACAAGAACTTTAAAGAAACGAATACATGAAAGAAAATCCCTACTTGGTGTGATGAACTTGAAGATGGAAGAAGAAGATGAAGAAGATGAAGAACTTGAAGAACTCCAAGAACTTGAAGAACGCAAAAACTTTGAGAGAAAAAGAAAAGCTTTGAGTGTTTCCTAAACTTAGCAAATGATCTAAAAGTGGTGCAAGCTCCTCAAGGCATTCTATTTATAGAGAAATGAAACAAATGGAGGGAGCTCATGGACGAAGAGGTTTCGGCCATGAGGGTGCAGATTGGAGGCTTTCCATGAGTTCCATGAGGTGAGATAATGTGTTCTTGAGGTATGGTGAGGTATGGTTCAAGGTATGGCTCAAGCATGGCTCTTTGAGTGAGAAAACAATTTAATATGTGTGGTAATTAGAGAGTGATGGCCGAATATGCATCAGCCCATGGGGGAGGTTTCTTTGCATTTTAATTGTGGTTTAGAGTTGTGTTTAGGTGTATCTTTGATTATGCTTAAGATTAGAAATTTGTAAGAAAGTGTTTAGGTAAGGTAAATGGGTAATTAAGGTGGTCTAGACATAATTAAGGAGTGGTCTTGCACCATTAGTGAGTTAAATCCTCAATTTAGAGTCTAAACAACTCTAGACACATTTCCTTGATTTAAGGAATTGGAAAGAGAAAACACTATTCAAGATTCCAAGACTAGGAGTCTTGAGTTCTAAAAAGGGATTTAAGTTTAATCTAAGCAATTTTAGGTTCTAATTAACTTTAATAAATTATTTTGACTCTAGATTAATTAGGGAAATAAATTAATCTTCGTTTAGAGCCTAATATTGCTTAGGTTTGCTTAATTACGTCATTAAGCTCAAAAACACTATTCTAGGGGCAAAATCGTAATTTTGCACTAAAACTGCCCGGGACCACCGGGACTTGAACAGAGACCTCTAGACACATGAAAACATGTTTTTAAACCTCTGGGGAAAGTTCCGGGCTCAAACGGCACCTTTACCCGCGTAAAAACGCTATAGGGGTATTTTGGTCATTTTGACCCGAAACTGCGGAAAACGAAATTTTCGCTTCCGAAAGAATTCAAAGGCCATTCAATCCCCTTCAAACATTGAGTTGACCCTTCGAGGATGACCGAGTTGGTTACCCTCGAGTTCGGGTCAGGAAATGACCTCAGGGGCATTTTGGTCATTTCCCTCGGACAGAGAAATCGGGGTGTTACACCTTCCTGGTGAGTATCATGTCTCTGCTACATTTAATGTTTCTAACCTTTCTCCATTTCATATGGATGCAGATTCAGGGACGAATCTTTTTGAGGAAGGAAGGAATGATACGAGCTTCAAAGAGCAAACTGGGAATTGTAGCATTGGAAAAATAAATGAGAATTGTAGCATACTTGTGGGACCTATCACAAGGGCGTCAGCTAAAAAAATTCAAGACAATTTTGAAGACTTGACTAAATCATTTGTTGAAGAGATGCATCAAGAATTAGTCAAGACTCCTATTGACAATTATAGGCAGCGTAAAATATTATTATTAGTGAACTTACATTAAGAAGATATTTCGATCATGTTGGGCCAAGTCTAATTATTTTAGTTTATTAGTTTAAATTTTAAAATACCTTTAGACTTGTTTTATTTTATGTTTGTTAAGCCTAATTGTTAGGATAGTGATTTGGGTCTATTCTAGTAGGGTTAGGAAATTGGTTTAACCTAAATAAGAGGTATAAATACCTCCAAACTTAGTAGCCACTGAGACTCAGTTTTGATTTTGAATGAAATTTCTCTAGTTTCTTTTTAGAAACTTTGTGCGTACAAGTGAGGTTGAGTGATTCCCTTAGCTTGTTGTGTAACATCCTAATTTTTAACCCAATACTCTAGAACATATTTAGGTTAATCATTAGTCTGTTACTTCATAGTTCTCATTTAGCTTTGAATTACTTAGCGGAAAATACGGGAAATTTTTTTTTTTGAAATAAAAGTGAGAGCCGCGTGATGCGATAAGCTGTAAACCATGCAAAGTAAAACAATCGTCTCACAATCATCATAACGTAAGGCACATCACGAACATCACTGAATATAATCTCATATATATATAACTTGCCCACTTATAAGTGTGGGACTTAATTCAGTACAAGGGAAATACATGAAAAGAAATACAACATAAAACGTAAACATAATCTACTCCCCTACCCGAGTGCATCTAATAGGATAACCTCTAAACAAAAGAAGGTTTATCCCCATCTAAGTGGTGTGTGCGCTCTAACCGGGTACTCCATCGGACGATCGTCACCTCCTACTGGCGTCCATCTCGCGAACGAGGCGTATATCCGGAAATCAAGCGAGCTCCTCGGACGTGAAGAGGCGGAATGGGGATCGAGGGTGACCCCCACAGTATGGTTGCATCTCCGGTCGTCGCGTAAGCCGTGGCTGAGTCACGGTATCCTCACTGCCCTCCCTTATCTGTGGTGGAGAAGGGGCAGAGTCCTCGCTATACGGATGGGGAGGCGGGGGCTCGGATGGGGCGGTCTCGGTGAAATAGGTCCGGGCACATAGTCGGGATAATCTCGCATGGCTAAGGCGGCGGTGTGCCTACGAGTACTCTCTCGTCATGCGTCTGGCGCCGCGCTCAAAAAACCCGCTAAATCGTCGCCATAGGGTGCGGTCGGGGAGAAGTGATGGGTGTGCGGGATGGCGAAGAGCGTCGTACAAACATGAAAATCCGCAGCGTGCACTGCCCCTCAAAATTGTATGACCCGTGAGTCGGGTCATAGTGCACCTCCCATGTCGAGGTGTCCATGAATGCTACGAACGTCGCCATCTGAAGACGTGACGGAAAGAAAGAGATAGAGGGAGTGAGAATCTTACTAAAGAATCTCAGTAGGGCCTCCTACTACCTAGGTGTCATCATCTACGTCCTCAGGAACCTTGGGTTTAATTATATGAAATGACTGAACATGCATTTAGTTCATTTTAAACTTCAAAAATATACTTTAGCCAAGGTCCGTTCATTTTAGGATGATCTTAATGTCATGAATGCAACATAATGGAAAATGTATGCATGGCACTACCTAATGCACATACATAAAGCATAACATCAAGTATCATCATCGTTGGTGGCATAAAGTGGCAATAGTAACATTCATATGGGACAAAACTTAGTGACATAATCATAATCATGAACTTTTCTTCCTCATGGGCCACCCTAAAAGACAATCGAACTGGGGGTGCTCGGCCAATCCGGTGTCACCGTAACGTGTCATACATCTAGGTTATGAGCTCATACCTTAACTAGTCGTCACTAGTTCTTACTTACCACTTAACGATAAGCGTATCATAAATCCGACTATCTCGAGTACGGGTTAGGGCAAATCTCTTAGGGTGCTCGGCCGAACGGTGTCACCTAAGAGTATAAAATGGTACCGATGTCACATGAGTTCTATGGAGGTGCTCGGCCGAACCGGTGTCATCCTAGAACCCATCTTAGTACCTTAATTTTCAAAATCTCTTTAAGTCCCCAAATTTGCCAGAAATTCGCGCCAAACGGTCATTACACCGAAGTTTCCTTCCAAATTTGTCGGAAATTCGGCCAAAACCGTCATTACACCGCATTTCCTTCCAAATTTGCTTTATGCCACATAAACATATAACCTCATAAATTCCTCATATGAATAACATCATCATCATTAGCATACTTCATGCATCATCATACATCATTCAAACGCTTACCCTCACGGTAGCTTATGCTTTGACCCTTACGGGTCTTAATCTTGAGATATAGCTCTCTAATATCCGTCGCTCATATTTTTATGCCCCTAAGGCTCATATTAAACATCATGCTTCATTCTCATGTTCATACTTAAATCTGAATAGCATAGGACAGAGTCTCTAACTTGTTTTTACGGGGTTCTAGAACTTACGTTTTAGACCCTTTCTCGGTTCCGTCTTCGCCTGAGGCGCTATACATTAAATCTAAATCAATTATGAGACATTCCTATGTTTAAGGACTAATTATTAATCATGTTTATCATGTTGTAAGGGTGCTGGACAGATTCCAGAAAATTAAATGTTCTAAGAGTTCTACATTTGCATTTTTACGGTTTTCTAGTTACTAGTTTCCCCGTAGGTGCTAGAATTCGATTCTAACTCAAATGATACCAAGTTTTTCATGTCTAAACAATCTAAATCTGATTATGTTCCCATTAAAACAGTTTGGATTGGTTCCATAAACAAATGGGTCAAAACTATGTTAAATTCTAGCTTTACGGTATTTCTAGTTAGCTAGTTTCTTACCTATCATGCATAGGTTTGCTTCTACATCATCACATGATATTTTCACACATTCCAACACATTAAAACATCATCATACAGCATCACATTCATCACATCAGAACCGAAAACATCTTGCCTCAATAAGAGAATTAAATTGACATTTCTAGGTGCGTAAGTTAACTAGTTTCTCTTGGAATCAATCTAGAATTTCTAAAACTCTTTGCAAAACATTCTAATTCATCAAGAGGCTAAGTGAAGCCTTAGGTCACTGACCAAAACATATTCCATCCCCTAAAAGAGATTGGAATCACAACTTATAATGACATAACCTTATAAAGAATTGTAAAACTTTAAGGAAAACTCAAAACATAGGCTATTGGTCCTAGTAGCTAGATGAAAACTCATTGCAAGTCCATCATCACTACTTGGCCGAAAAACATACATTCAAAGTGTGGTTTGCATTGAACTTTAACTTGGAATGAAATGGGCAAGTCTTTGAGCTCTAGGTTCTTAAGTTACGACATAAACTAAACGTGCTCATGCTCTTCATTTTTAATCTTGCTTTCAAGGTAAAGTGATGTCTTGAAATTAAATATGCAAGGCATAATTTAAACGATGTAAACTTGAAAGTAAATATGAAGCATAATCTTAAACGTGCAAGCATGAAAGTAAAGATGCAAGATTCAATTCTTTACTTTAGTGCTCTTGGCCCAACAACAATCGACTTTAAGGCCTGAAATAGATAGGCATTCGAGAAATTAATTAGGTGATAATGCAAGTTCAATTCTTTATTTTAGTGCTCTAGGCCCAACAACAATCGACTTTAAGGCCGAAATAGAAAGGCTTTGAGAATTAAGTTAAGTGATGATACAAGTTCCATTTTAATCTTTATGTTCTTAGGTGATGGCTTGAAAGTAAAGATGCATAGCAAGAATGTAAATATGAATGCAAGCATAAGATAAATTATGCAAGTTCATTTTATCTTTCTAGAGCTCTTAACAAGACTTTAAAGGAACTTAAACCTCAACCCAAACTCATCAAACCAAGACAAAGTAAAAGTCTAGAGTTCTTAGAACTCAACATACCATATTTAGAAAATCAAACATCTAGCATGAAAAGGAAAAGGTAATGGCCGAAACTTCAAGGAAAGAAAAGAAATGTTTGAAACTCTAGAATCCATGATCTTGGTGATATACAAACTCCAACATCATGAGACCTCATCATTGAGTCATTAGAACCATTTTGAAACAACATCAAAGTTAAGGTTCTCAAAAGTTCAAGAAAGGAAAAATCTAGAAACACTTTTGCTCAAGAACAAAAATCAAGCTCTAGAGTTTGTTTCAAGTGATGAACATCATCATGAAACTCTCATCATCAAGCTCTCATTCCTTTGTTCTCCAAGGCCCATGGCCGAAAATGAAAAGGTAAAGGGAAGAAAAAGAAGTTCTAAAAAGAATCAAGAGAAACTATGAACTTTAAGCTTAGAACAAGAACTTTAAAGAAAGAACACATGAAAGAAAATCTCTACTTGGTGTGATGAACTTGAAGATGGAAGAAGAAAATGAAGAAGATGAAGAACTTGAAGAACTCCAAGAACTTGAAGAACACAAAGACTTTGAGAGAAAAAGAAAAGCTTTGAGTGTTTCCTAAACTTAGCAAATGATCTAAAAGTGGTGCAAGCTCCTCAAGGCATTCTATTTATAGAGAAATGAAACAAATGGAGGATGCTCATGGGTGAGGATGGCTTCGGCCATGAGGTGCAGAATGGAGGCTCTCCATGAGTTCCATGAGGTGAGATAATGTGTTCTTGAGGTATGGTGAGGTATGGTTCAAAGCATGGTGAGGTATGGCTCAAGGTATGGCTCAAGCATGGTTCTTTGAGTGAGAAAATAATTAAACATGTGGTCAATGGGGAAAGGTGCTGGCGGAAATGGATCAGCCCATGGGGAGGATTAGTTTGCATTTTAATTGTGGTTTAGAGTTGTGTTTAGGTGTATCTTTGATTATGCTTAAGATTAGGAATTTGTAAGAAAGTGTTTAGGTAAGGTAAATGGGTAATTAAGGTGGTCTAGACATAATTAAGGAGTGGTCTTGCACCATTAGAGGGTTAAATCCTCAATTTAGAGTTTAAACAACTCTAGACTCATTTCCTTGATTTAAGGAATTGGAGAGAAAACACTATTCATGATTCCAAGACTAGGAATCTTGAGTTCTAAAAAGGGATTTAAGTTTAATCTAAGCAATTTTAGGTTCTAATTAACTTTAATAAATTATTTTGACTCTAGATTAATTAGGGAAATAAATTAATCTTCGTTTAGAGCCTAATATTGCTTAGGTTTGCTTAATTACGCCATTAAGCTTAAAAACACTATTCCAGGGGCAAAATCGTAATTTTGCACTAAAACTGCCCGGGACCACCGGGACTTGAACAGATACCTCTAGACACATGAAATCATGTTTTTAAACCTCTGGGGAAAGTTCCGGGCTCAAACGGCACCTTTACCCGCGTAAAAACGCTATAGGGGTATTTTGGTCATTATGACCAAATCGCGGAAAACGAAATTTTCGCTTCCGAAAGCATTCAAAGGCCATTCAATCCCCTTCAAACATTGAGTTGGCCCTTCGAGGATGACCGAGTTGGGTACCCTCGAGTTCGGGTCAGGAAATGACCTCAGGGGCATTTTGGTCATTTCTACGTAAAAATCGGGGTGTTACATGTTGCATCAGGAAGCTGAATAGGAGATTACAAGGTAAAGTGATTCCCTTGTGATATTTTATTTGGTTTTCAATCCTATCTTCCATATCAATTGTGTATTGGGGTTTCTGGGTGTTTGATATCCACGGGGTTCCGCATGACCACAGCATCCGCGGTGATGTGGCCGACTGATGTGGGTGTGGCGAAGATCGCGATACGAAGGGGAGGAAGGGGTCGTGGTGGAGAGAAGCTGGGCTTTGAGGCAAACTGGTGGTCGGGTAGCTGGTGGAGCTGCGAAAGGTGGTTCGAATCCGAAGGGGTAAAGGGACAGTGGAGAGTGGATGAGGACGAGGTCCGAAGTGATGTTGGTGGTTGTCACGAATCAGAGGTGGTGAGCAGTGGTCAGGCCATGATGGAGGCTATGGGGTGCAGATGGGGAGACCGCGGCTGGGTTTCTGGCAAAGGAAAATGGGCTGTGGGCTTGTGGTGGTGGTGGATCGGCTTTTGATGACTATGGGGTGAGATTTGGAAGGTGGCCAGCGAAGGGAAGAAGGGAAGGCCGCCGCTAAGGAAGGTGGTTCGCGGTGGTAGACGGCTCTACAAGGGAGTAGTGGTGGAGATGAAACTGGTGGTCTCTTCCCTCTTTTCAGCATCTTTTAGTTTTTACTTCCTTTTTCTATGTTTGGTTTATTTATGATTTGGATGTAAATTTTTAGGTGGTTGAGCTAAAATGATGGTGGCAGCCGCTGGCATCCCATGGTGGAGAGAAGAGACCTCAGCCGATGGAATGAAGATGGTGTTGGGAGGAAGAAGGGAGCCTTGAGGAGAGGGGGGCTAAATTGTTGGTGGTGATGGTTAGAGGGGAAGAAATGATGGAGAGCTGAAAGGAAGAAAATGAAGAGAAGGGAGGGGAGGCCGCGGTAGAGCAAGGGAGGTCGTTGCCTCACTGTATTATTTTTTTTTTTGTTTTTACATCAAATTTTAAAATCGATACTGGTGTATACCTACGCTACTGCTGCTGCTTCTGATTTTTGTTCTTGCCGGGCCGGATCAATATTGTTGAATTCGAAAATTTCTTGTAGATGATAGTGTGAAATTGTTTTCTTGTTGATGATGGTTTCAATGTGATTTTGCAAGATTCACATTTAGTGTTTAATTTGTTGTTGAAGAAAAAAAATTTTCTCTCCTCTTTTTTGTTGATGATGGTTACATTTATATTTGTACCTCTCTATTGACCATTGCAGGTTGCTCCCTTTCATCACCAAAAGGAGCTTCAGCGTTTTGTACATAGTGGAGAGGAACATCATCATGATGTTCTCTACTTTTTTTTGAAAATAAAAATTCCCCTCATCCCAATGCTTCACGAGTCTGCCTTAGGGAAATAAAAGAACAAGGAGAGAATCCATGATGAGAAGAGGAGCCCATGACTCTCCTTAGCAGAACCTTTTTTTTTTCTTTTTATTATTATATTTATTTATTTTTTGTTTTATCTTTTTCTTAAATGGAAACGGGCCAAGGCTGAAATGGGTTGTAACTGGTTGGGTTCTCCTTTTTTTATTTTTCTTTGAATGGGCTGAACAAAAAAACGCAAAACAAGAAAATTTTGTAAATGAGAATGGGCTGAAGACAAAACAAAAATGGATCAAATAGAACTTTGGGCATCAAGCTAAAACAACAAGGCTGAAATTAAAAAAAAAACCATCAAACCCCCCCTTTTTTATTATTATTTATTTATTTATTATTTTTTTTAAGAAAAACTCAATGAAATTGTAATAAAACATATAAATTGAATGTAAATTTTTGGATTTTTTTATTAAAGACCGAACAAAATCGAGTGTTCACCGCGATCATGCTTATTAAAGATAGTGTAACACTAGGTTCTCATAGTTTGCTTGATATCTTCATTGTAAACATACTTTCTGATGTTCAGTGCTACTTTCTAAAGACCTATTCCTTGGTTTCTTATTCTTGATATGATTTTCTTTCATCAGTAAAGCATGTGTGTGTACTTTGCATGATATAATATTTATTTCTATTAGGTTCAATCACTTTATATGAGACAAATCATGTTTGCACATATAATATGAAATTATTCTCGCTTCAAGTGTATGTCATGCACTTCGAAAATACTTGTACAATGTCAAGAAACTCAAGGTAGACATTAGTCATTCTTCAAATTATTTTCTTTAAATTGGTTACGTTGTCATTCAAAACATATTGCATTAAAGCTTTCTGAAGGGTTTTGGAGCTAACGATCTTCCCCTTTTTGATCATAACAAACCAATTTGAAGAAAATCTTTTGAAGAGATGTTGAAAGAAATAGAATTGAATATGACATGATAATATCTTTTCTTTGAAAACATCACAGGTTGTAACTTTCAGGAATTTTTTTTCTTAGGGCATGATATGGATAAGTTCAAAAATGTTTTATAGCCTTGAGTAGCTTAAATTAGAGCTGATATGGTTATTCATGAAATTTCAAAACTTACTCAGAGTTCTTTCTAAGAAGTATCAGAATTGGATATTATCGTTTAAGTCCTTTTTACATAAAAGCTTGATTTTCAATTATTTAAAGACACTTTTTGAAGAGTTAGTGCTTGAATAGGAAAACAAGTAATACTTATGATATTTCATCTTGATTAATTTTGTATTCAACACATCTTTATGGGAACAAATTTTCCAAAATGAATGCTCAAAGATATATAATAAATGTAACAGAGCATGAATAATTGATAGAGAAAACATGCAAATTCCTATGTAGTTTCTGATGCTTAGAGAAACCTTAATATAATTTTATAAGCATGTTACCATGCAAGGTTTCTAAAGCTCATTAGGAATCAATCCTAGCCAAGCATAGATGAGCTTTTTGTTATGAGTTGTGAAACTTTTCATGTAAGTATCAGAGCATGAATGCCCATTTATAAAACAAAGCTTAAAACATATGCTCTTCAAATAGGTTTGCCCACTGATATGTATAAATAACATAGCCAGTATAAATGAAACATGTATCAGGGCATCAATACATCAAGTACCAAAACATCTATACATCCTAGAGCATTTAGGGACAGTTTTATAAAATTAAACTTTGAAACCAATGTCCATGCTTTTTAGGAAAACTCGCTCACTGATACATATATGAAACAAAACATAACACATTTTATGACATAACAGCGTAGCATAATTGAGAGAAATCTGAAGCTTACAAACTGATCTTAGTTGTATCAAAGCATGTAGGAATAAGTTTTTGAAGACCATTAAAAACTATACACAACTGTATTTTGATCAAGTTATACAAAACCTTTTTGAAAACATCTGATATGTGTGTTAAAGAGAATGTCTCATAAAAAGCAATATTTTTAAGCACATCATATATAGAGGCACATCATATAGATATGAGTATTAGAGTAACAATAGAGAGATCTTGTGCTTCTAAAGATACTTGCCAGAGCTAATCATAGATACACATGTGAGCTAAGTATCCTAGTATCCTAATAATTAAGCAAGACAAAACACACACATAAGAGATAAGAAGCAAAACATCTATCAGCAAGATATATGATTAGCTAAGCATAAGTAGGCATTGATATGTATCAGAGCCTAAACACATATATATGTATCAGAGCTTTAAAAGAAACATAGCTTAAAACAAATTTGCATTAGAATCAAACATATAGCATAAGCATGATATTTGAACAGATATAATGAATTGTATAAAACATGATAAAGTATCTGCTACAAGAATCAAAATAGCAACAAAAGAATATGTATACTAAAGAACACAAAAAAAAATTCTCTAAGCTCCCCCTCAATATAAGTTTCCCCTAAATCCATAACATGACTCCCCTTGAATTCCATAGCACTTTATTTTCTTCAAGTCTTTTTTTCTCCCCTTTTTGACATCAAGAAAAAGGAGGTGTGCTGTAATCCAGGCACACCATGATCAGCCTCGGCACTACAGAATTTGAACAATCTGAAGCTACAGTTCTTCAACTTGTTTGAGCTGGGTGTCATGCTCTATAATTGTTGCCTCAAGTTTATCCTGTCTAGAGGCTATGTCTTGTAGATACTGCAAGATGATTTGATGGAACTGAGAGCTTGTTGGAGGCTCAGTTGATGATGGATAGGGCAGGTTGATGGGTGCAGATGTTGATAAAGCAATCCTTGGAGATAGTTCAAGAATATCTAGAAGTATGATCTCCTCTGACTTAGGCAATTCAGCTTGAGGTTCAGCTTATTCGTTAACAGGAGGTGGAGAGGATGGAACATGATTACTAGCAGAGGTGGCAAGAACAGAAGTAGGCTTAGGGATAATAGTAGCAATTTCAAGAATCTAAGTCGAGGACAAAACAACGACTTCTTAGGTTGGAGCAGCTTCTGATGTCTTATGTAAAACCCTAAAAATTATTTAAAAATTAATTTGAGATTTATTAGTCATAATTTCAAAAATCTGACAGTTTTAATAATAATGAGGACGGTTCAACGGTTTTGTAAAAAAAAAATGTAAATAGTAACCTAGTGGGCCCTCAGGCCCACCGGGACAACCGAAACCCCTGATTCGGGATCCGAAGGTGCTCGAAATTGGGGAAACATGTAAATAAGGTTAGAAATAGATAGAGATGAAAATTTTATACTTATAATTAAATATTGAGTAATATTTGATTTCTTGGGTGTGGTATTCCACCCATTCGGTGAAATTTCGGTGTGCAAATTCTAACACCGAAAACTAATTGGATCTCTACAAAACAAATGAACCTATCTCTTTAAATCAAATGAATGGCTAAGATCCAATCTTAAATTACAAGATTGAATCACAACCATCCATTTTACTTTATTGGATTAGTAATTATCTAAATATAACATATAATATTCATGTCATTAATATAAGATAAACTCAACCAAATTAGCTTTTTCAAGAAGCCATTTCTCGGCCAGCAAAGAAAAGAGAAACTGCTGCCTTTCCTCCATAGCCAAGAGCTTCATCTTGGTTTCAACTTCCATATATACTAGCCTAGAGTCTTTGAAATCAAAACTTTCTTTCATCAAAGTTGTTCTACATCTCAAACTCTACAATTCTAACCGATCAGAATTCTAATTCTCCATCAATTTTCACCTTGGTTTCTCACTCCCTCACTGCCTAAGGAAGGATTTGATGTTGAATTGGTGGCCTTGAAGTGAGCAAGATCACTCTTGAAACATCCTTGAAGCCAGCATCCTTAAAGCCACCAAAGTAGGGCATTTTAAACCTCTTTTACATTCAACTCCATTTTTATGATTTGCCTGCTGATTTGGCTTAATATTATTGTTTGAGTTACTTGATTACATATTGATATTGATGTGTTAATTTTGGTGGAGTGGTTTGATGTTGTGAAAGATGGTTTTTACCAAAAGAGAATTTGACACATGCTGCTAGATTTTCAGATTTCAACAGGGCAGGATTTGTTCATGAATTTTCTGGTACAATTGTGGTCATTTTTATGAGCTATAAAAATTAAATGTTAAATTTAACATCCTAAGGCAACTATGAGAATTTTTGTGGAGTATGATAAACAATATAACTGCCTGAGAAAAATCATGAATCGAAAGTGTATCAATGCTGCCTAAAATATTAGAACTGAAGCTGTAAATTTGTCTAATTTTGTTACCATAGAAAATGATTGAATTATCCTTTGAAATTTTTACAGGATATTAGAGACATCTTGAGGTTTTACTAGGAATTTTATTTCAAATTTCCTGGGTTCATTTACAATGGTTAAAAATTATTCATTTCTGATTTTGAGTTGAGTAAAAGTGGTCTCTAACCACTAAATTTGTTGAATTTTGTTATCATACTTAGGGAACTCTGTTAACTTCAAAATTTTTAGAGGACCTTGGGGACACATTAAAGTGTCTTGGATAATTTTTATAGCCTTGTATTTGATGGTGTGAAATCTGTCATTGTGCTGAAAATAAATTGATGCTTTGAATTAATGAAATAATGACATTGGGTTCAAGTATGATATATGAATACATGTGAGTGACTTTAAGGAATAGTTTGAGGCATGATTGGAATCATATTGTGATTGAATTTGTATATGTGCATGCATTTGGAAAAGTGAAGTGAATGATATACACATATGGCGAAAGAGAATATATGACGTTAATCGTGCATATTCTGACATATGGACAAAATAGAAACAAGACTTAGATTGAATGAGGGGAAGGCAAAAGTAGGAACTTTTCCAAAATACTATGAGTGTGCCAATTCTGACATATGAAGAAAACAGAAATAAGACTTAGATTAAATTAATGGGAAGGAAAAAGGAGAAACTTCCCCCGAGATATTATGAGTCTGTAGACGTATTAGCTAGGAATAGAACTGTGTGTGATTCAAAAATGGAAAAAAATGAAGTTCGATGATCACGTATAGGAATGAGCTCAGTCCTGATAAGCAAATATTCCCTTGTGTGGTGTGATCCACTATAAATACCATTTGGTATAAACTATCCATTGTGGAGTTGTCCACGACAGATACCTGTTAGGTATAAACTAAGTCTTTCCTATGTCAATGAAGAGAGAAAGTTGCACTGAATTGAGTTTTACAACATGATATAAGCTAAGTCTTTCCGATGTTAATGAAAAGAGAAAAATACACTTAATTAAGATCTATAGCCACAAGAGAAAATTAGAGAATTCCCTTTGATATATCCATAACAAGTGAAGATGATTTCATTAAAGATTTCGGCATTTATCATATGCATATGCATATTGATTTGAATTGTCTGCCTAGGATGATTTACTAGGTGTTTGAACATTGGGTAGCATATGCATTAAGTGACTGATTATTAAAAGCTACCCACTTTGGAAGTACGATTTGGAACTTTAAAAATGGACCATTGTTATGAAATGCATGATCATCTTTTTTTCTAATAAACCAAAGTGGCTGGGGGGATGACAATGACATTGTGAGTGAGTTTTTGGGGAGTTGCCCTACTAACAATTGTATAATTCTCACCCCTATGTGTTTGTATTCCCATGTCGTCTCCAGGTTGATCCAGAGAATAATACGGTCACATGTGCAAGAAACTCGGGATTATAGAAGTTTAGGAGTTGATGCTTTTCTTATGTGGTATATAGTTGCAAGTAATTGTATAGGTAAATGTAATAGGGATTGTATATGTGTTAAAGCTCATAGTAGAGCTTCCTTATGTAATTGACTTTATAGTAAATAAATGTTTTGTATATTTGTTATATATTTTAATCGAATTATGCTAGTTAGTACACGAACCCACTGAATTTTGCTATAGTTATTTAAGAAAGGTCAACTAATTTATAAGTAACAACTCTCGAGTTCGATGTTATAACTTAAGAATGATGTTGTACTTGGCAGGATGTTATCCATTTCTTCCTCTACTAGAGTAATACGGATAGAAAAAAGAGGTTGAGGCACCATCAGAATAAGAACAGATGATCATTCATGTGCTTCTTCATTAGGCTCCTCAACAATGAGCTCAAGGTTAGAGAAGAGTTCATTGACAAAGAAGTTTAGTCCATCCAAATTTTGTTCTTTAGATTGCGGCTTTGGATCTAGTGATTTTGACATGATATCCAATAATTGACTTATGATTATAAAATCCTCACTATCATCATAAGCCGTCTCATCAGAAGTAATAGGAGCTGGAAAAGTGGTAAACCCAAATTATTGAGGCATGGGTCTTGAAGGCTAATCTTCAATAACAAAGAAACAGTTTGAGATCAACATGTCTTTAGTTGCTACTTGACCCCTGAATTCCCTTAGCCTTTTTAAGTTTTCTTGCTTCCTCTAATCTCCTTTTCTCCTATAAAATATGTTGCTCCTTGAGAATTAGATCTGCCTCTTCTTCATCTTCTAAAATTTTAAATTCTCAAGATGTAGCTACGGTCTGCTTTACTTCACACATATTTTTTAAAATAAGTGCAACTCTTGGTACCCCTTTTGGCAGATTTTGATACTTTGGCTCTAGAGTTTTCTTTTGGATAGGAAGTTTGTTAGGTCTGCCTTGAGGAAGATCACCTTCTGATATTTTCATCTTACTTTTAGAAGGCTTTTGAGTTCTTGTGAGCTTCTGCTTTTTGGTTGACTTCTTCTTGTTGTTCTAAAGCATCTTGGATAGAACCTACTCAGACTCTATGTCCTTAGAATTTTTCTCAACTTCTTCTGAACTTTCAGAGCTGCTTTCAAAAAGGGCAAATTTTCTCCTAGTTTTTCCTTTCTTTTGCTCATCTATATTCTCTTGGCTTTGATATTTCCTTTTTCTGATCTACCTCATCAATCAAGATGCTTGGCTTTCTGGAGTTAGTTTTTACCGGTATAAACTGGGTTTTCTTCTTCATTTTGAAGGAATTGTTGCTGTAGTCTGTACCCAGAAAGTATTCAAATCACTCTTTAATAAGAGCGTATCAGACGTGCTGAAAGATTTTTGCCAATAGCATCCTACAGAGCATGCCAATGGTTCTTCTCTTCTCTTTGGTAATGGCACTGAGCATGTAGTCCATTGTCATTTTTGGCAAATTGACTTTTCTCTTGGTCATCAAACAGAAAGGAACATACAATCCATGTAACACCCCGATTTTTCTGTCCGAGGGAAATGACCAAAATGCCCCTGAGGTCATTTCCTGACCCGAACTCGAGGGTAACCAACTCGGTCATCCTCGAAGGGTCAACTCAATGTTTGAAGGGGATTGAATGGCCTTTGAATGCTTTCGGAAGCGAAAATTTCGTTTTTCCGCAGTTTTGGTCAAAATGACCAAAATACCCCTATAGCGTTTTTACGTGTAAAGGTGCCGCTTGAGCCCTAACTTTCCCCAGAGGTTTAAAAACATGATTTCATGTGTCTAGAGGTATCTGTTCAAGTCCCGGTGGTCCCGGGCAGTTTTAGTGCAAAATTACGATTTTGCCCCTGGAATAGTGTTTTTAAGCTTAATGACGTAATTAAGCAAACCTAAGCAATATTAGGCTCTAAACGAAGATTAATTTATTTCCTAATTAATCTAGAGTCAAAATAATTTATTAAAGTTAATTAGAACCTAAAATTGCTTAGATTAAACTTAAATCCCTTTTTAGAACTCAAGATTCCTAGTCTTGGAATCATGAATAGTGTTTTCTCTCTCCAATTCCTTAAATCAAGGAAATGAGTCTAGAGTTGTTTAAACTCTAAATTGAGGATTTAACCCTCTAATGGTGCAAGACCACTCCTTAATTATGTCTAGACCACCTTAATTACCCATTTACCTTACCTAAACACTTTCTTACAAATTCCTAATCTTAAGCATAATCAAAGATACACCTAAACACAACTCTAAACCACAATTAAAATGCAAACTAATCCTCCCCATGGGCTGATGCATTTCGCGCAGCACCTTTCCCCATTGACCACATGTTTAATTATTTTCTCACTCAAAGAACCATGCTTGAGCCATACCTTGAGCCATACCTCACCATGCTTTGAACCATACCTCACCATACCTCAAGAACACATTATCTCACCTCATGGAACTCATGGAGAGCCTCCATTCTGCACCTCATGGCCGAAGCCATCCTCACCCATGAGCATCCTCCATTTGTTTCATTTCTCTATAAATAGAATGCCTTGAGGAGCTTGCACCACTTTTAGATCATTTGCTAAGTTTAGGAAACACTCAAAGCTTTTCTTTTTCTCTCAAAGTCTTTGTGTTCTTCAAGTTCTTGGAGTTCTTCAAGTTCTTCATCTTCTTCATTTTCTTCTTCCATCTTCAAGTTCATCACACCAAGTAGGGATTTTCTTTCATGTGTTCTTTCTTTAAAGTTCTTGTTCTAAGCTTAAAGTTCATAGTTTCTCTTGATTCTTTTTAGAACTTCTTTTTCTTCCCTTTACCTTTTCATTTTCGGCCATGGGCCTTGGAGAACAAAGGAATGAGAGCTTGATGATGAGAGTTTCATGATGATGTTCATCACTTGAAACAAACTCTAGAGCTTGATTTTTGTTCTTGAGCAAAAGTGTTTCTAGATTTTTCCTTTCTTGAACTTTTGAGAACCTTAACTTTGATGTTGTTTCAAAATGGTTCTAATGACTCAATGATGAGGTCTCATGATGTTGGAGTTTGTATATCACCAAGATCATGGATTCTAGAGTTTCAAACATTTCTTTTCTTTCCTTGAAGTTTCGGCCATTACCTTTCCCTTTTCATGCTAGATGTTTGATTTTTAAATATGTTATGTTGAGTTCTAAGAACTCTAGACTTTTACCTTGTCTTGGTTTGATGAGTTTGGGTTGAGGTTTAAGTTCCTTTAAAGTCTTGTTAAGAGCTCTAGAAAGATAAAATGAACTTGCATAATTTATCTTATGCTTGCATTCATATTTACATTCTTGCTATGCATCTTTACTTTCAAGCCATCACCTAAGAACATAAAGATTAAAATGGAACTTGTATCATCACTTAACTTAATTCTCAAAGCCTTTCTATTTCGGCCTTAAAGTCGATTGTTGTTGGGCCTAGAGCACTAAAATAAAGAATTGAACTTGCATTATCACCTAATTAATTTCTCGAATGCCTATCTATTTCGGCCTTAAAGTCGATTGTTGTTGGGCCAAGAGCACTAAAATAAGGAATTGAATCTTGCATCTTTACTTTCAAGCTTGTACGTTTAAGATTATGCTTGATATTTACTTTCAAGTTTACACGCTTAAATTATGCCTTGCATATTTAATTTCAAGTCATCACTTTACCTTGAAAGCAAGATTAAAAATGAAGAGCATGAGCACGTTTAGTTTATGTCGGAACTTAAGGACCTAGAGCTCAAAGACTTGCCCATTTCATTCCAAGTTAAAGTTTAATGCAAACCACACTTTGAATGTAATGCTTTGCCAAGTAGTGAAGATGGACTTGCAATGAGTTTTCATCTAGCTACTAGGGCCAATAGCCTATGTTTTGAGTTTTCCTTAAAGTTTGACAATTCTTTATAAGGTTATGTCGTTATAAGTTGTGATTCCAATCTCTTTTAGGGGATGGAATATGTTTTGGTCAGTGACCTAAGGCTTCACTTAGCCTCTTGACGATTTAAAAATGTCTTGCAAAGAGTTTTAGAAATTCTAAATTGATTCCAAGAGAAACTAGTTAACTTACGCACCTAGAAATGTCAATTTAATTCTCTTATTGAGGCAAGATGTTTTCGGTTCTGATGTGATGAATGTGATGCTGTATGATGATGTTTTAAAGCGTTGAATGTGTGAAAATATCATGTGATGATGTAGAAGCTTAACCTATGCATGATAGGTAAGAAACTAGCTAACTAGAAATACCGTAAAGCTAGAATTTAACATAGTTTCACTCCATTTGTTTATGGAACTAATCCAAACTGTTTTAATGGGAACATAATCAGATTTAGATTGTTTAGACATGAAAACTTGGTATCATTTGAGTTAGAATCGAATTCTAGCACCTACGGGAAACTAGTAACTAGAAAACCGTAAAAATGCAAATGTAGAACTCTTAGAACATTTAATTTTCTGGAATCTGTCCAGCACCCTTACAACATGATAAACATGATTAATAATTAGTCCTTAAACATAGGAATGTCTCATAATTGATTTAGATTTAATGTATAGCGCCTCAAAGTAAGACGGAACTGAAAGGGTCTAAAACGTAAGTTCTAGAACCCGTAAAAACAAGTTAGAGACTCTGTCCTATGCTATTTAGATTTAAGTATGAACATGAGAATGAAGAATGATGTTTAATATGAGCCTTAGGGGCATAAAATATGAGCGACGGATATTAGAGAGCTATATCTCAAGATTAAGACCCGTAAGGGTCAAAGCATAAGCTACCGTGAGGGTAAGCGTTTGAATGATGTATGATGATGCATGAAGTATGCTAATGATGATGATGTTATTCATATGAGGAATTTATGAGGTTATATGTTTATGTGGCATAAAGCAAATTTGGAAGGAAATTCGGTGTAATGACCGTTTTGCCCGCCGAATTTCCGACAAATTTGGAAGGAAACTCGGTGTAATGACCGTTTTGCCGCCAATTCTCGCAAATTTGGGGACTTAAAGAGATTTTGAAAATTAAGGTACTAAGATGGGTTCTAGGATGACACCGTTCGGCCGAGCACCTCCATAGAACTCATGTGACATCGGTACCATTTTATACTCTTAGGTGACACCGGTTCGCCGAGCACCCTAAGAGATTTGCCGCCTAACCCGTACTCAGATAGTCGGGATTTATGATACGCTTATCGTTAAGTGGTAAGTAAGAACTAGTGACGACTAGTTAAGGTATGAGCTCATAACCTAGATGTATGACATGTTCGGGTGACACCGTTCGCCGAGCACCCCAGTTCGATTGTCTTTTAGGGTGGCCCATGAGGAAGAAAAGTTCATGATTATGATTATGTCACTAAGTTTTGTCCCATATGAATGTTACTATTGCCACTTTATGCCACCAATGATGATGATGCTTGATGTTATGTTTTATGTATGTGCATTAGGTAGTGCCATGCATACATTTTCCATTATGTTGCATTCATGACATTAAGATCATCCTAAAATGAACGGACCTTGGCTAAAGTATATTTTTGAAGTTTAAAATGAACTCAATGCATGTTCAATGATTCGATATAATTAAACCCAAGGTTCCTGAGGACGTAGATGATGACACCTAGGTAGTAGGAGGCCCTACTGAGATTCTTTAGTAAGATTCTCACTCCTCTATCTCTTTCTTTCCGTCACGCCTTCAGATGGCGACGTCAGAGCATTCATGGACACCCCGACATGGGAGGTGCACTATGACCCGACTCACTGGTCATACCATTTTGAGGGGCAAGGCACGGTGCGGATTTTCATGTTTGTAGGACGCCCCATCACTCATCCCGCACACCCATCACTTCTCCCGATCGCACCCTATGGCGACGACGAGCGGTTTTTTGAGCGGCGCAGACGCATGACGAGAGAGTACTCCGTAGGCACACCGCCGCCTTAGCCATGCGAGATTATCCCGACTATGTGCCCGGACCTATTTCACGGAGACCGACCCATCCGAGGACCCGCCTACCCATCCAGATAGCGAGGACTCGCCTCTCTCCACCACGTATAAGTGAGGGCGTGAGGATACCGTGACTCACCACGGCCACGCGACGACCGGAGATGCGACCATACCGTGGGGTCACCCTCGATCCCCATTCCGCCTCTTCACGTCCGAGGAGCTCGCCCGCTTCCGGATATCTGCCTCGTTCGCGAGATGGACGCCAGTAGAGGGTGACGATCGTCCGATGGAGTACCCGGTTAGAGCACACACACCACTTAGATGGGGATAAACCTTCTTTTGTTTAGAGGTTATCCTATTAGATGCACTCGGGTAGGGGAGTAGATTATGTTTATGTTTTAGGTTGTATTTCCCTTGTACTGAATTAAGTCCCACACTTATAAGTGGGCAAGTTATATATATATGAGATTATATTCAGTGATGTTCATGATGTGCCTTATGTTATGATGATTGTGAGACGATTGTTTTACTTTGCATGGTTTACCGCTTATCGCATCACGCGGCTCTCACTTTTATTTCAAAAAAAAATTACCCGTATTTTCCGCTAAGTAATTCAAAGTTAAATGAGAACTATGAAGTAACAGACTAATGATTAACCTAAATATGTTCTAGAGTATTGGGTTATAAATTAGGATGTTACAATCCATACCTAATAAAACATCTGTACTTCCTTGCTTGGGAAAAACAATGAACTTAACCACAGTAAACACTTTTCTTACCCTAGACCTAAGCAAGGCAGTAGTAATATTACCAGGTTTGTGCTTGTGTTAAATCAGTGAGACATTTTGACACTTCTTCAGCACTCACCCTAAGAGATTTGAATTACTCTTCATTTGCTAACCAGTTGACTCCTGTTGTAGGAGCCCTAACTACTGTAGATAATTCAAACAATCCTATTTTTATGTAGGTGTCCTAAATGATGGTTTTGAGTATTGTTTTATTCTTTACTTTGAGAAAGCCATAGAAAACAGTCACCATTCCTAGAAATACTCTATTGGAGATGTCCAGAAAGTGTTCCTAACCTTGAAATATAAACACTTTCCTAAGAATCTAGATTTGGTTTAGAAGGGAGTTGTTAAGGCATTTTCCAAAAGCAATTGTTCTATGAGAGAACTCCTCTTTGTAGATCTCCTACATAAAAGGTTCATCACATATAATGAAGGTCCCTCACTTTGAGGAGCTATCGAGTTCCTTTCCTTCAGCCATTTGTTGGTGTGTGAGGATTAAACAAGAAAGATTGAAGCTTGAGAAAGTTTGTGAGCAGATTTTGAGGTTTTAGTTGTAAGAAATGAGGGCTTGAAAAGACAGGGTTAAGGTTACAGAAAGAAAAGAGGTATAAGGGATGAGAAAATGGTTGAGGTAGCGTGTGTGGGAAGAGGAAGGTAAAGGTGATGTGTGAGGAGTAGGGGTTTTAAGTGATGTGACATGACAGAAAGAGAAGCGACATGGGTAAGAGAAACAGGAAAGAGTGGGAATAATCCTGCCTTTCATTTTTCTTTCAGAAAGAGAGATTTCTGATGCTTGAGATCATTTTCTTAACTTCACTATTCTATTTTTGATCTATTGGAGACTCATTATATATTCATCATTAGCTCACCTCTATATATTGAATTCTATGACCCCATATATTCCTTATTTTCTAATCCTCATTTATTTTTTCTGATCAACCCGTCTTCTTTTTGAGCTTGCAAACTGCACTTCTTATTTTTCAGTCTGACTTTCTGATCTACTAGTCAATAACTTGATCTTGTAAATTGAATTTTTTATTGTTCTTGCAAACTGATGGCTTTGCTAGAACTCCAGTTAGAAGTTA
Organism: Dalbergia cochinchinensis; assembly: GCA_031216125.1. NCBI lineage: Eukaryota > Viridiplantae > Streptophyta > Magnoliopsida > Fabales > Fabaceae > Dalbergia > Dalbergia cochinchinensis. Next base: position 51,943,211 of record CM062368.1, on the reverse strand, counting down.
TGAAGGGAGAATGCCCAGAGATGCTTTATGCATGAATGCTTATGTAGATTTAAAACCTTCTAAATAAGAGCTTTTACAAAGGGAAAACACAAAAGAGGTCTTTAGCATAAGATATTGTGAATATATCTGAAACTTTGTCTTCAGTATTCATAAACATTGACTCAACATCTCTTTTTTGAACATGATCTTGAATAAAAGATGCTTTATAACAAAAGCTTGGATTTAGAGTGGTAAAAGGAATTTTTTAATAAGATTGATAGTACTAGTGTTTTCATAGTAGATAGGATTTGTGAAATACATCAGGAGATAGTCTTCCAGCTAGTTCTTTATCAGCAATATCTGGGTGCAACAATTTTCAGCTGCTAATATTTAGCTTCAATAGTAGAAAAAGCTATTATGTTCTACATTTTGCATGACCATGTGATTAAACTTCATCCATAGAAGCAACAGCAACCACTTATGCTTTTTCTCTCAAGTCTATCTCCAGCAAAATTAGCATTACAAAAACCTACAATATCACAAGAAGTGTCTTTCTCGTACCTTAAGCTGAGATTAATAGTACCTAATAAATATTGTAGAATTTTCTTAACAACTTTTAAGTGTGATTACTTTGGGTTAGATTGAAATCTAGCACAGATTCCTGCACTTAATTTGAATGTCTGGTCTACTAGCTATAAGATACAGTAACATCCTCTACTACTTTATGGATTGACGACTGTCCCCGCAAACCAACACGGGTCTTTTCAGCGTGCTTTGTCCTCACTCACACGCTTCCTAGGAAAACTTCCTAGGAGGTCACCCATCCCAAAATTGTTCCAAATCAAGCACGCTTAACCATGTAGTTCTTTCGTGATAGGCTACCGAAAAGAAGATGCATCTTGTTGGTATAGGTAGTACAAATCAATTCATATAAGCCCTCCTTCACTATATAGTCCCATACCTATACAGTTTCAGGATCCTTCTCATTCGGGTGTGTAATCGGTTCATTCGTGTAACCCTCTGCTTTCGAAGTCTGCCAGGAGCTGGTCCTTGTCTGTACCTCCTTGCACCAACGATCACTCCCTATGTAACACCCCGATTTTTCTGTCCGAGGGAAATAACCAAAATGCCCCTGAGGTCATTTCCTGACCCGAGTTCGAGGGTAACCAACTCGGTCGTCCTCGAAGGGTCAACTCAATGTTTGAAGGGGATTGAACGGCCTTTGAATGCTTCCGGAAGCGAAAATCTCGTTTTCCGCAGTTTCGGGTCAAAATAACGAAAATACCCCTATAGCGTTTTACGCGGGTAAAGGTGCCGTTTGAGCCCGGAACATTCCCCAGAGGTTTAAAAACATGTTTTCATGTGTCTAGAGGTCTCTGTTCAAGTCCCGGTGGCCCCGGGCAGTTTTAGTGCAAAATTATGATTTTGCCCCTAGAATAGTGTTTTTGAGCTTAATGACGTAATTAAGCAAACCTAAGCAATATTAGGCTCTAAACGAAGATTAATTTATTTCCCTAATTAATCTAGAGTCAAAATAATTTATTAAAGTTATTTAGAACCTAAAATTGCTTAGATTAAACATTAAATCCCTTTTTAGAACTCAAGACTCCTAGTCTTGGAATCTTGAATAGTGTTTTCTCTCTCCAATTCCTTAAATCAAGGAAATGTGTCTAGAGTTGTTTAGACTCTAAATTGAGGATTTAACTCACTAATGGTGCAAGACCACTCCTTAATTATGTCTAGACCACCTTAATTATCCATTTCCTTGCCTAAACACTTTCTTACAAATTCCTAATCTTAAGCATAATCAAAGATACACCTAAACACAACTCTAAACCACAATTAAAATGCAAAGAACCCTCCCCCATGGGCTGATGCATTTCGGCCACCTCCTCTCCCATTGACCACATGTTTAATTATTTTCTCACTCAAAGAACCATGCTTGAGGCCATACCTTGAACCATACCTCACCATACTTTGAGTCATACCTCACCATGCCTCAAGAACACATTATCTCACCTCATGGAACTCATGGAATGCCTTCATTCTGCACCTCATGGCCGAAGCCATCCTCCCCCATGAGCACCCTTCATTTGTTTCATTTCTCTATAAATAGAATGCCTTGAGGAGCTTGCACCACTTTTAGATCATTTGCTAAGTTTAGGAGCACTCAAAGCTTTTCTTTTTCTCTCAAAGTTCTTTTGTTCTTCAAGTTCTTGGAGTTCTTCAAGTTCTTCATCTTCTTCATCTTCTTCTTCCATCTTCAAGTTCATCACATCAAGTAGGGATTTTCTTTAAAGCTCTTGTTCTAAGCTTTATGTTCATAGTTTCTCTTGATTCCTTTTAGAACTTCTTTTCTTCTCCTTCTTCCTCTTTATGTTTCGGCCATGGGCCTTTGGGAATGAAGGAATGAGAGCTTGATGATGAGAGTTTCATGATGATGTTCATCACTTGAAACAAACTCTAGAGCTTGATCTTTGTTCTTGAGGAAAAATGTTTTTAGTTTTTCCTTTCTTGAACTCTTGAGAACTTTAGCTTTAATGATGTTTTAAAATGGCTCTATGAACTCAATGATGAGGACTCATGATGTTGGTGTTAATATATCATCAAGATCATGAACTCTAGAGTTTTAAAATGTTCCTTTTTCTTCTTGAAGATTTCGGCCATTTCCTTAAATTTTTCTAAGCTTCATGGTTTGATTTCCTAAAAATATTATGTTAAGTTTTAAAGAACTCTAAGCTTGACTTTACCCTGTTTGGATGAGTTTGGGTTATGATTTAAATTCCTTTAAAGTTTTGTTAAGAGCTCTAGAAAGATAAAATAAACTTGCATAATTTATTTTATGCTTGCATTCATATTTACATTCTTGCTATGCATCTTTGCTTTCTAGCTATCACCAAAGAACATAAAGATTAAAATGGAACTTGTATCATCACTTAATTTAATTCTCGAAGCCTTTCTATTTTGGCCTTAAAGTCGATTGTTGTTGGGCCTAGAGCACTAAAATAAAGAATTGAACTTGCATTACCACCTAATTAATTTCTCGAATGCCTATCTATTTCGGCCTTAAAGTCGATTGTTGTTGGGCCAAGAGCACTAAAATATAGAATTGAACCATGCATATTTACTTTCAAGCTTGCACGTTTAAGTTTATGCCTCGCATATTTACTTTCAAGCTTGCACGTTTAAGTTTATGCCTTGCATATTTAAATTTAAGTCATCACTTTACTTTGCAAGCAAGATTAAAAATGAAAAGCATGAGCACGTTTAGTTTATGTCGTAACTTAAGAACCTAGAGCTCAAAGACTTGCCCATTTCATTCCAAGATAAAGTTAAATGTGAATGTATTCCTTGAATGCATAATTACGGCCAAGTAGTGATGATGGACTTGCAATGAGTTTTCATCTAGCTACTAGGACCAATAGTCTATGTTTTAAGTTTTCCTTAAAGCTTTACAAATCTTTATAAGGTTATGTCATCACAAGTTGTGATTTTATTATCTTTAGGGGATGGAATATGTTTTGGTCAGTGACCTAAGGCTTCTCTTAGCCTTTTGATGAATTAAAGTGTTTTGCAAAGAGTTTTAGAAGTTCTAGATCGATTCCGAGAGAAACTAGTTAACTTATGTACCTAGAAATGTCAAATTAACTCTCTCATTGAAGTTAAATGTTTTCGGTTCTGATGTGATGAGTGACGCTGTATGATGATGTTTTGATGTGTTGGAATGTGTGAAAATATCATATGATGATGTAGAAGCGATCCTATGCATGGTAGGTAAGAAACTAGCTAACTAGAAATACCGTAAAGCTAGAATTTAACATAGTTTTGACCCATTTGTTTATGGAACTAATCCAAAATGTTTTAATGGGAACACAATCAGATTTATATTGTTTAGACATGAAAAACTTGGTATCATTTGGATTAGAATCGAATTCTAGCACCTATAGGGAAACTAGTAACTAGAAAACCGTAAAAGTGCAAGTTTAGAACTCTTAGAACGTTTACTTTTCTGGATTCTGTCCAGCACCCTTACAATATGATAAACATGATTAATAATTAGTCCTTAAGCATAGGAATGCCTCATAATTGATTTAGATTTAATTCATAGCGCCTTAGGCGAAGACGGAACCAAGAAAGGGTCTAAAACGTAAGTTCTAGAACCCTGTGAACACAAGTTAGAGAATTTGCCCTATGATATTCAGATTTAAGTATGAACATGAGGATTAGGAATGATGATTAATTATGAGCCCTTAGGTGCATAAAACTATGAGCGACAGATGTTAGAGAATTATATCTCAAGATTAAGACCCGTAAGGGTCAAACCATACGCTACCGTAAGGGTAAGCGTTTGAATGTTTTATGATGATGCATATAGTATGCAAATGATGATGATGTTATTCATATGATGAATTCATGAGGATATATGTTTATGTGGCATAAAGCAAATTTGGAAGGAATTCGGTGTAATGCCATCGTGCCGCCAAATTCCCAACAAATTTGGGGACTTAAAGAAATTTTGAAAATTAAGGTACTAAGATGGGTTCTAGGATGACACCGGTTCGGCCGAGCACCTCCATAGAACTCATGTGACATCGGTACCATTTTATACTCTTAGGTGACACTGGTTCGGCCGAGCACCCCTAAGAGTTTTGCCCCCTAACCCATACTCAGATAGTCAGGATTTATGATTTATGATACGCTTATCGTTAAGTGGTAAGTAAGAACTAGTGATGACTAGTTAAGGTATGAGCTCATAACCTAGATGTATGACACATTCTGGGTGACACCGGTTCGGCCGAGCACCCCCAGTTCGATTGCCTTTTAGGGTGGCCCATGAGGAAGAGAAGTTTCATGATTATGATTATGTCACTAAGTTTTGTCCCATATGAATGTTACTATTGCCACTTTATGCCACCAAGTATGATGATGCTTGATGTTATGTTTTATGTATGTGCATTAGGTAGTGCCATGCATACATTTTCTATTATGTTGCATTCATGATATTAAGATCATCCTAAAATGAATGGACCTTGGCTAAAATATATTCTAAAGTTTAAAATGAACTTAATATATGCTCAGTCATTTTGTATAAATAAACCCAAGGTTCCTGAGGATGTAGATGATGACACCTAGGTAGTAGGAGGCCCTACTGAGATTCTTTAGCAAGATTCTCACTCCCTCTATCTCTTCCTTTCCGTCTCGTCTTCAGATGGCGACGTTCGTAGTGTTCATGGACACGCCGACGTGGGAGGTGCACTATGACCCGACTCACGGGTCATACAATTTTGAGGACGACACGGTGCGGGTTTTCATGTTCGTAGGACGCCCCTTCGCTCATCCCGTGCACACCCATCGCTTCTCCCCGACTGCACCCTATGGCGATGATGAGCGGGTTTTTGAGTGCATGCGTACGCATGACGAGAGAGTGCTCCACATGCACACCGCCGCCCTAGCCATGCAAGACTATCCCGACATGCGTGCCGGACTTACTTCTCGGAGACCGACCCATCCGAGGACCCGCCTACCCATCCGTATAGCGAGAGCTCTGCTCCCTCTCCCCCACCATTGAGGGAGGGCAGTGAGGATACCGTGACTCAGCCACGGCTTGCACGACGATCGGAGATGAGACCATACCGCGAGGGTCATACTCGATCCCCGTTCCGCCTCTTCACGTCCGAGGAGCTCATCCAGTTTCCCGGATATTTGCCTCGTTCGCGAGATGGACGCCAGTAGGAGGTGACGATCGTCTGATGGAGTACCCGGTTAGAGCACACACTACCTAGATGAGGGATAAACCTTCTTTTGTTTAGAGGTTTCCCATTAGATGCACTCGGGTAGGAGAGTAGATTATGTTTATGCTTATGTTGTATTTTCTTTTATGCATTTCCCTTGTACTAAATTAAGACCCACACTTATAAGTGGGCAAGTTATATATATATGAGATGATATTCAGTGATGTTCATGTTGTGCCTCATGTTATGATGTTGTGAGATAATTGTTTTACTTTACATGGTTTACCGCTTATCGCATCACGCGGCTCTCACTTTTTATTTCAAAAAAAATTTACCCGTATTTTCCGCTAAGTATTTCTAAGTAAAATTGAGAACTATGAAGTAACAGACTAATGTTTAACCTAAGTATGTTCTAGAGTATTGGGTTAAAAATTAGGATGTTACACACATCACTAGTCTTAGAGGTGTTGACTCCCCTAATCCTTCTAGACCACCTCTAACCTAGGGATTTGTGGTTTTAAATAACCTATTAGTGCACCTAAGTACCTACTTAGCAACTTTTAATCCTAAGCCTAATCTATGTCACACCAAAGCACACTTCTAGAACATGGTTTAAGGAGATATTTCTCCTCCCCAAGGCTACCAAGAATGGCGCCATTTCTCCCTAGAAAATCATCAAAAAGTTAGTCTATGTGTTCAAGCTATCTTGTGACATATGTCTTGAACACTTTCAATCAATGATCAACTTTCAAGAAAAATTGTCACTCAAGACTCAGAATATTTTATATGGTCAATCAAGGCTTTCAATTCATTTCTAAAATGAAAATAATTATGTCTTTCAAACTCAAAAAGAATGATTTGTTTTTGTGGTCATTCAAGCTTTCCATCAAACTTTTTCAAGACAACATGTCTTACAACACATTACCTATGCTTTGGGAATTTAAGTCTAGAAAATTTTCTCCTCTTTTTGGGCATGAGAAGCACGATTTCTCTTCAGATTTTGCAGCCCAAAATTTTAAGTTTTTATGCATTTTTAAAGGTTTGAAAATAAGGTACATGCTAGCCATACTTTAGGACATGCATAGCTAGACTTTTCACCATGCTTTGAATGACTTTACACCATGCTTTGAACAAGATTTTTCCTCCCTCATGTGGCTATAAAAGTGGCCAAATTCTTCCCCCAAAAGGCCTCCAATATTCAATTCATTTCACTTCTCTATAAATAGGTAGCTTAGGGAACTTGAAGCACCTTTGTTCATTTCACTAAAGCTTTGAGTTAGAGCACTTTGAGTTTCTTTCTCTCAAGTTCAAGAGCTCATCCTCTCCAACCTCTTCATCTTCTTCACTTCCTCTCAAATCCCAAACTCTAGGTAGGGAGCTCTTCAAGAATGCTTTCTTTTATTTTCATGCTCAATGTTTATCTTGCTTGAAAGTTGTGTTGTTAGTAAGTTTTTCTCCCAAGCATTATTTCGGTTTCTTCTTTTCTCTTCCTTTTCATTTTCGGCCTTAAGGCCATGGTAGTGAGAGCTTGATGATGAGTGCTCTCAAAGATGAAACCATGAGTTCATCTTACAGTGAGGCCTCTAAAGCTTGAACCTTTCTTAAGAAAAAGTTCCATCATTTCTCTTTTTCAAGTCTTGGTCAAGAATGAGTTATGTTTCTTTGATGTCTTGAAACTTTCCTTTTCTTTTGTTTAGGTTTCGGCCATGAAGGCCTCTTGGACTCGAGATATGAGAAGCTTGATGATGAGAGTTGTGTGATGATGTTTGTCACATGAACAACCTCTAAAGCTTGAGTTTTCTGAAAAAATAAGTTTACTATTTTCAAGTTTTGCTCAAGACATAGTTATGTTTCTCTTGAACCTTGAAAACCTCATTTCTTTTCCCTTGAGTTTTCGGCCTTGAAGGCCTTTGGGACTTAGAAAAATGGTAGTTTGATGATGAGGGCTTCATGTTGATGTATGTCACATGAACAAAACTCTAGAGCATAAATTTGGTTTCTAGGCCAAGTATGTTTCGGTTTCTTTCCTTTATGTTGGTCATGAGTTTTGTGTTGTTAATAAATGTAGAGCATTGTAAAAATACTCAATGATGAGGACTTGAGATGTTGGTGTTTGAATCACCAAGATCTTGGTCCCTAGAGTTCAAAAATAAGGTTGTTTCCTCATGATGAGGATTCGGCCACCTCATGGACTTTGAGGATATGATTTTCTTTTATACAACTTAGCAACACTAGTGTTTTCTCTTCTTGTGAGGATGATTTATGGGTTGAAACTTTGTTTCCTTTAAAGTCTTTCAAGAGCTCTAAACAAGATATAAAAGAAGTTGCATCCACGTTTACGTTTATGCTTTGCATTAGCACGTTTATTTCTTATGCCATCACTAAGACCCAAGATAATGAATGAACTTGCACAATGCACGTTATGTTTCAAGCTTTGCATCTCATTTTATATTTCAAGTCATCACTAAACTCTAAGAATAAGAATGGAGATGCATTTCATCTTTTACTTTGTGCTATCACTTTGTTTTCTAAAGGACTATAAAATGAAATGCATAGCACATTTATTCTATGTCATCACTTGAAACTTTAGAGCTCAAAGACTTGCCCATTTCATCTTAAGAAAAGAATTAAATCAAGGAGGTATCTCCTTGAACATCATTCGGCCATGCGGTGTAAATGGCTCTAGGATGAGTTTCATTAAACTACAAGGGCCTATAATGCACGCCTTAGAATTTTTCTAAGCTTTGATGCACTTAACCAAGGTTTTAAACATGTTTTCAAGTTTTGAATCATTGTCAAGAGCAAGCCAAAATGGCTGCTGCCCTTGATGTTCCATGATGAGTTTTGGCAAAATAAACTTTGATTTTTCATGGTCTTGAAGTCCCAAAAAGGCCCCAAGAGAAACTAGCAAGTTATATGGTTGAAAAGAAAGGTTTTTCTCATGATTTTATGCCTTAAAGGTTTTCGGTTCTGCCTTAGTAATTTCAGCACCTTAAATTCTATCTTGGGTGGTCTAAATATGTTGTAATACCTTGCCAAGTATGTGATAATTGTTCTAGACTCTTTAAAGTATTATTAGTGACTTTGTTTGCTTAATATGTGAATTCTAGAACTATAAAGAATGGCAAAATGAGTTTCTGCCCAGCCTTGATAAAATATTTAGAATCACATTAGATTATGTCTAGATGTGTGGGAGTGACTCATAATTGGCCTAGGTATTAATTATTGCACCATAGAAAAAATCGGATGCGAGAAAGGGCTTAAAGCGCATTTTCTAGAACACGTAATTCATCAAATATGAACAACTACATAAAGCTGTCCAACCATAATTAATTAGGATTTAGAACTTAATGGATTATGGTAATGAGGTTAATCAATCCCATAAACATACTAGAAAGTAATGGGAAAGTGGAGGTTACCCGATTTAGGGATTTTTACCTTAAGGGATGATTATGCGCCTCTAAGTTTGATGATGAATTGATGTGTTAGCTCATGACGTGTATGGTGCCATGTGAACTATTATCCCTATGTGATAGCTTGTATTAACATGTTATTATTTCTTTAAAAGAACTTTGGAGATGCCGAGGTAGTAATTATGTGCTATGCATTAATTATGTGGCATCTTAAAGAAACATGTTAAACTTAGGATGACTCAGAACATAAGAATGTAATCCTTTGAAACCACCGAATTAAGGGTGGGGACAATGTGATTCTAGCCCCCTAAACCAGTACTTAAAGTCGGGAAGTTGACTTATCCAAATGGATAAAGTCTAGATGCTAGTGACGACTAGTGTGGTATGAGCTCATAACCTAGAGTTTTCTCAAAAGGGAGAAATATTAGGCGCCCAGCTTAAGTAAAGGTTCTTATGTCACCTAAGTAACCTTGATTATGTGATTTATGTTCCATGTGCCATTATATGATTTAGGTTCCATGTACCAGTTATATGATTTATGTTCTACGTACCAAGCTACATGATTTATGTCTATGATTTTAGTATATAGCCTATGTAACACAAGTGCCATGTTAAAAAGAACGGATTCTCGGAAAATGAGATTTTGGAAAACTCATAATTGAACCTACGTATGTCCATTATTTTGTAAATAACCCGAGATTCCTGGAGACGTATATGATGACACCTAGGATAGAAGGAAAACCCTACTGAGTTTCTTTAGTAAGAATCTCACTCCCTCTATCTTTTCCTTTCCATTACGTCTTCAGAGCGAGATGGCGACCTTCGTCCTATTCATTGACACTCCACGGTGGGAGATCCACTACGACCCGGAGTATGGGTCCTATCATTTTGAGGGCCGATGTACCTTACGTGTATTCATGTTCGTTGGACGGCCATTTTCGCACCGTGTCTATAGCTACCACTTCACCCCGACATCCCCCTACGACGATCCCGCGATTTTCAAGCATGCACGACCACAATGGGAGCAGAACCTGCGGGCCCCCTTTGACCGTTCAGCCGATATGTCGGCAGTATGCGTTACCGACACAACACTCGGAGGAGGACCCTATAGGGGATGTCCCTATGGGTCATGAGGACTCCGCCCTCACTCCACCGCAGTGACCAACGGGCAGCAAGGAGACGGTTACCCAGCGTCGGAGGGCTCCGGCACCAGGACCACGACCTCGACGTGGGCGGCCCATCCAATCCTGTGGCATGCTCGCACCGCCGAGTTCCGCCCATGGATTGGCTACGTCCCTCCATACCCGTGATCTCATTGCATAGACGGAGGGTAGACCTTAGTGCACGCACACCATTAGTATGGATGAAACCTATTTTGTGTTGAGGTTATCCATCATAGATTGCACGGGGGTCGAGATGTTTTCTTTCAGTTCTGTTCGATGTATTTCTATATTCTGTTGTATTTATATTTACATTACGTACTTGAAGAGTCCTGCCCAGTGGGTAGGCATTTTATCTATGAGGTATTTCAGTTATGATTGATGTTATGTTCGATGTTATGTTTTGGAGCCATTCCTATGTTATCGTTCCACATACTATGATACCGACTCGTGAAGTTACGCGCGGCTTCTATTTTAAGTAATGATTTCAAAAAAAAAAAAAAAAAGTTGGCTCATATTTTCGTTAAGTCTATTTTCCAAGGAAATGAACCATGTCAGTAAGTAATGGCTAATATTTGGCCTATGTACGTACTAGTAGTATTGGGTCGAATATTAGGGTGTTACACTCAGGGAAAGCAAGTAGCATTCTAATAGCTTCAAGCCTAGCTATTAGTACAAAGGCTTCAACCTTGTGTAACCAATCTTTCTTTCTTCCTGATGATAGTTCCAGCTACATCGAGCTTGTTCTTGAATATCTTTTGTACTGATGATGATTTTTCAATAAGTCATCCAGACTTTGCCTTTCATGGACTTGGTTAGCTCTTTTTGCACAGTATCTACCAAACTTTGATTTCTCAAAGCTTCTTTAACATATTCAAGTTCAGAAGTTGAGATGAAAGAACAATTTTGACATATTTCTAAGATATGGCCTAGTTCTAATATCCATTGATAATCCTTAGCTTCTCTTTCATCTTCAGTTTGCTCATCTTCATGTCCAGAAAAGTTACTTTCTAATTGTTTGAGTGTTTTGAGCATTCTTTCTGAAGAGTTGATATTCTGGAGCTCACTTTCTGATAGTTTGGCTTTTTATCTGCTTGCTTCCTAGAACTTTCTTTAGACTCATTTTCTCCAGGCTTTTTATAAGATCATCGAGATTTTCAGCAAGATCCTCCTTAAGCTCTTTTATTATCATACTTGAGATGTTTTGAGTTCTTGTCCTCCAGGCTCCTCATTGATTCTCATATTTAGGACATGGTGTCTGGAAAGGTTTCTGTCTATTTGTTTCTTAATACTCCAGCCCATGAATCTTTTCGAACACACCTACAATAAGAATAGTTTTGATTTTGATACCCGAACTTTCTCGGGTCTTTTTTGTTGGTTTCAAAGGAAGAGATTTTCTAACCTTTGTAAATGTATTTCTTTCTCAAGAACCATGTGTCAGATGGATGCTCCTTCATGCAACAGTTCAATAAACAAAGTTTATAGATGAGGTTGCATTTCTTTTTCTCATATATTTCTTTTTCATATCTCAAGACTATTTTCTAAATCTACAGCTACTCTAAATATTAACTATATGTTCTATGTCATATTTCAGAAGCCACGAAGTCTTCCCAATATTTAGAAATAATGTTTTATTGCCTTTCTTATATCTTTTGGAGACTTCAGTTTCTATGGCATATAGCTTGAAAACTTGTATCCTTCTTGAATATGTTTTTCTCAAGCTTAAGCTTTTTCAACTTCAGACTTAATCTTCTCAAGTTTCAAGGCAATCTTCTGATGTTTTTCTTCCTTAGGTTGTTTATAGGATGTAATTGATAACTTTCCAACAACTTACCGTATAACACAATTAATACATGATATGAATGATTAGATATAGATACAATTACCTTGCATATCTCTGTTGAGGTGCACGTAGTCATGAAACACAGAATCTAACTTATCATGACTTTCTGACACATCTTTTCTTCTTTAGAGTTCCTCCCGGTAGTCAGCATGCCATGGATAACAGATTTATCTTTCAAGATTTTTCCTTGCCCTTTTTGAATTTCCTGAGATTGATGTCTTATCCTCAGCTTTGCCTCCTGATGTGTTTGACATCTTACTCGTAAGTGTAGAGATCTCATCTCTATTCTTAATCTCAGTTTCTTCATCAAATTCTTCCTCTTCATTAGAGGTTTAAGCAACTTCCACTGCTTTGGCTTTGATAAGCTTCTGACGTGATGTCTTTAGGACAAAGGAAATGATCTTTTTTATGAATTCATCATGTAATTCAGAGAGCACCACTAGAAGAGCAACCAAGCCAAGAGTTTAAGGATCTTCATATTAGTAATGGTTGTGACTTTTGCCAGCCATTATACAGAAAGGTTTCTCAGTATTTCTTAATCATTTCTGGGTTAGAATATTTTTGCCAAGATCTTTCTATAGCATGTCTAGCCGTCCCACATATATTTTTGCTATGACACAAGTATTAATTTTTCCATGTTCAGATTTGCTTTGTACATATGTGAGCAGGTACATGGCTTTCGAGTTCAACTAAACTCTGGCTTTATTGTTCTTGTCCACCTACTTCTCAGGACTCCTCTTGATATTGAGAATATTTTTTCAAGAGCTAGAAAATCATCAGACAAAATGATCAGTTGATAGGAAGCTTTTCTACTATATGGATTCATGTCATTCTGTCCCTTAGATCTTTGTCCTCCACAATTGTTGGATTGCTCAACTCCTTAGAGGCCTTGCTCTGATACCACTTGTTAGTATAAAAGTGCACAATAATAGGGGGGCTAAATTGTGCTTTGCTTTATTTTACTCATCTAAAATATTTAACAAAATTTACTATCAAGCTTTCAGGTTGAAGTGCAGCAGAAATGAGATTAGTTATTTCAGAAAGTAGTTTTTGAAGCATAGGATAAGTAACGTAATGGCTAAAACGTTATATCAGTATATATTAAACTGTAAAGCATAACAGAGAAAAATAAAGGACATCAAGGAGAAGAAGATGTGACACAAATATTTTAATACTGGTTTGGTCAAACCTGCCTAAATCTAGTATTCAACACACATTGAGGTTCCACTAAGCATCTTTCTCAACCCAAGAAAGAAAAAATGGATAGTCATTACATTAGCCTTCCCAAGCTCTCATTTGTAACTAGCGGACAACCCCAACTGTCACAAATTGAGTAGTTATTCACCAACCTCTCCAAGCTGAACTAAGTAGTTATTCACTAGCCTCTTCAAGCTGAACCTTGAGTAGTCTTGTACTAGCCTCTCTAAGCTAACACTTGTGACTAGTAGATAGCCCTTACTGTTACAAGCCTGAGTAGTTATTCACTAGCCTCTCCAAGCTGAATCAAGTAGTTATTCACAGCTTCTTCAAACTAAACCCGTGACAAGTAAACCTCCTATTAAAAGTAGTCTTTAACTAGTCTCTCCAAGCTAAATCGTGATCAGTAAGGACACCTTACCATGTGTTGCAAGTAGTTTTACATTAACCTTTCCAAGATATCTCACACTAATAACTATTGGATCGAGGATACAAAGGTTTTGTATTTGGGTTGCCATTCAAACCAACCTACACTCAAGTTTCCTAAGCAATATACATGAATATCCTAGGATAACTTGATTGACTTCTTTCTATCATTTCTTCCTAGGAAAAACATATATCTATTTAAGAATGTAGAAAAAAGATTTTACAAATAAAGAATTTGATTACATGATGATATGAACATTATTGGATGTAAGGAGAGATTTTTATAGAGTTTTCTCTTCTTGTATAGAGTCTCTCTACGTTCGTTTGTGCTTAGCATCTCTATTTAAAAATGGTCTTCATCTTGACCATTGCCCTTCATCAGATCTCCAAGTGACATGTGTTGATCATCCGTTTGTGTCTTCAAAAAGCAATCTAGAAGAGTAGGTTGATAGTTTGTCAGATCTTTGCGTAAGTCGTTATGGCAATGAGGTTTCTGATGTTCCTTCAGAAACTACTCTTACTTTCTGCATGTGGTTTCTGAACTCTTTCTTCTAGAAGCTGGGGAAAGTTAATCTAGTTGGCAGAAGAGATGACATGCTAGTTCTGACACTAAGTTTGACACTAAATTTGAATTTCAAAAATTCAAATTTCCTTCCCTTTCTAGTAGCATTCAGTGCTTTACAGCAAAGTAAGCTTTCTGATGTAACACCCCGATTTTTCTGTCCGAGGGAAATGACCAAAATGCCCCTGAGGTCATTTCCTGACCCGAGCTCGAGGGTAACCAACTTGGTCATCCTCGAAGGGTCAACTCAATGTTTGAAGGGGATTGAATGGCCTTTGAATGCTTTCGGAAGCGAAAATTTCGTTTTCCGCAGTTGCGGGTCAAAATGACCAAAATACCCCTATAGCGTTTTTACTGCGGGTAAAGGTGCCGCTTGAGCCCTAACTTTCCCAGAGGTTTAAAAACATGTTTTCATGTGTCTAGAGGTCTCTGTTCAAGTCCCTGGTCCTGGCAGCTTTAGTGCAAAATTATGATATTGCGCCTAGAATAGTGTTTTTGAGCTTAATGACGTAATTAAGCAAACCTAAGCAATATTAGGCTCTAAACGAAGATTAATTTATTTTCCTAATTAATCTAGAGCCAAAACAATTTATTAAAGTTAATTAGAACCTAAAATTGCTTAGATTAAACTTAAATCCCTTTTTAGAACTCAAGACTCCTAGTCTTGGAATCTTGAATAGTGTTTTTTCTTTCCAATTCCTTAAATCAAGGAAATGTGTCTAGAGTTGTTTAGACTCTAAATTGAGGATTTAACTCACTAATGGTGCAAGACCACTCCTTAATTATGTCTAGACCACCTTAATTACCCATTTACCTTACCTAAACACTTTCTTACAAATTTCTAATCTTAAGCATAATCAAAGATACACCTAAACACAACTCTAAACCACAATTAAAATGCAAAGAAACCTCCCCCATGGGCTGATGCATATTCGGCCATCACTCTCTAATTACCACACATATTAAGTTGTTTTCTCACTCAAAGAGCCATGCTTGAGCCATACCTTGAGCCATACCTCACCATACCTCAAGAACACATTATCTCACCTCATGGAACTCATGGAAAGCCTCCAATCTGCACCCTCATGGCCGAAACCTCTTCCTCCATGAGCTCCCTCCATTTGTTTCATTTCTCTATAAATAGAATGCCTTGAGGAGCTTGCACCACTTTTAGATCATTTGCTAAGTTTAGGAAATACTCAAAGCTTTTCTTTTTCTCTCAAAGTTTTTGTGTTCTTCAAGTTCTTGTAGTTCTTCAAGTTCTTCATCTTCTTCTTCCATCTTCAAGTTCATCACACCAAGTAGGGATTTTCTTTCATGTATTCTTTTCTTTAAAGTTCTTGTTTCAAGCTTGATGTTCATAGTTTCTCTTGTTTCTCTTTAGAACTTCATTTCCACTCCTTTTTCCTTTTCATTTTCGGCCATGGGCCTTTGGAGTTCAAAGAAATGAGAGCTTGATGATGAGAGTTTCATGATGATGTTCATCACTTGAAACAAACTCTAGAGCTTGATCTTTGTTCTTAAGCAAAAGTGTTTCTAGTTTTTCCTTTCTTGAACTCTTGAGAACTTTAACTTTGATAATGTTTTAAAATGACTCTATGAACTCAATGATGAGGTCTCATGATGTTGGTGTTAATATATCACCAAGATCATGGATTCTAGAGTTTCAAATATTTCTTTTCTTTCCTTGAAGTTTCGGCCATTACCATTCTTCTTACATGCAAAATGTTTGATTTTCTAAATATGTTATGTTGAGTTCTAAGAACTCTAGACTTTTACCTTGTCTTGGTTTGATGAGTTTGGGTTGAGGTTTAAGTTTCTTTAAAGTCTTGCTAAGAGCTCTAGAGAGATAAAATGAACTTGCATAATTTATTTTATGCTTGTATTCATATTTACATTCTTGCTATGCATTTTACTTTCAAGCTATCACCTAAGAACATAAAGATTAAAATGGAACTTGTACCATCACTTAATTTAATTCTCAAAGCCTTTCTATTTCGGCCTTAAAGTCGATTGTTGTTGGGCCAAGAGCACTAAAATAAAGAATTGAATCTTGCACATTTACTTTCAAGCTTGCACGTTTAAGATTATGCTTCGCATATTTACTTTCAAGCTTGCACGTTACGTTTATGCCTTGCATATTTAATTTATGTCATCATTTTAATTTGTAAGCAAGATTAAAAATGAAAAGCATGAGCACGTTTAGTTATGTTGCAACTTAAAGAACCTAGAGCTCAAAGACTTGCCCATTTCATTCCAAGTTAAAGTTTAATGTAAAACCATTCTTTGAATGGATGTGTTTCGGCCAAGTAGTGATGATGGACTTGCAATGAGTTTTCATCTAGCTACTAGGACCAATAGTCTATGTTTTAAGTTTTCCTTAAAGCTTTACAAATCTTTATAAGGTTTTGTCATCACAAGTTGTGACTTTATTATCTTTTAGGGGATGGAATATGTTTTGGTCAGTGACCTAAGGCTTCACTTAGCCTCTTGATGAATTAAAATGTTTTGCAAAAAGTTTTAGAAGTTCTAGAATGATTCCAAGAGAAACTAGTTAACTTATGTACCTAGAAATGTCAATTTAACTCTCTCATTTAAGTTAAATGTTTTCGGTTCTGATGTGATGAGTGTGATGCTGTATGATGATGTTTTGATGTGTTGGAATGTGTGAAAATATCATATGATGATGTAGAAGCGATCCTATGCATGATAGGTAAGAAACTAGCTAACTAGAAATACCGTAAAGCTAGAATTTAACATAGTTTTGACCCATTTGTTTATGGAACTTTTCCAAACTGTTTTAATGGGGACATAATCAGATTTAGATTGTTTAGACATGAAAAACTTGGTATCATTTGAGTTAGAATTGAATTCTAGCACCTATGGGGAAACTAGTAACTAGAAAACCGTAAAAATGCAAATGTAGAACTCTTAGAACATTTAATTTTCTGGATTCTGTCCAGCACCCTTACAACATGGTAAACATGATTAATAATTAGTTCTTAAGCATAGGAATGCCTCATAATTGATTTAGATTTAATATATAGCGCCTTCGGCGAAAACGGAACCAAGAAAGGGTCTAAAACGTAAGTTCTAGAACCCCGTATTCACATGTTAGGATTTCCACCCTATGCCATTCAGATTTAAAAGTAAAATGAGAGGATTATGAATGATGTTTAATTATGAGCCATAGGTGCTTAAAATATGAACGACGGATGTAGAGAACTATATCTCAAGATTAAGACCCGTAAGGGTCAAAGCATAAGCTACCGTAAGGGTAAGCGTTTGGATGTTTTATGATGATGCATGAAGTATGCTAATGATGATGATGTTATTCATATGAGGAATTTATGAGACTATATGTTTATGTGGCATAAAGCAAATTTGGAAGGAAATTCGGTGTAATGACCGTTGTCCCGCCGAATTTCCGACAAATTTGGGGACTTAAAGAGATTTTGAAAATTAAGGTACTAAGATGGGTTCTAGGATGACACCGGTTCGGCCGAGCACCCCCAGAGCGCTTGTCTTTTAGGGCGGCCCATGAGGAAGAGAAGTTTCATGATTATGATTATGTCACTAAGTTTTGTCCCATATGAATGTTACTATTGCCACTTTATGCCACCAAGAATGATGATGCTTGATGTTATGTTTTATGTATGTGCATTAGGTAGTGCCATGCATACATTTTTTTTATTATGTTGCATCCATGACATTAAGACCATCCTAAAATGAATGGACCTTGGTTAAAATATATTTTAATGTTTAAAAATGAACCTAATACATGCTCAGTCATTTTGTACAAATAAACCCAAGGTTCCTGAGGACGTAGATGATGTCACCTAGGTAGTAAGAGGCCCTACTGAGATTCTTTAGCAAGATTCTCACTCCCTCTATCTCTTTCTTTCCGTCACGTCTTCAGATGGCGACGTTCGTGGTGTTCATGGACACGCCGACATGGGAGGTGCACCATGACCCGGACCACGGGTTATTCCATTTTGTGGGTCGATGCACGGTTAGAGTATTTATGTTCATGGGTCGACCCTTCACTCCCCCTGTACATTCCCATCGTTTCTCCCCCGTCTCACCTTTTGGCGATGACCTGGTGTTCGAGCGCGCACGTCCCCTAGAGGAGAGACTTCGTCGTACCCCATCATCCACGTCCGCCGCTCGAGACTACCCCCAGTATGTGCCCCGTTGCCCGTCGTCCTTCTCGGAGACGGATCCTTCCGAGGATTCGGCAACCCAGGCACCCTCCGAGGGATCTTCCCCTTCCATACCTATGGACTTTGGAGAGGATAGTGAGCCCACCGTGACTCAGCCGAGGCGTGCACGACGACCGGAGATGTGGCCATACCCCGGGGCTCACACTCGATCCCCGCTCCGCCTCTTCACGCCCGAGGAGCTCGCCCAGTTTCCCGGATATCTGCCTCGATCCCGAGATAGTCGCCAGTAGGAGGCCGTGGATGGCCCGAGTTAGAGCACACACCACTTAGATGGGGATAAACCTTCTTTTGTTTAAAGGTTTCCCATTAGATGCACTCGGGTAGGGGAGTAGATTATGTTTATGCTTAAGTTGTACTTTCTTTTATGCATTTCCCTTGTACTAAATTAAGACCCACACTTATAAGTGGGCAAGTTATGTATATATATAAGATGATATTCAGTGATGTTCATGTTATGCCTTATGTTATGATGTTGTGGGACGTTTGTTTACCATACATAGTTTACTGCTTATCGCATCACGCGGCTCTCACTTTGTTTTTCAAAAAAAAATTACCCGTATTTTCCGCTAAGTAATTCAAAGATAAATGAGAACTATGAAGTAACAGACTAATGGTTAACCTAAATATGTTCTAGAGTATTGGGTTAAAAATTAGGATGTTACATCTGACATATGGTATAAGATCCTTGATTATTTTTGATCTTCTTGTCTTGAATCCAAGCTTTATGATGATGACAAAATTGTGATCATGCTGATTGAAGATAGTGTAACACTAGGTTCTTAGAGTTTGCTTGATATCTTGATTGTAAACGTACTTTCTGATGTCTAGTGCTACTTTCTGAAGACCTGCACTTTGGTTTCTTGTTCTTGATATGATTTTCTTTCATCAGTAAGGCATGTATACATACTTTGCACGATATAATATTCATTTCTATAAGGTTCAATCTCTTTATATAAGATAAATCATATTTGCACATATAAAGTGAAATTATTCTCACTTCAAGTGTATGTCATGCACTTTAGAAATGTAACACCCTAAAAATTAATTAAAAATTAATTTGAGCTTTATTAGTCATAATTTCAAAATTTTGATAGTTTGAACAATGATAAAGACGGTCCAACGAATTCGTACAAAAAAGTATGAATAGTAACTTACGGGCCCCACAGGCCCGTCGAAACAGACGAAAACCTAGAATTGGGACTCGGAGGTGCCTAAAACTGAGAAAAGAAAGGATTAAGGTTAGAAATAGTTAGAAACAAAGATTTTATCCTATAATTTATTTTTGAACAATATTTGATTACCAAGGTACGATGTTTTACCCGTTTAGTAAAATTTCGGTGTGCGATTTCTAACACCGAAAGTTAGTTTAATCTATAGAAAAAATAGATGCATATCCATTTAAATCAAATGAATGGCTAAGATTCAATCTTTAATAACAAGATCAAATCCTAACCATTCATATTAGTTTCTTTTCATAAAGAAATTAAACTTTATATCAAAGAAATAATTTATGCTTGTTATAAGAAAACTCAAGCCACCAAACTTTGACATTTCTTCTTGTCATTCTCGGCTATGAACAAAATGAAAATAGCCTCCATTTCTTTCCTTCCAAACCTCCATTAATAAGTTTCAAGCTTCAAAAATCATAGCCTAATCACAAAACTTATCCTACACCTCAATACCTACAAAACTAACCGACTAGAATTTGAATCCATCATAGTTTTCCACCTTGAGAGATCATTCTTCACTTCCTAAGGGAGTCTTTGGGCTTGAATTGGTGGCCTTGAAGTGAAGGGAAATCAATTGGAACAACCTTTGAAGTTATAAAGCTTTGAAGCTTTCAAAGTAGGGTTTTCTTTGGCCTTTTCTTTCAAAATTTTTCTGAGAAATTCTTACTGGTTTCAATCTGAAATTTCTGGTTAAGTTGGTTAATATTATGTTGATATGGATGTATGAATTTTGGTGAAGTGTTTGGATGAGGTTAGGAAAATCATTTTGTCAAAAGATGTAGACTGATACTTGCTGGATTTTCAGTTTTCTTACAAGCAGTGTATGATCATGAATTTTTTGGGTACGTTGTGGGCAATTTCATGAGCTGAAAAAAATATATGTTGAAGCTAACATCTTGGGGTAGTCCACGAATTTTCTTGGGTTCTTATTTGGAGTCAAACTACTTTAAAAAAATCAAGAACTGAAATTAAGCATATGTTGTCTGGATTATGGGAACTGAAGCTGTGATTTTGTATAATTTTTTTACAATAGCAAATTGTAATGCCCCGATTTTTCTGTCTGAGTGGAAAATGACCAAAATGCCCTTGATGTCATTTTTGGCCCGGAATTTGAGGATGGCCAACCCGGCAGTCCTCAAAGGGCCAACTCAATGTTTGAAGGGGATTAAATGACCCTTGAGTGGTTTCGGAGGCGAAAGTCTCATTTTCTGTAGTTTCGGGTCAAAATGACCAAAATACCCCTATAGCGTTTTTACGCGGGTAAAGGTACCGTTTGAGCCCGAAACTTTCCCTAGAGGTTTAAAACAACGTTTTTACATATTTCAAAGCATCTGTTTGAGTCCCAGTGGTCCCAAGCAGTTTTAGTGTAAAATTACAATTTTGCCCCTAGAATAGTGCTTTTGAGCTTAATGATGTAATTAAGCAAACCTAAGTAATATTAGGCTCTAATCAAAGATTAATTAATTTCCATAATTAATCTAGAGTCAAAATAAATTATTAAAATTAATTAGAACCTAAGATTGCTTAGATTAGATTTAAATCTCCTTTCTAAAACTCAAGATTTCACTCTTGGAATCTTAAATAGTATTTTCTCTCTCCAATTCCTTAAATCAAGGAATTGTGTCTAGAATTGTTTATGCACTAAAATGAGTTTATAACTCACTAATGATGCAAGACCACTCCTTAAATATGTTTTGACAACCTTGATTACCCATTTTCTCAGCTAAACACTTTGTTACAAATTCCTAATCTTAATCCTAATCAAAGATACATCTAAACACAACTCTAAACCACAACTAAAATGCAAGAAATCCTCCCCCCATGGCTGATGCACTTTCGGCCCTCTCTCCCTCAATTACATCACATGTTGATTTGTTTCTCACTCAAAGAACCATGCTTAAGCCATACCTTGAACCATACCTCACCATACTTTGAACCATACCTCACCATGCCACAAGATCACAACATCTCACCTCATGGAACTCATGGGGCTGCTCATCCTTGGCCGAAACCTTCCCTCCCTCCTTGCACCTTGCATGTGTTTCATTTCTCTATAAATAGCATGCTTGGGTGAACTTGCGTCATTTTGGGTTCATTTGCTAAATGTAACTTTTCAAAGAGCACTTCAAAGTTTCCTTTTTCTCTCAAGTTCAAGTGTTCAAGTTCTTCAAGTCCTTCATCCTCTTCTCTCATCCTCTTCAAAGAAACTTTGTGTTCTAATGAACCCTTGAGGTTCACTCTTGTCTTTACTTTATCTTGTCATGATAAGCTTGGGTTGAGATTTAAGTTCCTTTAAAGTCTTGTATGAGCTCTAATAAGAAATAAAATGGACTAGCATTCATATTTGAATTCAAGCTTATGGATTACATATTTACTTCGAACTTTGCATTCATATTTATTTTCCAAGCCATCGCATAAAGTTAAAGGATAAAGAATAGAGTGCACCTCATATTTACATTCTTGTCTAGCATATTTACTTTTCATCACTAAAGAACATGAAGATTTAAAATGAGAGCTTGCACTATCACCTAACTAAATCTTAAAGCCTATCTATTTCGGCCTTAAAGTCGATTGTTGCTGGGCCTAGAGCACTATATAAAGAAATGAACTTGCATATTTATATTTCAAGTCTTGCATATTTATTTCAAGCCTTGCATATTTATATTCAAGTCTTGCATATTTACTTTAAGCTCTCACTTTACTTTGTAATAAAGAATAAAAATAAAGTACATAGCATGTTTAAATTATGTCATCACTTAAAGACCTTAGAGCTCAAAGACTTGCCCATTTTATCCCAAGTTAAAGTCCAATGTGGAGGCATTCTGTGAATGCATAATTTCAATCATATAGTAATGATGAACTTGGAATGAGTTTCATCTAGCTACAAGGGCCAACAATCGAAGTTTTAAGATTCTCTTTAAAACCTCATGAAGTTTTTGAGATTAAGACCAACAAGATTTATGAATTTAATTTTCTTTTAAGGAGGGATTAAGTGGTCACTGACCTAAGGATGTTTTTAGTCTCTTTTACAAAATAAAATGGTTTGCAAAAGAGTCTTAGAAGTCCTAAAAATGATTCCAAGAGAAACTAGCAACTTATATGTTTTAGAAAATATCAAGTTATGCATCTTTTTGGGACTTAATGTTTCGGTTCATCCATGATAATTTTGCTGCTGTATGACTATGTTTTGATGTGTTAGAATGTGTAAAAATTATGTATGATGAGGTAGGAACATTTCTATGCATGATAGGAGAGAAACTAGCTTTCTAGAAAAATCGTAAAGTCAAGATTTAGCATAGTTTTAGCCCATTTATTTTTGGACACTGCCCAAACTGTTTCAATGGGAATATAATCAAATTAGGATTGTCTAATCATGAAAAATTTGGTTACAATTGAAGTAGGATTGAATTTTAGCACCTATAGAGAAACTAGTAACTAGAAAACCGTAAAACCATAATTCTAGAACTCTTAGAACATTTAATTTTTAGAATCTGTCCAGAAACCTTATAATGTAGAGAACATGGTTTATAATTATTTCTTAGGCATAGAGATGCCTCATAATTGGTTTAGGTCGAATTTATAGCGCCTTAGGCGAAGACAGTACCAAGAAAGGGTCTAAAACGTAAGTTCTAGAACCCCGTAATTGTAAGTTTATAATTCTGCCCCCTAAGGAATGGTGTTGATCAGATTTATTAGAGAGCATAAATAATAATAAGATTTGTTAGAAGAGAATCCTTCGGTGCATAAGAGGTTGATAGAAGATAATAGGTTAATTAAATCACAAGTTTAAGGCCCATAAGGGTCAAAGCATAAGATACCGTAGGACCAAGAGCATAATGAATGTTTAATATTGCTTGTGAACGTATGAAAATGATTATGTGAATGCATGAAATTATGATGGAGGATGCATGTTTGAATGAATTATTTAGCATAAAGCAGAATTTGGAAGAAATTCGGCATCTTTGTGATTATCTTTGCCGAATTTCTGACAAATTCGGGGACTTAGAAAGTTTTGAGAAAACTATGAGATTTTTTTATGAGGTACTAAGATGAGTTCTCGGATGAAACCAGTTCGCCTGAGCACCTCCAGAGAACTCATGTGACATCGGTACCAAGATGAATTCTTGGGTGACACCGGTTCGGCCGAGCACCCCCAAGAAATGCCCCCTAGCTCATACTGGATAAGTCGGGATTATGTTTATGATTATGTTACGCTTATCGGGATTGATAAGTAAGAACTAGTGATGACTAGTTAAGGTATGAGCTCATAACCTAGATATGTGACACGTTCTAGGTGACACCGGTTCGGCCGAGCACCCCTAGAGCGATTGTCTTTTAGGGTGGCCTATGAGGAAGTAAAGTATGATGTTTATGTCACACATTTTCCCATATGAGAATTTAACTGCCACTTTATGCCATTATTATGATGTTCTTAATGTTATGACTACTTTCTTGCATTAAGTAGAGCCATGCATACATTCCTTAATATGATTGCATCCGTGTCATCAAGAATCATGCTAAAATGAACGGACCTTGGCTAATTATGTTTTACAACCTAAAAATAGACTTAATGCATGGTCATTTATTTTGTATACTAAACCCAAGGTTCCTGAGGATGTAGATGATGACACCTAGGTAATAGGAGGCCCTACTGAGATTCTTTAGCAAGATTCTCACTCCCTCTATTTCTTTCCTTCCGTCACGTCTTTCGATGGCGACGTTCGTGGTTTTTATGGACACCCCGACATGGTAGGTGCACTATGATCCAGAGCACGGATCATACCATTTTGAGGGATAGTGTACAGTGCGAGTCTTCATGTTCATTGGACGTCCGCCCGCTCACCGTACATACCCATCGCTTCTCCCCAACAGCACCCTACGGTGATGACGAGCGGGTTTTTGAGTGCGCGCGTACGCATAACAAGAGAGTGCTCCGTATGCACACCGCCACCTCAGCCATGCGTGACTATCCCGACTACATGCCCCAGACTTACTTCTCGGAGACCGATCCGTCGGAGGACCCGCCTACCCATCCGTACAGCGAGAGATCCGCCCCTACTCCACCACTGATGAGGGAGGGCAGTGAGGATACCGTGACTCAGCCACGGCTCGCACGACGACCGGAGATGCGGCCACATCGCGGGGGTCACTCTCGATGCCCGTTCCGCCTCTATACACCCGAAGAGCTCGCCCAGTTTCCCAGATATGTGCCTCACTCGCGAGATGGATATTAGTAGGAGGTGACGTACGACCGATGGAGTACCTGGGTAGAGCACACACCACTTAGATGAGGATGGACCTCTTTTTGTTTAGAGGTTATCCTTTTAGTTGCACTTGGGTAGGGGAGTTGCTTTTATATTTTCCGTCGTATTTTCCTTTGTATTTTTTTTTTAGTTGTATCTGTTCATGATGTACTAAACTAAGCCCCACTCTCCATGAGTAGGCATATCATATAACATTATATAAATATGCAGTTCAGTTCTATTGTGATGTACCTTTACTTGCTTATGTCATGCTGTTATGCGATGCTTGCTTTATTTCCTTTCGTGCTTTATTATTTATCGTGTTGTGCGGCTCTCACTTTGCTTTTATAATTCAAAAAAAAATTTACCAGTATTTCCACTAAGTATTTTAAAGTAATAAGGAAGCTATGATGTAACAGACTAATGATTAACCTAAATATGTTCTAGAGTATTGGGTTAAAAATTAGGATGTTACATTATAATATCGAGCGATTCGATTCTCTTAGAGCCTGAGGATTGGACTGACTATGCTTTTGGAGCGTAAAGCGGTAGACATGTCATGTGTAGAGCTTGCTAGAGACAAGCTATAGGTTAGAGATGCATGACCCCTGTTTGTTTGTAAGTGCCATGGTAACTAGCTCATTTCACATGAAACGTTGAGCCTGATCAACTCAGTGGTTAGGAACCAATGGCACCCAGACGATAGAATAGGACCTCGACCGAGGGTAACCAGGAGGATGCAACTGTCACTACTGTCCGTGACACGACAAGAGCCATGGAGCGGATATTCGAAAGAATGAACCAACAAGAGGACATCGGACGTGCTCCCCTTACTGCTGAAATGGTCGAGCAAGCGAAGTTTGGTGAATTCTGCAAAGCAAACCCACTCGCCTTTAGAAGAGCCATGGATCCCGACAGAGCTAACGAGTGGATCAAGAACATGGAGAAGATCTACTCCGTGGTCGCTTGCTCGGAGGAGCAAAAGGTCATATTCGCTGCCTACATGATGGAATCGGATGCTGAATTCGTGGACCTAAGCACCGAAGGCGCTAGAAGATTACAGTGCTTGTCAGCGGGAGCTATTCAAGACTTACTTCTATGAGAAGTACTTCCCGGAGTCAGTAAGGAACGCGAAGGACATGGAATTCATGCAACTGACTCAAGGAGGATCTACCGTCACCTAGTACACAGCGAGGTTTGAAGAGCTGATTAAGTTCTCGTGGGTGTTCCAAGGGAACCCCGACGAGATATGGAAGTGTGTGAAATACGAGGCCGTATTGAAGCCAGAGCTGAACTACGCCATGGCACATATGGAGATCAGGGACTTCCCTGCCCTGGTCAACAAGTCTTTGCGATTCGGAGGAAGGACAAGGAAAGCTCTAGGCTACAAGGGCGGAACGTGCAAAGGGGTTAGGACCTCAAACCCCGAAGTTCAAACCATAACACCAAAGCCAATCACGAAACCATTACAACCCCTACCACACCAACCAATTCAAGCCCCATCAACAACAACAAAGAACCCCCTTCCACCAACAACCCAAGCAACACTACAGACCACCATTCCAGTACAACAACCACTGAAATAACGACAAAAACAATAACAACAACAATAACCGACAAGGAGGGTCGGGAGGCCCCTGGAGCAACACTCAACAAGGAGGGTCCAGCGGGACCAAGAACAAGACGCCCCAAGGAGCCCCCGCCACCTTTGCTAGACCCACATCGGCAATGGCGTGTCCCCAGTGCTGGAAAGACCACGGCAATCGTCCCTACCTGGCTGGGCAAAACATTTGCTTCAAGTGCAGGAAGCCCGACCATTACGCCAACAAATGCAATAACAGGAGGCCAACGAATCAGAACCCCAGGCCGCAACACCAAGGGAGGGTCTTCACCCTCAATGCGGCCAAAGCAGAAAGGTCCAATGACCTTATCGAAGGTACGTACGAAATAAATGGTAAACCTTTAACTGTACTTTATGATTCTGGCACTACACATTCTTTCATTTCGTATGCTAATGTCGAGTCTCTAAACTTAAAAACTTCCAAACTTCCTTTTGACCTTATTGTTTCTACCCCTACAAATCACCCTGTAAATACCTATTTTTGTTGTTTAAATTTCCATCCAACTGTAGAAAATAGATCTTTTGTCATAGATTTAATTTGCTTACCCATGAAAGGTATAGGTGTAGTCCTTGGCATGGATTGGCTCCACTCCAACCGTGTATTGTTAGATTGTAACACCAAAACAGTTGTCTTTCCTTCTCCCCCTAGCGAAACTAGTCAAATCTTGAAACTCTACCTTAATGCCGTAGAGGTCAACTGTAGTGGGCAAAAGACTAAGGGATATGTTCTCCTAGCTGCTAGCGAGGTAGACTTTGAGCAGAACCTAGAAAATATACTGGTAGTAAGAGACTATCCCAAGGTATTTTCGGAAGAGATACCCGAGTTTCCCCTCAAGAAAGAAGTGGAGTTCTCCATCGAGTTGGGTTCCTGGAGCAGGACCAATCTCTAGCGCCCCCTATAGGATGTCATCCTTGGAGTTAGCCGAGTTGAAAACCCAACTTGAGGAGCTTTTGGGAAGGAGTTTTATTAGACCTAATGCCTCACCTTGGGGAGCCCCAGTTATATTTGTCAAGAAAAAGGACGGAAGCATGAGGTTGTGCATAGATTATAGGCAATTGAATCGTGTAACAGTGAAAAACAAGTACCCTTTGCCTAGGATTGATGATCTTATGGACCAATTGAGAGGAGCGGTAGTATTTTCCAAGATCGATCTAAGGTCAGGATACCACCAAATTAGGGTGAGAAACCAAGATATACCAAAGACCGCCTTTAGAACTCGGTATGGACACTTTGAGTTCACGGTGATGTCTTTTGGGTTGACAAATGCTCCTGCAGTATTTATGGATTACATGAATAGGATATTTAGACCCTATTTATATCAGTTCGTAGTCATTTTCATAGATGATATACTCATCTATTCGAAGACCCACGAGGAGCATGAGCATCATTTGAGGATAGTTTTGGAGATTTTGAAAGAGAAAAAGCTGTATGCAAAACTTTCTAAGTGTGAATTTTGGTTGGAGGAGGTTAAGTTTTTAGGGCACGTTGTGTCAAAAGGAGGTATAGCCGTTGATCCTAGTAAGGTAGAAGCCATAATGAATTAGGATAGACCAACCACCGTAACGGAAATACGGAGCTTTTTGGGTTTAGCAGGCTATTACCGTAGGTTTATCAAAGGATTTTCCCAAATTTCCCTACCCCTGACCAAGCTAACTAGGAAGAATTCACCATTCGTGTGGAGTCCCGAGTGTGAGAAGAGTTTCCAAGAGCTTAAGGAAAAGTTAACCACAACCCCAGTTTTGGTTCTACTTAGCCCCGATGTACCCTTCGAGGTATATTGCGATGCCTCGGGTAAAGGTTTAGGCTGTGTGTTGATGCAAAATAGGCAAGTGGTAGCCTATGCGTCAAGGCAACTCAAGCCGCGTGAAGCAAACTACGCCACCCATGACTTAGAATTAGCAGCCGTAGTGTTCACCTTGAAGATGTGGAGACACCATTTATATGGTGTAAGGTTCGAAGTTTTCTCCGATCACAAGAGTCTCAAGTATCTTTTCGATCAAAAGGAGCTAAACATGAGGCAGATGAGGTAGATGGAGTTCCTCAAAGACTATAACTTCGATTTAAGTTACCACCCCGGCAAGGCTAATGTAGTCACCGACGCCTTGAGCCGAAAGTCATTGCACCTATCTTACATGATGGTCAAGGAAGTTGAGCTAATAGAGAAGTTTAGAGATATGAATTTGGGGATGTCTGTGACCAATAAGGGTATGAGGATATGCTATCTTACCGTAACAAGTGGGTTTAAACAAAGAGTCATGCTAGCACAAAGGGAAAGTGAGGAATTTAGGGAAATCATAGAAGCGGTTAAGGCGGGAAAACTCAAAGGATTTGAACAAGGTTCTGATTGGGTATGGAGGTTTGAAGAAAGAATCTGTGTGCCACAAGATGGTGACCTTCGAGAGAAGATCTTGGAGGAGGCCCATAAGAGCCATTTCACTATATATCCTAGTATTACTAAGATGTACCAAAATTTAAAAAGGATGTTCTGGTGGCCCGGATTGAAGAAGGATGTGGTCGCCTGGGTTAGTAAGTGCTTAGTGTGTCAAAAGGTGAAGATCGAGCACCAAAAGCCATCAGGTTTGCTGCAACCCCTATCAATTCCCGAATGGAAGTGGGAGTGCATATCGATGGATTTTGTGACAGGATTGCCTAAGACCCAAGCTGACCATGATGCCATATGGGTGATAGTGGATCGACTAACCAAGTCGCCTCACTTTCTACTTATTAGAGTGACATACTCTTTGGACAAATTGGCTCAGCTATACATCTAAGAGATCGTGAGATTACATGGAGTACCATCTATGATAATCTCGGATAGAGATCCGCGGTTTACATCACGTTTTTGGGGAGCCTTTCAGAAGGCATTTGGTTCGAAGTTGTGTTTGAGCACAACTTACCACCCACAAACAGACGGACAATCAGAAAGAATGATCCAGACCTTGGAAGACATGTTGAGAGCCTGTGTTCTGGATCAAAAGGGAAGTTGGGACAAGTACCTGCCACTGATCGAGTTTGCATATAACAACAGTTATCATGCAAGCATCGGTATGGCACCCTACGAGCCCGGAGAACAGAGCATGTTAGGACCTGATATAGTGACGGAAACGACGGAGCAGATCAAAAGAATCCGGGATAGGATGCTTACAACTCAAAGTAGACAGAAGAGCTATGCGGATAGGCGGCGTAAGCCGTTGGAATTCAACGAGGGAGAACATGTGTTCCTTAAGATCATCCCCACTACAGGCATAGGAAAAGCCATGAAAGTTAAAAAGTTGAGCCCCCGATTCCTTGGTCCTTTTGAGATCCTTCAAAGAGTAGGGCCAGTAGCCTACAAAATAGCCCTATCCCCCAACCTTTCCAACCTCCATGACGTCTTTCACGTCTCCCAGTTAAGAAAATACGAGTCTGACCCTAGCCATGTCCTAGAGCCAGAGCATGTACAGTTAAGGGAGGACCTAACTTTCAATCTGCCACCAACGAGGATCGTGGATCGCGGAGTCAAGCAGTTGAAGAACAAGTCTGTTCCTTTGGTGAAAGTGGCATGGGGATGGGACAAGACCGAAGAATTCACATGGGAATTAGAATCGGAGATGAAGACCAAGTATCCAGAGCTCCTCTAAGGTATGAATTTCGAGGACAAAATTCTTTTTAAGGAGGGGAGTAATGTAATACCCCGATTTTTCTGTCTGAGTGGAAAATGACCAAAATGCCACTGAAGTCATTTTTGGCCCGGAATTCGAGGATAGCCGACCCAGCAGTCCTCGAAGGGCCAACTCAATGTTTGAAGGGGATTGAATGACCCTTGAGTGGTTTCGGAGGCGAAAATCTCATTTTCTGCAGTTTCAGGTCAAAATAACTAAAATACCCCTATAGCGTTTTTACGCAGGTAAAGGTACCGTTTGAGCCCGAAACTTTCCCTAGAGGTTTAAAACAATGTTTTTACATGTTTCAAAGCATCTATTTGAGTCCCGATGGTCCCGGGCAGTTTTAGTGCAAAATTATGATTTTGCCCCTAGAATAGTGTTTTTGAGCTTAATGATGTAATTAAGCAAACCTAAGCAATATTAGGCTCTAATCGAAGATTAATTAATTTTCATAATTAATCTAGAGTCAAAATAAATTATTAAAATTAATTAGAACCTAAGATTGCTTAGATTACATTTAAATCTCCTTTCTAAAACTCAAGATTTCACTCTTGGAATCTTAAATAGTGTTTTCTCTCTCCAATTCCTTAAATCAAGAAATTGTGTCTAGAATTGTTTATGCACTAAAATGAGTTTATAACTCACTAATGATGCAAGACCACTCCTTAAATATGTTTTGACAACCTTGATTACCCATTTTCTCACCTAAACACTTTCTTACAAATTTCTAATCTTAATCCTAATCAAAGATACACCTAAACACAACTCTAAACCACAATTAAAATGCAAGAAATCCTCCCCCCATGACTGATGCACTTTCAGCCCTCTCTCCCTCAATTACATCACATGTTGATTTGTTTCTCACTCAAAGAACCATGCTTGAGCCATACCTTGAACCATACCTCACCATGCCTCAAGATCACAACATCTTGTAACACCCTAAAAATTATCTAAAAAAATTAATTTGAGCTTTATTAGTTATAATTTCAAAAATTTGATACTTTGAACAATGATGCAGACGATCCAACGGATTTGTAAAAAAAAAAAAAAATATGAATAGTGTTTTGTGGGCCCCGTAGGCCCGCCGGGACAGCTGAAACCCTAGAATTGGGACCCGGAGATGCTCGAAATTGAGAAAGTATATGATTATGGTTAGAAATAGGTAGAAATAAAGATTTTATACCCGAAATTATTTTTCGGGCAATGTTTGATTTCTCGGGTACACTGTTTTACCTGTTCGGTAAAATTTTGGTGTGCGATTTTGACACTGTAAAAGCTATTTATTCTACAAGTTAAAGAGAGCCACTTATCTTGAGCCAAGTGGCTAACCAAGATTCATTCTTTGACCAACAAACCAAATCTTAGCCATCCATTTTTCTTACTTTGGTCAAAGATCATTTAATTATATAATATAATACTCATTCTTTTATATATAACAAGATAACCACAAGCCAAGCTTCTTGAAGAAGCTCACAATTTCGTGCATCATGCTGTAAGGAGAAGGAAACCAGGTTCCTCCATGTCCAAGAGCTCAAACTTCACTTCAAATGCCAAAAACACTAAACTTCCTTCACTAAACTTATTCTACACATCAATACCTACAAATCTAACCGATTGAAATCTCAAACCCTCACCTTAATACCTCATTTTCCCACTGCCTAAGGAAGGGTTAAGTGCTGTTTGGAAGGCTTGAAGTGAAGAAAAATCATTTTTGAAAGATCCCTTGGAGTTAGAAGCCTTAAAGCTTCACAAGTAGGGTTTTCTTTGATCTTTTCTTTCCAATTTTTTGCTGGACTTTTCTGATTGTGTTTGGTCCGAAATTTCTGGATATATTGGTGGTTAAGATGATGATATTGATGTGTTAATTTTGGTGGTGTTTTTGGGGTTGTGGAAAAATCATTTTTATCAAAAGAGATTCTGAAGTGGTTTTCTGGATTTTCGGTTTTCCTGCTGGCAGTGATTGTTCACGAATTTTCTGAGGGAATTGTGGGTGTCTTCATGAGCTATAAAAATTATATGTTGAAGATAACATCCTGGGATAGTTCCATGAATTTTCTTGAGCTCAGGTTTTGATTCCTAATGTCTTGAAAAATTCAAGAACCGAAGTTGTAAATATGCTACCTGAAATGTTGAATCTGAAGCTGTGAACTTGTGACATTTTATTAACCTAGTAAATGATCGAATTATGAGCTGAAATTTTTACAGGATATTGAGGACATATTGAAGTCCAACCCTGAATTTTTATATGATTTTATATGATCATTTGGTAGGTTAATAAAATTGGTAACTATGGCTGTTGGCTGTAAATAGGGGGTTTCTAACCTCCAAAGTTGTCTAATTTTGTTGACATATTTAGAGGATTATTTTTGTTATGAAATTTTTATGGAACCTTGCGGACACATTTAGGTGTCATTGAGAATTTTTATAGCATTTTAATTGATCATTTGGTATGAGAAATAAATTGTGCAACTTGAGTGAAAAATCTGCCAATGTGCTGAAGTTGTGATGATGCCTTGAATTAATGACCTAATGGCATTTGGTTCAAGTTGATGTGTATGAATGCATGCCATGAACTTCCAAGATTATGTTATGAGGAATGAATGAATAATATATATAGGTTTGAAGTATTATGAGATCAGAGAATTATTTTCACGCATATAGAAATGCGATGCATGTATATGTGAGCTTGAGGATGATGTATGTGCTAAGTGAACAATGAAGTCCCCTTTAGTATAAAAAGGACACGAAGAGGTCCCCAGTAGGGCACGAAGAGGTCCCCAATAAGGCACGAAGAGGTCCCCAATAGGGCACGGAAAAGTCCCCTTTATTATGTCAAGGGCACGAAAAGATCATTGTAATTGCCATATGTATATGTATATCTTGTTAAATTATTGGTCTTGAAGGAATTCCTATGATGTTGAATGTTATGAAATACATGTTTTAAGTGATTGAATAATAAAAGAGACCCACTTTGGAAAGGTGATTTTACAATTTTAAAATGAACATTTGATATGTACATATTGCATGCTCACGCTTTCTTAATAAACCGAAGTGGCTAGGGCGATGACAATGATAGTATGAATCTGTAATTGGGGAGTTACCCTACTGAGAATTGTATAATTCTCACCCCTATGTTTTTGTGTTCCCGTGTTGTCTCCAGGTTGACATAGAGGAC
The DNA here is from genome assembly GCA_031216125.1 of Dalbergia cochinchinensis. Taxonomy (NCBI): domain Eukaryota; kingdom Viridiplantae; phylum Streptophyta; class Magnoliopsida; order Fabales; family Fabaceae; genus Dalbergia; species Dalbergia cochinchinensis. Next base: position 51,909,763 of record CM062368.1, on the reverse strand, counting down.
CGACGGACTGCTATGCAAAAGAACTCAGAAGTGCAATAGTGTAGTAGTTAATGCTTTTATTATGTTGTATTTAGTGGAATGAACATGTGTGTAAATATGTCAGAGAACAAAGGTGTGTTAAAGCTCATAGAAGAGCTTCCCTTATGTACTTAACTTTGTATTAAATAAATAGTTTGGTTTCATTACTATATATTTTAGTATAATTATGACCTAATTATCTCGCGAGCTAACCAAACTGGCTATACATATTTAAAAAAAAAAGGTCTGCAAACTTAGAAGGAACAACTCTCGAGTATGACACCATAACTTAAGGATGAGGTTGTACTTGGAAGAATGTTACATTTTAGTGTCTTAGGAAAAACTAGTAACTAAAAAGGATCAAAATTGTGTTTTTATGAAACTTTTAGAATGATAAATTTTCTGATTTACATTCAAGCCTTGTTCATCATTGTTCACCACTATTCACTAGTGTTTATAGCTGTTCACACACTTAAGGATCACTAATAATTGTCATAAAAATTGTTTTTAGCATTTTAGGAAAGTTTAGTAACTAGAAAGGATTAAAATTGTGTTTTTTTGAAGCTTTAAGGAGATTAATTTTCTGATTTTGTTCAAGGGTTGTTCAAGGCTGTTCATATAATTCACACACTTAAGAATTACTTATATTTGTTGTAAAAATTATTTTTAGTACCATAGATGCATAAAAGAGTAATTACAAGTGGTAGTTTAGCTGCTTTGCAAAATTCAGAAAGTTGTGTTTAAACTATCAACTACGTTATTTCAGCCAAATGATTTTATTTAGAGCTACTAATGATGTTGAATGTGTCCATGAGTCTAAAATACCATTTATAAAGTGTAGATAAAGTTTTAGAAATTTTGGTTATTGTTAAATATTAAAAACAAGCGATTCTGTACTCTGACCCCTAAAGAATGTTAAAATTTGGTCTATAGCCCTAAAAGGTTTTTATGATGAGTTTTATATGGTTCTAGTAGTTATATGTCTTTTGAAAGTATTGGTCAATGTTAAAGATCTCTAGTTTGTGAGAATGTGTTAAAAAGAGGTATTTACATTTTGACCCGAAATCTTTGAGAAATTGCAATCTGACCCCTTTGGGGCTTAAGTGTAAATATTGATAAATTTGATGAGATGAATGTGATTGACATCTCGTGAAGGCTATGTTCATATGTTTAAATTTATATGGCTTATGGATATATGCAATGAAATATGATAGATGTTTATATGACTTAAATTACGGCATGTTATGGTTATGTTTGATTCATTGAGATGCATAAGTTCATGAAGTTTATGAGCATGAAATGTTGAAATGATGAAGTTATTCATGTTTGCATCTTATATATCATGCCAAGATTTAAGGTGACATAAAACACATGGAAATGATCCTCTAGACTCTCCGAATTAAAGGTTATAAGAGGTGATCCGAATAGGAAGTGGTCCTTTGGACTCCCCGAATTAAAGGTTATGAAAGGTGATCCTAATGCCCCCTATCCCATACCTTAAGAGTCGGGAATTTAACTTATCAAAAGGGATAAGGTTACGCTAGTGACGAGGTATGAGCTCATAACCTAGAACTCTCAAGAAAAGAGAGAATTATAGGGCAGCCCCCAAGGAAAAGAGAATAAGTAAGTTTAAGTCACCTATAAGAATGATGATCATGATTTATTTATATCATATGCATCATTTTATGAATTTTATGATATTATGTATATGATATCAATATGCATCCGTGACTAATATGTTGCATTCATGAGATTAAGATTCATGCTAAAAGATACGGGCCTCGGCTAATGGTATTTAGAACTTAATAAATGAACCTTATATATATGTTCACCATTTTCATAATTAAGCTCGAGGTTCCTGGGGACGATGACGATGACACTTGTGTTATAGTCGGGAAGCCCTACTGAGATTCTTGTATAAGTTTCTCATCCCTTTTCTTTTCTGTGTCGTCTCCAGACATGAATGATGGTGTAGTTCGTGATTTGTCTTGAGACTGGACGAGGAGCTACGGAGATAATTTCCTTTTGGATATTTGCCTTTAAAGTGATCGTATCTCAGTTATCAGTTTGTATTCTATTGATGGATACATATTGATGTCCTTAAGTTTACAAGACATCACTATTTTGATACAGTTATTGATATGTTATTATTATTTGAGTCATGTTATGTCATGGTTGTATTATGTATTTACCTATTATTCGTTTCTAACATCTCTCTTACGCAGGCAAGATAATGACGTTAGATATTTAGTATGCGCGGCTCACGATTTGGTATTTAAGTTCAAAAAAAAAAATTTTACCCATATTTTCACTAAAGTATTTTAAAGAAGTTTTTAGTTAAAAACTGGAACAAAAGAGTAATCACTAATAATTAATTTAAATGCGTCCTAGGCGTGTTGAGTTAAATGTGTAACGCCCCAATTTTTACTGTAATTTTTACTGTCATTAGAAATTACTCAATTACCGAATTACCGTAGGTAATTATTACATAAGATTTGAGGTCGAACAATCCTCAATAAAGGAATATAACATTAGAAGAGAGGTTAGGAACGATTCATGCGAGAGTCGCAAATCCCGAATTTCTGTATGTATAAAATGACCAAAATGCCCCTGAAGTTATTTTACTTAGAAAATGAGGATCGTGGGCCCCACCTATTCTCAAGGGGATATTTTGAGGATAATAAGGGATTGTTTGTGTTATGTGTGTTAATAGAGCAGAAGGATCTCAGTTTTGAGTTCCGACGCGCGAAATGACCAAAATGCCCCTGCGACTGTTTTAACTCCGATGTGCGTGCCGACTGAGCCCGAACCTCACTAAAATGTTTTAAAATGTGTTTTTAAGCCATGATTAACCATTGGTTAAGCTCGGGTGGCCTCGGGCAGTTTTTAAGTGAAAATACGATTTTGCCCCTGTTTTTGGGCAGTTTTGCGAATTTCGGGATTTTTGATTCGTATTCCGAAACCTAAGCAATATTAGGCTCAAATTAAAGCTTATTAAATTCTAAATATTAATCTAGAGTCAAAATTATGTATTTAGATTGATTAGAACCCAAAATTGCTCAAAAACACCCAAATTGCTTACTAATTCACTTAAACCCTTAACCGTAAATTCTCTAAATTACATCAATACCTTGCCTACACCTAAATAATGCATGGAACACAAAAATTTCACTTCTTTGGGCTGTAATGGATGAAATTATTGATGCCATTATGCAGCTGAATTATTGCCAAAAGTTGCACTAAAACAAAATGCCAAAATGTCACCATAAGAGACATAATTCCTTAATTTCATACAACTTTGTCTAAAATGATTTTTCCTCCCTTATTTCTCCTGCAAAATTCCGTCCACTACCTCATCATTTTGGCCAATTAGAAGCCTCAAAATCTTCTATAAATAGGCTTGTGTGAGTGGTCTTGGAATGCTTGGTTCATAACTAGTTTTTAGGAGCACCAAAAACTTTCTTTCTTCCTCCTCTTTGGCTGAATTCTTTCTTCAATTTTTTCAAAGAGATTTTGTTTCATTTCACTTCAAGAAACCAAGTTCTCTTCCTCTTCTTCAACTCAGATTAGGTAAGGAGTAGTTTCTAAATTTATTTCTATGCTTTGAGGAGTTGTGTTTTTAGCTCAAAATGATGAAATTATGAACTTACCTTAGCTTTTCATTTTGGTTTTCCTCTTCAATTTTTCTTTAACCAATTCAACCATATGGCCTAGGTGGAACTAAGATGATGGCTTGATGATGAGGACCTTGAGGGTGGGTTGTAAATCCATCACAAGTTAGGCCTCTAAAGCTTGAAAATTCCACTTGATGCAAAACTTTAAAGAATAATGCTTTATGATGTTAAAACAAAGATTTTTAGTTTAGAACTTGAAAGATGTATTTTCCTTTTATGTTTTATTTTTTGTTAAGATATGTATTGGGTTGAATTTATAATTCTTTTAAAGTCTTGAAGGAGCTCTAGTAAAGAAACAAAATGAATTTGCATCCATGATTAAGTTTATGCTTTGCATAACCATGTTTACCTTCTATGTCATCACTAAATTTTCAAGAATGAATAAATGAACTTGCATTTCTCATGTTTAAATTCCAAGCTTGTATTTCATGTTTATGTTTCAAGTCATCACTTAATCTTTCAAGATAATAAAGAGGTTGCATCTCATATTTAATTTATGCTCTCACTATATTTTATAATGGCTAAAAGAATCAACGCATGACATGTTTATTTTATGCCATCACCTAAAGATCCTAGAGCTCAAAGACTTCCCCATGTATCACAAGCAAAGAAATATGATTATTGGAGTTAAAGAATTTATTCTTTAAAAAGTCTTGAGATTGGAGCTTAAAAGATGTAATAATAATTCTCTTCTCCCTCTCTTGGTCTGTCTGGACTCACGCCGCTCAGGTTTCTTAATATTCTCTTCTCCTCTCTGGTCACTGTGCGGATTACACTTGCTCCAGTTTCTTGTATCATGTTTATATTTCAAGTTCTTGCATCATGTTTAATTTTCAAGTCATCACCTTAAATCTTAAAGATAAAGAAATGGAATTGCATATCATGTTTATAATTCCAAGCTATCACCTTATAAAGAGGAGATCAAAATAAGGTTGCATAGCATGTTTATAATTCTAAGATGTCACCTAAATCTCTAAAGCTCAAGACTTACTCCTTTTATCTTAAGTGAGAATTTTAATTGTGAAGATCCTCCCAAATTTGACAAAAGAACTAGTTTCTAAATGAGTTTTAAGGCTTTGCAAGGATTTTAAAGGAAGCTAGTATTTTATATGCACTTAAAATATGATTCTATGTAATTGCATGAGGTTCATGATTCGGCCACTGATCTGAGTTTAGTATCAATGTGTGATAATGATTTGATATGATTGAAATTGTGATAATTATGGTTTATTGTTAAGAGAATGATTCATAATTGGTTTAGTAACTAATTAGTTCTATAATTGATAATTCTATGTAAGGATTGGATGCTTATTGAATGATTTCTGGCTTGCATGTTATAGTTGCTGTTGCAAATAATGAGAATGCTTATACATGAAATGTTCTTTATTATGTAAAATTTACCTTTGTTGCTAGAAGAAAGTGTATCATTGTAAAAGTGTAATTTGGAAAGGTTCTAGCTAAGGAAAGACTTGGTATTTAAGCGTGTCCATTGTGACCCACCTCTCTTTCCTGGGAATCTCCCATATGCATGATTACAGTTGATATATATTATTCTAGCTTAAGACTATAAATGAGAAAATGTTATGATGTTTATGAATTGTATTATGATATAACATGCAAAGATTTAATGGTGACTTAAACTTATAAGAAAATGATCCTTTGGAACCATCAGACTATAGGTGGTGAAAAGGTGATTTTAGCCCCCTAACCCGTTCTCTCAAAAGGGTAGAGTCGGGACTTTAACTTATCAAAAGGGATAAGTATATGCTAGTGACGACTAGTAAAGTATGAGCTCATAACCTAAATTACTCCCAAAAGGGTGGAGTATAGGGTGACCTAAGGAAAATAATGATGATGATAAGATTTTAAGTCACCTAAGGCACTAAAGAAATGAAATATGTGCACTATGTCCACATGTAGCTAATATTATATGACGTTCTTTTATGCATGTTATTTGATAATGATGATGAGGAAAATGATGTAATGATAAAGGAAAAGTTCATTGTAAATACGACATGTTAAGATTATGATGCATTATAAGACGCATGATTAAAAATTGACGAAACTCGGTTAAGTATTTGTCCGAACTTAAAATGAATCTTTGCATGCTCACTATTTTAGAATAATCCCGAGGTTCCTGGGGACTTTGATGATGACACTGTAGAAGGAGGTACCTTACTGAGAATTCTTTAGCAAGATTCTCACTCCCTTTTCCTTATTTCCGTCATTGTCTCCAGATTCAGATGGCGACATTCGTCCTGTTCGTTGATACCCCTACTTGGGAATTTCACTATGATCCGGTGCATCGCTCGTATCATTTTGAAGGGAGGTGCACAGTTCGTGTTTTTATTTACATAGGTTGTCCATTTGCACATCCTGTCCCTAGTTATCGATTTTCTCCTACTTCTCCCTATGGCGATGAAATGGTTTTCGAACATGCACGTCCACTTGATGAAAGGATGTTACGTTCTTATCCTGCTTCATCTGCTGTCCATGGATTTCCAGAGTATGTTCCCGAGACGAGATATTCTGAAATTGATCCTTCAGAGGACACTCCTACTCATATATATTCTAATAGCTCTGCTTCTACTCCCATACGTGTAAGAGAGGGTAGTGAGGAAACAGTTGTTCAGTCGAGGTTAGCAAGAAGGCCGTCCATTCGACCCTAGCCTGGTGCATCTTGTAACATCCTAATTTTTAACCCAATACTCTAGAACATATTTAGGTTAATCATTAGTCTATTACTTTTTTAGTCTCATTCCTTAGAATCTTTCATTAAAATACTTAGCGGAAAATACGAATAAATTTTTCTTTGTGAAACTTGAAAGCAAAACGCGAGCACAAGACTAACCTAACGTTCGTCATAACCATAACGTGCAAGAAAAAGTAACCACACCATTGATAATCATGAAACATAGTATTATACATTACGATCACAATATCATCACATCTTCATAGATACATAAACTACTAACATCATAGTACCATCATTTACATCAAAACATGCCCACATATGTGAAGTCATCCTTATCCACCTATGAGGTTAGAAAAGTGTCAACCCAAAAAGCTAAGCTATCTATGCCTCCGCAGCGACCCTCTACTCCGTCTGCTAGTGTGTCCCTTAAGCGCGCGCCTCAAAAGAAGTCACGAACCTCGTTGTAATCCTCATCTAGAGACGACACGGAAGAAAGGGAAGGGATGAGAAACTCAATTCGAGATTCTCAGTAGGGACTCCCGACTCTAACACTAGTGTCATCGTCGTCGTCCCCAGCCACCTCAGTTTTAATTATGAAAAAGGTGTACATGCATAAGGATTGGTTTTAGGCTTTACAAATCTAATTATCCGAGGTGGGTGTCTTTTAGTATGTGTCTTAATGACATGAATGCAACAGATATTTGATGAATGCATGACAATGCCATATGCACATTAACACGAAAATTGTAATACTTGGGCACATCATAAAGGAACATAAATCATATACATGGCAAAAAAAGGCATAGTACTTTTCTTGTGGCATCTTTTCTCATAAGTAAAACTCTTAAGTTCTTTTTCTTAAAGACCACCCTCTTAACATATCCACCAAAAGTCCAACCGATTCACCGGCCCGGCTATAATCAGTCAGAACTACATCTCACCTATCGCCTAGGAATGAGCTCATTCCTAACTAGTCGTCACTAGATTTAATATGGGCTAATAGAGGGGGTATACATAACTTTCTCGGATCACCTATCTTAGGATCATTTCCTTCTTTGAAACGCTCTACTGGTATCTAGTACACAGTGAATTGTCCGCTTTGGCAAGCTCAATGTCAATACCCTCACGGATTTGTTTCCTCCCCACCGTAGCGGGAGAAATGCGTCTCAGTACTACGTCACATCTGTTCTGGGGGTGCTCGGCCGAACCGGTGTCACCCAGAACCTATCCTGGGGGTGCTCGGCCGAACCGGTGTCACCCAGGAGTTTTCACAAACTTTTCTCAAATTCTCAAGTTTGATGGGAAATTCGGCAGCGTAACGGCATACACCGGATTTCCTTCAAACTTGCTTTATGCCACAAAACATATAGAGCATGCATAGTCATTCAACATCAACATAAGGCATCATATTCATCGTATGCATCATAAGCATCATAATATCATAATTTTACATAACGCATCGTGGCGGGAGCATCAACACATCAATACTATACGCTCTCATCAGAGATCACATGCTCAAGTTGTTCTCGTAATAAAACATATATCCTCATGAATTCCTCATATGAATATCATCATCATCATTTACATATCAAACATCATCATGGAACATTCAACCGTTTATCCTTATGGTAGCTTATGCTTTGACCCTTACAGGTCTTAATCTTGAGATATAATTCTCTAACATCCGACGCTCATATTTTTATGCACCTAAGGGCTCATAATTAATCATCATTCCTAATCCTCATGTTCATACTTAAATCTGAAAAGCATAGGGCAGAATCTCTAACTTGTATTTACGGGGTTCTAGAACTTACGTTTTAGACCCTTTCTCGGTTCCGTTTTCGCCGAAGACGCTATTTATTAAATCTAAATCAATTATGAGGCATTCCTATGCTTAAGGATTAATTATTAATCATGTTTATCATGTTCTAAGGGTGCTGGACAGAATCTAGAAAATTAAATGTTCTAAGAGTTCTACATTTGCATTTTTACGGTTTTCTAGTTACTAGTTTCCCCATAGGTGCTAGAATTCAATTCTAATCCAAATGTTACCAAGTTTTTCATGTCTAAACAATCTAAATCTGATTATGTTCCCATTAAAACAGTTTGGATAAGTTCCAAAAACAAATGGGCCAAAACTACGTTAAATTCTAGCTTTACGGTATTTCTAGTTAGCTAGTTTCTTGCCTATCATGCATAGGATTGCTTCTACATCATCACATGATATTTTCACACATTCCAACACATCAAAACATCATCATACAGCATCACACTCATCACATCAGAACCGAAAACATTTAACTTAAATGAGAGAGTTAAATTGACATTCTTAGGTACATAAGTTAACTAGTTTCTCTCGGAATCGATCTAGAACTTCTGAAACTCTTTGCAAAACATTTTAATTCATCAAGAGGCTAAGTGAAGCCTTAGGTCACTGACCAAAACATATTCCATCCCCTAAAAGATAATAAAATCACAACTTGTGATGACATAACCTTATAAAGATTGTAAAGCTTTAAGGAAAACTTAAAACATAGACTATTGGTCCTAGTAGCTAGATGAAAACTCATTGCGAGCCCATCATCACTACTTGGCTGAAATTATGCATTCAATGAATACATTCACATATAACTTTAACTTGGAATGAAATGGGCAAGTCTTTGAGCTCTAGGTTCTTTAAGTTGCGACATAAACTAAACGTGCTCATGCTTTTCATTTTTAATCTTGCTTACAAATTAAAATGATGACATAAATTAAATATGCAAGGCATAACTTAAACGTCCAAGCTTGAAAGTAAACATGCGAGGCATAAACTTAAACGTGCAAGCTTGAAGGTAAATACGCATGGTTCAATTCTTTATTTTAGTGCTCTTGGCCCAACAACAATCGACTTTAAGGCCGAAATAGATAGGCATTCGAGAAATTAATTAGGTGATAATGCAAGTTCAATTCTTTATTTTAGTGCTCTAGGCCCAACAACAATCGACTTTAAGGCCGAAATAGAAAGGCTTTTAGAATTAAATTAAGTGATGGTACAAGTTCCATTTTTAATCTTTATGTTCTTAGGTGATAGCTTGAAAGTAAAATGCATAGCAAGAATGTAAATATGAATGCAAGCATAAAATAAATTATGCAAGTTCATTTTATCTCTGTAGAGCTCTTAGCAAGACTTTAAAGGAACTTAAACCATAACCCAAACTCATCCAAACAAGGTAAAGTCAAGCTTAGAGTTCTTTAAAACTTAACATAATATTTTTAGGAAATCAAACCATGAAGCTTAGAAAAATTTAAGGAAATGGCCGAAATCTTTAAGAAGAAAAAGGAACATTTTAAAACTCTAGAGTTCATGATCTTGGTGATATATTAACACCAACATCATGAGTCCTCATCATTGGGTTCATAGAGCCATTTAAAAACATCATCAAAGCTAAAGTCCTTAAGAGTTCAAGAAAAGAAAAACTAAGAACATTTTTGCTCAAGAACAAAGATCAAGCTCTAGAGTTTGTTTCAAGTGATGAACATCATCATGAAACTCTCATCATCAAGCTCTCATTTCTTTGTTCTCCAAGGCCTATGGCCGAAAATGAAAAGGAAAAAGGAGTGGAAATGAAGTTCTAAAGAGAAACAAGAGAAACTATGAACATCAAGCTTGAAACAAGAACTTTAAAGAAAAGAATACATGAAAGAAAATCCCTACTTGGTGTGATGTTCTTGAAGATGGAAGAAGAAGATGAAGAAGATGAAGAACTTGAAGAACTTGAAGATCTTGAAGAACACAAGAATTTTGAGAGAAAAAGAAAAGCTTTGAGTGTTCCTAAACTTAGCAAATGATCTAAAAAGTGGTGCAAGCTTCCCAAGGCCATCTATTTATAGAGAAATGAAGCAAATGGAGGGTGCAAAGTGAGGAGGAGGTTTCGGCCATCAGATGGGGAAGGAGACCATAAGTTCCATGAGGTGAGATAATGTGGTCTTGAGGCATGGTGAGGTATGGTTCAAAGTATGGTGAGGTATGGTTCAAGGTATGACCTCAAGCATGGTTCTTTGAGTGAGAAAATAATTTAACATGTGGTCAAAGGGGGATGAGGTGGCCGAAATGCATCAGCCCATGGGGGAGGATTTCTTGCATTTTAATTGTGGTTTAGAGTTGTGTTTAGGTGTATCTTTGATTATGCTTAAGATTAAGAATTTGTAAGAAAGTGTTTAGGTAAAGAAAATGGATAATTAAGGTGGTCTAGACATAATTAAGGAGTGGTCTTGCACCATTAGTGAGTTAAATCCTCAATTTAGAGTCTAAACAACTCTAGACACATTTCCTTGATTTAAGGAATTGGAGAGAGAAAACACTATTCAAGATTCCAAGACTAGGAGTCTTGAGTTCTAAAAAGGGATTTAAGTTTAATCTAAGCAATTTTAGGTTCTAATTAACTTTAATAAATTATTTTGACTCTAGATTAATTAGGGAAATAAATTAATCTTCGTTTAGAGCCTAATATTGCTTAGGTTTGCTTAATTACGTCATTAAGCTCAAAAACACTATTCTAGGGGCAAAACCGTAATTTTGCACTAAAACTGCCCGGGACCACCGGGACTTGAACAGAGACCTCTAGACACATGAAAACATGTTTTTAAACCTCTGGGGAAAGTTCAGGGCTCAAACGGCACCTTTACCCGCGTAAAAACGCTATAGGGGTATTTTGGTCATTTTGACCCGAAACTACGGAAAATGAAATTTTCGTTTCCGAAAGCATTCAAGGGCCATTTAATCCCCTTCAAACATTGAGTTGACCCTTCGAGGACGACCGAGTTGGTTACCCTCGAGTTCGGGTCAGGAAATGACCTCAGGGGCATTTTGGTCATTTCCCTCGGACAGAGAAATCAGGGTGTTACACATCTCGTGTGTCCCCTCCCAAGGGAGCTCATCAGTAGATCAGATTTATTCCCCCATTTCCAGGACAGTGGCCATAGAGGGTTCTTAGTAGATTTATGTGTGATCATGCACCCTAGTTTTAGGATAACCTTCCTGGCTTATGGAGTTATCTAGTTTAGGGGCATGTATTTCCTTAAGTATATTTTCTTTTATGGGTTTGCATAAGATAATGATGTATGAACATAACCCACCCTTTGAGTGAGGTTATTGTATGTAAATATATGCTATAATGTGCTTATGGATGTTATATGATGGAGCCTAAGTGATATGATGTGATATATTCTTAAACGTCTTATTATACTCCGCTTACTCGTTCACGTTGTACTCGGCTCACGTTTTCAATTATGTGTTTAAAAAAAAAAATGGCTCGTAATTTCACTAAGTATTTTCAAATTATGAAGAAAGAACCAAAGCAAGGAGTAAAGTCTAGTCATTAATCAGATTCAACCTAGGTGTATCTAGTTAATTACTAGGGTGTTACAAAATGTGTTACATTCCCTCCCTCCTTTCACCTTGCATGTGTTTCATTTCTCTATAAATAGCATGCTTGGGTTAACTTGCATCATTCTGGGTTCATTTGCTAAGTGTAAGTTTTCAAAGAGCACTTCAAAGTTTCCTTTTTCTCTCAAGTTCCAGTGTTCAAGTTCTTCAAGTCCTTTATCCTCTTCTCTTATCCCAACCTTCAATCACTTGGTAGGGATTTTCTTTCAAGTATTTTCTTTATTTAAGTTCTATTTCTAGTTATGTGTTTATGGTTTCTCTTGAGTCTTTTTAGAACTTCTCTCCCTCTCCTTTTTCTTTCTCATTTTCGGCCATGGGCCTTTGAGGACAAAGGAATGGGAGCTTGATGATGAGGTTCCATGATGATGATGTTCATCACTTGAACAATCTCTAAAGCTTGATCTTTGTTCTCAAGTTAAAGATGTTTCCTTTTGTTCTTTCTTCTTGAACCTTGAATCTTTAACATTGATGATGTTTTAAAATGGTTACATGAACTCAATGATGAGGACTCATGATGTTGGTGTTAATGCATCATCAAGATCATGGTCTCTAGAGTTTCAAATGTTTCTTTTTCTTCTTAAAAGTTTCTGTTCCTTTTTCCTTTTCTTTCCCCAAATTTTCGGCCATGTTGGCCAATGAGGTTCTCAATGGCTTGATGATGAGAGCTTCTAGATGATGACTATGTGTTCATCACAATGAGGTCTCTAGAGCTTGAGTTTTAATAAAAATGTTATTTATGATCACATTTCAAGAAAAGAAACTTTGTGTTCTAATGAACCCTTGAGGTTCACTCTTGTCTTTACTTTATCTTGTCATGATATGTTTGGGTTGAGATTTAAGTTCCTTTAAAATCTTGTATGAGCTCTAATAAGAAATAAAATGGACTAGCATTCATATTTAAATTCAAGCTTATGCATTACATATTTACTTTGAGCCTTGCATTCATATTTATTTTGCAAGCCATCACTTAAAGTTAAAGGATAAAGAATGGAGTGCACCTCATATTTACATTCTTGTCTAGCATATTTACTTTTCATCACTAAAGAACATGAAGATTTAAAATGAGAGCTTGCACTATCACCTAACTAAATCTCAAAGCCTTTCTATTTCGTCCTTAAAGTCGATTTTTGCTGGGCCTAGAGCACTAAAATAAAGAAATAAACTTGCATATTTATTCAAGTCTTGAATATTTATTTCAAGCCTTGCATATTTATATTCAAGTCTTGCATATTTACTTTAAGCTCTCATTTTACTTTGTAATAAAGAATAAAAATGAAGTGCATAGCATGTTTAAATTATGTCATCACTTAAAGACCTTAGAGCTCAAAGACTTGCCCATTTTATCCCAAGTTAAAGTCCAATGTGGAGGCATTCTTTGAATGCATAATTTCGGTCATGTAGTAATGATGAACTTGGAATGAGTTTCATCTAGCTACAAGGGCCAACAATCGAAGTTTTAAGATTCTCTTTAAAACCTCATGAAGTTTTTGAGATTAAGACCAACAAGATTTATGAATTTAATTCTCTTTTAAGGAGGGATTAAGTGGTCACTGACCTAAGGATGTTTTTAGTCTCTTCTACAAAATAAAATGGTTTGCAAAAGAGTCTTAGAAGTCCTAAAAATGATTCCAAGAGAAACTAGCAACTTATATGTTTTAGAAAATATCAAGTTATGCATCTTTTTGGGACTTAATGTTTCAGTTCTTCCATGATAAGTTTGCTACTGTATGACTATATTTTGATGTGTTAGAATGTGTGAAAATTATGTATGATGAGGTAAGAACATTTCTATGCATGATAGGAGAAAAACTAGCTTTCTAGAAAAATCGTAAAGTCAAGATTTAGCATAGTTTTAGCCCATTTATTTTTGGACACTGCCCAAACTGTTTCAATGGGAATATAATCAGATTAGGATTGTTTAATCATGAAAAATTTGGTTACAATTGAAGTAGGATTGAATTTTAGCACCTATAAAGAAACTAGTAACTAGAAAACTGTAAAACAGCAATTCTAGAACTCTTAGAACATTTAATTTTTAGAATCTATCCAGAAACCTTATAATGTAGAGAACATGGCTTATAATTAGTTCTTAGGCATAGAGATGCCTCATAATTGGTTTAGGTCGAATTTATAGTGCCTTAGGCGAAGACAGAACCAAGAAAGGGTCTAAAACATAAGTTCTAGAACCCCGTAATTGTAAGTTTATAATTCCACCCCCTAAGGAATGGTGTTGATCAGATTTATTAGAGAGCATAAATAATAATAAGATTTGTTAGAAGAGAATCCTTAGGTGCATAAGAGGTTGATAGAAGATGATAGGTTAATTACATCACAAGTTTAAGGCCCCTAAGGGTCAAAGCATAAGATATCGTAGGACTAAGAGCATAATGAATGTTTAATGTTGCTTGTGAATGTATGAGAATGATTATGTCAATGCATGAAATTATGATGGAGGATCAATGTTTGAATGACTTATGTGGCATAAAGTAGAATTTGGAAGAAATTCGGCATGCTGCAGTTATGCTACCGAATTTCTGACAAATTCGGGGACTTAGAAAGTTTTGAGAAAACTATGAGATTTTTTTATGAGGTACTAAGATGAGTTCTTAGATGACACCGGTTCGGCTGAGCACCTCCAGAGAACTCATGTGACATCGATACCAAGATGAATTCTTGCGTGACACCAGTTTGGCCGAGCACCCCCAAGAAATGCCCCCTAGCCCGTACTGGATAAGTCGAGATTATGTTTATGATTATGTGACGCTTATCGGGATTGATAAGTAAGAACAAGTGACGACTAGTTAAGGTATGAGCTCATAACCTAGAGATGTGACACATTCTGGGTGACACCGGTTCAGCCGAGCACCCCCAGAGCGATTGTCTTTTAGGGTGGCCTATGAGGAAGTAAAGTATGATGTTTATGTCACAAAGTTTCCCATATGAGAATTTAACTGCCACTTTATGCCACTATTGTGATGTTCTTAATGTTATGACTACTTTCTTGCATTAAGTAGAGCCATGCATACATTCCTTAATATGATTGCATCCATGTCATCAAGAATCATGCTAAAATGAACGGACCTTGGCTAATTATGTTTTAAAACCTAAAAATAGACTTAATGCATGCTCACTTATTTTGAATACTAAACCCAAGGTTCCTGAGGACGTAGATGATGACACCTAGGTAGTAGGAGGCCCCATTGAGATTCTTTAGCAAGATTCTCACTCCCTCTATCTCTTTCCTTCCGTCACGTCTTCAGATGGCGACGTTCGTGGTTTTTGTGGACAACCTGATGTGGGAGGTGCACTATGATCCGGAGCACGGATCATACCATTTTGAGGGGCGATTAGCAGTGCGAGTCTTCATGTTCGTTGGACGTCCCTTCGCTCACCCTGTACATACCCATCGCTTCTTCCCGACAGCACCCTACAACGACGACGAGCGGGTTTTCTGAGCGCGCGCGTATGCATAATGAGATAGTGCTCCGCATGCACACCGCCGCCTCAGCCATGCGTGACTATCCCGACTACGTGCCCCGGACTTACTTCTCGGAGACCGATCCGTCGGAGGACCCGTTTACCCATCCGTACAGCGAGAGCTCCGCCCCCACTCCACCACTATTGAGGGAGGGCAGTGAGGATACCGTGACTCAGCCACGGCTCGCACGACAACCGGAGATGCGGCCACGTCGCGGGGGTCACTTTCGATCCCCGTTCCGCCTCTATACACCCGAGGAGCTCGTCCAGTTTCCCAGATATGTGCCTCGCTCGCGAGATGGACGTCAGTAGGAGGTGACATACGATCGATGGAGTACCCGGGTAGAGCACACACCACTTAGATGAGGATGGACCTCCTTTCGTTTAGAGGTTATCCCTTTAGTTGCACTTGGGTAGGGGAGTTGCTTTTATATTTTCCGTCGTACTTTCCTTTGTATTTTCTTTTTAGTTGTATCTGTTCATGATGTACTAAACTAAGCCCCATTCTCCATGAGTGGACATATCATATAACATTATATAAATATGCAGTTCAGTTCTATTGTGATGTGCCTTTACTTGCTTATGTCATGCTGTTATGCAATGCTTGCTTTATTTCTTTTCATGCATTATTATTTATCGTGTCGCGTGGCTTTCACTTTGCTTTTATAATTCAAAAAAAAATTTACCAGTATTTCCACTAAGTATTTTAAAGTAATAAGGAAGCTATGACGTAACAGACTAATGGTTAACCTAAATAGGTTCTAGAGTATTGGGTTAAAAATTAGGATGTTACACAAATGATTGAATTATCCTTTGAAATTTTTATAGGATGCTTATAACATCTCGAACTATAACCATGATTTTATTCTAAATTGATTCAATCATTTTCTAGGGTTAAAATTATGAATTACTATTCTTGAACTGAGGTGGAGGGGTTTCTGCCAACTATATTTGTAGAATTTTGTTAATATAGTTAGAGAGGTCTAATAACCCTGAAATGTTTACATGACCTTGGTGACACATTGAGGTGTCCTTGATAATTTTTATAGCCTCTGAAATGATTGTTTTATGTGCAAATAAATTTGTGCCACAATAGTGTGAAATCTACCATTGTACTGAAAATAAATTGATGCTTTGAATTGATGAAATAATGGCATTTTGTACTAGTATGACATGAGTACCTGAATATGAGTATGAATAATTGAGCATGTGAACTTATTGATGAGGTTAGGCATGCAAAGATATGAATGCTTATTACAATTGCTTACATGTGAAAGAAAACCATAAGATTATGTTCCTTAGACTGGAGAAAATAAATCCAGTTTGTTAGGGAAAGTAAACCTAACTACCAAGAAGAGCATAAGATTTATAATCCTTGAGCTAGAGAAAGTAAATCACATGCATCCAAGGAAAGTAAACCTGTCTACCCTTGAATTGAGTCGAGGAAAGTAAACCTGGCTAGGAATAGGTCTGTGTAAGAATTGGAGAAAGTAAATCCGATGGTCATGTATAGGAATAAGCTCAGTCCTACAAAGCAGTCTATTACCCATTATTGCCACACTGGGGACGGCGGCAGTGCATGCTTGAGACGTGACAAGATTAGTCAAGGGCCAAAGAAAGTTTAAGAAGTAAATTTTCTAACAAATCCTTTGTCTTATATGTCAAGTGAAGAAGTTTAGTATTGATATTGAGACCAATATATTTAAGTGGAAAGTTAGTAGTATATGATGTTGAGTAGTATGTTATATGTATATTAAGTGATTGAATATTAAAAGTAACCCACTTCAAAAGTATGATTTGGAACTTTAAAATAAACCGTTATTATGTAATGCATGACCACTTTTTTAACTAAACTGAAGTGGCTGGGGCAATGATGATGACATTATGATTGTGTATTTAGGGAGTTACCCTACTGAGAATTGTATAATTCTCACTCCTATATTTTTGTATTCCCATGTCATCTCTAGGTTGATGTAGAAAATCGAGAGACTGCTATGCAAAGAACTCGGAAGTGCAATAGTGTAGCAGTTATTAGGTTGTATTTAGTAGAATGGATGTGTGTGTAAATATGTTAGAAGACAAAGGTGAGTTAAAGCTCATAAAAGAGCTTCCTTTATGTACTAAACTTTGTATTAAATAAATATTTTGGTCTCATTGCTATATATTTTAGTAGAATTATAACCTAGTTATCTCGCAAATCAATCAAAATGGCTATAGATATTTAAGAAAGGTCTGCTAATTTATAAGTAACAACTCTCGAGTATTATGTCATGACTTAAGAATGACGTTGTACTTGAGAGGATGTTACATTATGGTATCAGAGCAGTTCATCCTTGTAGGACCTTGAGGAATGGAGTAGCTATGCTTCCTTAGTAAATGTCATGCATTATAACTCTATATATGTGTATGACTGATGGTTGGAAATGTTGTGGGTTGTTGCCATACTTAGCTTAGTATTGAGCCTGATCAACTCAATAATTCTTGTTTAGTGTGATAAGAACCAATGGCTTCAAATCGGCGTACTAGGAACAGTGCTGGAAACGAAGCGGGTATGATGGACACTTTCCATGATATGGCAGTTGTCATGAGAAAACAAGCTGTAGTAGCCAACAAGATGATGGAAAGGTTGGACCAACATGCCAAAGGAAATTCGATTGGGAATCCTAGAGAAGCAAAAGTGGACATAGAATACCAGAAATTTGCTGAGTTCAGAAAGGCACACCCTCCATTATTCCGAGGAGCTTTTGATCCAAATAAAGCAGAAGAATGGATCAAGGCTATGGAGAAGATTTTCTCCATTCTTCCTTGCATTGAGATCCAAAAAGTGGCTTTTGCTACTTACATGCTAGAAGTAGATGCTGAATTTTGGTGGGTCGGCACCAAGAGATTATTCGAAGCTTCTCAAACTGAAGTCACCTAGGATGTCTTCAAGGAAGCTTTCTACCACAAGTATTTCCCTGTTTCAGTGAGAAATGCAAAAGAGCTAGAGTTTATGGCGCTTGAACAAGGGTCCATGAGTATAGCAGAATATACGGCCAAGTTCGAAGAACTTTGAAAGTTTTCTACTATTTATCAACGTAATCCGGATGAAGCTTGGAAGTGCGCGAAGTATGAAGGAGGGTTATGTGAGGACATCGAAGCTGCTGTGGGTCTCTTAAAGATCCGAGACTATGCAACCTTGGTAAACAAGTGCCGCCGTGCCAAGGACTACAACAAGAAGTTAACAATTGTTCAATCTGCTAAGAACAATTCGAACAAAAGAATGCCACTCAAAGACCAAGATTATGAGGATGATCTGCCCTTGAAGAAGCGGTTTCAACCAAGTCCACATAAGGATAAACGGCAACAGCAATCCAGTTTATGCCCAAAATATGGAAGAGATCATGGGAATAGAGCTTGCTTGGCTAGACAAAATGTGTGCTATGGTTGTGAAAAACCAGGACATAAGATTTAGGAGTGCCCAGATAGGTACTCAAAACTAACTACAAAGCCACAACACTAGAATAGGGTCTTCACCATAAGTGCTAAGGGGACATCACCACCCAAGAATTCGACCTAAGGTAGGGACGTTTTAGGATTCAATTATTATGTTTTGTTTGCCTGTGTGTGAATTCCTTCTTTGACTTATGATATTGTCTTTTGAAACTATTTTCAAATGAATTTTGAGGGCAAAATTTCTTCTAAGGTGGGTGGTAATGTAACACCGAAAAAATTAATTTTAGCTTTATTAGTCATAATTTCAAAATTTTGATAGTTTGAACAATGATGAGGACAGTTCAATGGATTCGTACAAAAAAAATATATGAACAGTAACTTGCGAGCCTTGCAAGCCCATCGGAACAGGCGAAACCTTAGAATTGGGACTCGGAGGTGCCCAAAATTGATTAAAGAGAGGATTAAGGTTAAAAATAATTAGAAATAAAGATTTTATGCCTAGAATTTATTTTTGAGCAATATTTGATTACCCGGGTACTGTGTTTTACCTGTTCGGTAAAATTTCGATGTGCAATTTCTAACATCGAAAGTTAGTTTAATCTTTAGAAAAAATAGATGCATATCCATTTAAATCAAATGAATGGATAAGATTCAATCTTTAATAACAAGATCAAATCCTAGCCATTCATATTAGTTTCTTTTCATAAAGAAATTAAACTTTATATTAAAGAAATAATTTATGCTTGTTATAAGATAAACTCAAGTCACCAAACTTTGACATTTCTTCTTGTCATTCTTGGCTATGAACAAACTGAAAACAGCCTCTATTTCTTTCCTTCCAAACCTCCATTAATAAGTTTCAAGCTTCAAAAATCATAGCCTAAAGTTGCTAAACACTCAAACTTCCTTCACAAAACTTGTTCTACACCTCAATACCTACAAAACTAACCGATTAGAATTTGAATCTATCATAGTTTTCCACCTTGAGAGGTCATCCTTCCCTACCTAAGGGAGTCTTTGGGCTTGAATTAGTGGCCTTGAAGTGAAGGGAAATCAATTGGAACAACCTTTGAAGTTATAAAGCTTTGAAGCTTTCAAAGTAGGGTTTTCTTTGGCCTTTTCTTTCAAAATTTTTCTGAGAAATTCTTACTGGTGTCAATCCGAAATTTCTAGTTAATTTGGTTGATATTATGTTGATATTGATGTACGAATTTTGGTGAAGTGTTTGGATGAGGTTAGGAAGATCATTTTGTCAAAAGATATAGAGTGATACTTGCTGGATTTTCGATTTTCTTACAGGCAGTGTATGATCACGAATTTTCTGGGTATGTTGTGAGCAATTTCGTGAGCTGAAAAAAAATATATGTTGAAGCTAACATCTTGAGTAGTCCCACGAATTTTCTTGGGTTCTTATTTGGAGTCAAACTGCTTTAAAAAATCAAGAACCGAAATTAAGCATATGTTGTCTAGACTGTGGGAACTGAAGCTGTGATTTTGTATAATTTTTTTACAATAACAAATGATTGAATTATCCTTTGAAATTTTTACAAGATCCTTATAACATCTCAAACCATAACCATGATTTTTATTCTGAATTGATTCAATTACTTGCTAGGATTAAAAATTATGAATTACGGTTCTTGAACTGAGGTGGAGGGTTTTTTGACTACTAAATTAGTAGAATTTTGTTAATATAGTTAGAGAACTCTAATTACCTTGAAATTTTTACATGACCTTGGTGACACATTGAGGTGTCCTTGATAATTTTTATAGCCTCTGAAATGATTGTTTTATGTGCAAATAAATTTGTGCCACAATAGTGTGAAATCTACCATTGTACTGAAAATAAATTGATGCTTTGAATTGATGAAATAATGGCATTTTATACTAGTATGACATGAGTACCAGAATATGAGTATGAATAATTGAGCGTGTGAACTTATTGATGAGGTTAGGCATGCATAGATATGAATGCTTATTACAATTGCTTCCATGCGAAAGAAAAGCATAAGATTATGTTCCTTATGTAACATCCTAATTTTTAACCCAATACTCTAGAACATATTTAGGTTAATCATTAGTCTATTACTTCATAGTCTCCTTTTTACTTTAAAATTACTTAGCGAAAATATGGGTAAATTTTTTTTTGAATAATAAAAGCAAAGTGAGAGCCGCGTAACCCGGTGAATGATGAAGCACATAAAGAAATATAACAAATATCTCATAAGCATCACAACATAAAATGAGATAATGGCACATCATCAAGAAAACCGAACTGCATATATATATATATATAACACGATATGCCCACTTATAAGAAGCGGACTTAGTTTGGTACAACATAGAACAAATACAACTGAAAAGAAGGTACATTAGAAAGGAAATTACTACAGAAAGTGAGAAGGGAAAACTCCCCTACCCAAGTGCATCTAAAACGGATAACCTCTATACAAGAGAAGGTTTATCCTCTCCTATGTGGTGTGTGCACTATTTCTACCCGCGAGCCTCAACTGCTAGGATCCCGTAAAGGATACGGCGTATCCAATCCAAGGTCGAGGCACATGTGGTATTGGGCACGCTCAAAACTTGATCCTCGTCGCCGTATGGTGATGTCGGGTCGCCTATCAAACGCGAAATCACGAACAATGCATCGGCCCTCAAAAAGGTATAGCCCATGCTCCGAATCATGGTGCACTTCCCACGTCGGGGAATCCACAAAATCCACGAGCGTCGTCATCTGAAGACGTGACGGAAAGAAGAGATAGAGGGAGTGAGAATCTTGCTAAAGAATCTCGATGGGTAACCTCCTATCTAGGTGTCATCATCTACGTCCTCAGGAACCTTGGGTTTATTGTATAAAATGAGTGAGCATGCATCAAATTCATTTTTAAGTTACTAAACGTAATTAGCCAAGGTCCGCCTATTTTAGAATGAGTCTTGATGTTACGGATGCAGCATAATAAAGCATGAATGCATGAAGATGCATCAAGCATAAATCATTTAATCATCATAGAAGAATCAATATCACGTAAGTGGCATAAAGTGGCATATACTTCTCATGTAAAACATCTTTCTATAACTTGTGTGACATTCCAAGCATTGTACTGTAACATAGGGATCACCCTAAAAGACAATCGATCTGGGGGTGCTCGGCCGAACCGGTGTCACCCAGAACGTGTCACATCTCTAGGTTATGAGCTCATACCTAACTAGTCGTCACTAGTTCTTACTTATCAATCCCGATAAGCGTAATCATAATAATAATCATAATCATAACAAAACGCGTCCCACCGGCATCAAGTACACGGTGAATATTGTCCTCTTCGGGGCGTTACGTATCGCCGTCCCCCTCAAGGATTTGTTTCTGGGGCGTTACGTATCGCCGTCCCGAGCAGCGTTTTCACAGTACTATGTCACATTAAAAACTCATGTACTTTCAAAACTTTCAAGGTTCTCAAGTTTATCAGAAATTCGGCAGCCTAACAGCAGCACACCGAATTTCTTCCAAACTTTCTTTATGCCACATTCATATCTTTACACAATCATTTATAATCATGTGTGTCATAAGCATCATCATCATATGCATCATAGGCATTGTAAAACATCGCACGCATCATAACGTGAGCATCAATAAATCAACATTGCATATCCTCATAAGAAATCATATGCCCAAGATATTCTCATAATAAAACATGCGATCACGTAAAACACTAAAGTTTATTATGCCCTTACGCCTATGGTGTCTTATGCTTTGACCCTTACGAGCCTTAAACTTGAGGTATAATTATTCTGACATTCTCTATTAACCTTTTATGCACCTATAGGTTCACAACTAATGATTTTTACTAATGTTTATGTTCAATGATGAATCTGGACAGCATCTTTCTTAAGGGCAAAATTACATCTTGGGATTACGGGGTTCTAGAAGCTACGTCTTAGACCCTTTTTTTGGTTCCGTCTTAGCCTAAGGCGCTATAAATTAAATCTAAACCAATTGTGAGGTATTCCTAAGCCATTGAACTAATTATAAATCATATTTACTCCATTATAAGGGTGCTGTATAGAATCAGAAAATTCAATGTTCTAAGAGTTCTAGAATTACGTTTTTTTTTTACGGTTTTCTAGTTACTAGTTTCTCTGTAGGCGCTAAAAATTCAATTCTAATCCAAATGTCACCAAGTTTTTCATGCCTAAACAATCCTAATCTGATTATGTTCCCATTAAAACAGTTTGGGCAGAATCCATAAAGAAATGGGTTGAAACTATGTTAAATTCTAACTTTACGGTATTTCTAGTTACTAGTTTCTCTATGGGTGCTAAAAATTCAATCCTATTCCAAATGTAACCAAATTTTTCATGAATAATCAATCCTAAACTGATTGTTATCATACTAAAACAGTTTTGGTATTAGGTATGAATGAATGGGTCAAAACTAGGTTGAAACACAACTTTACGGTTTTCTATAAAGCTAGTTTCTTTCCTAACATACATAGAAAGGTTCCTACCTCATCATAAGTAATTTTCACACATTCTAACACATCAAAACATCATCATTCAGTAGCAATCTCATCATGAAAGAACCGAAATATCAAGCCCCAAAAAGATGTATAAATTGATGTTTCTAAAGCATCTAAATTGCTAGTTTCTCTTGGAATCATTTTAGGACTTCTAAAACTCTTTGCAAACCATTTTACTTCATCAAGAGGCTAAAAATAACCTTAGGTCAGCAACCAATTAAATTATCCTTTAGAAGAGGATTAACATCATGAATTTTGTTGGTCATGACTTTATAAAACTCATCAAGCTTAAAGAAAATCCTAGAACCTAGGTTGTTGGCCCTTGTAACTAGATGAAACTCACTCCAATCTCATCATCACTACATGGCCGAGATTATGCATTCAAAGAATGCTTCCATAGTAGACTTTAACTTGAGATAAAATGGGCAAGTCTTTGAGCTCTAGGTCCTTAAGTTATGACATAAAGTAAACGTGCTATGCTTTTCATTTTTAATCTTGCTTACAAAATAAAGTGATGACTTAACATAAATATGCAAGACTTGAAAGGTAAATATGCAAGGCATAAACTTAAACGTGCAAGCTTGAAAATAAATATGCAAGACATAAACTTAAGCGTGCAAGCTTGAAGGTAAACATGCAAGGTTCAATTCTTTATTTTAGTACTCTTGGCCCAGCAACAATCGACTTTAAGGCCGAAATAGAAAGGCATTCGAGAAATTAATTAAGTGATGATGCAAGTTCCATTTTAATCTTTATGTTCTTAGGTGACAGCTTGAAAAGTAAAGATGCATAGCAAGAATGTAAATATGAGTGCAAGCATAAAATAAATTATGCAAGTTCATTTTATCTTTCTAGAGCTCTTAACAAGACTTTAGAGGAACTCAATGCTTAACCCAAACTCATCCAACCAAGGTAAGGTAAAGCTAAGAGTTCTTAGAACTCAACATAATATTTTTAGAAAACCAAAACATAAAACTTGGAAAAACAAGGAAAAAGGCCGAAACTTCAAGAAGGAAAAAGGAACATTTTATAACTCTAGAGTCCATGATCTTGATGATATATTAACACCAACATCATGAGTCCTCATCATTGAGTCCTTAGAACCATTTTTGAAACATCATCAAAGTTAGAGTTCTCAAAAGTTCAAGAAAGGAAGAACTAGAAACATTTTTACTCAAGAACAAAGATCAAGCTCTAGAGTTTGTTTCAAGTGATGAACATCATCATGAAACTCTCATCATCAAGCTCTCATTTCTTTGAACTCCAAGGCTCATGGCCGAAATGAGAAAGAACAAAGAAAAGAAAAGAAGTTCTAAAAAGAATCAAGAGAAACTATGAACATCAAACTTAGAATAAGAACTTTTAAAGAAAGAATACATGAAAGAAAATCTCTACTTGGTGTGATGATCTTGAAGATGGAAGAAGATGAAGAGCTTCAAGAACTTGAAGAACACAAGAGTTTTTGAGAGAAAAAGAAAAGCTTTGGAGAGATCTAAACTTTACAAATGAACTAAAGTAGTAAAATGTTCACCAAGGCAAGCTATATATAAAGCCTTGAGTCATGAATGAGTGGAGAGGAAGAGGCCATGTAGTTGTCTTCTAGAATAAGGGAAGTATGTGGAGGAGAATGAATGAGAAGTTGTCTTGGAGACATGGCCAATTGTGTGCCACACATTCAAACAACATGTGATGCAAAGTGGAAGGAAAAGTGGAGCCATTTTTTGGGCAACCATGGGGGCAAAATCATCTCCTCTAATCATGGTTTAAAGGTGTGTTTAGGTGTGTTATGGATTAGACTTAGGATTAAGGGTTGTTATGTAGGTACTTTAAGTAAACTAGTTAGCTAATTAAGGCTATAATCCCATAGGTTAGAAGTGATCATGTAGGTTTAGTGGAGTCAAAAACTTTTATGACTAGTGATGTGAGTGTGACAACTTTTCTTGGAAATGGGGGCATGAATAGTGAAAACACTATTCATGGATACTTTTCTTTAAAGAAAGAAAAAGAATTTAGAAACGGGTTTTTAAATTTCTTTAAACAATTCTAGGTTCAATTTAATTTTAAATAATGATTTTGGCTCTAGATTAATTATGAAAATTAATTAACCTTTAATTAGAGCCTAATATTGCTTAGGTTTGCTTAATTATATCATTAAACTCAAACTCAAGCAGCACTATCCTGGGCAAAATCGTAATTTTGTACAAAAGCGCCGAGACCATCGGAACTTAAACAGACACTTTAAAATAGTTGAAAACGTTATTTTAAACCTTTAGGGAAAGTTTCGGGTTCGAATGGCATTTCTACCCACGTAGTATGCTATAGGGGTATTTTGGTCATTTTGACCAAGCTGCGAGAAAACACGATTTTTGTTTCAAAGCACACAAAGACCATCCAATCCCTTGAAACATTGAGTTGACCCTTCGAGGATCAGGTCGGCTATCCTCGATCAGGCGTAAAATGACCTCAGGGGCATTTTGGTCATTTTCTCTTAAACAGAAAAATCGGGGCGTTACATTACTCCCCTCCTTAAAAAGAATTTCGTCCTCAAAATTCATACCTTAGAAAAGCTCTGGATATTTAGTCTTCATCTCTGACTCTAGCTCCCATGTGAATTCTTCGGTCTTGTCCCGTCCCCATGCTACTTTCACCAAAGGGACAGACTTATTCCTCAATCGCTTGACTCACGATCCACGATCCTCGTCGGCAGCAGATTGAAAGTCAGGTCCTCCCTTAACTGTACATGCTCTGGCTCTAGGACATGACTAGGGTCGGACTCATACTTCCTTAACTGGGAGACGTGAAAGACGTCATGAAGATTGGAAAGGTTAGGAGGTAAGGCTATTTTGTATGCTACTGACCCTACTTTCTGAAGAATTTCGAAGGGGCCAAGGAATCGGGGGCTCAACTTTTTAACTTTCATGGCTCTCCCTATGCCTGTAGTGGGGGTGATCCTAAGGAATACATGTTCTCCCTCGTTAAATTGTAACGGCTTGTGCCGCTTATCCGCATAGCTCTTTTGCCTACTTTGAGCCGTAAGCATCCTATCCCGGATCTTCTTAATTTGTTCCGTCGTTTCCCTCACTACGTCGGGTCCTAAGACACTTTGCTCCCCAGGCTCGTACCAACACAAAGGTGATTGGCACTTCCTTCCATACAATGCCTCGTACGGTGCCATACCGATGCTCGCGTGATAACTATTGTTATACGCAAACTCGATCAAAGGCAAGTACTTATCCCAACTTCCCCTTTGGTCTAACACACAGGCTCTTAGCATATCCTCTAGGGTTTGGATCGTCCTTTCGGATTGTCCATCTGTTTGTAGGTGGTAAGCAGTGCTCAAGCATAGCTTTGAACCAAACGCCTTTTGAAAGGCTCCCCAAAAACGCGACGTAAACCGCGGATCTCTATCCGAGATTATCGTCGACGGTACTCCATGCAATCTTACGATCTCTTGGATGTATAACTGAGCCAATTTATCTAAAGAGTGCGTCACTCTAATAGGTAGAAAGTGTGCCGACTTGGTTAGTCGATCCACTATCACCCATATAGCATCATGGCCAGCTTGCGTCTTAGGCAATCCTGTCACGAAATCCATAGATATGCATTCCCACTTCCATTCGGGGATTGACAGGGGTTGCAACAAGCCTGAAGGTTTTTGGTGCTCGATTTTCACTTTCTGACATACCAAGCACTTACTAACCCAGGCGACTACATCCTTCTTCATTCCGGGCCACCAAAACATTTTCTTCAAGTCTTGGTACATCTTGGTAACACCGGGATGGATGGTGAAATAGCTTTTGTGAGCCTCCTCCAAGATCTTTTCTCGAAGGTCACCATCTTGGGGTACGCAGATCCTTCCTTCGAATCTCCATATCCAATCCTCGCCTCTCTCGAAACCCTTCAATTTTCCCGCCTTAACAGCATCTATAATCTCCTCGAACTCCTCATTCTCTCGTTGTGCTAACATGATTCTTTGCTTAAATCCACTCGTTACACTAAGATAGCACATCTTTATCCCTTTATCGGTTGCTGACATTCCTAGATTCATATCCCTAAACTTCTCTATCAACTCAACTTCTTTGATCATCATGTGGGACAGGTGTAACGACTTTCGGCTCAAGGCGTCGGCGACTACATTAGCCTTGCCGGGGTGGTAACTTAAACCGAAATCGTAGTCCTTAAGGAATTCCATCCACCTTCTTTGCCTCATGTTTAACTCCTTTTGATCAAAGAGGTACTTGAGACTCTTATGATCGGAGAATACTTCAAACCTTACACCATACAAATGGTGTCTCCACATCTTTAAGGCAAACACTACGGCAGCTAACTCTAGGTCATGGGTGGGGTAGTTAGCCTCGTGAGGCTTGAGTTGTCGGGATGCATAGGCTACCACTTGCCTATTTTGCATCAACACACACCCTAGTCCTTTGCCCGAAGCATCACAATATACCTCGAAGGGTACATTGGGGCTAGGTAAGACTAAGACTGGGGTCGTGGTTAACCTTTCCTTAAGCTCTTGGAAACTCTTCTCACATTCGGGGCTCCACTCAAACGGGGCATTTTTCCTAGTGAGCTTGGTCAAGGGTAGGGCTAACGGGGAAAAGCCTTTGATAAACCTACTGAGTAGCTTTGCTAAACCCAAAAAGCTCCGTATTTCTGTTACGGTGGTTGGTCTATCCCAATTCATTATGGCTTCTACCTTACTAGGATCAACGGCTATACCTCCTTTCGACACAACGTGCCCTAAAAACTTGACCTCCTCCAACCAAAATTCACACTTAGAGAGTTTTGCATACAGCTTTTTCTCCCTCAAAATCTCCAAAACTACCCTCAAATGACGCTCATGCTCCTCGTGAGTCTTCGAGTAGATGAGTATATCATCTATGAAAACGACCACGAACTGATCTAAATAGGGTCTAAAGATCCTATTCATGTAATCCATAAATACTGCAGGAGCATTTGTCAACCCAAAAGACATTACTTGAACTCAAAGTGCCCATACCGAAGTTCTAAAGGCGGTTTTTGGTATATCTTGATCTCTCACTCTAATTTGGTGGTATCCTGACCTTAGGTCGATCTTGGAAAACACTACCGCTCCTCTCAATTGGTCCATGAGATCATCAATCCTAGGCAAAGGGTATTTGTTTTTCACTGTCACACGGTTCAATTGCCTATAATCTATGCACAACCTCATACTCCCGTCCTTCTTTTTCACAAACAAGACCGGGCTCCCCAGGGTGAGGCACTAGGTCTTATGAAACTCTTCTCCAAAAGCTCTTCAAGCTGGGTTTTCAACTCGGCTAACTCCAAGGGTGACATCCTATAAGGGGCTATAGAGATTGGTCCTACTCCAGGAACCAACTCAATGGAGAACTCCACCTTTCTCTCGGGAGGGAATTCGGGTATCTCTTCCGGAAATACCTCGGGATAGTTTCTTACTACAGGTATATTCTCTAGGTTCTGCTCAAAGTCTACCTCGCTAGCGGCTAGGAGAACATATCCCTTAGTCCTTTTCCCACTACAGTAGACCTCTACGGCATTAAGGTAAAGTTTCAAGGTTTCACTAGTTTCACTAGGGGGAGAAGGAAAAATAACCATTTTGGTATCACAATCTAACAATACACGGTTGGCATGAAGCCAATCCATGCCAAGGACTACACCTATACCCTTCATGGGTAAGCAAATTAAATCTATGACAAAGGATCTATTTTCTGCAGTGAGATGGCAATTTAAACAGCAAAAGCAAGTATTTACAGGACGATTTGTAGGGGTGGAAACAATAAGATCAAAAGGAAGTTTGGAAGTTTTTAAGTTTAGAGACTCGACACTAGCATATGAAATGAAAGAATGGGTTGCACCAGAGTCATAAAGTACAGTTAAAGTCCTACCATCTATTTCGCACTTACCTTCTATGAGGCCGTTGGATCTTTACAGCCGTCCGCATTGAGGGTGAAGAACCTCCCTTGGTGTTGTGGCCTGGGTTACGGTTTGCCGCCTCCCATTGGTACACTTGTTGGCATAGTGGCCGGGCTTTCCGCATCTGAAGCAAATGTTCTGCCCAGCCAAGCAGGGGCGGTCGCCATGAATTCTTCCGCATCGAGGACATTCCGCACCCGGTGCGGGGTTGGGGAAAGCAGCAGGGGCTCCTTGAGGCACCTTATTCTTGGCCCCCCTGGACCCTCCTTGTTGATAGTTGTTTCGTTGGCCGCCCGACCCTCCTTGTCGGTTATTGTTGTTGTTGTTGCTGTTATTTCTAAGGTTGTTGTTGTTTCTGAATGGCATTCTCTGATGTTGCCTCTGTTGGTGAAAGGGTGTCCTTTGTTGGTACTGCTGTGGCTTGAACTGGTTGGTGTGATAGGGGTTGTAGTGACTTCGTGATTGGTTTAGGTGTTGCGGTTTGAACCTCGGGGCTTGAGGTCCTAGCCTTTTGGCACGTTCCGCCCTTGCAGCATGGAGTTTCCCTTGTCCTTCCTCCAGAATGCGGCACTTGTTAACCAGGGTGGGGAAATCCCTGATCTCCATATGTGCCACGGCGTAGTTCAACTCCGGCTTCAACCCGGCCTCATACTTCACGCACTTCCATATCTCATCGGGTTCCTTGGAATACCCGAGAACTTGATCAGTTCTTCAAATCTTGCCGTGTACTGAGCAACTGACATCCCTCCTTGTGTTAGCTGCATAAACTCGATGTCCCTTGCATTCCTCACGGACTCGGGGAAGTACTTCTCGTAGAAGTAAGTCTTGAATAGCTCCCAGTCAATAGCAGTCCCAGAAGCTTCCAACAACCTTCGAGTGCCGGTCCACCAGAACTCGGCGTCAGACTCCATCATATAAGCAGCAAATGTGACCTTCTGCTCCTCTGAGCAGGCGACCACGGAGTAGATCTTCTCCATGTTCTTGATCCACTCATCAGCCTTGTTAGGATCCATGGCTCCTCTGAAAGTTGGCGGGTTCGCTTTGCGGAATTCACCAAATCGAGCTTGCTCGATCATCTCAGCAGTTGGGGGAGCACGTCCGGTGTCCCCTTGTTGGTTCATCCTCTCAAACATCCGCTCCATGGCTCTAGCCATATCACGGACAGCAGCAGCAGTTGCATCTTCTTGGTTTCCCTCGGTTGGGGTCCTATTCTGTCGCCTGGGTGCCATTGGTTCCTAAACACACGAGACAATAAACACTGAGGTGATCAGGCTCAATATTCCATGTAAGATGAGCTAGTTACCATGGCACACGCAAGCAGACAGGGGTCATGCATCTCTATCCTACAGCTTATCTCTACTATCCAAGCACTACGCATGATGTAGCTATCGTACTAAGCTTAGGAAGCATAGTCAGTCCAATCCTCAGGCTCCATGAGAATCGAACCGCTCTGATACCATAATGTAACATCCTAATTTTTAACCCAATACTCTAGAACATATTTAGGTTAATCATTAGTCTATTACTTCATAGTCTCCTTTTTACTTTAAAATTACTTAGCGAAAATATGGGTAAATTTTTTTTTGAATAATAAAAGCAAAGTGAGAGCCGCGTAACCCGGTGAATGATGAAGCACATAAAGAAATATAACAAATATCTCATAAGCATCACAACATAAGGCAGATAATGGCACATCATCAAGAAAACCGAACTGCATATATATATATATATATAACACGATATGCCCACTTATAAGAAGCGGGACTTAGTTTGGTACAACATAGAACAAATACAACTGAAAAGAAGGTACATTAGAAAGGAAATTACTACAGAAAGTGAGAAGGGAAAACTCCCCTACCCAAGTGCATCTAAAACGGATAACCTCTATACAAGAGAAGGTTTATCCTCTCCTATGTGGTGTGTGCACTATTTCTACCCGCGAGCCTCAACTGCTAGGATCCCGTAAGGATAGGGCGTATCCAATCCAAGGACGAGGCACATCTGGAATTGGGCACGCTCAAAACTTGATCCTCGTCGCCGTATGGTGATGTCGGGTCGCCTATCAAACGCGAAATCACGAACAATGCATCGGCCCTCAAAAAGGTATAGCCCATGCTCCGAATCATGGTGCACTTCCCACGTCGGGGAATCCACAAAATCCACGAGCGTCGTCATCTGAAGACGTGACGGAAAGAAGAGATAGAGGGAGTGAGAATCTTGCTAAAGAATCTCAGAGGTAACCTCCTATCTAGGTGTCATCATCTACGTCCTCAGGAACCTTGGGTTTATTGTATAAAATGAGTGAGCATGCATCAAATTCATTTTTAAGTTACTAAACGTAATTAGCCAAGGTCCGCCTATTTTAGAATGAGTCTTGATGTTACGGATGCAAAGATAATAAAGCATGAATGCATGAAGATGCATCAAGCATAAATCATTTAATCATCATAGAAGAATCAATATCACGTAAGTGGCATAAAGTGGCATATACTTCTCATGTAAAACATCTTTCTATAACTTGTGTGACATTCCAAGCATTGTATCAGTAACATAGGGATCACCCTAAAAGACAATCGATCCGGGGTGCTCGGCGAACCGGTGTCACCCAGAACGTGTCACATCTCTAGGTTATGAGCTCATACCTAACTAGTCGTCACTAGTTCTTACTTATCAATCCCGATAAGCGCAATCATAATAATAATCATAATCATAACAAACGCGTCCCACCGCATCAAGTACACGGTGAATATTGTCCTCTTCGGGCGTTACGTATCGCCGTCCCCTCAAGGATTTGTTTCGGGCGTTACGTATCGACGCCGTCCCGTAACGCTGCGTTTTCACAGCATTTATGTCACATTAAAAACTCATGTACTTTCAAAACTTTCAAGGTTCTCAAGTTTATCGAAATTCGGCAGCCTAACAAAGAAGACAATCGAATTTCTTCCAAACTTTCTTTATGCCACATTCATATCTTTACACAATCATTTATAATCATGTGTGTCATAAGCATCATCATCATATGCATCATAGGCATTGTAAAACATCGCACGCATCATAACGTGAGCATCAATAAATCAACATTGCATATCCTCATAAGAAATCATATGCCCAAGATATTCTCATAATAAAACATGCGATCACGTGTAAAACACTAAAGTTTATTATGCCCTTACGCCTATGGTGTCTTATGCTTTGACCCTTACGAGCCTTAAACTTGAGGTATAATTATTCTGACATTCTCTATTAACCTTTTATGCACCTATAGGTTCACAACTAATGATTTTTACTAATGTTTATGTTCAATGATGAATCTGGACAGCATCTTTCTTAAGGGCAAAATTACATCTTGGGATTACGGGTTCTAGAAGCTACGCCTTAGACCCTTTTTGGTTCCGTCTCGCCTAAGCGCTATAAATTAAATCTAAACCAATTGTGAGGTATTCCTAAGCCATTGAACTAATTATAAATCATATTTACTCCATTATAAGGGTGCTGTACAGAATCAGAAAATTCAATGTTCTAAGAGTTCTAGAATTACGTTTTTTTTTACGGTTTTCTAGTTACTAGTTTCTCTGTAGGCGCTAAAAATTCAATTCTAATCCAAATGTCACCAAGTTTTTCATGCCTAAACAATCCTAATCTGATTATGTTCCCATTAAAACAGTTTGGGCAGAATCCATAAAGAAATGGGTTGAAACTATGTTAAATTCTAACTTTACGGTATTTCTAGTTACTAGTTTCTCTATGGGTGCTACAAATTCAATCCTATTCCAAATGTAACCAAATTTTTCATGAATAATCAATCCTAAACTGATTGTTATCATACTAAAACAGTTTTGGTATTAGGTATGAATGAATGGGTCAAAACTAGGTTGAAACACAACTTTACGGTTTTTCTATAAAGCTAGTTTCTTTCCTAACATACATAGAAAGGTTCCTACCTCATCATAAGTAATTTTCACACATTCTAACACATCAAAACATCATCATTCAGTAGCAATCTTATCATGAAAGAACCGAAATATCAAGCCCCAAAAAGATGTATAAATTGATGTTTCTAAAGCATCTAAATTGCTAGTTTCTCTTGGAATCATTTTAGGACTTCTAAAACTCTTTGCAAAACCATTTTACTTCATCAAGAGGCTAAAAATAACCTTAGGTCAGCAACCAATTAAATTATCCTTTAGAAGAGGATTAACATCATGAATTTTGTTGGTCATGACTTTATAAAACTCATCAAGCTTAAAGAAAATCCTAGAACCTAGGTTGTTGGCCCTTGTAACTAGATGAAACTCACTCCAATCTCATCATCACTACATGGCCGAGATTATGCATTCAAAGAATGCTTCCATAGTAGACTTTAACTTGAGATAAAATGGGCAAGTCTTTGAGCTCTAGGTCCTTAAGTTATGACATAAAGTAAACGTGCTATGCTTTTCATTTTTAATCTTGCTTACAAAATAAAGTGATGACTTAACATAAATATGCAAGACTTGAAAGGTAAATATGCAAGGCATAAACTTAAACGTGCAAGCTTGAAAATAAATATGCAAGACATAAACTTAAACGTGCAAGCTTGAAGGTAAACATGCAAGGTTCAATTCTTTATTTTAGTGCTCTTGGCCCAAAGAACAATCGACTTTAAGGCCGAAATAGAAAGGCATTCGAGAAATTAATTAAGTGATGATGCAAGTTCCATTTTAATCTTTATGTTCTTAGGTGACAGCTTGAAAAGTAAAGATGCATAGCAAGAATGTAAATATGAGTGCAAGCATAAAATAAATTATGCAAGTTCATTTTATCTTTCTAGAGCTCTTAACAAGACTTTAGAGGAACTCAATGCTTAACCCAAACTCATCCAACCAAGGTAAGGTAAAGCTAAGAGTTCTTAGAACTCAACATAATATTTTTAGAAAACCAAAACATAAAACTTGGAAAAACAAGGAAAAGGCCGAAACTTCAAGAAGGAAAAAGGAACATTTTATAACTCTAGAGTCCATGATCTTGATGATATATTAACACCAACATCATGAGTCCTCATCATTGAGTCCTTAGAACCATTTTTGAAACATCATCAAAGTTAGAGTTCTCAAAAGTTCAAGAAAGGAAGAACTAGAAACATTTTTACTCAAGAACAAAGATCAAGCTCTAGAGTTTGTTTCAAGTGATGAACATCATCATGAAACTCTCATCATCAAGCTCTCATTTCTTTGAACTCCAAGGCTCATGGCGAAATGAGAAAGAACAAAGAAAAGAAAAGAAGTTCTAAAAAGAATCAAGAGAAACTATGAACATCAAACTTAGAATAAGAACTTTTAAAGAAAGAATACATGAAAGAAAATCCCTACTTGGTGTGATGATCTTGAAGATGGAAGAAGATGAAGAGCTTCAAGAACTTGAAGAACACAAGAGTTTTTGAGAGAAAAAGAAAAGCTTTGGAGAGATCTAAACTTTACAAATGAACTAAAGTAGTAAAATGTTCACCAAGGCAAGCTATATATAGAGCCTTGAGTCATGAATGAGTGGAGAGGAAGAGGCCATGTAGTTGTCTTCTAGAATAAGGGAAGTATGTGGAGGAGAATGAATGAGAAGTTGTCTCGGAGACATGGCCAATTGTGTGCCACACATTCAAACAACATGTGATGCAAAGTGGAGGGAAAAGTGGAGCCATTTTTTGGGCAACCATGGGGGCAAAATCATCTCCTCTAATCATGGTTTAAAGGTGTGTTTAGGTGTGTTATGGATTAGACTTAGGATTAAGGGTTGTTATGTAGGTACTTTAAGTAAACTAGTTAGCTAATTAAGGCTATAATCCCATAGGTTAGAAGTGATCATGTAGGTTTAGTGGAGTCAAAAACTTTTATGACTAGTGATGTGAGTGTGACAACTTTTCTTGGAAATGGGGGCGTGAATAGTGAAAACACTATTCATGGATACTTTTTCTTTAAAGAAAGAAAAGAATTTAGAAAAGGGTTTTTAAATTTCTTTAAACAATTCTAGGTTCAATTTAATTTTAAATAATGATTTTGGCTCTAGATTAATTATGAAAATTAATTAACCTTTAATTAGAGCCTAATATTGCTTAGGTTTGCTTAATTATATCATTAAACTCAAACAGCACTATCCCGGGGGCAAAATCGTAATTTTGTACAAAAACTGCCCGAGACCATCGGAACTTAAACAGACACTTTAAAATAGTTGAAAACGTTATTTTAAACCTTTAGGGAAAGTTTCGGGTTCGAATGGCATTTCTACCCACGTAGTATGCTATAGGGGTATTTTGGTCATTTTGACCAAACTAGCAGAAAACACGATTTTTGTTTCGAAAGCACACAAAGACCATCCAATCCCCTTGAAACATTGAGTTGACCCTTCGAGGACTGCCGGGTCGGCTATCCTCGAATTCCGGGCAGAAAATGACCTCAGGGGCATTTTGGTCATTTTCTCTTAAACAGAAAAATCGGGGCGTTACAGAAGGGATGGGAAACTCATTCAAGATTCTCAGTAGGGATTCCCGATTCTAACGCAAGTGTCATTGTCGTCGTCCCCAGCCACCTCGGTTTTACTTATGAAAAAGGTGTACATGCATAAGGATTGGTTTTAGGCTTTTCAAATCTATTTATCCGAAGTGGGTGTCTTTTAGTATGTGTCTTAATGACATGTGTAACGCCCCAATTTTTACTGTAATTTTTACTGTCATTAGAAATTAGTCAATTACCGAATTACCGTAGGTAATTATTACATAAGATTTGAGGCCGAACAATCCTCAATAAAGGAATATAACATTAGAAGAGAGGTTAGGAACGATTCATGCGAGAGTCGCAAATCCCGAATTTCTGTACGTATAAAATGACCAAAATGCCCCTGAAGTTATTTTACTCAGAAAATGAGGATCGTGGGCCCCACCTATTCTCAAGGGGATATTTTGAGGATAATAAGGGATTGTTTGTGTTATGTGTGTTAATAGAGCAGAAGGATCTCAATTTTGAGTTCCGATCTTGTGAAATGACCAAAACGCCCCTGTGGTCGTTTTAACTCCGATGTGCGTGCCGATGAGAGCCCGAACCTCACTAAAATGTTTTAAAATGTGTTTTTAAGCCATGATTAACCATTGGTTAAGCTCGGGTGGCCTCAGGCGATTTTAAGTGAAAGTACGATTTTGCCCTGTTTTGGGCGCTTTGCAATTTCGGGATTTTTTATTCGTATACCGAAACCTAAGCAATATTAGGCTCAAATTAAAGCTTATTAAATTCTAAATGTTAATCTAGAGTTAAAATTATGTATTTAGATTGATTAGAACCCAAAATTGCTCAAAAACACCCAAATTGCTTACTAATTCACTTAAACCCTTAACCGTAAATTCTCTAAATTACATGCATACTTTGCCTACACCTAAATAATGCATGGAACACACAAATTTCACTTCTTTGGGCTGTAATGGACGAAATTATTGATGCCATTATGCAGCTGAATTATTGCCAAAAGTTGCACTAAAACAAAATGCCAAAATGTCACCATAAGAGACATAATTCCTTAATTTCATACAACTTTGTCTAAAATGATTTTTCCTCCCTTATTTCTCCTGCAAAATTCCATCCACTACCTCATCATTTTAGCCAATTAGAAGCCTCAAAATCGTCTATAAATAGGCTTGCTTGAGTGGTCTTGGAATGCTTGGTTCATAACTAGTTTTTAAGAGCACAAAAAACTTTCTTTCTTCCTCCTCTTTGGCTGAATTCTTTCTTCAATTTTTTCAAAGAGATTTTGTTTCATTTCACTTCAAGAAACCAAGTTCTCTTCCTTTTCTTCAACTCAGATTAGGTAGGGAGTAGTTTCTAAATTTATTTCTATGCTTTGAGGAGTTGTGTTTTTAGCTCAAAATGATGAAATTATGAACTTACCTTAGCTTTTCATTTTGGTTTTCCTCTTCAATTTTTCTTTAACCAATTCAACCATATGGCCTAGGTGAAACTAAGATGATGGCTTGATGATGAGGACCTTGAGGGTGGATTGTAAATCCATCACAAGTTAGGCCTCTAAAGCTTGAAAATTCCACTTGATGCAAAACTTTAAAGAATAATGCTTTATGATGCTAAAACAAAGATTTTTAGTTTAGAACTTGAAAGATGTATTTTCCTTTTATGTTTTATTTCTTGTTAAGATATGTATTGGGTTGAATTTATAATTCTTTTAAAGTCTTGAAGGAGCTCTAGTAAAGAAACAAAATGAATTTGCATCCATGATTAAGTTTATGCTTTGCATAACCATGTTTACCTTCTATGTCATCACTAAATTTTCAAGAATGAATAAATGAACTTGCATTTCTCATGTTTAAATTCCAAGCTTGTATTTCATGTTTATGTTTCAAGTCATCACTTAATCTTTCAAGATAATAAAGAGTTTGCTTCTCATATTTAATTTATGCTCTCACTATATTTTATAATGGCTAAAAGAATCAACGCATGACATGTTTATTTTATGCCATCACCTAAAGATCCTAGAGCTCAAAGACTTGCCCATGTATCACAAGCAAAGAAATATGATTATTGGAGTTAAAGAATTTATTCTTTAAAAAGTCTTGAGATTGGAGCTTAAAAAGATGTAATAATAATTCTCTTCTCACTCTCTTTGGTCACATGCGGACTACATGCCCGCTCCGGTTTCTTAATATTCTCTTCTCCCTCTACTGGTCCTGTGCGGACTACCGCCGCTTCAGTTTCTTGTATCATGTTTATATTTCAAGTTCTCGCATCATGTTTAATTTTCAAGTCATCACCTTAAATCTTAAAGATAAAGAAATGGAATTGCATATCATGTTTATAATTCCAAGCTATCACCTTAT
Source organism: Dalbergia cochinchinensis (assembly GCA_031216125.1). NCBI lineage: Eukaryota > Viridiplantae > Streptophyta > Magnoliopsida > Fabales > Fabaceae > Dalbergia > Dalbergia cochinchinensis. The sequence goes on along the minus strand of CM062368.1, from coordinate 51,871,761 downwards.
AAAGATAAGATTAAAATAAGGTTGCATAGCATGTTTATAATTCTAAGATGTCACCTAAATCTCTAAAGCTCAAGACTTACTCCTTTTATCTTAAGTGAGAATTTTAATTGTGAAGATCCTTCCAAATTTGACAAAAGAACTAGTTTCTAAATGAGTTTTAAGGCTTTGCAAGGATTTTACGAGGAACTAGTATTTTATATGCACTTAAAATATGATTCTATGTAATTACATGAGGTTCATGATTCGCCAGCGATCTGAGTTTAGTATCAATGTGTGATAATGATTTGATATGATTGAAGTTGTGATAATTATGGTTTATTGTTAAGAGAATGATTCATAATTGGTTTAGTAACTAATTAGTTCTATAATTGATAATTCTATGTAAGGATTGGATGCTTATTGAATGATTTCTGGCTTGCATGTTATAGTTCTTTGTTGCAAATAATGAGAATGCTTATACATGAAATGTTCTTTATTATGTAAAATTTACCTTTGTTGCTAGAAGAAAGTGTATCATTGTAAAAGTGTAATTTGGAAAGGTTCTGGCTAAGGAAAGACTTGGTATTTAAGCGTGTCCATTGTGACCCACCTCTCTTTCCTGGGAATCTCCCATATGCATGATTACACTTGATATATATTATTCTAGCTTAAGACTATAAATGAGAAAATGTTATGATGTTTATGAATTGTATTATGATATAATATGCAAAGATTTAATGGTGACTTAAACTTATAAGAAAATGATCCTTTGGAACCATCAGACTATAGGTGGTGAAAAGGTGATTTTAGCCCCCTAACCCGTTCTCTCAAAAGGGTAGAGTCGGGACTTTAGCTTATCAAAAGGGATAAGTATATGCTAATGACGACTAGTAAAGTATGAGCTCATAACCTAAATTACTCCCAAAAGGGTGGAGTATAGGGTGGCCTAAGGAAAATAATGATGATGATAAGATTTTAAGTCACCTAAGGCACTAAAGAAATGAAATATGTGCACTATGTCCACATGTAGCTAATATTATATGATGTTCTTTTATGCATGTTATTTGATAATGATGATGAGGAAAATGATGTAATGATAATGGAAAAGTTCATTGTAAATATGACATGTTAAGATTATGATGCATTATTAAGACGCATGATTAAAAATTGTCGAACCTCGGTTAAGTATTTGTCCGAACTTAAAATGAATCTTTGAATGCTCACTATTTTAGAATAATCCCGAGGTTCCTGGGGACTTTGATGATGACATCAGAAGGAGGTACCTTTCTTGAGAATTCTTTAGCAAGATTCTCACTCCCTTTTCTTTATTTCCGTCATTGTCTCCAGATTCAGATGGCGACATTCGTCCTGTTCGTTGATACCCCTACTTGGGAATTTCACTATGATCCGGTGCATCGCTCGTATCATTTTGAAGGAAGGTCTTGCGATTCGTGTTTTTATTTACATAGGTCGTCGTCCATTTGCACATCCTGTCCCTAGTTATCGATTTTCTCCTACTTCTCCCTATGGCGATGAAATGGTTTTCGAACATGCACGTCCACTTGATGAAAGGATGTTACGTTCTTATCCCGCTTCATCTGCTGTCCATGGATTTCCAGAGTATGTTCCCGAGACGAGATATTCTGAAACTGATCCTTGAGAGGACACTCCTACTCATGTATATTCTGAGATCTCTGCTCCTACTCCCACACGTGTAAGAGAGGGTAGTGAGGAAACAGTTGTTCAGCCGAGGTTAGCAAGAAGGCCGTCCATGCGACCCCAGCCTGGTGCATCTCGTGTGCCCCCTCCCGAGGGAGCTCATCAGTGGATCGGATTTATTCCCCCATTTCCTGGACAAAGCCATGGCCATAGAGGTTCTTAGTAGATTTATGTGTGATCATGCACCCTAGTTTTAGGATAACCTTCCCGGCTTATGGAGTTATCTAGTTTAGGGGCATGTATTTCCTTAAGTATATTTTCTTTTATGGGTTTGCATAAGATAATGATGTATGAACATAACCCACCCTTTGAGTGAGGTTATTATATGTAAATATATGCTATAATGTGCTTATAGATGTTATATGATGGAGCCTAAGTGATATGATGTGATATATTCTTAAACGTCTTATTATACTCCGCTTACTCGTTCACGTTGTACTCGGCTCATGTTTTCAATTATGTGTTTAAAAAAAAAAAAGAAAAATGGCTCGAATTTCACTAACTATTTTCAAATTATGAAGAAAGAACCAAAGCAAGGAGTAAAGTCTAGTCATTAATCAGATTCAACCTAGGTGTATCTGGTTAATTACTAGGGTGTTACAACATGAATGCAACAGATATTTGATGAATGCATAACAATACCATATGCACATTAACACGAAAGTTGTAATGGTTGGGCACATCATAAGGAAACATAAATCATATACGTGGCATAAAAAGGCATAGTACTTTTCATGTGACATCTTTCTCACAAGTAAAACTCTTAAGTTCTTTTTCTTGAAAACCACCCTTTTAACATATCCACCAAAAATCCAACTGACTCACCGGCCCGGCGATAATATGGTCACCAAACTACATCTCACCTATCGCCTAGGAATGAGCTCAATCCTAACTAGTCGTTACTAGATTTGACATGGGCTAATAGAGGGGGTATACATAACTTTCTTGGATCACCTATCTTAGGATCATTTCCTTCTTTGAAACGCTCTACTGGTATCTAGTACACAACGAATTATTCGCTTTGGCAAGCTCAATGTCAATACCTTCACGGATTTGTTTCCTCCCCACCGTAGCGAGAGAAATTCGTCTCAGTGTTACGTCACATCTGTCTAGGGGTGCTCGCCCAAACCGGTGTCACCCAGAACCTTTCCTGGGGGTGCTCGCCCAAACCGAACCTTTCCTGGGGGTGCTCGGCCGAACCAGTGTTGTAACACCCCGATTTCTCTGTCCGAGGGAAATGACCAAAATGCCCCTGAGGTCATTTCCTGACCCGAACTCGAGGGTAACCAACTCGATCGTCCTCGAAGGGTCAACTCAATGTTTGAAGGGGATTAAATGGCCCTTGAATGCTTTCGGAAGCGAAAATTTCATTTTCCGCGATTTGGTCAAAATGACCAAAATACCCCTATAGCGTTTTTCTGGCGGGTAAAGGTGCCGTTTGAGCCGGAACTTTCCCAGAGGTTTAAAAACATGTTTTCATGTGTCTAGAGGTCTCTGTTCAAGTCCCGGTGGTCCCGGGCAGTTTTAGTGCAAAATTACGATTTTGCCCCTAGAATAGTGCTTTTGAGCTTAATGACGTAATTAAGCAAACCTAAGCAATATTAGGCTCTAAACGAAGATTAATTTATTTCCCTAATTAATCTAGAGTCAAAATAATTTATTAAAGTTAATTAGAACCTAAAATTGCTTAGATTAAACTTAAATCCCTTTTTAGAACTCAAGACTCCTAGTCTTGGAATCTTAAATAGTGTTTTCTCTCTCCAATTCCTTAAATCAAGGAAATGTGTCTAGAGTTGTTTAGACTCTAAATTGAGGATTTAACTCATTAATGGTGCAAGACCACTCCTTAATTATGTCTAGACCACCTTAATTACCCATTTTCCTTACCTAAACACTTTCTTACAAATTCCTAATCTTAAGCATAATCAAAGATACACCTAAACACAACTCTAAACCACAATTAAAATGCAAACTAATCCTCCCCATGGGCTGATGCATTTCGGCCAGACCTCATCCCCTTTGAACACATATTAAATTGTTTTCTCACTCAAAGAACCATGCTTGAAGCCATACCTTGAACCATACCTCACCATACCTTAAGCCATACCTCACCATACCTCAAGAACACATTATCTCACCTCATGGAACTCATGGAATGCCTCCAATCTGCACCTCATGGCCGAAGCCATCCTCCCCCATGAGCTCCCTCCATTTGTTTCATTTCTCTATAAATAGAATGCCTTGAGGAGCTTGTACCACTTTTAGATCATTTGCTAAGTTTAGGAAACACTCAAAGCTTTTCTTTTCTCTCAAAGTTCTAGTGTTCTTCAAGTTCTTCAAGCTCTTCAAAGTTCTTCATCATCTTCATCTTCTTCTTCCATCTTCAAGTTCATCACACCAAGTAGGGATTTTCTTTCATGTATTCTTTTCTTTAAAGTTCTTGTTTCAAGCTTGATGTTCATAGTTTCTCTTGATTCTTTTTAGAACTTCTTTTCTTCTCCTTGTTCCTTCCCATTTTCGGCCATAGGCCTTAGAGAACAAAGGAATAAGAGCTTGATGATGAGAGTTTCATGATGATGTTCATCACTTGAAACAAACTCTAGAGCTTGATCTTTGTTCTTGAGCAAAAATGTTTTTAGTTTTTCCTTTCTTGAACTCTTGAGAACTTTAGCTTTAATGATGTTTTAAAATGGCTCTATGAACTCAATGATGAGGACTCATGATGTTGGTGTTAATATATCATCAAGATCATGAACTCTAGAGTTTTAAAATGTTCTTTTTTCTTCTTGAAGATTTCGGCCATTCCTTAATTTTTTCTAAGCTTCATGGTTTGATTTCCTAAAAATATTATGTTGAGTTTTAAGAACTCTAAGCTTGACTTTACCTTGTTGGATGAGTTTGGGTTATGGTTTAAGTTCCTTTAAAGTCTTGTTAAGAGCTCTAAAGAGATAAAATGAACTTGCATAATTTATCTTATGCTTGCACTCATGTTTACATTCTTGTTATGCACCTTTACTTTCAAGCTTTCACTTAAGAACATAAAGATTAAAATGGAACTTGCATCTTCACTTAATTTAATTCTCAAAGCCTTTCTATTTCGGCCTTAAAGTCGATTGTTGTTGGGCCTAGAGCACTAAAATAAAGAATTGAACTTGCATTATCACCTAATTAATTTCTCGAATGCCTATCTATTTCGGCCTTAAAGTCGATTGTTGTTGGGCCAAGAACACTAAAATAAAGAATTGAACCATGCATATTTACCTACAAGCTTGCACGTCTAAGTTTATGTCTCGCATATTTACTTTCAAGCTTGCACGTTTAAGTTTATGCCTTGCATATTTAAATTTAAGTCATCACTTTACTTTGTAAGCAAGATTTAAAATGAAAAGCATGAGCACGTTTAGTTTATGTCGTAACTTAAGAACCTAGAGCTCAAAGACTTGCCCATTTCATTCCAAGATAAAGTTAAATGTGAATGTATTCCTTGAATGCATAATTTCGGCCAAGTAGTGATGATGGACTTGCAATGAGTTTTCATCTAGCTACTAGGACCAAAAGTCTATGTTTAAGTTCCCCTTAAAGCTTTACAAATCTTTATAAGGTTATGTCATCACAAGATGTGATTTTATTATCTTTAGGGGATGGAATATGTTTTGGTCAGTGACCTAAGGCTTCTCTTAGCCTTTTGATGAATTAAAGTGTTTTGCAAAGAGTTTTAGAAGTTCTAGATCGATTGCGAGAGAAACTAGTTAACTTATGAACCTAGAAACGTCAACTTAACTCTCTCATTTAAGTTAAATGTTTTCGGTTCTGATATGATGAGTGTGATGTTGTATGATGATGTCTTGATGTGTTGGAATGTGTGGAAATATCATATGATGATGTAGAAGCGAATCCTATGCATGATAGGTAAGAAACTAGCTAACTAGAAATACCGTAAAGCTAGAATTTAACATAGTTTTGACCCATTTGTTTTTGGAACTTATCCAAACTGTTTTAATGGGAACATAATCAGATTTAGATTGTTTAGACATGAAAAACTTGGTAACATTTGGATTAGAATTGAATTCTAGCACCTATGGGGAAACTAGTAACGAGAAAAACCGTAAAAATGCAAATGTAGAACTCCTAGAAAATTAATTTTCTGGATTCTGTCCAGCACCCTTACAACATGATAAACATGATTAATAATTAATCCTTAAGCATAGGAATGCCTCAAAATTGATTTAGATTTAATATATAGCGCCTTGGTAGCGGAACCGAGAAAGGGTCTAAAACGTAAGTTCTAGAACCCCGTGAACACAAGTTAGAGAATTTGCCCTATGCTATTCAGATTTAAGTATGAACATGAGGATTAGGAATGATGATTAATTATGAGCCCTTAGGTGCATAAAAATATGAGCGTCGGATGTTAGAGAATTATATCTCAAGATTAAGACCCGTAAGGGTCAAAGCATAAGCTACCGTAAGGGTAAGCGTTTGAATGTTTTATGATGATGCATGTAGTATGCAGATGAGGATGATGATTATTCATATGAGGAATTTATGAGGTTATATGTTTATGTGGCATAAAGCAAATTTGGAAGGAAATTTGGTGTAATGACCGTTGTGCCGCCGAATTTCCGACAAATTTGGGGACTTAAAGAGATTTTAAAAATTAAGGTACTAAGATGGGTTCTAGGATGACACCGGTTCGGCCGAGCACCCCTAAGAGAATTGCCCCCTAACCCGTACTCAGATAGTCGGGATTTATGATTTATGATACGCTTATCGTTAAGTGGTAAGTAAGAACTAGTGACGACTAGTTAAGGTATGAGCTCATAACCTAGATGTATGACACGTTCTGGGTGACACCGGTTCGGCCGAGCACCCCCAGTTCAATTGTCTTTTAGGGTGGCCCATGAGGAAGAGAAGTTTCATGATTATGATTATGTCACTAAGTTTTGTCCCATATGAATGTTACTATTTCCACTTTATGCCACCAAGAATGATGATGCTTGATGTTATGTTTTATGTATGTGCATTAGGTAGTGCCATGCATACATTTTCTATTATGTTGCATCCATGACATTAAGATCATCCTAAAATGAATGGACCTTGGCTAAAATATATTTTAAAGTTTAAAATGAACCTAATACATGCTCAGTCATTTTGTATAAATAAACCCAAGGTTCCTGAGGACGTAGATGATGACACCTAGGTAGTAGGAGGCCCTACTGAGATTCTTTAGCAAGATTCTCACTCCCTCTATCTCTTTCTTTCCATCACGTCTTGAGATGGCGGCGTTCGTAGTGTTAGTGGACACCCCGACATGGGAGGTCCACTATGACGCGGCCCACGGGTCATACCATTTTGAGGGGCAGTGTACGGTGTGGGTTTTCATGTTCATAGTACGCCCCTACGCTCATCCGGTGGACACCCATCGCTTCTCCCCGATCGCACCCTATGGCGGCGGCGGCGGGTTTTGAGCGTCGCGTCGCGCGACGAAGAGTGCTCCGCATGCACACCGCCGCCTTAGCCATGCGAGACTATCCCGATTACGTGCCCCGGACCTACTTCTCGGAGACCGACCCGTCCGGGGACCCGCCTACTCATCCGTAAAGCGAGCTCTGCCCCCTCTCCACCATTGATGAGGGAGGCGATGGGATACCGTGGCTCAGCCCCGACTTGCACGACGACTGGAGATGCGGCCACACCGCGGGGGTCACTCTCGATCCCCGTTCCGCCTCTTTACGCTCGAGGAGCTCGCACAGTTTCCCGGATACTTGCCTCGTTCACGAGACGGACGTCAGTAGGAGGTGACGATCAACCGATGGAGTACCCAGTTAGAGCACACACCACTAAGATGGGGATAAACCTTCTTTTGTTTAGAGGTTATCCCATTAGGTGCACTCGGGTAGGGGAGTAGATCATGTTTTCGTTTATGTTGTATTTCCTTTCCTGTACTTTCCTTGTACTAAACTAAGTCCCACACTTATAAGTGGGCAAATTATATTTATATGAGATGATCTTCAGTGTTACTCATGTTGTGCCTTATGTCATGATGTTGTGAGACATTTGTTTACCATACATGGTTTACCTCTTATCGCATCACGCGGCTCTCACTTTGTTTTTCAAAAAAAAATTTACCCGTATTTTCCGCTAAGTAATTCAAAGTTAGATGAGGACTATGAAGTAACAGACTAATGATTAACCTAATTATGTTCTAGAGTATTGGGTTAAAAATTGGGATGTTACAAGTGTCACCCAGGAGTTCTTACAAACTTTTCTCAAATTCTCAAGTTTGATGGGAAATTAAACAGAATAAAGATACAATCGGATTTCCTTCAAACTTGCTTTATACCACGAAACATATAGAACATGCATAGCCATTCAACATCACCGTAAGACATCAAATCATTCTCATAATCAATCATACATCTACTGGAAGTCATAAGGTTGATGATGTCTTGGGACCTATGGTGTCTTATGCTTTGACCCTTACGGGTCTTTAACTTGAGGTATAATTATTCCAATGTTCGCTATCAATTTTTTATGCACCTCAGGGTTCTCTTCTAATAGATCTTATTATTATTGATGCTCTCTATTAAATCTGAACAACCTCATTCCTTAGGGGCAGCATTATAAACTTATAATTGCGGGGTTCTAGAACTTACGTTTTAGACCCTTTCTTGGTTCTGTCTTCGTCTAAGGCGCTAAAAATTCGACCCAAACCAATTATGAGGCATCTCTATGCCTAAGAACTAATTATAAGCCATGTTCTCTACATTATAAGGTTTCTGGACAGATTCTAAAAATTAAATGTTCTAAGAGTTCTAGAATTGCACTTTTTACGGTTTTCTAGTTACTAGTTTCTCTATAGGCTCTAAAAATCAATCCTACATCAAATGGTACCAAGTTTTTCATGATTAAACAATCCTAACCTGATTATTGTCCCACTAAAACAGTTTGAACAGAAACTAAAGATAAGTGGATCATAACTATGTTAAAACTTGACTTTACGATTTTTCTGTTAGACTAGGTTCTTCCCTAACGTGCATAGAAAGGTTCCCACCGTAACACACATAAATTTCACACATTCTAACATGTCAAAACATCATCACACAGTAGCAAACATGTCATGGCTGAACCGAATTCATGCATACACATATCTTGCATAAAATCTCATGTTTAACAAGCATAGGTTACTAGTTTCCCCTTGAATCATTTTAGAACTTTTAAAACTCTTTTGCAAAATGTTTATTCTTGTAAAAGAGGCTAAGAACAATCATGGGCAGTGACTAATTTAAAACACTCTTGGGAGAGGTATGATTTATAAATCTTGTTGATCATGACTTATAGAACTCTTAAAAACATAGGAAAACTTTTGAACATAGATTGTTGGCCCTTGCAACTAGATGAAACTCATTTTGAGTTTATCAACATCACATGGCCGAATTTACATCCTTGGGGATGTTTCCATAATCAAACTTTAGCTTGAGATAATGAGGGCAAGTCTTTGAGCTCTAGGTTCCTTAAGTGATGACAAAATATAAATGTGCTATGCATTCCATTTTTATTCTTCATTATAAAGTAAAGTGAAAGCTTCAAAGTAAATATGGAATGCAAGAACTTGAAATTAAATATGCAAGGCACAAAGTAAATATGCGAAACTTGAAGTAAATATGCAAGTTCAATTCTTTATTTTAGTGCTCTAGGCCCAGCAACAATCGACTTTAAGGCCAAAATAGAAAGGCTTCGAGATTAATTAGGTGATATGCAAGCTCTCGTTTTAAATCTTTAGGTTCCTTAAGTGATAACTTGAAATATAAACGTGCAATACAAGGCTTGAAACTTAAACATGATAATGCAAGTCCTTTTCTTTAATCTGTAGAGCTTAGTGATGACATAGGAAAGTAAATATGAGATGCAAGAGCTTGAAACATAAATATGAGGTGCTAGAAATATAAATATGCAAGTTCATTTTATATCTTTACTAGAGCTCTTACAAGACTTTGAAGGAACTTAAACCTTAACCCAAATTTATCACAAGAAGCTAAAGTGAACAAAATATCATTCCTTGAAGCAAAATTATAAATAACATTTTTATCAAAACTCAAGCTCTAGAGGTCTCATTGTGATGAACACATAGTCCTCATCTAGAAGCTTTCATCATCAAGCCATTGTGAACCTTATTGGCCAACATGGCCAAAAATGTGAAGAAAGAAAAGGAAAAAGGAACCGAAACTTTTAAGAAGAAAAAGAAACATTTGAAACTCTAGAGATCATGATCTTGATGATGCATTAACACCAACATCATGAGTCCTCATCATTGAGTTCATGTAACCATTTTAAAACATCATCAATGTTAAAGATTCAAGGTTCAAGAAGAAAGAACAAAAGGAAACATCTTTAACTTGAGAACAAAGATCAAGCTTTAGAGATTGTTCAAGTGATGAACATCATCATCATGGAACCTCATCATCAAGCTCTTATTCCTTTGTCCTCAAAGGCCCATGGCCGAAAATGACAAAGAAAAAGGAGAGGGAGAGAAGTTCTAAAAAGACTCAAGAGAAACCATAAACACATAGCTAGAAATAGAACTTAAATACAGAAAATACTTGAAAGAAAATCCCTACCAAGTGATTGAAGGTTGGGATGAGAGAAGAGGATGAAGAACCTGAACACTTGAACTTGAGAGAAAAAGGAAACTTTGAAGTGCTCCTTAAAAACTTACACTTAGCAAATGAACCCAAAATGATGCAAGTTCACCCAAGCATGCTATTTATAGAGAAATGAAACAAATGCAAGGTGCAAGGAGAAGGAGGGGGTTTCGGCCATGAAGAGCAGCCCCATGAGTTCCATGAGGTGAGATGTTGTGATCTTGAGGCATGGTGAGGTATGGTTCAAGATATGGCTCAAGCATGGTTCTTTGAGTGAGAGACAAATCAACATGTGATGTAATTGAGGGAGAGAGGGCCGAAAGTGCATCAGCCACGGGGGGAGGATTTCTTGCATTTTAATTGTGGTTTAGAGTTGTGTTTAGGTGTATCTTTGATTAGGATTAAGTTTAGGAATTTGTAAGAAAGTGTTTAGGTGAGAAAATGGGTAATTAAGGTTGTCAAAACATATTTAAGGAGTGGTCTTGCATCATTAGTGAGTTATAAACTCATTTTAGTGCATAAATAATTCTAGACACAATTCCTTGATTTAAGGAACTGGAGAGAGAAAATACTATTCAAGATTCCAAGAGTGAAATCTTGAGTTTTAGAAAGGAGATTTAAATCTAATCTAAGCAATCTTAGGTTCTAATTAATTTTAATAATTTATTTTGACTCTAGATTAATTATGGAAATTAATTAATCTTCGATTAGAGCCTAATATTGCTTAGGTTTGCTTAATTACATCATTAAGCTCAAAAACACTATTCTAGGGGCAAAATCATAATTTTACACTAAAACTGCCCGATACCACCGGGACTCAAACAGATGCTTTGAAACATGTAAAAACATGGTTTTAAACCTTCGGGGAAAGTTTTGGGCTCAAACGGCACCTTTACCCGAATAAAAATGCTATAGGGGTATTTTGGTCATTTTGACCGACTATGAAAAATGAGACTTTCACCTCCGAAACCATTCAAAGGCCATTCAATCCTCTTCAAACATTGAGTTAGCCCTTCGAGGACTGCCGGCCCGGCTATCCTCGAATTCCGGGCAGAAAATGACCTTAGGGGCATTTTGGTCATTTTCCTCTCAGATAGAAAAATCGGGGCGTTACACCTTAGGCTGGAGAAAATAAATCCAGTTTGTTAGGGAAAGTAAACCTAACTACCAAGAAGAGCATAAGATTTATAATCCTTGGGTTGGAGAAAGTAAATCCAATCTATCAAGGAAAGTGAACCTGACTACCCTTGAATTGAGTTAGGAAAAGTAAACCTGGCTAGGAATAGGTCTGTACGAGAATTGGAGAAAGTAAATCCAATGGTCATGTATAGGAATGAGCTCAGTCTTGAAAAGCACTCTATTACCCATTATTGCCACACTGGGGACGGTAGTACGTAACGCCCAGACACGACAAGATTAGTCAAGGGCCAAGGCAAGTTTAAGAAGTAAATGTTCTAAGAAATCCTTTGTCTTATATGCTGAGTGAAGAAGTTTAGTATCGATATTGAGACCAATATATTTAAGTGGAAAGTTGGTAGTATATGATGTTGAGTAGTATGGTATATGTACATTAAGTAATTGAATGTTAAAAGTAACCCACTTCAGAAGTATGATTTGAAACTTTAAAAATAAACCGTTATTATATAATGCATGACCACTTCTTTCTTAATAAATCGAAGTGGCTGGGGTGATGACGATGACATTATGATTGTGTATTTGGGGGAGTTACCCTACTGAGAATTGTATAATTCTCACCCCTGTGTTTTTGTGTTCCTGTGTTGTCTCCAGGTTGATGTAGAAAGTCGAGAGGCTGCTATGCAAAAGAACTCAGAAGTGCAATAGGGTAGTAGTTAATGCTTTTATTATGCTGTATTTAGTGGAATGGATATGTGTGTAAATATGTTAGAGGACAAAGGTGAGTTAAAGCTCATAAAAGAGCTTCCTTTATGTACTGAACTTTGTATTAAATAAATATTTTGGTTTCATTGCTATATATTTCAGTAGAATTATGACCTAGTTATCTCTCAAATCAATCAAAATGGCTATAGATATTTAAGAAAGGTTCTCTAATTTATAAGTAACAACTCTCAAGTATTATGTCATGACTTAAGAATGACGTTGTACTTGGGAGGATGTTACAGGAAATACTGTATACTATGTAAAGAAACTCAAGGTAGCCATTAGTCGTTCTTTAAAGTATTTTCTCTAAATTGGTTATGTTGTCATTTAAAACATATTGCATTGAAGCTTTTTGAAGGGTTCTAGAGCTAACATCAAGTGGCTCTTTACTCAGAAGGAGTTGAATATGAGGTAGAGAAAGTGGATGGAATTCTTGAGGGATTATGATTTTGGGTTAAAATTGTAACACCCTAAAAATTAGTTAAAAATTAATTTGAGTTTTATTAGTCATAATTTCAAAAATTTGACAGTTTTATGAATTATGGTTCTTGAGCTGAGGTGGACTGGTTTCTGACCACTAAAATTGTAGAATTTGTTAATATAGTTAGAAAACTCCATTTTGCCTGAAATGTTTACAAGACCCTGGCGACACATTGAGGTGTCCTTGATAATTTTTACAGCCTCTGAAATGATTGTTCTATGTGCAAATAAATTTGTTCCACAATAGTGTGAAATCTGCCATTGTGCTGAGAATGAATTCATGCTTTCAATTGATGAAATAATGACACCTTGTACTATTATGACATGAGCACATGAATATGAATATGAATAATTGAGCATGTGAGCTTAACAATGAGGTTAGGTATACATAGATATGAATGCTTATTACAATTACTCATATGCGAAAGAAAAGCATAAGATTATGTTTCTTGGGTTAGAGAAAGTAAATCCAGTTTATTGGGGAAAGTAAACCTGACTACCAAGAAAAGCATAACATTTATAATCCTTAGGCTAGAGAAAGTAAATCTGGTCTGTCGAGGAAAGTAAACCTGACTACCAAGAAATGTAACATCCTCCCAAGTACAACGTCATCCTTCAGTCATGACATCAAACTCGAGGGTTGTTACTTCTAAATTAGCAGACATTTCTTAAATAACTATGGAAAATTCGATGGGATCATGTAATAATTAGTGTAATTTCAATTAAAATATATAACAAAGATATAAAACATTTATTTAAATAAAGTCAATTACATAAGGAAGCTCTATGCTATGAACTTTAATACATGTACAATCTCTATTACATTTACATACATATGGCCCCAACTAAATACCACTAAAATATCAACTACTACTGTAACGCCCCATTTTTCTCTAAACTTTTAAATGACCAAAATACCCCTGAGGTCATTTTTACCTAAAACATGAGGACGACCGGCCTCGGCCATCCTCACAAGGCTTTTATGATATATGAAGGGGATGATATGTTTATGAATGTTAACAAGGCAGAAAAATCTCATTTTTGAGGTTTCTGTGTATAAATGACCAAAATATCCCTAACCTGATTTAAGGCAGTTTTAAGTTTTGACTCCAACCCGGACTCATCCCGGAGACCAAAAATGATGTTTTAAGGCATGAACTATGTTGGTTTAAGTCCTGGAGGTCCCGAGCAACTTTTGGAAAAAATTACGATTTTACCCCCGCTTAGTGCATTTTACGTCTAACGAGTTACTTAACTCAAACCTAAGTAATATTAGACTCTAATGAAAGGTTAATTAATTTTCTTAATTAATCTAGAGCTAAAATAATTATTTAAGGTTGATTAGAACCTAAAATTGCTTAAGGAATTTACAACTCAATTCTAATTCTTTTCTTTCTTTAAAGAAAAAACAACTATGAATAGTGTTTTCACTATTCATACTTCCATTCCCAAGAACATTTCCTTTCTCAAGAAAAAGTTGTCACACTTTAATCAAAAGTCATAGGAGTTTGACTCCATTAATCCTACAAGATCACCCTTAATCCAAGGTATTGATGGTCCTAATCACCTACTTAGATCACCTAAACACTTAGGCACACAACCTTAATTAGTAACCTAACCTTGTTTACTCCTAAACACTCCATTAGTACATGATTAAATTGAATGAAATCTTCCTTCCCTTGGCCTTATAATTTTCAGCCACTTTTCCCCCCCAAAAATTCAAAAGAATGATAATTTATGTAGTCAATCAAGTTATCCTTCAAAAGCCACCCTAAGACCTATGACCTATGACACCATGAATGACAACACAAGAGATTTTTCTTCCCTCCTTCTTCTTCAAGAAGTTTTGGCCAACTTCTTTCCCTCCACTCCTTCATGATTCATTTGCCTATAAATACACAACACTACACAACTTCATTCCTTTGCTCACTTCTTGCAAAATCTCTAAAAGTCTCAAGCTTTCTTACTTCTTTTTCTCTCAAGCTTCCAAGAGTTCTTCAAGCTCAAGTTCTTCCTCCCTTTTTTCAAAAACACAAGGTAGGGAACCTTTCTAAATATGTCTTTGATTTCTATGTTGAATCTTGTTGGGAAATGATGAAAGGTGGAACCTCTATGTTGCTTCTTTATTTTTGGTTTCTTCCTTTTCTTTTCCTTTGATTTTCAGCCTCAAGGCCTTGAACATGATAGCTTGATGATGAGTGCTTTCTAGAGGTGACTATGAGTTCATCTCACATGAGACCTCTAAAGCTTGAGTTTTCTTAAAGAAAAGTTTCATCTTTTACAAGTTTAGTTAAGAATGAGGTTATGTTTCTCTTGAACATTTGGAACTTCCTTTCTCTCCTTTATGTTTAGGCCATGAAGGCCTTTGGTCCTTGGAAAAATGAAAGCTTGATGATGAGGGTGTTATGATGGTGTTTGTCACTCAACAACCCCTAAAGCTTGAATTTTTCACAAGGAAAGTTTCATCCTTTTTCAAGGATAAGTAAAGGAGGAGTTTATGTTTCTCTTGAACACTTCTTGGACTTCCCTTTTCCTTTCATATTTTCGGCCATGAAGGTTTCTAAAGCTTCGAAAAATGAATGCTTGATGATGAGGGTTTCATGTTGATGCTTGTCACATGAACAAACTCTAAAGCTTGAAACTTTGATCTTAAACCAAACATGGTTTTGGTTTTGCTTTCTTCTCTAGCATAAAATTTGTTTTAATGTTGGTTTTGAAGGAAGCCTTGTACTCAATAATGAGGACTTAGGATGTTGATGTCATAGATTATCAAGATCTTGGTCCCTAGAGTTTAAAAATGATTCATTCTTCATGATGAAGATTTGGCCATCTTCAAGATTTTTAAGGTTGTGACTTATTTAGAGTGTTCTAGCACTAGTAGTTCTCTTTTCTTGTGAGGATGAGATTTGGGTTGGAACTATGTTCATTTTAAAGTCTTGCAAGAGCTCTAGACAAGATATAAAAGTAACTTGCATTCACATTTACTTTATGCTTAGCATTGCACGTTTATTTTCTATGCTATCACTAAACTCTAAGATAAGGAATGAACTTGCATAATGCACGTTTAAATTCCAAGCTTTTCATTTCATGTTATTTTTAAAGCCATCACTAAACTCAAGACTAAAATGAAGGTGCATCTCATATTTATTTTGAGCTATCACCTTACTTCCTAATGAACTATAAAAATGGAATACATAGCACATTTACTTTTATGCTCTCACCTAAAATTACTAGAGCTCAAAGACTTGCCCATTTCATCTTGAGAAAAGTTAAATCAAGAAGGTATCTTCGTGAAATGCATTCGGCCATGTGATGATGAAAGCCCTAGGATGTGTTTTCATTGGTTACAAGAGCCTATAGTTTATGTTTTAAGTTTTTCCTAAACATAAGTGACATTTGTAAGTATTTTGAGTATGTTCTTCTAATTAGGATTTCAACCATGAGAAAAATTAAAAAGTTGCTGCCCCATGTATTTAATAAGAGTTCTTGGTATGACAAATTGATTTCTAAGATGTTTTTGAAGTTCTAAGATTGTTCCAAGAGAAACTAGCTACCTATGTACATTGAAAAAGAAGTTTATACATGATTTAATGACTAACCATTTTTGGTTCTGCCATGTTCATTTCCAGCGCCTTAAATCATATTTTGAGTGGTCTAAATATGTCTAAATACCTTGCCAAGTATATGATAATTGTTCTAGACATTTTGGAGCATGCTTGGTTACTTGAATTGCTTGAAATGTGAATTCTAGAACCCCATAGGTACAGAAAATATGAATTCTGTCCCAGCATTATTAACATCCATAGAATCACATTATATGATATCTAGATCAGTGAGAGTGACTCATAATTGGATTAGGTATTAATTGTTGCATCATAGAAAAAGTCAGATGTGAGAAAGAGTTTAAAATGCATCTTTTAGAACACCGTAATTCATCTAACTTAAGCTTACTGCCAATGCTGTCCAGCCATGATTGATTAGGTTTTAGGACTTAATAAATTATGGTAATGAGGTTAATCAATCCCTTAGAGGTATACGAAAATAATTTAGAAGTTTGCGATTACCCGATTGAGGGTTTTCACTCTTAAGGGAAAGATTTAAGCATTTCTCTATGAATGATGAATTGGTATTTACCTCATGACTTATATGATGCTATGTGAACTATTACTCTTAATTGATAGTTTTATTATTGCATGTGATTGTTCCTTGAGAACTTAGAGATGTCTATGTTGTAATAAAAATATGTGATATGCATGAAACTAAGTGGCATCTCAATAAAACATGCTAAGACTTAAAGTGACTTAAACTATGTGAAAATGATCTTTGAACCCCCAAACCAAGGGTGGGGAATGAGGTGATTCTAGCTCCCTAGACCCATATGTTAAGTCGGGACCTTTAACTTATCAAAAGGGATAAGTTTATGTGCTAGTGACGACTAGCATGGTAGGAGCTCATAACCTAGAAGTTTCTCCAAAGGGAAATCAGTTAGGGTGGCCCCAGGAAGAAAATGATGAGGTTCTAATGTCACCTAAAGTAACCAAGATAAGTTGTAACACCCCGATTTTTCTGTCCGAGGGAAATGACCAAAATGCCCCTGAGGTCATTTCCTGACCCGAATTCGAGGGTAACTAACTCATTCGTCCTCGAAGGTCAACTCAATGTTTGAAGGGGATTGAATGGCCTTTGAATGCTTCAGGCGAAAATCTCGTTTTCATGATTTAGTCAAAATGACCAAAATACCCTATAGCGTTTCTGCGGGTAAAGGTGCCCGTTTGAGCCGAACTTTCCCCGAGGTTTAAAAACATGTTTTCATGTGTCTAGAGGTCTCTGTTCAAGTCCGGTGGCCCGGGCAGTTTTAGTGCAAAATTACGATTTTGCCCTAGAATAGTGTTTTTGAGCTTAATGACGTAATTAAGCAAACCTAAGCAATATTAGGCTCTAAACGAAGATTAATTAATTTCCCTAACTAATCTAGAGTCAAAATAATTTATTAAAGTTAATTAGAACCTAAAATTGCTTAGATTAAACTTAAATCCCTTTTTAGAACTCAAGACTCCTAGTCTTGGAATCTTGAATAGTGTTTTCTCTCTCCAAATCCTTAAATCAAGGAAATGTGTCTAGAGTTGTTTAGACTCTAAATTGAGGATTTAACTCACTAATGGTGCAAGACCACTCCTTAATTATGTCTAGACCACCTTAATTGTCCATTTCCCTTACCTAAACACTTTCTTACAAATTCCTAATCTTAAGCATAATCAAAGATACACCTAAACACAACTCTAAACCACAATTAAAATGCAAGAAACTCTCCTCCCTTGGCTGATGCATTTCGGCCAGCACACTCCTCTTTGGCCACATGTTTAATTATTTTCTCACTCAAAGAACCATACTTGAGGCCATACCTTGAACCATACCTCACCATACTTTGAGCTATACCTCACCATGCCTCAAGAACACATTATCTCACCTCATGGAACTCATGGGATGCCCTCCAATCTGCACCCTCATGGCCGAAACCTCTTCACTCATTCACACCCTCCATTTGTTTCATTTCTCTATAAATAGAATGCCTTGAGGAGCTTGCACCACTTTTAGATCATTTGCTAAGTTTAGGAACACTCAAAGCTTTTCTTTTTCTCTCAAAGTTCTTGTGTTCTTCAAGTTCTTGGAGTTCTTCAAGTTCTTCATCTTCTTCATCTTCTTCTTCCATTTCTTTTGCTAAAATGTTCCTTTTCTTCTTGATGATTTCGGCCAAATCCATTAATTTTCTAAGCTTCATGGTTTGACTTCCTAGAAATATTATGTTGAGTTTTAAGAACTCTAAGCTTGACTTTACCTTGTTTGGATGAGTTTGGGTTATGGTTTAAATTCCTTTAAAGTCTTGTTAAGAGCTCTAGAAAGATAAAATGAACTTGCATAATTTATTTTATGCTTGCATTCATATTTACATTCTTGCTATGCATCTTTACTTTCTAGCTATCACCTAAGAACATAAAGATTAAAATGGAACTTGTATCATCACTTAATTTAATTCTCGAAGCCTTTCTATTTCGGCCTTAAAGTCGATTGTTGTTGGGCCTAGAGCACTAAAATAAAGAATTGAACTTCCATCCTCACTTAATTAATTCCTTGAATGCCTATCTATTTCAGCCTTAAAGTCTATTGTTGTTGGGCCAAGAGCACTAAAATAAAGAATTGAACCTTGCATATTTACTTTCAAGCTTGCACGTTTAAGTTTATGCCTTGCATATTTATATTTAAGTCATCATTTTACTTTGTAAGCAAGATTAAAAATGAAAAGCATGGGCGCGTTTAGTTTACGTCGTAACTTAAGAACCTAGAGCTCAAAGACTTGCCCATTTCATTCCAAGATAAGGTTAAATGTGAATGCATTCCTTGAATGCATAATTTCGGCCAAGTAGTGATGATGGACTTGCAATGAGTCTTCATCTAGCTACTAGGACCAATAGTCTATGTTTCAAGTCTTCCCTAAAGCCTTACAAATTTTTATAAGGTTATATCTTCACAAGTTGTGATTTCATTCTCGTTTAGAGGATGGGATATGTTTTGGTCACTGACCCAAGGCTTCACTTAGCCTCTTGACGAATTAAAATGTTTTGCAAAGAGTTTTAGAAGTTCTAGATCGATTCCGAGAGAAACTAGTTAACTTATGTACCTAGAAATGTCAATTTAACTCTCTCATTTAAGTTAAATGTTTTCGGTTCTGATGTGATGAGTGTGATACTGTATGATGATGTTTTGATGTGTTAGAATGTGTGAAAATATCATGTGATGATGTAGAAGCGATCCTATGCATGATAGGTAAGAAACTAGCTAACTAGAAATACCGTAAAGCTAGAATTTAACATAGTTTTGACCCATTTGTTTATGGAACTAATCCAAACTGTTTTAATGGGAACATAATCAGATTTAGATTGTTTAGACATGAAAAACTTGGTATCATTTGGATTAGAATCGAATTCTAGCACCTATAGGGAAACTAGTAACTAGAAAACCGTAAAAGTGCAAGTTTAGAACTCTTAGAACGTTTACTTTTATGGATTCTGTCCAGCACCCTTACAACATGATAAACATGATTAATAATTAGTCCTTAAGCATAGGAATGCCTCATAATTGATTTAGATTTAATTCATAGCGCCTTAGGCAAAGACGGAACCAAGAAAGGGTCTAAAACGTAAAGTTCTAGAACCCCGTGAACACAAGTTAGAGAATTTGCCCTATGCTATTCATATTTAAGTATGAACATGAGGATTAGGAATGATGATTAATTATGAGCCCTTAGGTGCATAAAAATATGAGCGACGGATGTTAGAGAATTATATCTCAAGATTAAGACCCGTAAGGGTCAAAGCATAAGCTACCGTAAGGGTAATCGTTTGAATGTTTTATGATGATGCATGTAGTATGCAAATGATGATGATGTTATTCATATGAGGAATTCATGAGGTTATATGTTTATGCGGCATAAAGCAAATTTGGAAGGAAATTCGATGTAATGCCGTTGTGCCGCCGAATTTCCGACAAATTTGGGGACTTAAAGAGATTTTGAAAATTAAGGTACTAAGATGGGTTCTAGGATGACACCGGTTCGGCCGAGCACCTCCATAGAACTCATGTGACATCGGTACCATTTTATACTCTTAGGTGACACCGGTTCGGCCGAGCACCCCTAAGAGTTTTGCCCCCTAACCTGTACTCAGATAGTCGGGATTTATGATTTATGATACACTTATCGTTAAGTGGTAAGTAAGAACTAGTGACGACTAGTTAAGGTATGAGCTCATAACCTAGATGTATGAATGGACCTTGGCTAAAATATATTTTAAAGTTTAAAATGAACTTAATACATGCTAAGTCATTTTGTATAAATAAACCCAAGGTTCCTGAGGACGTAGATAATGACACCTAGGTAGTAGGAGGCCCTACTGAGATTCTTTAGCAAGATTCTCACTCCCTCTATCTCTTTCTTGCCGTCACGTCTACAGATGGCGACGTTCGTAGTGTTCGTGGACACACCAACTTGGGAGGTGCACTATGACCCGACCCACGGGTCATACCATTTTGAGGGACAGTGCACGGTGCGGGTTTTCATGTTCGTAGGACGCCCCTTCGCTCATCCCGTGCACACCCATCGCTTCTCCCCGACTGCACCCTATGGTGACGATGAGCGGGTTTTGGCCAGCGTGCGCGCATGATGAGAGAGTGCTCCGCATGCACACCGCCGCCCTAGCCATGCGAGACTATCCCGATTACGTGCCCCGGACTTACATCTTGGAGACCGACCCGTCCGAGGACCCGCCTACCCATCCGTATAGCGAGAGCTCTGCCTCCTCTCCCCCACCGTGGAGGGAGGGCAGTGAGGATACCGTAACTCAGCCACGGCTTGCGCGACGACCGGAGATGCGACCATACCGCGGGGGTCACACTCGATCCCCATTCCGCCTCTTCACGTTCGAGGAGCTCGCCCAGTTTCCCGGATATTTGCCTCGTTTGCGAGATGGACGTCAGTAGGAGGTGACGATCGTCCGATGGAGTACCCGGTTAGAGCACACCCCACTTAGATAGGGATAAACCTTCTTTTGTTTAGAGGTTATCCCATTAGATGCACTCGGGTAGGGAAGTTGATTATGTTTATGTTTTATGTTGTATTTTCTTTTATGTATTTCCCTTGTACTAAATTAAGTCCCACACCTATAAGTGGGCAAGTTATATATATAAGAGATGATATTTAGTGTTGTTCATGTTGTGCTCTATGTTATGATGTTGTGAGACATTTGTGTTACTTTACATGGTTTACCGTTTAACGCATCACGCGGCTCTCACTTTGTATTTCAAAAAAAAAATTACCCGTATTTCCGCGAAGTATTTCAAAGTAAAAATGAGAACTATGAGGTAACAGACTAATGATTAATCCAAATATATTCTAGAGTATTGGGTTAAAAATTAGGATGTTACATAAGTTACCATGTACCATGCTCTAAGAACTATGATTTTATGCATCATGAATTATGAGTCTATGTGCCATGATCCATGATATAAGAACCTTGATTTATGAGTTAAGTTTCATGATTTATAGACTATGTAACCAAGAGGTTTTCATAATTAAAAGGAACGGGCCTCGAAAGTTAACATTTAGGAACTTCATAATTGAACCATTATATGCCCATGTTTTTACTAAGAAACTGAGGTCCCTGGAGACGTATATGATGATACTTAGATATGAGGAAAAACCCTATGAGTTTCTTTAGTAAGAAATCTCACTCCCTCTATCTCTTTCTTTCTGTTACATCTCTAGATTCGGATGGCGACGTTCGTACTTTACGTTGAGACACCCACATGGGAGTACCACTACGATCCGGAGCACGGATCGTACCATTTTGAAGGCCGCTGCATGGTTCGCGTCTTTATGTTTCCCGGACGACTATTCGCCCATCCTGTAGATAGCTACCTCTTCTCCCCAATGTCGCCCTATGGCGACGACATGGTTTTTGAGCGTGCTCGCACACACAATGAGAGGATCCTCCGGACTTACACCGCAGGCTTGGCCACCGTACCCGAATATGTACCCCGCTCATAGCATTCGGAGGAGCCACCCGCCCCCATGTATGAGGAGGACTCTGCCCCTACTCCTCCATGTGTGCCAGCAGGCAGCGAGAAGACGGTTACCTAGCCACGGAGGGCTCGGATGCCTGATATGCGACCTTAGCACGGAGGAAGTGTCCGAGTGCCCACTCCTGCCGTGCTTCGCCCGTGGATCGACTATGTTCCACCTTACCCGTGACTGTAGCCGTATGGTTTAGAGGGTAGTCCTTAGTGCATACATGTCACGTAGATAGGATAAACCTTCTTTTGTGTTGAGGTTATCCATTTCAGATGCACTTGGGTGTGGGTATTCTCTTGCATGTATCATTTATGCTTTCATGTATTTCCTTCTTTTCAATTGCATTGCACTTTATGTATCGAACAGTCCCGCCATTATAGGTGGGCATCTTAAGTATTAATGCATGAGGTATTTCAGTATAAGTATTCATGATGCTGTGGATGGAGCCTTTTATGTGTTTACATTTCCGCACTTTACGATATCGTTCGAATTACATTATACGCGGCTCATACTTTATCAAGGTTTTGTTACAAAAAAAAATGGCTCATATTTTCAGTAAGTAATTTCAAAGGTAATAGAACTAAATCAAGAAGTAACGACTAATATTTGGCCTTAGTACATGCTAGTAGTATTGGGTTGAATATTAGGGTGTTACAACTACAATCTCGAGTTTCTTTCACACAGTAGCCGCATCATTCTCTGGATCAACTTGGAGATGACACGGGAACACAAACACATAGGGGTGAGAATTATACAATTCTCAATAGGGTAACTCCCCAAAAACTCAACCATAATGTCATCGTCATCGCCCCAGCCACTTCGGTTTATTAAGAAAAGGTGATCAAGCATTACATAATAATAACTCATTTTTAAAGTTCCAAATCATATTTTCGAAGTGGGTTGCTTTTAAATGATCACTCACTTAATACACATATATCATAAAGCTCAAATATATAGTTAATAATCCTAATCAAGCAATTAAATGTGATGTGAGTATACAAATGCCAAATGAATTGAACTTATCTCAAAATGACCTGGTTTCACTTGTGACCATAGAACTCAACTCAGTGCATTTTTCTTTTTTCATTGACATAGGAAAGACTCAGTTTATACCCAACGGGTATCTGCTGTGGACAACTCCATAATAAATAGTTTATACTAAATGGTATTTATAGTGGATTACACCACATAAGGGAAATAGACTGCTTATCAGGACTAAGCTCATTCCTATACATGATCATTGGATTTACTTTCTCTAATTCTCACACAGATCTATTCCTAGTCGATACGTCTACTGACTCATATTATCTCTAGGGAAGTTCATCTTTTTGCCTTCCTCTTTATCTCTAGGGAAGTTCCTCTTTTTGCTTCCCCTTTTATCTTTAGGGAAGTTCCTCTTTTTTCCTTCCTCTCATTTTACATAAGTCTTGTTTCTATTTTCTTCATATGTCAGAACATGCACAAGTGAAATTTATACATTCACTTTTCTCATATAACTGCATCATGTACTTTCGAGTCTCGAGTCTAATATCATGACTTAAGAATGATGTTATACTTGGGAGGATGTTACAAAACTATCATCCCAGCAAGGCTACTGTAGTGGCTGATGCCTTGAGTCGAAAGTCATTACACTTATCTCAGATGATGGTTAAAGAGGTGTAATTGATTGAGAAGTTTAGAGACCTAAACTTAGGGATGACATTGACCACTGAGGGCATGATGATGTGTCATCTCAGTATGACGAGTGACGTCAAAGAGAGAATCACTTGAGCTCACGAAGAGGATGAAGAGTTTAAAGAGACTATAGAGGCGAAAAGAATGGGAAAATTGAAGGGTTTGACCCTTGGAGCTAATAAGTTGTGGACATTTGAGGGTAGGATATGTGTGTTGGCAAGTGGTGACCTCCAAAAGGAGATTTCGGAGAAGGCTCATAAGAGCCATTTCACCATTCACCCCGATACCATCAAGGTGTAGCAAGATTGAAGATGCTTTTGTAGATAGAAATATACACGAGAAGGGGGGTTGAATCATGTTTTGCCTTTTCTTTTTGTAAAGAAGATAAAAAAAAATCTTTACCAAAAACTATCAAGTTTCAAACTTGTAGCACAGCAACAAAAATGTTAGATACTTCAGAAAGTAAACTTTCTTAACTAAACAAGTAACACGGAAGCATAAGATGAACTTTTAAAAATAGACACTGAAACAAGAATAGTATAAAAGAAATGAAGGATAAAGAAGATACAACACAAGAGATTTTATACTAGTTTGGCCAAATTTGCCTACATCTAGTTCTCAACAACCATTGAGTTTCACTAACTCTTTCTCCAACCTGAGAAATGTAACACCCTAATATTCAACCCAATACTACTAGTATATACTGAGGCTAAATATTAGTCATTACTTCTTGTTTCAGTTCTATTACTTTGAAAATTACTTAATGAAAATATGAGCTAAATTTTTCTTTTAATGAAACTTTGATGAAGTATAAGCCTTGCATAACGAAATTAAGCGATCTTGTAAAGTGCGGAAATGTAAACATAGAAAAGGCTCACTAAACAACATCATGAACACATAATTGAAATACCTCATACATCAATATATAAAGGGTGCCCACCGAAAGTGGCGGGACTATTCAGTACATAAGGAGCAAATACATCAGTAAACAGGAAATACATGAAATCATAAATGAAACATGAAGGGAAACACCCACACCCAAGTGCATCTAAGATGGATAAAGAAGTTTTATCCTAGCTACATATCGTGTGTGCACTAAGGACTACCCTCTAAACCTTACGACCAAAGTCACGGATAAGGTGGGACATAGTCAATCCACGGGCGAAGCTCAGCAGGAGTGGATACTCGAACATGTCTTCCACGTCGGGGTCGCATCTCAGGCGTCCAGGCCCTCCGTGGCTGAGTCACCGTCTCCTCACTACCCACTGGCAAGCATGGGGGAGTGGGGGCAGAGTCCTCTCCATACATATGGGCAGGTGGATCCTCCGAGGGGTCCTCCTTTGAATCTTTGCAACGAGGCAGTGCGTGCTGGTGCAGTGCTGAGCCCGCAGTGTAGGTCCGGAGAATCCTCTTGTCACGTGTGCGAGCACACTTAAAAACCATATTGTCACCATAAGGCGACATCGGTGAGAAAAGATAGCTATCTACAGGATGAGCAAATAGCCGTCCGAGGAACATGAAAACACAAACTCTGCAGCGGCCCTTAAAATGATAAGATCTGTGCTCCGGATAATGGTGGAACTCCCACGTAGGCGTCTCAATGTAGAGCACAAACGTTGCTATCCAAATCTAAAGATGTGATGGAAAGAGAGAGATAGAGGGAGTGAGATTTCTTACTACAGAAACTCAGTAGGTTTTCTCCTCCTATCTAGGTGTCATCATCTACGTCTCCAGGGACCTCGGTTTCTTATTAAAAACATGGGCATATAATGGTTCAATTATGAAGTTCGAAGATGTTCACCTCCGAGGCCCATTCCTTTTAATTCTAAAACTTCTTGGTTACATAGTCTATAAGTTATGAAACTTGAATCATAAATCATGATATGTAAAATCATAAATCATGGTTCCTAATATCGTGGATCATGGCACATAAACTCATAATTCATGGTACATAAAATCATAGTTCTTAGAACATGGTACATGGTAATTTATCTTGGTTACTTTAGGTGACATTCAGACCACATCATTTTCTTCCTGGGGCCACCCTAACTGATCTCCCTTTGAAGAAACTTCTAGGTTATGAGCTCATACCATGCTAGTCGTCACTAGCACATGTAACACCCTAGTAATTAACCAGATACACCTAGGTTGAATCTGATTAATGACTAGACTTTACCCCTTGTTTTGGTTCTTTCTTCATAATTTGAAAATACTTAGTGAAATTACGAGCCATTTTTTTTTTTTAAACACATAATTGAAAACATGAGCCGAGTACAACGTGAACGAGTAAGCGGGGTATAATAAGACGTTTAAGAATATATCACATCATATCACTTAGGCTCCATCATATAACATTCATAAGCACATTATAGCATATATTTACATACAATAACCTCACTCAAAGGGTGGGTTATGTTCATACATCATTATCTTATGCAAACCCATAAAAGAAAATATACTTAAGGAAATACATGCCCCTAAACTAGATAACTCCATAAGCCGGGAAGGTTATCCTAAAACTAGGGTGCATGATCACACATAAATCTACTAAGAACCTTCTATGGCCACTGTCCTGGAAATGGGGGAATAAATCCGATCCACTGATGAGCTCCCTCGGGACGGGACACACGAGATGCACCAGGCTGGGGTCGCATGGACGGCCTTCTCGCTAACCTCGGCTGAACAACTGTTTCCTCACTACCCTCTCTTACACGTGTGGGAGTAGGAGCAAGCTCTCAGAATATACATGAGTAGGAGTGTCCTCACGAAGGATCAGTTTGAATATCTCGTCTCGGGGAACATACTCTGAAATCCATGGACAATGAGATGAAGCGAGATAAGAGCGTAACATCCTTTCATCAAGTGGACGTGCATGTTCGAAAACCATTTCATCGCCATAGGGAGAAGTAGGAGAAAATCAATAACTAGGGACAGGATGTGCAAATGGACGACCTATGTAAATAAAAACACGAACTGCGCACCTCCCTTCAAAATGATACGAGCAATGCACCGGATCATAGTGGAATTCCCAAGTAGGGGTATCAACGAACAGGACGAATGTCGCCATTTGAATCTGGAGACAATGACGGAAATAAAGAAAAGGGAGTGAGAATCTTGCTAAAGAATTCTCAGTAGGGTACCTCCTTCTACAGTGTCATCATCAAAGTCCCTAGGAACCTCGGGATTATTCTAAAATAGTGAGCATGCAAAGATTCATTTTAAGTTCGGACAAATACTTAACCGAGGTTCGTCAATTTTTAATCATGCGTCTTATAATGCATCTTATTCTTAACATGTCATATTTACAATGAACATTTCCTTTATCATTACATCATATTCCTCATCATCATTATCAAAATAACATGCATAAAAGAACGTCATATAATATTAGCTACACATGGACACACAGTGCACATATTTCATTTCTTTAGTGCCTTTGATGACTTAAAATCTTATCATCATCATTATTTTCCTTGGGCCACCCTATACTCCACCCTTTTGGGAGTAATTTAGGTTATGAGCTCATATTTTACTAGTCGTCACTAGCATATACTTATCCCTTTTGATAAGCTAAAGTCCCGACTCTACCCTTTTGAGAGAGAGGGTTAGGGGGCTAAAATCACCTTTTCACCACCTATAGTCCGATGGTTCCAAAGGATCATTTTCTTATAAGTTTAAGTCATCATTAAATCTTTGCATGTTATATCATAATACAATTCATAAACATCATAACATTTTCTCATTTATAGTCTTAAGCTAGAATAATATATATCAACGGTAATCATGCATATGGGAGATTCCCAGGAAAGAGAGGTGGGTCACAATGGACACGCTTAAATACCAAGTCTTTCCTTAGCGAATACCTTTCCAAATTACACTTTTACAATGATACACTTTCTTTTAGCAACAAAGGTAAATTTTACATAATAAAGAACATTTCATGTACAAGCATTCTCATTATTTCCATGACAAACTATAACATGCAAGCCAGGAAATCATTCAATGATATCAAGTACTTAATAAGCATCCAATCCTTACATAGAATTATCAATTATAGAACTAATTAGTTACTAAACCAATTATGAATCATTCTCTTAACAATAAACCATAATTATCACAACTTCAATCATATCAAATCATTATCACACATTGATACTAAACTCGGATCACTGGCGGAATCATGAACCTCATGCAATTACATAGAATCATATTTTAAGTGCATATAAAATACTAGTTCCCCGTAAAATCCTTGCAAAGCCTTAAAACTCATTTAGAAACTAGTTCTTTTGTCAAATTTGGGGGGGATCTTCACAATTAAAATTCTCACTTAAGATAAAAGGAGTAAGTCTTGAGCTTTAGAGATTTAGGTGACATCTTAGAATTATAAACATGCTATGCAACCTTATTTTAATCTTATCTTTATAAGGTGATAGCTTGGAATTATAAACATGATATGCAATTCCATTTCTTTATCTTTAAGATTTAAGGTGATGACTTAAAAATTAAACATGATGCAAGAACTTGAAATATAAACATGATACAAGAAACTGGAGCGGCGGTAATCCGCACAGGACCAGTAGAGGGAGAAGAAAATATTAAGAAACCGGAGCGGCGGTAGTCCGCACAGGACCAGTAGAGGGAGAAGAGAATATTAAGAAACTGGAGCGGCGGTAGTCCGCACAGGACCAGTAGAGAGAGAAGAGAATATTATTATTACATCTTTTTAAGCTCCAATCTCAAGACTTTTTAAAGAATAAATTCTTTAACTCCAATAATCATATTTCTTTGCTTGTGATATATGGGCAAGTCTTTGAGCTCTAGGATCTTTAGGTGATGGCATAAAATAAACATGCCATGCGTTGATTCTTTTAGCCATTATAAAATATAGTGAGGGCATAAATTAAATATGAGATGCAACCTCTTTATTATCTTGAAAGATTAAGTGATGACTTGAAACATAAACATGAGATACAAGCTTGGAATTTAAACATGAGAAATGCAAGTTCATTTATTCATTCTTGAAAATTTAGTGATGACATAGAAGGTAAACATGGTTATGCAAAGCATAAACTTAATCATGGATGCAAATTCATTTTGTTTCTTTACTAGAGCTCCTTCAAGACATTAAAAGAATTATAAATTCAACCCAATACATATCTTAACAAGAAATAAAACATAAAAGGAAAAAAAATACATCTT
Organism: Dalbergia cochinchinensis; assembly: GCA_031216125.1. Taxonomy (NCBI): domain Eukaryota; kingdom Viridiplantae; phylum Streptophyta; class Magnoliopsida; order Fabales; family Fabaceae; genus Dalbergia; species Dalbergia cochinchinensis. Next base: position 51,842,547 of record CM062368.1, on the reverse strand, counting down.
TCAAGTTCTAAACTAAAAATCTTTGTTTTAGCATCATAAAGCATTATTCTTTAAAGTTTTGCATCAAGTGGAATTTTCAAGCTTTAGAGGCCTAACTTGTGATGGATTTACAACCCACCCTCAAGGTCCTCATCATCAAGCCATCATCTTAGTTCCACCTAGGCCATATGGTTGAATTGGTTAAAGAAAAATTGAAGAGGAAAGCCAAAATGAAAAGCTAAAGCAAGTTCATAATTTCATCATTTTGAGCTAAAAACACAACTCCTCAAAGCATAGAAATAAATTTAGAAACTACTCCCTACCTAATCTGAGTTGAAGAAGAGGAAGAGAACTTGGTTTCTTGAAGTGAAATGAAACAAAATCTCTTTGAAAAATTGAAGAAAGAATTCAGCCAAAGAGGAGGAAGAAAGAAAGTTTTTGGTGCTCCTAAAAACTAGTTATGAACCAAGCATTCCAAGACCACTCAAGCAAGCCTATTTATAGAAGATTTTGAGGCTTCTAATTGGCCAAAATGATGAGGTAGTGGACGGAATTTTGCAGGAGAAATAAGGGAGGAAAAATCATTTTAGACAAAGTTGTATGAAATTAAGGAATTATGTCTCATATGGTGACATTTTGGCATTTTGTTTTAGTGCAACTTTTGGCAATAATTCAGCTGCATAATGGCATCAATAATTTCGTCCATTACAGCCCAAAGAAGTGAAATTTGTGTGTTCCATGCATTATTTAGGTGTAGGCAAGGTATTCATGTAATTTAGAGAATTTACTGTTAAGGGTTTAAGTGAATTAGTAAGCAATTTGGGTGTTTTTGAGCAATTTTGGGTTCTAATCAATCTAAATACATAATTTTGACTCTAGATTAATATTTAGAATTTAATAAGCTTTAATTTGAGCCTAATATTGCTTAGGTTTGGTATCTGAATCAAAAATCGAAATTCGCAAAGCGCCCAAAAATAGGGCAAAATCGTACTTTCACTTAAAAATTGCCCGAGGCCACCCGAGCTTAACCAATGGTTAATCATGGCTTAAAAACACATTTTAAAACATTTTAGTGAGGTTCGGGCTCAGTCAGCACGCACATCGGAGTTAAAGCGACCTTGAGGGCATTTTGGTCATTTCACGTCCGGAACTCAAAATTGAGATCCTTCTGCTCTATTAACACACATAACACAAACAATCCCTTATTATCCTCAAAATATCCCCTTGAGAATAGGTGGGGCCCACGATCCTCATTTTCTGAGTAAAATAACTTCAGGGGCATTTTGGTCATTTTATACGTACAGTAATTCGGGATTTGCGACTCTCGCATGAATCGTTCCTAACCTCTCTTCTAATGTTATATTCCTTTATTGAGGATTGTTCGGCCTCAAATCTTATGTAATAATTACCTACGATAATTCGGTAATTGAGTAATTTCTAATGACAGTAAAAATTACAGTAAAAATTGGGGCGTTACAACACATGGACTTATCCCTTTGATAAGTTAAAGGTCCCGACATAAAGTACAGGTCTAGGAGGCTAGAATCACCTCATCCCCGCCCGTAGTTTGGTGGTTCAAAGGATCATTTTCTCATAGTTTAAGTCACCTTAAGTCTTAGCATGTTTATTGAGAGCCACTTAGTTCATACATGTCACATATCTATTATTACAACATGGCATCTCTAAGTTCTTGAAGAACAATCACATGCAATAATAAAACTATCATTCAAGAATAATAGTTCACATAGTATCATACAAGTCATGAGGTAAACACCAATTCATCATTCATAGAGTGATGCATAAACCTTTCCCTTAAGAGTGAAAACCCTCAATCGGGTAACCTCAAACTTCCAAATTATTTCATTATGTAATGCCCTGATTTTTCTATCTGAGAGGAAAATGACCAAAATGCCCTTAAGGTCATTCTCTGCCCGGAATTCGAGGGAAGCCATCCTGGCCATCCTCGATGGGCCAACTCAATGTTTGAAGAGGATTGGATGACCCTTGAGTGATTTCAGAAACGAAATCTTATTTTTTCTATTTTCGAGTCAAAATGACCAAAATACCCTTATAGCGTTTTTACGCGGGTAAATGTGCTGTTTGAGACCGAAACTTTCCCCGAAGGTTTAAAACAATGTTTTTACATGTTTAAAAGCGTATGTTTAAGTCCCGGTGGTCCCTGGCAGTTTTTGTGTAAAATTACGATTTTGCCCCTGGAATAGTGTTTTTGAGCTTAATAACGTAATTAAGCAAACCTAAGCAATATTAGGCTCTAATCGAAGATTAATTAATTTCCATAATTAATCTAGAGTCAAAATAAGCTATTAAAATTAATTAGAATCTAAAATTGCTTAGATTAAACTTAAATCTCTTTTTAAAACTCAAGATTCCAATCTTGGAATCTTGAATAGTATTTTCTCTTTCTAATTCCATAAATCATGGAATTGTGTCTAGAGTTGTTTATGAACTAAAATGAATTTATAACTCACTAATGATGCAAGACCACTCCTTACACATGTCTTGACAACCTTGACTACCCATTTTCTCACCTAAACACTTTCTTACAAATTCCTAATCTTAATCCTAATCAAAGATACACATAAATACAACTCTAAACCACAATTAAAATGTAAGAAATCCTCCCCCATGGCTGATGCATGTTTCGGCCATCCCTCCCCCAATTCCATCACATGTTGATTTATTTTTCACTCAAAGAACTATGTTTAACCATACTTGCACCCATACTTGAACCCACACCTAGCCATGCTTCCCACCATGCCTTAGAGAAGATATTTTTCTCCTCCTTGTGGCTGTAATGGCCGAAGCCATTCCCTCCCCAAACACCCCTCATTTGTTTCATTTCTCTATAAATAGCATGCTTGGGTGAATTTGCATCATTTTGGGTTCATTTGCTAAGTGTAAGTTTTCAAAGAGCACTTCAAAGTTTTCTTTTTCTCTCAAAGTTCAAGTGTCCAAGTTCTTCAAGTTCTTCATCCTCTTCACTCATCTCAACCTCCAATCACTTGGTAGGGATTTTCTTTCAAGTGTTTCTTTCATTTAAGTTCTTAATCTAGTTATGTGTTTTATGGTTTCTCTTGAATCTTTTGGAACTTCTTTTCTTCTTTTCTTCCTTTTCCATTTTCAGCCTTGAGCCCTTGAAAACAAAGGAATGAGAACTTGATGATGAGGGTTTCATGATGATATTCATCACTTGAACAACCTCTAAAGCTTGATCTTTGTTCTTGAGTTAAAAATATTTGTAGTTCTTTCTTTCTTGAACCTTGAAATCTTTAACCTTGATGATGTTTTAAAATGGTTACATGAACTCAACGATGAGGACCCATGGTGTCAATCTTAATACATCATCAAGATCATGGTCTCTAGAGTTTCAAAATGGTTCTTTCTTGCTCTTAAGTTCCGGTTTCTTTCCTTTCTTTTTCTCTAAAATTTTCGGCCAACAATTGTTGGATGAACCCTCATGATAGCTTGATGATGAGAGTTCTAGTTGGTAACTTTATGTTCACCACAACGAAATCTCTAAAGCTTGAGTTTTCATAAAGGTGTTATAAAGTTCATTTATGGTTATATTTTTAAGGAATGTTATCTTGAGTTCTAAGAACTCTAGACCTCACTTTATCTTGTCATGATGAGTTTGGGTTAAGGTTTAAGTTCCTCTAAAGTCTTGAATGTGCTCTAATAAGATATAAATGAACTTGCAAATTTATTTTGAGGTTGCACTCATATTTATATTCTTGCTTTGCATCTTTATTTTCAAGTCATCACCTAAGGACTCAAAGATTAAAACAAGAATTGCATTATCACCTAATTAATTCTCAAAGCCTTTCTATTTCGGCCTTAAAGTCGATTGTTGCTGGGCCTAGAGCACTAAAATAAAGAAATGAACTTGCATTGCATATTTATTTCAAGTTTTGCATATTTACTTCAAGTCTTGCATATTTAAATTACAAGCCTTGCATATTTATTTCCAAGTTTTGCATATTTACTTTAAAGTTCTCACTTTACTTTGTAATAAAGAATAAAAATGAAGTGCATAGCATGTTTATATTTTGTTATCACTTAAATACCTTAGAGCTCAAAGACTTGCCCATTTTATCTCAAGTTAAAGTTAATATGGAAGCATTCTTTGAATTTATAATTTCGGCCAAGTAATAATGATGAGTTTGGAATGAGTTCCATCTAGTTATAAGGGCCAACAACCTATGTTCTAGGATTTTCTTTAAGCTTGATGAGTTTTATAAAGTTATGACCAACAAGATTTATGATTTTAATCCTCATCTAAAAAAGAATTAAATTGGTTACTGACCTAAGGTTGTTTTTAGCCTCTTGATAAAATAAAATGGTTTGCAAAGAGTTTTAGAAGTTCTAAAATGATTCCAAGGGAAACTAACAACTTATATGCTTTGGAAATGTCAAATTATGTGTCTTTCTGGACTTGAACAGTTCGGTTCTGCCTTGATATGTCTGTTGCTATATGATGATGTTTTGATGTGTTAGAAGATGTGAAAATGACATATGATGAGGAAGGAACACTTCTATGCATGTTAGGAGAGAAACTAGCTTCATAGAAAAATCGTAAAGTTGGAATTTAACGTGTGTTTAACCCCTTCAATCCTAATCAATGCCAAAACTATTTTAGTATAATAACAATCAGTTTAGGATTGATTAATCATGAAAAATTTGGTTACATCTGAAATAAGATTGAATTTTAGCACCTATAGAGAAACTAGTAACTAGAAAACCGTAAAAGTGCAATAGAACATTTAATTTTTGGATTCTGTCCAGCAACCTCATAATATGGTAAACATGGTTTATAATTAGTTCTTAGGCATAGGAATGCCTCATAATTGATTTAGATTTAATTTATAGCACCTTAGGTGAAGACGGAACCGAGAAAGGATCTAAAACGTAAGTTCTAGAACCCCGTAATCATAGATATATAACTCTGCCCTTGGAGTGTGATGCTGCCCAGATTTATTAAAGAACATAAATGATAGTAAGATTTGTTAGAAGAGAATCCATAGGTGCATAAGAGGTTGATAAAGAATGATAGAATAATTACATCTCGAGTTTAAGGCCCGTAAGGATCAGAGCATAAGATACCGTAGGATCAAGAACATAATGAGTTTCAATGTTACATGTGAATGTATGTTTTATTTGAGAATGATTATATAAACGTATGAAATTATGATTGAGGATACATGTTCTACTTGTTTATGTTGCATAAAGTAAATTTGGAAGAAATTCGGTATGCCGCCATTATGCTGACCGAATTTTTGACAAATTTGGGGACTTAGAAAGTTTTTGAAAATCCTATGAGATTTTCTTTATAAGATATGAGGTACTAAGATGGGTTCTTGGATGACACTGGTTAGGCTGAGCACCTCCAAAGAACTCATGTGACATCGGTACCAAGATGTATTCTTGGGTGACACCGGTTCGGCCGAGCACCCCCAAGAAATGCCCCCTAGCCCGTACTAGATAGTCGGGATTATGATTATGATATGCTTATCAGGATTGGTTAGTAAGAACTAGTGATGACTAGTTAGGTTTGAGCTCATAACCTAGAGATATGACACGTTCCGGGTGACATCGGTTCGGCCGAGCACCCCCAGAACGAATGTTTTTTAGGGTGGCCCCATGAGAAAGTAAAGTATGATGATTATGTCACAAAGTTTTCCCCACATGAGATTTCAATTGCCACTTTATGCCACAATTATGATGCTTCTTGATGTTATGATCGATGTCCTTGCATTAAAGTAGTGCCATGCATACATCCTTTACTATATTGCATTCATGACATTAAGATTCATTCTAAAATGAACGGACCTTGGTTAATTATATTTTAAAAGCTTAAAAATGAACTTAGCGCATGCTCACTTATTTTATACACGAAACCCAAGGTTCCTGAGGACGTAGATGATGACACTTAGGTAGTAGGAGGCCCTGCTGAGATTTCAAAACCCAAGATTCTCACTCCCTCTATCTTTTCTTTCCGTCACGTCTTCAGATGGCGACGTTCATGGTTTTTGTGGACACCCCGACATGGGAGGTGCACTATGATATGGAGCACGGATCATACCATTTTGAGGGTCAATGCATAGTTCGTGTCTTCATGTTCATTGGACGACCCTTCGCTCACCCTATACATACCCATCGCTTCTCCCCGACAGCACCCTACGGTGACGATGAGCAGGTTTTCGAGTGCGCACGTACGCACAATGAAAGAGTGCTCCGTATGCACACCGCCACTTCAGCCATGCGCGACTACCCCGACTATGTGCCCCAGACATACTTCTTGGAGATCGACCCGTCGAAGGACCCGCCTATCTATCTATACAGCGAGAGCTCTGCCCCTACTCCACCACTGATGAGAGAGGGCAGTAAGGACACCGTGACGCAGCCTCGGCTAGCACGACGACCAAAGATGCAGCCACGTCGTGGGGGTTACTCCCGATCCCTGCTTCGTCTTTACACGTCAGAGCAGCTCGCCCAGTTTGCCGGATATGTGCCTCGCTCATGAGATGGATGTCAGTAGGAGGTAGCGGATGACCGATGGAGTACCCGGGCTAGTGCACACACCACTTAGATGAGGATAAACCTTCTTTTGTTTAGAGGTTATCCCTTAGTTGCACTTGGGTAGGGGAGTTTGCTTTTATGCTTTCCGTCGCACTTTCCTTTGTATTTTCCTTTTAGATGTATTTGTTTCATGTTGTACCAAACTAAGTCCTACTCTTCATAAGTGGGCATATCATATCATATATATATGCAGTTCAGTTTTATCGTGATGTGCCCTTACCTGCTTTATGTTATGATGTTTATGAGATGCTTGCTTTATCTCCTTACGTGCTTCATTGCTTATCGTGTCGCACGACTCTCACTTTGCTTTTATAATTCAAAAAAAAAAGTTACCAGTATTTTTTACTAAGTAATTTAAAGTAAAAAGGAAACTATGACGTAATAGACTAATGATTAACCTAAATATGTTCTAGAGTATTGGGTTAAAAATCAGGATGTTATACATTTACCTCTAAGGGATTGATTAACCTCATTACCACAATTTATTAAGTCCTAAAACCTAATTAATTATGTTTGGACACCATTAGGCAATAAGCTAAATTAGATGAATTATGGTGTTCTAGAAAATGCGCTCTAGGTCCTTTCTCACTTCTGACTTTTTCTATGATGCAATAGTTCATACCTAAACCAATTATGAGTCACTCTCACTCCTCTAGACATCATATAATGTGATTCTATAGGCATTAACTAGGCTGGAACAGAATCTATAATTTCTATACCTATAGGGTACTAGAATTCACATTTCAAGCAATTTAAGTAACTAAGCATGCTTCAAAATGTCTAGAACAATTATCATATACTTGGCAGGGTATTTAAACATATTTAGATCACCCAAAGCATGATTTAAGGTACTGGAAATGAACAAGGCAGAACCGAAAAGAGCTTGTCATAAAATCACAACTAAGGCTTTCTTTTGATGCACATAGTTCACTAGTTTCTCTTGGAACCTTTTTGGGACTTCAAAACTTCATGGAAGCAACATTTGTCTCATCAAAAACCATCATAAAACAAATAGGGCAGTAGTTATTTGATTTTTCTTTTGAACAAGATTAAAACTTGGAACCTTATTTAAAACATTTGTTAAGTACTTTTATGCTTAGGAAAATCCTAAGACATTCCTTATAGGCCCTTGTAATTAAGTGGAACTCATCCTTGAGCCATCTTTACCACATGACCGAATACATATTCAAGGGGATACCTCCTTGATTTATCTTTTCTCAAGATGAAATGGGCAAGTCTTTGAGCTCTAGTAGTTTTAGGTGATGGCATAAAAGTAAACGTGCCATGCATTCCATTTTTATAGTTCATTAGAAAGTAAAGTGATAGCTTAAAGTAGATATGAAATGCACATTCATTTTTAGCCTTTGAGTTTAGTGATGACTTGAAATATAACATGAAATGCAAAGCTTGGAATTTAAATGTACATTATGCAAGTTCATTCTTTATCTTAGGGTTTAGTGATAGCATAGAAAGTAAATGTGCTATGCAAAGCATAAAATAAACGTGAATGCAAGTTGCTTTTATATCTTGTCTAGAGCTCTTACAAGACTTTAAAAAGAACAAAGTTCCAACCCAGAACTCATCCTCACACGAAAAGAAAACTATTAGTGCTAAGATAACAAAAGAAATCATAGCCTCAAAGAATCATGGAGATGGCTGAATCTTCACCAAGAAGAAATGAACCATCTTTAGACTCTAGGGACCAATGTAACATCCTCCCAAGTATAACATCATCCTTAAGTCATGACATCATACTCGGGAGTTGTTACTTATAAATTAGCGGACCTTTCTTAAATATCTATAGCCATTTGGATTAATTTGCGAGATAACTTGGTCATAATTCTACTGAACTATATAGCAATAAAACCAAAATATTTATTTAATACAAAGTTCAGTACATTAAGAAAGCTCTTTGATGAGCCTTAACACACCTTGTCATCTAACCTATTTACATACATATCCATTCCACTAAGTACAACATAACAAAAGTATTAACTACTACCTTATTGTACTTTTGAGTTCTGTTGCATAGCAGTTTCTCGATTTTCTGCGTCAACCTGGAGACGACACGGGAACACAAAAACATAGGAGTGAGAATTATACAATTCTCAGTAGGGTGACTCCCCCGAACACAATTATAATGTCATCATCATCGCCCCAGCCACTTCAGTTTATTAAGAAAAAGTGGTCATGCATTATATAATAACGGCTTATTTTTAAAGTTCCAAATCGTACTTCTGAAGTGAGTTACTTTTAATAATCAATCACTTGTCACTAATGAAAACTCATCTTGGAGCCATCATCATCACATGGCCAAAATGTACATTCCAAGAATGTTTCCATGGTTAACCTCTTCTCAAGATGAAATGGGCAAGTCTTTGAGCTCTAGTATCTTAGGTGATGACATAAAATAAACGTGCTATGCATTTCATTTTAGAGTCCTTTAGAAAGTAAAGTGATAGCTCAAAGTAAATATGAGGTGCATATCCATTTTCATTCTTTGAGTTTAGTGAGGACTTGAAATATAAAATGAGATGCAAAGCTTGGAATTTAAACGTGCATAATGCAAGTTCATTCTTTATCTTGGGATTTAGTGAGGGCATAGAAAATAAACGTGCCATGCAAAGCATAAACATAAACGTGAATGCAAGTTACTTTTATATCTTGTCTAGAGCTCTTACAAGGCTTTAAGAAGGAACATAGTCCCAATCCAAAACTCATCTTCACAAGAAAAGAAAAACCATTAGTACCAAGGCATCAAGAGAAAACATGACTTCAAGAATCATGAAAGTGGTCAAATCTTAGCGAAGAAAGGAACCATTTTTAAATCTCTAGGGACCAAGATCTTGATAATCAAAGCATCAACATCCTAAGTCCTCATCATTGAGTACATAGCTTCCTTCAAAACAAATATTTAAAACAAAGTTCATGATAAAGAAGAAAGCAAAACCAAAACCATGCTTGGTTTAGGGCCAAAGTTGCAAGCTTTAGAGTTTGTTCATGTGACAAGCATCAACATGAAGCTCTCATCATCAAGCTTACATTTTTCCCATGTAAAAAGGCTCCATGGCTGAAAACATGAGGAGAAAAAGGAAGAAGATCCAAATGTTCAAAAGAAACATAAACTCTTTTAACTAAACTTGTAAAGAATGAAACTTTCTTTAAGAAAACTCAAGCTTTAGAGGTCTCATGAGAGATGAACTCATGGTCACATCTAGAGAACACTCATCATCAAGCCATCATATTCAAGGCCTTGAGGCCGAAAACTAAGGGGGAAGAAAAGGAAGAAACCAAAAAGAAAGCAACATAGAGGTTCAACCATTCATCAACTCCCAATCAAGATTCAAGCATAAGAATCAAAGACATGTTTAGAAAGAGTTCCCTACCTTGTGTCTTGAAAATGAAGGAAAGGACTTGAGCTTGAGTAACTCTTTGAGAGTTTGAGAGAAAAGTGAGAAAGCTTGAGAGAAGGAAATGAAAGAGTTTGAGACTTTGGAGAAGGATGCAAAAGTGATGGAGTTGTGGAGTGTGGTGTATTTATAGGCAAATGAAGGAGTGAAGGGGGAGTTGGTTGAAGCTTCTTGAAGAAGGAAGAGAGAAATATCTTCTTGTGTGGTCATTCTTGGTGTGATTGAAACCATGGGTAGGCATAGGTCATAGGGTAGCTTGAAAGACAACTTGATTGACTACATAAAATAAAATTCTTTTGAATTCTTAGGGGAAGTGGCTGAAAATTATAGGGCCAAGGGAGAGAAAATTTCATGGCCACAAGATAAAATATCTATATGTGTTGTCATTCAAAGGTATGGAAGAAAGTATGGAAGGTATGATTGATTATGAAGCTTGATTGAAAGCATTGAGTGACAACATAAACAATTTATTCTTTTGAATTTTGAATGACATATATTTTTCAAATGTGATCATGATTATTTGAGAGTGACAATTTTCTTGGAAAAGAGAGTGTCATTGGGAAAGGGAGTGTGAATAGTGAAAATACTATTCATAGTTGCTTTTTCTTTTAAAAGAAAGAAAAGAATTTAGAAAAGAGTTCTAAATTTCCTTAAACAATTCTAGGTTCCAATTAGTTTTAAATAATGATTTTGGCTCTAGATTAATTATGGAAATTAATTAACCTTCAATTAGAGCCTAAAATCGCCTAGGTCCTGACTTAGATAAGTCATTAAGCCCAAAATGCACTAAGGATGGGTAAAATCGTAATTTTACCCAAAAACTGCCGGGACCACGGGACTTAAACAAACCTTAAACAAACACAGTTCATGCCTTAAAATCATTGTTTTGAACCTCAGACAAAGTCAGGGTCAAAAGCGGAACTTAAATCTGCCTTAAATTACTATAAGGGTATTTTGGTCATTTACACGCAGAAACCCCAAAAATGAGATTCTTCTGCTCTATTAAACACGCCATCACATATAATCCCCTTCAAACATTACAATAGCCCTATGAGGATGGCCGAGGTCGACCGTCCTCGATTTTCAGGTAAGAATGACCTCAGGGGCATTTTAGTCATTTTTACACTTAGAGAAAATCAGGGTGTTACAAGAGTGACCCCCACGATATGGCCGCATCTCCGGTCATTGTGCTAGCCGAGGTTGAGTCATAGTGTCCTCACTGCCCTCTCTCATCAGTGGTGGAGTGAGGGTAGAACTCTCGCTGTACGGATGGGTAGGCGGGTCCTTCGACGAGTCGGTCTTTGAGAAGTATGTTCGGGGTACGTAGTCGGGATAGTATAGCATGGCTGAGGCGGCGGTGTGCATGCGGAGCACTCTCTCGTTATGCGTGCCTGCGTGCTCAAAAAACCCGGCTAAATCGTCAACTGTAGGAGTCTTTGTCGGAGAGCGATGGGTATGTACGAGGTGGCGAGGGACGTCCAACGAACATGAAGACTTCGCCAGGTGCCTTTGTCCCTCAAAATGGTATGATCCGTGCTTTGGATCATAGTGCACCTCCCACATCGGGGTGTCCACAAAATCTACGAACGTCGCCATCTGAAAACCTGACGGAAAGAAAGAGATAGAGGGAGTGAGAATCTTGCTAAAGAATCTCAGTAGGGCCTCCTACTACCTAGGTGTCATTATCTACGTCCTCAGAAACCTTGGGTTTAGTGTACAAAATAAGTGAGCATGCATTAAGTCCATTTTTAAGCCTTTGAAACATAGTTAGCCAAGGTCTATTCATTTTAGTATAATTCTTAATGTCATGGATGCAATATATCAAAGAATGTATGTATGGCTCTACTTAATGCAAGAATAATAATCATAACATTAAGCACATCATAGTAGTGGCATAAAGTGGCAATTGAATTCTCATATGGGAAAACTTTGTGACATAATCATCATACTTTACTTCCTCATAGGCCACCCTAAAAGACAATCGTTCTGGGGGTGCTTGGCCGAACCGGTGTCACCCAGAACATGTCACATCTCTAGGTTATGAGCTCATACCTTAACTAGTCGTCACTAGTTCTTACTTATCAATCCCGATAAGCGTATCATAATCATAAACATAATCCCAACTTATCCAGTATGGGCTAGGGGGCATTTCTTGGGGGTGCTCAGCCGAACCGGTGTCACCCAAGAATACGTCTTGGTATCGATGTCACATGAGTTCTCTGGAGGTGCTCGGCCGAACCGGTGTCATCCGAGAACTCATCTTAGTACCTCATAAATAAAATCTCATAGGTTTTTCAAAAACTTTCTAAGTCCCCAAATTTGTCAGAAATTCGACAAAGATAACAAAGAAGATGCCGAATTTCTTCCAAATTTACTTTATGCCACATAAGTCAATCAAACATGCATCCTCCATCATAATTCCATGCATTCACATAATCATTCTTATACATTTACAAGTAATATTGAAACTCATTATGCTCTTGATCCTACGGTATCTTATGCTTTGACCCTTATGGCCCTTAAACTTGAGATGTAATTATTCTATCATTCTCTATCAACCTCTTATGCACATAAGGATTCTCTTTTAACAAATCTTACTATCATTTATACTCTTTAATAGATCTGGGCAGCACCATTATTTAAGGGCAGAGTATAAATTTACAATTACGGGATTCTAGAACCTTTATTTTAGACCCTTTCTTGGTTCTGTCTTCGCCTAAGGTGCTATAAATTAAATCTAAACCAATTATGAGGCATTCCTATGCCTAAGAATTAATTATAAACCATGTTTACCATATTATGAGGTTTCTGGAAAGATTCTAAATATTAAATGTTCTAAGAGTTCTAGAATTGAAGAATAAAAATGAAGTGCATAGCATGTTTAAATTATGTCATCACTTAAAAGATCTTAGAGCTCAAAGACTTGCCCATTTTATCTCAAGTTAAATTTTAATGAGGGAGCATTCTTTGGATGCATGATTTCGGCCTTGTAGTGATGATGAACTTGGTATGAGTTTCATCTAGCTTCAAGGACCAATAAGTCAAGTTTTAAGAATCCTTTTAAATCTCATAAATTTGTTTAAGTTTAAGACCAACAAGGTTCTATGAATTTAACTCTCTTTTAAGGAGGGATTAAGTGGTCACTGACCTAAGGATGTTTTTAGTCTCTTTCACAAAATAAAATGGTTTGCAAAAGAGTTTTAGAAGTCTTGAAAATGATTCCAAGAGAAACTAGCAACTTATGTGTTTTAAAATATCAAGTTATGTATCTTTTTGGGACTTAATGTTTCGGCCCTTCCATGATGGGTTTGCTGCTGTATGATGATGTTATGATGTGTTATGATGTGTGGAAATTATGTATGATGAGGTAGGAACACTTCTATGCATGTTAAAAGAGAAACTAGCTTTCTAGAAAAACCGTAAAGTCAAAATTTAGCATAGTTTTATCCCATTTAGTTATGGACACTGCCCAAACTGTTTCAATGGGGATATAATCAGATTAGGATTGATTAATCATGAAAATTTTGGTTACATTTGAAATAGGAACGAATTTTAGCACTTATGGAGAAACTAACAACTAGAAAACCGTAAAACCGCAATTCTAGAACTCTTAGAACCTTTAATTCTTAGAATCTGTCCAGCAACCTTATAATGTAGAGAACATGGTTTATAATTAGTTCTTTGACTTAGGAATGTCTCATAATTGGTTTAGGATTAACTTATAGCGCCTTAGGCAAAGACAGAACCAAGAAAGGGTCTAAAACGTAAGTTCTAGAACCCCACAATTTTTAAGATTTAAAGTGCTGCCCCTAAGGAATGATGATGTTCAGATTTAATAGAGAGCATGAATAATAATAAGTTTTGTTAAGAGAGAACCCTTAGGTGCATAAGAGTTTGATAGGAGATGATAGGTTAACTACATCACAAGTTTAAGGCCCGTAAGGGTCAGAGCATAAAATACCATAGGACCAAGTGCATAATGAATTCTTAATGTTGCTTGTGAAAGCATGAGGATGATTATGTGAATCCATGAAATTATGATGAAGGATGCATGTTTGATTGACTTATGTGGCATAAAGAAGAATTTGGAAGAAATTCGGCATGCTGTAGTTATGCCGCCGAATTTCTGAAAAATTCGGGACTTAGAAAGATTTTGAAAACCTATGAGATTTTTATGAGGTACTAAGATGAGTTCTCGGATGATACCAGTTCGGCCGAGCACCTCCAGAGAACTCATGTGACATCGGTACCAAGATTAATTCTTGGGTGACACCGGTTCGGCCGAGCACCCCCAAGAAATGCCCCCTAGCCCGTACTGGATAAGTCGGGATTATGTTTATGATTATGTTATGCTTATCGGGATTGATAAGTAAGAACTAGTGACGACTAGTTGAGGTGTGAGCTCATAACCTAGAGATGTGACACGTTCTGGGTGACACCGGTTCGGCCGAGCACCCCCAGAGCGCTTGTCTTTTAGGGTGGCCTATGAGGAAGTTATGATGATTATGTCACAAAGAGAATTTAATTGCCACTTTATGCCACTATTATGATGTTCTTAAGGATATGATGATTATTCTTGCATTAAGTAGAGCCATGCATACATTCTTTAATATGCTTGCATCCATGTCATTAAGATTCATGCTAAAATGAACGGACCTTGGCTAATTATGTTTTAGAACCTAAAAATGGATGTTTATGCATGCTCACTTATTTTGTATAACTAAACCCAAGGTTCCTGAGGATGTAGATGATGACACCTAGGTAGTAGGAGACCCTATGAGATTCTTTAGCAAGATTCTTACTCCCTCTATCTCTTTCTTTCCGTCACGTCTTCAGATGGCGACGTTCGTGGTTTTCGTGGACACCCCGACATGGGAGGTACACTATGATCCGGATCACGGATCATACCATTTTGAGGGACAGTGCACGGTGCGAGTCTTCATGTTCGTAGGACGTCCCTTCGCTCACCCCGTGCACACCCATCGCTTCTCCCCGATAGCACCCTATGGTGACGATGAACGGGTTTTTGAGCGCGCGCGTATGCATAACGAGAGAGTGCTCCGCATACACACCGCCGCCTCAGCCATGCGTGACTATCCCGATTACGTGCCCCAGACCTACTTCTCAGAGACCGACCCATCCAAGGACCCACCTACCTATCCGTTTAGTGAGAACTCCGCCCCCACTCCACTACTGATGAGGGAGGGCAGTGAGGATACCGTGACTCAGCCATGGCTTGCACGACGACCGGAGATGCGGCCACATCGCGGGGGTCACTCTCGATCCCCGTTCCGCCTCTTTACGCCAGAGGAGCTTGCCCAGTTTCCCAGATATGTGCCTCGCTCGCGAGATGGACGTTAATAGGAGGAGACGTACGACCGACGGAGTACCCGGGTATAGCATACACCACTTAGATGAAGATAGGCCTCCTTTTGTTTAGAGGTTATCCCTTTAGTTGCACTTGGGTAGGGGAGTTACTTTTACGTTCCGTAGTATTTTCCTTTGTGTTTTCCTTTAGTTGTATTTGTTTATGATGTATCAAACTAAGTCTCACTCTTTATGAGTGAGCATATCATATATTATATAATTATGCAGTTCAATGTTATTGTGATGTGCCTTTACTTGCCTTACGATATGATGAGATGTTTGCTTTACTTTTATTCACGTTTGCTTTTATAATTTAAAAAAAAAATCTACCAGTATTTCCGCTAAGTATTTTAAAGTATTAAGGAAGCTATGACGTAACAGACTAATGATTAACCTAATTATGTTCTAGAGTATTGGGTTAAAAATTAGGATGTTACAGTATGTCACTCTAATAGGCAGAAAGTAAGTCGACTTGGTTAGTCGATCCACTATCACCCATATGGCATCATGGCCAACTTGGGTCTTAGGCAATCCTATCACAAAATCCATTGATATGCACTCCCACTTCCATTCGGGGATTGACAGGGGTTGCAGCAAACCTGACCACTTTTGGTGCTCGATCTTCACCTTTTGACACACCAAGCACTTACTAACCCAGGCGACCACATCCTTTTTCAATCCGGGCCACCAAAACATCCTTTTTAAATCTTGGTACATCTTGGTAACACCAGGACGGATGGTGAAATGGCTTTTTTGGGCCTCCTCCATGATCTTCTCTCGAAGGTCACCATCTTGTGGCACGCAGATTCTTCCTTCAAACCTCCATACCCAATCAGAACCTTGTTCGAAACCTTTTAGCTTTCCTGCCTTAACCGCCTCTATGGTTTCCCTAAATTCCTCACTTTCCCATTGTGCTAGCATGACTCTCTGTTTAAACCCATTTGTCACGCTAAGATAACACATCTTTATGCCTTCGTTGGTCATAGACATCCCCAGATTCATGTCTCTAAACTTCTCTATTAGCTCAACTTCCTTGATCATCATGTGAGATAGGTGCAATGATTTTCGGCTCAAGGCATCGGTGACTACATTGGCCTTGCCAGGGTGCTAACTTAAGCCGAAATCATAGTCTTTAAGGAACTCCATCCACCTCCTCTGCCTCATGTTTAGCTCTTTTTGATCAAAGAGATACTTGAGACTCTTGTGATCGGAGAAAACTTCAAACTGTAACATCCTAATTTTTAATCCAATACTCTAGAACATAATTAGGTTAATCATTAGTCTGTTACGTCATAGCTTTCTTATTACTTTAAAATACTTAGCGGAAATACTGGTAAATTTTTTTTTTGAATTATAAAAGCAAATTGAAAGTCACATGACACGATGGTCTATAGAGAATAGACTAAGTAAGGCAAACATCTCATCATAACACATAGCAAGTAAAGGCACATCACAATAACATTGAGCTGCATAATTATATAATATATGATATGCTCACTCATAAAGAGTGAGACTTAGTTTAGTATAACTAGAATGAAAATACATGGAAACAAAAGTACAACAAAGGTGATAAAAGAAACTCTCCTAACTCTAGTGCGCCTACAAATGGATAGCCCCAAAGACAAAAGAAGGCTATCCTAGTCTAGTCAAGCTCGAGCACCAGAACCGCGACGGTCGTCTCCTATTGCGGGCCTTTCTGGAAAGGAAGGATGTACTCGATCCACTGGGCGATCTCGGCCGGGGTGGCGATGTACTCGATCCACGGCGGGGACTCATCCTCACCCGTCCTCCATGTACTGGCTGAGCGACAGAAGCCTCGCTACCCTCCCCAATGTCCATCGGCACAGTGGGGAAGGATCCCTCAGAGGGTACCTGAGTGGCAGAATCCTGCGAAGGGTCTGTCCCGGAGAATGATGAGGGCGAGCGAGGTACATACTGTGGGTAGTCCTGGGTGGCAGAGGTCGTCGGTGGGGTGCGACGGATCCGCTCCTCTCGAGGACGTGCGCGCTCCAACGCGAAGTCATCGTCGTAGGGTGAGACAGGAGAGAATCAGTGGCTATGTACAGGGTGATTAAAGGGCCGTCCAACGAACATAAACACTAGGACAACGCAGCGGCCCACAAAATGGTATGACCCGTGGTCCGGATCATGATGTACCTCCCAAGTTGGGGTGTCCACAAAAACCACGAACGTCGCAATCTGAAGACGTGATGGAAAGAAAGAGATAGAGGGAGTGAGAATCTTGCTAAAGAATCTCAGTAGGGCCTCCGACTACCTAGGTGTCATCATCTATGTCCTCAGGAACCTTGGGTTTAGTTATACAAAATAAGTGAGCATGCATTAAGTCCATTTTTAGCCAAGGTCTGTTCATTTTAGCATGATTCTTAATGTCATGGATGCAAGCATATTAAAGGATGTATGCATGGCTCTACTTAATACAAGAATAATCATAATCTCTTTAAGATCATCATAATAGTGGCATAAAGTGGCAATTAAATTCTCTTTGTGACATAATCATCATAACTTCCTCATAGGCCACCTTAAAAGACAAGCGCTCTGGGGGTGCTCGGCCCAACCGGTGTCACCCAGAACGTGTCACATCTCTAGGTTATGAGCTCATACCTCAACTAGTCGTCACTAGTTCTTACTTATCAATCTCGATAAGCGTAACATAATCATAAACATAATCCCGACTTATCCAGTACGGGCTAGGGGGCATTTCTTGGGGGTGCTCGGCCGAACCGGTGTCACCCAAGAATTAATATTGGTACCGATGTCACATGAGTTCTCTGGAGGTGCTCGGCCGAACCGGTGTCATCCGAGAACTCATCTTAGTACCTCATAAAAACTTCATAGGTTTTCAAAAACTTTCTGAGTCCTGAATTCGTCAGAAATTCGGCGGCATAACTGCGGCATACCGAATTTCTTTCAAATTCTTCTTTATGCCACATGAGTCAATCAAACATGCATCCTTCATCATAATTTCATGCATTCACATAGTCATCCTCATACTTTTACAAGCAACACTAAAAGTTTGTTATGCACTTGGTCCTATGGTATTTTATGCTTTGACCCTTACGGGCCTTAAACTTGTGATGTAGCTAACCTATCATCTCCTATCAAACTGTTAGGCACCTAGGGGTTCTCTTCTAACAAATCTTATTATTTATTTGTGCTCTCTATTAAATCTGAACAACATCATTCCTTAGGGGCAGCGTTATAAACTTATGATTACGGGGTTCTAGAACTTGCGTTTTAGACCCTTTCTTGGTTCTGTCTTCGCCTAAGGCGCTATAAGTTAAATCTAAACCAATTATGAGTCATTCCTATATCAAAGAACTAATTATAAACCATGTTCTCTACATTTTATGATTTTCTAGTTACTAGTTTCTCTATAGGTGCCAAAATTCATTCCTACTTCAAATGTAACCAAATTTTTCATGATTAATCAATCCTAATTTGATTATATCCCCATTAAAACAGTTTGGGCAGTGTCCATAACTAAATGGGATAAAACTATGCTCAATCTTGACTTTACGATTTTTCTAGAAAGCTAGTTTCTCTTTTAACATGCATAGTAGTGTTCCTACCTCATCATACATAATTTCCACACATCATAACACCAAAACATCATCATACAGTAGTGAACCCATCATGGAAGGACCGAAACATTAAGTCCCAAAAAGATACATAACTTGATATTTTTAAAACACATAAGTTAATAGTTTCTCTTGGAATCATTTTCAAGACTTCTAAAACTCTTTTGCAAACCATTTTATCTTGTCAAAGAGACTAAAAACATCCTTAGGTCAGTGACCACTTAATCCCTCCTTAAAAGAGAGTTAAATTCATAGAACCTTGTTGATCTTAAACTCAAACAAATTCATGAGACTTAAGAGGATTCTTAAAACTTGACTTATTGGTCCTTGAAGCTAAATGAAACTCATTCCAAGTTCATCATCACTACAAGGCGAAATCATGCATTCAAAGAATGCTCCTCATTAAATTTTAACTTGAGATAAAATGGGCAAGTATATGAGCTCTAAGATCTTTTAAGTGATGACATAATTTAAACATGCTATGCACTTCATTTTTAGTCTTCATTACAAAATAAAGTGAGAGCTTAAAGTAAACGTGCAAGACTTGAATACAAAAATGCAAGGCTTAAAATAAATATGCAAGACTTGGAATATAAATATGCAAGTTCATTTCTTTATTTTAGTGCTCTAGGCCCAGCAACAATCGACTTTAAGGCCGAAATAGAAAGGCTTTGAGATTTAGTTAGGTGATAGTGCAAACCTCATTTTAAATCTTTACGTTCTTTAGTGATGAAGAGTAAATATGCTAGACAAGAATATAAATATGAGATGCATTCCATTCTTTAGCTTTTAACTTTGAGTGATGGCTTGGAAATTAAATATGAATGCAAAGCTCAAATTAAACATGCAATGCATAAGCTTAAATTTAAATATAAATGCTAGTTCATTTTATTTCTTATTAGAGCTCATACAAGACTTTAAAGGAACGCAAACCTCAACCCAAACTTATCATGACAAAATAAAGTAAAACAAGAGTGAACCTCAAGGGTTCTTTGAAACACAAGGTTTCTTTTCTTGGAATGTAAACAGAAATAACATTTTTATTTAAAACTCAAGCTCTAACGGCCTCATTGTGATGAACACATAGTCATCATCTAGAAGCTCTCATCATCAAGCCATTGTGAACTCCCTTGGCCAATATGGCCGAAACCTTAAAGAAAGAAAAGGAAGAAGAACCGAAATTGTTGGAGAAGAAAAGAAGCATTTGGAACTCTAGAGACCATGATCTTGATGATGCATTAATACCAACATCATGAGCTCTCATCATTGAGTTCATGTTAACCATTTTAAAACATCATCAAAGTGAAAGGTTTCAAAGATTCAAGAAGAAAACTAAAAACATCTTTAACTCAAGAACAAAGATCAAGCTTTAGAGATGGTTCAAGTGATGAACATCATCATGAAACTCTCATTATCAAGCTCTCATTCCTTTGATTCTCAAGCCTCATGGCCGAAAAACAAAGAGGAGTGGAAGAAGAAAAGAAGTTCTAAAAAGGATTCAAGAGAAACTATGAACACATAAAGAAATTAAGAACTTTAAATGAAAGAACTCTTGAAAGAAAATCCCTACCTAGTGATTAGGAGGTTGGAATGAGAGAAGATGATGAAGAACTTGAAGAACTTGAACTTGAGAGAAAATATACATATACCATACTACTCAACATCATATACTACTAAACTTTCCACTTAAATATATTGGTCTCAATATCAATGCTAAACTTCTTCACTCGGCGTATAAGACAAAAGATTTCTTAGAATATTTACTTCTTAAACTTGCCTTGGCCCTTGACTAATCTTATCACATCTGGGCGTTATGTACCGCCATCCCCAGTGTGGCAATAATGGGTAATAGACTGCTTTTCAGGACTGAGCTCATTCCTATACATGATCATTGGATTTACTTTCTCCAATTCTCACACGGATCTATTCCTATCCAGGTTTACTTTCCCTGACTCAATTCAAGGGTAGTCAGGTTTACTTTCCCTGACAACACTGGATTTACTTTCTCCAGCCCAAGGATTATAAATCTTATGCTTTTCTTGGTAGTTAGGTTTACTTTCCCTAACAAACTGGATTTACTTTCTCCAGTCCAAGAAACATAATCTTATGCTTTTCTTTCATATATAAACAATTGTAATAATCATTCATATCTATGTGTACCTAACCTCATCAATAAGTTCACATGCTCAATTACTCATACTAATATTCAGGTACTCATGTCATACTAGTACAAAATGCCATCATTTTATCAATTCAAAGCATCAAGTTATTTTCAGCACAATGGCAGATTTCACACTCAAGTAGCACAATTTATTTCTCATACCAAATGATCAATTCAAATGCTATAAAAATTCTCAATGACACCTCAATGTGTCACCAAGGTTCTGTAAACATTGCAAAGTAAAAATAGTTCTCTAACTATGTTAACAAAATTAGACAAATTTGGTGGCCAGAAACCACTCAACCTCAGCTCAAGAACCAAAATTCATAATTTTTAACCCTACCAATTGAACCCAGAAAATTGTAAATAAAAATCCTGGTAAAACCTCAATATGTCTCTAATACTCTGTAAAAATTTCAAGCGATAATTCCATCATTTGATATGGTAAAAAAATTAGCAAAATTTACAGCTTTTGTTCCAACACTTTAGGTAGCATATGCTTAATTTCGGTTCTTGATTTTTCTAAGGCAGTTTGACTCAAAATCAAAACCCAAGAAAATTCGTGGGACTAGCTCAAGATGTTAGCTCCAACATATAATTTTTTTCAGCTCACGAAACTGTCCACAACAAGCCCAGAAAATTCGTGAACAAATACTGCCTGTACAAAAACCGAAATTCCAGCAACATGGTTCAAAATCTCTTTTAACAAAAATGATTTCTAACATCATCCAAATACTCCACCAAATTAAACACATCAATATCTATCTATCATCAATCAATACATCCAGAATTTCCAGCCAACCCAATCAGAGAAATTAAAAACAAATTTTGAAAGTAAAGAGAACAAATAAAACCCTACTTTTGGTGTCTTTTGGATCCTTGGCTCCAAGGTGCTCCAAGGTTGATTCCTTCCACTTCAAAGCTCCTAAATCACACCAAACTCTTCCTAAATCAGTAGGGAAGTGAGGTATCAAGGTGAGGATTGATGGAGAATTGAAATTCTAATCGGTTAGATTTGTAGAGGTTAAGGTGTAGAACAAGTTTGATGAAGGCACTTTGAGGTTTTAACAAAGCTAGGCTAGAGTTTTGAGGATTTAGAACATGGAAATGGAGGTTTGGAAGAAGAAAATGGAGGCTGTCTCCTTGGTTTACTTGGCCGAGAATTTCATAAATGGAGAGATAAGGTTGGTTGGTTTGATTTTATCTTGTAATTGACATAGATATTATATAATATGTTTAGATAAATCCTAATCTAAAAAGGTGAATTGGATGGCTATGATTCAATCTTGTAATTCAAGATTGAATCTTAGCTTTAACATCCTAATTTTTAACCCAATACTCTAGAACATATTTAGGTTAATCATTAGTCTATTATTCTTTTAGTCTCATTCTTTACAACCTTTCATTAAAATACTTAGCGGAAAATACGAATAAATTTTTCTTTTTGAAACTTGAAAGCAAAACGCGAGCCGCGCGCTAACCTAACGTTCGTCATAACCATAACGTGCAAGAAAAAGTAGCCACACCACTGATAATCATGAAACATAGTATTATATATAACAATCATAATATCATCACATCTTCATAGACACAGACTACTAACATCATTGTACCATCATTTACATCAAAACACGCCCATATATGTGAAGTCATCCTTATCCACCTATGAGGTTGAATAAGTGTCAACCCAAAAAGCTAACCTATCTATGCTCCCGCAGCGACCCTCTGCTCCCGCAGCGACCCTCTGCTCCGTCTGCTAGTGTGTCCCTTAAGCGCGAGCCTCAAAAGAAGTCACGAACCTCGTTGTAATCCTCGTCTAGAGATGACATGGAAGAAAAGGAAGGGATGAGAAACTCATTCGAGATTCTCAGTAGGGATTCTCAACTCTAACACTAGTGTCATCGTCGTCGTCCCTAGCCACCTCGGTTTGAATTATGAAAAAGGTGTACATGCATAAGGATTGGTTTTAGGCTTTACAAATCTATTTATCCGAAGTGGGTGTCTTTTAGTATGTGTCTTAATGACATGAATGCAACAGATATTTGATAAATGCATGACAATACCATATGCACATTAACACGAAAATTGTAATACTTGGGCACATCATAAAGAAACGTAAATCATATACGCGGCATAAAAGGGCATAGTACTTTTCTTGTGACATCTTTCTCATAAGTAAAACTCTTAAGTTCTTTTTCTTAAAGACCACCCTCTTAACATATCCACCAAAAGTCCAACCGATTCACCGGCCCGGTGATAATCTGGTCACCAAACTACATCTCACCTATCGCCTAGGAATGAACTCAATCCTAACTAGTCGTCACTAGATTTAATATGGGCTAATAGAGGGGGCATACATAACTTTCTTGGATCACCTATCTTAGGATCATTTCCTTCTTTGAAACGCTCTCTTTGGTATCTAGTACACAATAATTGTCCGCTTTGGCAAGCTCAATGTCAATACCTTCACGGATTTGTTTCCTCCCCACCGTAGCGGGAGAAATGCGTCTCAGTACTATGTCACATCTGTTCTGGGGGTGCTCGGCCGGTGGTGTCACCTAACCTATCCTGGGGTGCTCGACCGAACGGTGTCACCCAGGAGTTTTCTAAACTTTTCTCAAATTCTCAAGTTTGATGGGAAATTCGTGACATAATGGCGTTCACCGGATTTCCTTCAAACTTTGCTTTATGCCACGAAACTTGTAGGACATGCATAACCATTCAACATCATCATAAGACATCAAATCATAATCATTCTCATACGTCCACAAGCCACTTTGAAAATTCATTATCATCCTTCACATAACACATGCATCATCATAGAACATTCAAACGCTTACCCTTACGGTAGCTTATGCTTTGACCCTTACGGGTCTTAAATCTTGAGATATAGTTTTCTAACATCTGTTGTTCATATCTTATGCACCTAAGGGCTCATAATTAATCATCATTCCTAATTCTCATGTTCATACTCAAATCTGAAAAGCATAGGGCAGAATTTCTAACTTGTGGTTACGGGGTTCTAGAACTTACGTTTTAGACCCTTTCTCGATTCGTCTTCGCCTAAAGCTATAAATTAAATCTAAATCAATTATGAGGCATTCCTATGCTTAATAACTAATTATAAATCACATTTATCATGTTGTAACGTTGCTGGACAGAATCCAGAAAACTAAATGTTCTAAGAGTTCTATATTTGCATTTTTACGATTTTCTAGTTACTAGTTTCCCTATAGGTGCTAAAATTCAATTCTAATCCAAATGTTACCAAGTTTTTCATGTCTAAACAATCCTAATCTGATTATGTCCCCATTAAAACAGTTTGGATAAGTTCCAAAAACAAATGGGTCTAAACTATGTTAAATTCTAGCTTTACGGTATTTCTAGTTAGCTAGTTTCTTACTTATCATGCATAGAATCGTTTCTACATCATCATGTGATAATTTCACACATTCTAACACATCAAAGCATCATCATACAGCCATAAGCTCATCATGACAGTACCAAAATCATCTAACTTCAATGAGAGAACTAAATTGACATTTCTAGGTACATAAGTTAACTAGTTTCTATTGGAATCAATTTAGGATCTCTAAAACTCTTTGCAAATCATTTTAAATTCATTAGGAGGCTAAGAGAAGCCTTAGGTCAGTGGCCAAAATATATTTCATCTTCAAAAAGGGAATAAAATTATAACTCATGATAACATAACCTTATAAAGATTTGTAAAGTTTCAGGAAAAACTTAGAACATGGACTATTAGTCCTTGTAGCTAGATGAAAACTCATTGCAAGTCCATCATCACTACTTGGCCGAAAACATGCATTCAAAGAATGCATTCACATTAAACTTTAACTTGAAATGAAATGGGCAAGTCTTTGAGCTCTAGGTCCTTAAGTTATGACATAAAATAAACATGCTCATGCTTTTCATTTTTAATCTTGCTTACAAAGTAAAGTGATGACTTAAAATAAATATGCAAGGCATAAACTTAAACGTGCAAGCTTGAAAGTAAATATGCAAGGTTCAATTCTTTATTTTAGTGCTCTTGGCCCAACAACAATCAACTTTAAGGCCGAAATAGATAGGCATTCGAGAAATTAATTAGGTGATAATGCAAGTTCAATTCTTTATTTTAGTGCTCTCGGCCCAACAACAATCGACTTTAAGGCCGAAATAGAAAGGCTTTGAGAATTAAATTAAGTGATGATGCAAGTTCCATTTTAATCTTTATGTTCTTAGGTGATAGCTTGAAAGTAAAGATGCATAGCAAGAATGTAAATATGAGTGCAAGCATAAAATAAATTATGCAAGTTCATTTTATCTTTCTAGAGCCCTTAACAAGACTTTAAAGGAACTCAATCCTCAACCCAAACTCATCCAACCAAGGTTTAGTAAAGCTTAGAGTTCTTAGAACTCAAGACAACATTTTTAGAAAATCAAAACATTGAACATGTAGAGGAAAAGGAAATGGCCGAAACATTCTAGGCAAGAAAAGGAATATTTGAAAACTCTAGAGTCCATGATCTTGGTGATATATTAACACCAACACCATGAGTCCTCATCATTGAGTTCATAGAACCATTTTAAAACACCATCAAAGCTAAAGTTCTCAAGAGTTCAAGAAAGGAAGAACTAGAAACATTTTTGCTCAAGAACAAAGATCAAGTTCTAGAGTTTGTTTCAAGTGATGAACATCATCATGAAACTCTCATCATCAAGCTCTCATTTCTTTGAACTTCAAGGCCTATGGCCGAAAATGAGAAGAAAAAGGAGAAGAAAAGAAGTTCTAAAAAGAATCAAGAGAAACTATGAACATAAAGCTAGAACAAGAACTTTAAAGAAAGAAGTACTTGAAAGAAAATCCCTACTTGGTGTGATGATCTTGGAGATGGAAGAAGAAGATGAAGAAGATGAAGAACTTGAAGAACTTTGAAGATCTTGAAGAACACTAGAACTTTGAGAGAAAAAGAGAAGTTTTGAGTGTTCCTAAACTTAGCAAATGATCTAAAAGTGGTGCAAGCTTCCCAAGGCCATCTATTTATAGAGAAATGAAGCAAATGGAAGGTGCAAATGAAGACGGAAATTTCGGCCATCAACCTCATGGGCAGCCCATGAGTTCTATGAGGTGAGATAATGTGGTCTTGAGGCATGGTGAGGTATGGTTCAAGGTATGGCTTCAAGTATGGTTCTTTGAGTGAGAAACAATTCAACATGTGTTGTAAATGAGAGAGGGGGCTGAAATTGCATCAGCCATGGGGAGGGTTTTCTTGCATTTTAATTATAGTTTAGAGTTGTGTTTAGGTGTATCTTTGATTAGGATTAAGATTAGGAATTTGTAAGAAAGTGTTTAGGTGAGAAAATGGGTAATCAAGGTTGTCAAGACATAATTAAGGAGTGTTCTTGCATCATTAGTGAGTTATAAACTCATTTTAGTGTATAAACAATTCTAGACACAATTCCTTGATTTAAGGAATTGGAGAGAAAACACTATTCAAGATTCCAAGAGTGAAATCTTGAGTTTTAGAAAAGGGATTTAAATCTAATCTAAGCAATCTTAGGTTCTAATTAATTTTAATAATTTATTTTGACTCTAGATTAATTAGGGAAATTAATTAATCTTCGTTTAGAGCCCAATATTGCTTAGGTTTGCTTAATTACGTCATTAAGCTCAAAAACACTATTCTAGGGGTAAAATCGTAATTTTGCACTAAAACTGCCCGGAACCACCAGGACTCAAACAGATGTTTTGAAACATGTAAAAACATGGTTTTAAACCTCTGGGAAAAGTTTCGGGCTCAAACGGCACCTTTACCCGCGTAAAACGCTATAGGGTATTTTGGTCATTTTGACCCAAATCATGAAAATGAGACTTTCGCCTCCGGAACCACTCAAGGGTCATTCAATCCCCTTCAAACATTGAGTTGGCCCTTCGAGGACTATCAAGTCGGCCATCCTCGAATTCCGTGCCGAAAATGACCTCAGGGGCATTTTGATCATTTTCCACTCAGACAGAAAATCGGGGCGTTACATTAGCCATTCATTTAGTTTAAAGAGATAAGGCTATTCTTTTTGTAGAGATCTAATTAGTTTTCGGTGTTAAAAATTACACATCGAAATTTTACCAAACGGGTAAAACAGTGTACCCGAGTAATCAAATATTGCTCGAAAAATAATTTCGGGTATAAAATCTTTATTTCTACCTATTTCTAACCATAATCATATAATTTCTCAATTTCAGGCATCTCCGGGTCCCAATTCTAGGGTTTCGGCTGTCCCGGTGGCCTACGGGCCCACAAAACACTATTCACATTTCTTTTTTTTACAAATCCATTGGATTGTCCTCATCATTGTTCAAAGTATTAAATTTTTGAAATTATGACTAATAAAGCTCAAATTAGTTTTTTTAGATATTTTTTTTTAGGGTGTTACAACCAAGATCTTAATGATCTATAACATTAACACCCTAAGTCCTCATCATTGAGTACATAACTTCCTTTCAAACCAACATCCAAGGCAAAGTTCATGCGAAAGGAGAAGAGCTAGGCCGAAATCATACTAGTTTAGGGTCAAAAGTATCAAGCTTTAGAGTTTGTTCATGTGACAAACGTCAACATGAAACCCTCATCATCAAGCTTCCATTTTTCCAAGTCTTATAAGCCTCCATGGCCGAAATGTTGAAGAAAAAAAGAAATCTAAAAAGTGTTCAGGAAAGACATAAACTCATTCTTTACTTAACTTTGAAAAAAATGGAACTTTCCTTTTAAGAAAGATTCAAGCTTTAGAGGTTGTTTAGGTGACAATCACCATCATGACACCCTCATCATCAAGCTTTCATTTTGCTAAGTGCCAAAGGCCTTCATGGCCGAAACATGAAAAGGAAAAAAGAAGTTCCAAAATGTTCAAGAGAAACATAAACTCATCCTTATCTAAACTTGTAAAAGATGAAACTTTTCTTTAAGAAAAACTCAAGCTTTAGAGGCCTCTTGTGAGATAGACTCATGGTCACGTCTAGAGAGCACTCACCATCAAGCTATCATCTTGTAAGCCTTGTGTAATATCCTAATTTTGAACCCAATACTTTAGAACATATCCAGGTTAATTATTACTCTATTATGTCATAGTTTCCTGTTTACTTTAAAATACTTAGCGGAAAATACAGGTAATTTTTTTTTTAAATGTAAAGGCAAAGTGAGAGTCGCGCGACATGACAAATGATGAAGCATGAAAGGAATAAAACACAAATCCAAACAAACACGTCCTGAACATCCGATCATAAAACACGTAACTGCACAACATAAATAAAAAAAAACTGCATAAGTGGATATATATATATATTATGCCCACCCAAGAAAGGTGGGACTTAGTGTAGTACAACATAAAGCGAATACAACTGAAATGGAAATACAAGAAAGTACAAGAGAAGGCATAAAAAGAAACTCTCCTACTCTAGTGCGCCTACAAATAGATAACCTTAAGGCAAAGAAGGCTATCCTGGTCTAGTCAAAGCTCGGGCACTAGGGCACAACTGTCGTCTCCTACTGTGTGCCTCTCTGGAAAGGAGGGACGTATCCGATCCACTGGGCTATCTCTTCCGGGGTAGCTATGCACTGCATCGGCCGAGCATGAGCTCCACGATGGGGAATCATCCTCACCTGTCCTCCACGTATCGGCTGAGTGACAGAAGCCTCGCTACCCTCCCCAAAGTCCATCGGTACAGTGGGGGAGGATCCCTCGAAAGGTACCTGAGTGGCAGAGTCCTCTGAAGGGTCCGTCTCGGAGAATGATGAGGGGGAGCGAGGCACATACTGCGGGTAGTCCCGGATAGCAGAAGCTGTCGGTGGGGTGCGGTGGATCTACTCCTCTCGAGGGCATGCGCACTCGAACATGAAGTCGTCGTCAAATGGTGAGGCAAGAGAGAATCGGTGAGTATGTACAAGGTGACTGAAGGGCCATCCAATGAACATGAATACACAAATGACACAGCGACCCACAAAATGATATGACCCGTGGTCCGGATCATGATGCACCTCCCATGTCAGGGTGTCCACACAAATCACGAACATCGCCATCTAAAGACGTGATGGAAGGAAAAGATAAAGGGAGTGAGAATCTTGCTAAATAATCTCAGTAGAGCCTCTTACTACCTAAGTGTCATCATCTACATCCTCAGGAACCTTGGGTTTAGTATATGAAATAAGTGAGCATGCAACAAGTTCATTTTAAGCTTCTAAACATAGTTAGCCAAGGTCCGTTCATTTTAGAATGATTCTTAATGTCATGGATGCAACATATTAAAGAATGTATGCATGGCACTACTTAGTGCAAGAGTATTCATCATAACATCAAGTAACATCATAATAGTGGCATAAAGTGGCAATTGAAATCACAAGTGGGGAAAACTTTGTGACATATTCATCATACATTACTTTCTCATAGGGCCACCCTAAAAGACATTCGTTCTAGGGCTGCTCGGTCGAACCAGTATCACCCAGAACGTGTCACATCTCTAGGTTATGAGCTCATACCTAAAAGTCGTCACTAGTTCTTACTTATCCCTTGCCGATAAGCATATGATAAATAAATCCCGACTCTCTAGTACGGGCTAGGGGGCATTTTCTTGGGGGTGCTCGGCCGAACCGGTGTCACCCAAGAATACATCTTGGTACCGATGTCACATGAGTTCTTAGAGGTGCTTGGCCAAACCAGTGTTACCCAAGAACACATCTTAGTACTTCATCTCTTTTAAAGAAAATCTCATAGGTTTTTTAAAAACGTTTCTAAGTCCCTAAATTTGTCAGAAATTCGGCAGCATAACAGCAGCACGTCGGATTTCCTCCAAATTTGCTTTATGCCATGTAAACAAATAGAACATGTATCCTCAATCATAATTGCATACATTGACATGATCATTCTCAAATAAAACATACATCCTCGTGTAACATGAAAACTCATTATATTCTTGAACTTACGGCATCTTATGCTTTGACCCTTATAGGCCTTAAACTTGAGATGTAGTTATTCTATCGTTCTCTATTAACCTCTTATGTACCTAATGATTCACAGCTAATAATTCTTACTAGCATTTATGTTCATTAATAAATCTGGCCAGCATCATACTCTAAGGGTAGAATCACATCTTTATGATTACAGGGTTCTAGAACTTACGTTCTAGACCCTTTCTCGATTCCGTCTTCGCCTAAGGTGCTATAAATTAAATCTAAACCAATTATGAGATATTCCTAAGCCTTTGAACTATTTATAAATCATGTTTACTACATTACAAGGGTGCTGTACAGAATCAGAAAATTAAATGTTCTAAGAGTTCTAGAATTGCATTTTTACGGTTTTCTAGTTGCTAGTTTCTCTATGGGCTCTAAAAATCAATCCTACATCAAATGTTACCAAGTTTTTCATGATTAAACAATCCTAATCTGATTATTATCCCACTAAAACAGTTTGGACAGAAGCTAAAAATAAATGGGTCATAACTATGCTAAAACTTGACCTTACAGTTTTTCTGTTAGACTAGGTTCTTTCCTAACATGCATAGAAAGGTTCCTACCTCAACACATAAAAATTTCACACATTCTAACATGTCAAAACATCATCATACAACAGCAAACATGTCATGGAAAAACCTAATTCATGCATATACATATCTTGCATAAAATCTCATTTTCAACAAGCATAGGTTGCTAGTTTCTCCTTGAATCGTTTTAGAACTTATAAAACTCTTTTGCAAAACATTTAATCTCGTAAAAGAGGCTAAGAACAATCATGGGGCAATAATTAATTTAAAACACTCTTAGAAGAGGTTTAATTTACAAATCTTGTCGATTATGATCTTATAGAACTCTTAAAAACATAGGAGAACTTTTGAACATAGATTGTTGGCCATTACAACTAGATGAAACTCATTTTGAGTTTATCAACATCACATGGCCGAATTTACATCCTTGGGGATGTTTCCATACTCGAACTTTAACTTGAGATAAAGAGGGCAAGTCTTTGAGCTCTAGGTTCCTTAAGTGATGACAAAATATAAATGTGCTATGCATTCCATTTTATTCTTCATTATAAAGTAAAGTGAGAGCTTCAAAGTAAATATGGAATGCAAGAACTTGAAATTAAATATGCAAGGCACAAAGTAAATATGCAAGTTCAATTCTTTATTTTAGTGTTCTAGGCCCAGCAACAATCGACTTTAAGGCCAAAATAGAAAGGCTTTGAGATTAATTAGGTGATATGCAAGCTCTCATTTTTAAATCTTTAAGTGATGACTTGAAATATAAACGTGCAATGCAAGGCTTGAACTTAAACGTGATAATGCAAGTCCTTTTCTTTAATCTTTAGAGTTTAGTGATAACATAGGAAGGTAAATATGAGATGCAAGAACTTGAAATATAAATATGAGGTACTAGAGATATAAATATGCAAGTTCATTTTTTTTTATATATCTTTGCTAGAGCTCTTACAAGACTTTGAAGGAACTTAAGCCTTAACCCGAATTTATCACAACAAGCTAAAGTAAACAAAATATCATTCCTTGAAGCAAAATCATAAATAGCATTTTTGTTAAAACTCAAGCTCTAGAGGTCTCATTGTGATGAACACATGGTCATCATCTAGAAACTCTCATCATCAAGCTTCCATGTTGAACCATCAATGATGGCCGAATTTTTTTGAGAAAGAAAAAGGAAAATGGGGCCGAAGCGATGAACAAGAAAAGAACCATTTTTAAAACTCTAGAGACCATGATCTTGATAATGTATTAACACCAAGATCATGTGTCCTCATCATTGAGTTCATACACTTATTTTAGAACAACATCAAAATAAAGTTTCAAAATAAAAAGAAAGAGACTAAAAACACCTTTTTCCCTCAAGAACTAAGATCAAGCTTTAGGGGTTGCTCAAGTGATGAACATCATCATGCAACCCCATCATCAAGCTCTCATTTCCAAGCTCACAAAAAGCCCATGGCCAAAAATGGAAGAAGAAACAAAGAGGAAGAAAGAAGTTCTAAAAGATTCAAGAGAAACTATAAAGCACATAACTTAAACAAGAATTTTAATGGCTAAAACATTTAAAACAAAATCCCTACCAAGTGAAATGATGTTGAAGAGGATGAAGAAGAGGAAGAAAAAGAACTCTTGATCTTTGAGAGAAAAGGAAAAGCTTTTCTAAACTTAGCAAATGAACTAAAGGTATTTCAAGTTCATTCAAGTGTGCTATTTATAGAGAAATGAAACAAATGAAAGGTGCAAGGGGAGAGGAGGGGCTTCAGCCAAGGCAAGCAGCCTATGAGGTCCATGAGGTGAGATGTTGTGATCTTGAGGTATGGTTCAAGGTATGGTGAGGTATGATTTAAGGTATGGCTCAAAGCATGGCTCAAGGAGTGTTTAAAATTTAAAACATGTGATGAAACTTTAGATGATGTGGCCGAAATGCATCAGCCATAGGGGAGGGATTTCTTCCATTTAATTGTGGTTTAGAAGTGTGTTTTAGGTTATGTTTAAGATTAGGAATTTGTAGAAAAGTGTTTAGGTGAGGTAGTGGTTAATTAGAGGCTTGTAAGACTAGGTTTAGGAGGTGGTCTTACTAAATTAATGGAGTCAAACTCCATTAACAAGGAATCCAATGCCAACACAATTCCTTGATTTAGGGAAATTGGAGAGAGAAAACACTATTCAAGATTCCAAGACTAGGAATCTTGAGTTTTAAAAAGAGATTTAGGTTTAATCTAAGCAATTTTTGGTCCAAATTAATTTTATTAACTCATTTTGACTATAGATTAATTATGGAAATTATTTAATCTTCGATTAGAGCCTAATATTGCTTAGGTTTGCTTAGTTACATCATTAAGCTTAAACAGCACTATCCCGGGGGCAAAGTCATAATTTTGCACAAAAATTACCCGGGACCACCGGGACTTAAACAGACACTTTTAAACACATGAAAACGTTGTTTTAAACCTTTAGGGAAAGTTTCGGGCTCAACAGCACCTTTACCCGCGTAAAAACGCTATAGGGGTATTTTGGTCATTTTGACTCGAAACTGTAGAAAACAGGTTTTTCGTTTCCGAAAACACTCAAGGATCATCCAATCCCCTTTAAACATTGAGTTGACCCTTTGAGGACTGCCGGGCCGGCTATCCTCGAATTCCGGCCTGGAAATGACCTCAGGGGCATTTTGATCATTTCCCTCAGACAGAAAAATCGGGGCATTACACCTTGAGGCAGAAAATGAAAGAAAAGAAAAGGATGAAAACTGAAAATGAAACTTCATGGAAACTCATCCAAACCATATTTCAAGCAAGATCAAAGCATCAAGATTAAAGAAATCACTTTTAGAAAAGCTCCCTACCAAGTGTTGATATCCTTGAAGATGGAGAAAGGTTAGTTCTTTGAAGTGAAAGAAGAAAATCTTTCTTAGAGCTTGGGTAGTATTTTGGCCAAAGGAAGAAATAGAGGAAGAAGATGTGTTTGAGCTTGGTTATATGTGTCTAGATGAAAGCAAGATGAAGAATGAAGGAGGAGGAGGTGGTGGTTTCTTCTTAGAGCAAGGAGAGGAAAAAGGAAAACTTAGAGAAAACTTTAGACAGAACTAACACCACTCTTAACTCAAACTTTGCAAATGGTTGAAAATGAGACAAGGTTCACCAAAGTAATGTATTTATAAGCAAATAAATCATGGAGGAGTGAAGGGGGGAGTCATAGCCGAAACTTCTTGGGCGAGGAGGAGAAAAATCTTCTTGAGTTGTTCTACATGGTGTGATTAAAAGCATAGCAGGCATGGTTCATAGGGTGGCTTTGAAAGAAAGCTTGATTGACTACATAAAATATAATTTTTTTGAATTTTTGGGAGGAAAGGTGGCAGTTTTGATGTAGCCATGGGGGGTTTTGTTTGATTTATCATGTATTAGAGACACATCTAGAAGTAAGCAAGGTTATGCCACTAATTAAGGTTGTGTAATCAAGTGTTTAGGTGAACTAATTTGGTAATTAGGGCCATGAATACCTTGGATTAAGAGTGATCTTGTAGGATTAATAGAGTCAAAACTCCTATGACTAGTGATTAGAGTGTGACAACTTTTCCTTGGGAATGAGAGTGTGAATAGTGAAAATACTATGCATGGATGCTTTTCTTTAGAGAAAAAGACTAGAAATGAGTTTTGAGTTTCCTTAAGCAATTTTAGGTTCTTATTAACCTCAAATAATTATTTTAGCTCTAGATTAATTAGGGAATTCATTTAACCTTTCATTAGAGCCCAATATTGTAGCACCCTAGTAATTAACCAGATACACCTAGGTTGAATCTGATTAATGACTAGACTTTACTCCTTGCTTTGGTTCTTTCTTCATAATTTGAAAATACTTAGTGAAATTACGAGCCATTTTTTTTTAAAACACATAATTGAAAACGTGAGCCGAGTACAACGTGAATGAGTAAGCGGAGTATAATAAGACGTTTAAGAATATATCACATCATATACTTAGGCTCCATCATATAACATCCATAAGCACATTATAGCATATATTTACATACAATAACCTCACTCAAAGGGTGGGTTATGTTCATACATCATTATCTTATGCAAACCCATAAAAGAAAATATACTTAAGGAAATACATGCCCCTAAACTAGATAACTCCATAAGCCGGGAAGGTTATCCTAAAACTAGGGTGCATGATCACACATAAATCTACTAAGAACCCTCTATGGCCACTGTCCTGGAAATGGGGGAATAAATCCAATCCACTGATGAGCTCCCTCGGGAGGGGACACATGAGATGCACCAGGCTGGGGTCACATGGACGGCCTTCTTGCTAACCTCGGCTGAACAACTGTTTCCTCACTACCCTCTCTTACACGTGTGGGAGTAGGAGCAGTGCTCTCAGAATATACATGAGTAGGAGTGTCCTCTGAAGGATCAGTTTCAGAATATCTCGTCTCGGAACATACTGAAATCCATGGGACAGTAGATGAAGCGGGATAAGAACGTAACATCCTTTCATCAAGTGGACGTGCATGTTCGAAAACCATTTCATCGCCATAGGGAGAAGTAGGAAAGAATCGATAACTAGGGACAGGATGTGCAAATGGACGACCTATGTAAATAAAAACACGAACTGCGCACCTCCCTTCAAAATGATACGAGCGATGCATCGGATCATAGTGAAATTCCCAAGTAGGGGTATCAGCGAGCAGACGAATGTCGCCATCTGAATCTGGAGACAATGACGGAAATAAAGAAAAGGGAGTGAGAATCTTGCTAAAGAATTCTTAGTAGGGTACCTCCTTCTACAGTGTCATCATCAAAGTCCCCAGGAACCTCGGGATTATTCTAAAATAGTGAGCATGCAAAGATTCATTTTAAGTTCGGACAAATACTTAACCGAGGTTCGTCAATTTTTAATCATGCGTCTTATAATGCATCATAATCTTAACATGTCATATTTACAATGAACTTTGCCTTTATCATTACATCATATTCCTCATCATCATTATCAAATAACATGCATAAAAGAACGTCATATAATATTAGCTACACGTGGACATAGTGCACATATTTCATTTCTTTAATGCCTTAGGTGACTTAAAATCTTATCATCATCATTATCTTCCTTAAGCCACCCTATACTCCACCCTTTTGGGAGTAATTTAGGTTATGAGCTCATACTTTACTAGTCGTCACTAGCATATACTTATCCCTTTTGATAAGCCAAAGTCCCGACTCTACCCTTTTGAGAGAACGGGTTAGGGGGCTAAAATCACCTTTTCACCACCTATAGTCTGATGGTTCCAAAGGATCATTTTCTTATAAGTTTAAGTCACCATTAAATCTTTGCATGTTATATCACAATACAATTCATAAACATCATAGCATTTTCTCATTTATAGTCTTAAGCTAGAATAATATATATCAACTATAATCATGCATCTGGGAGATTCCCGGAGAAAGAGGTGGAGTCACAATGAACACGCTTAAATACCAAGTCTTTCCTTAGGCAGAACCTTTCCAAATTACACTTTTACAATGATACACTTTCTTCTAGCAACAAAGGTAAATTTTACATAATAAAGAACATTTCATGTATAAGCATTCTCATTATTTGCAACAGCAACTATAACATGCAAGCCTGGAAATCATTCAATGATATCAAGTACTTAATAAGCATCCAATCCTTACATAGAATTATCAATTATAGGACTAATTAGTTACTAAACCAATTATGAATCATTCTCTTAACAATAAACCATAATTATCACAACTTCAATCATATCAAATCATTATCACACATTGATACTAAACTCAGATTAGTGGCCGAATCATGAACCTCATGCAATTACATAGAATCATATTTTAAGTGCATATAAAATACTAGTTCCCCGTAAAATCCTTGCAAAGCCTTAAAACTCATTTAGAAACTAGTTCTTTTGTCAAATTTGGGAGGATCTTCACAATTAAAATTCTCACTTAAGATAAAAGGAGTAAGTCTTGAGCTTTAGAGATTTAGGTGACATCTTAGAATTATAAACATGCTATGCAACCTTATTTTAATCTTATCTTTATAAGGTGATAGCTTGGAATTATAAACATGATATGCAATTCCATTTCTTTATCTTTAAGATTTAAGGTGATGACTTGAAAATTAAACATGATGCAAGAACTTGAAATATAAACATGATACAAGAAAGCTGGAGCGCGGTAATCCACAGGACAGATGAGGGAGAAGAGAATATTAAGAAACCGAGCGGTAGTCCGCAGAGGACCACTAGAGCGAAAAGAGAATTATTATTACATCTTTTTAAGCTCCAATCTCAAGACTTTTTAAAGAATAAATTCTTTAACTCCAATAATCATATTTCTTTGCTTGTGATACATGGGCAAGTCTTTGAGCTCTAGGATCTTTAGGTGATGGCATAAAATAAACATGCCATGCGTTGATTCTTTTAGCCATTATAAAATATAGTGAGAGCATAAATTAAATATGAGATGCAACCTCTTTATTATCTTGAAAGATTAAATGATGACTTGAAACATAAACATGAAATACAAGCTTGGAATTTAAAAATGAGAAATACAAGTTCATTTATTCATTCTTGAAAATTTAGTGATGACATAGAAGGTAAACATGGTTATGCAAAGCATAAACTTAATCATGGATGCAAATTCATTTTGTTTCTTTACTAGAGCTCCTTCAAGACTTTAAAAGAATTATAAATTCAACCCAATACATATCTTAACAAGAAATAAAACATAAAAGGAAAATACATCTTTCAAATTCTAAACTAAAAATCTTTGTTTTAGCATCATAAAGCATTATTCTTTAAAGTTTTGCATCAAGTGGAATTTTCAAGCTTTAGAGGCCTAACTTGTGATGGATTTACAACCCATCCTCAAGGTCCTCATCATCAAGCCATCATCTTAGTTCCACCTAGGCCATATGGTTGAATTGGTTAAAGAAAAATTGAAGAGGAAAACCAAAATGAAAAGCTAAGGTAAGTTCATAATTTCATCATTTTGAGCTAAAAACACAACTCCTCAAAGCATAGAAATAAATTTAGAAACTACTCCCTACCTAATCTGAGTTGAAGAAGAGGAAGAGAACTTGGTTTCTTGAAGTGAAATGAAACAAAATCTCTTTGAAAATATTGAAGAAAGAATTCAGCCAAAGAGGAGGAAGAAAGAAAGTTTTTGGTGCTCCTAAAAACTAGTTATGAACCAAGCATTCCAAGACCACTCAAGCAAGCCTATTTATAGAAGATTTTGAGGCTTCTAATTGGCCAAAATGATGAGGTAGTGGATGGAATTTTGTAGGAGAAATAAGGGAGGAAAAATCATTTTAGACAAAGTTGTATGAAATTAAGGAATTATGTCTCTTATGGTGACATTTTGGCATTTTGTTTTAGTGCAACTTTTGGCAATAATTCAGCTGCATAATGGCATCAATAATTTCGTCCATTACAGCCCAAAGAAGTGAAATTTGTGTGTTCCATGCATTATTTAGGTGTAGGCAAAGGTATTCATGTAATTTAGAGAATTTACGGTTAAGGGTTTAAGTGAATTAGTAAGCAATTTGGGTGTTTTTGAGCAATTTTGGGTTCTAATCAATCTAAATACATAATTTTGACTCTAGATTAATATTTAGAATTTAATAAGCTTTAATTTGAGCCTAATATTGCTTAGGTTTCGATATCTGAATCAAAAATCCCGAAATTCAAAGCGCCCAAACAGGGGCAAAATCGTACTTTCACTTAAAAACTGTCCGAGGCCACCAGAGCTTAACCAATGGTTAATCATGGCTTAAAAACACATTTTAAAACATTTTAGTGAGGCTCGGGCTCAGTCGGCACGCACATCGGAGTTAAACAATAGTAGGGCGTTTGGTCATTTCGCGCATCGGAACTCAAAATTGAGATCCTTCTGCTCTATTAACACACATAACACAAACAATCCCTTATTATCCTCAAAATATCCCCTTGAGAATAGGTGGGGCCCACGATCCTCATTTTCTGAGTAAAATAACCCGAGGCATTTTGGTCATTTTATACGTCTGAAATTGGGATTTGCGACTCTCGCATGAATCGTTCCTAACCTCTCTTCTAATGTTATATTCCTTTATTGAGGATTGTTCGGCCTCAAATCTTATGTAATAATTACCTACGGTAATTCGGTAATTGAGTAATTTCTAATGACAGTAAAAATTACAGTAAAAATTGGGGCGTTACAAATATTGCTTAGGTTTTGAGTTAAATAATTCATTAAGCTTGAAATGCACTTAGCAGGGGCAAAATCGTAATTTTTACTAAAAGTTGCCCAAGACCTCCTAGACTTAAACAAACGTAGTTCATGCCTTAAAATCATCATTTTTGATTTCCAGGATAAAGCCGGGTCAACCAAAACTTAAAACTGCCTTAAAGCTATGCAAGGGTATTTTGGTCATTTAAAAGTTTAGTGGAAAAAAAAACGGGGTGTTACAAGAAAGAACAAGGATATTTACAGTAGCCTTCCCAATCTATGTTTAGTGACCAATAGACAACCTCTACTATAACAACTCAAGTAGTTGTTCACCAGCCTCTTCAAGTTGAATCGAGTAGTCTTGCACTAGCCTCTCCAAGCTAACAAACCGTGACAAGTAAAACACTCTTACTATCACATTGCAAGTAGTATTTGACAAGCCTTTTCAAGCTATCTTACACTAATCACTTCAAGATCAAGGATACAAAGATTATATGTTTGGAATGCCACTCAAACTAACCTATACTCAAGATTTCTTTGGGTATACAATGAAAGTTCTAGGAAATACTTGAATGACTTCTTTTTAGATATTCTTCCTTAGAAGAACGTGTTATCAATGAAGGATATACAAAAAAGATTTTATGAATAAGGAAAAGGACTACAAGTAGTAAAGAATATTACAAAGAAAAAATGAAGGGGAAACTTAGCAGAGTTTCAACTTCTTTTTCACAACGTTAAGTCCTTATCTTTGAAAGCCCAACATTTCTAGTTATAAAGGACTTCCTTTTGACCGTTGCCTTTGATTAGATCTTTCAGGGACACATGTTGATCATCCATTTGTGTCTTGGAAAGATGATTTAGAAGAGTAGCTGTTGTCAATCAAAATAGTTTGCAAAAGCCATTGAAAAACCAAGGTTTCTGAACTTTTCTTCTAGAAGCTTTTTGATAGATGACTTTGAAGGAAAAAGATATGACTGACTGGTTCTGACACCAGGATTTGACTCTTTGAGTTTCAAAATTCAAATTCAAATTTCCCTCTATTTCCTTGTAGTCTTGAACTGTTTTACTAAGTGTAAACTTTTTGAAGAGTAGTAATCTTTCCTTGATGAGATATGAGTTTTCTTGTCTTCAATTACTTGTTTGTTGATGATCTAAACTTTACAAATGTGGGGATTGAAGATAGTAGAACACTGTAGCTTCATTGATTATGAGATTTCTTCCTTTTCAGTGTACTTTCTGAAGTCTTAAAAAGACTTGGTTTCTCGTAACATTGATACTTCTTTAATCGTTAGTTCTTTTCTATTTGAATAAGGATATTATTTCACTTTCACTTTCATTTCAAATCTCGTAACAAGAGATAAACATATTTACATATGCATAGTAAAATATATTCTCATTTGAGTAAGCCTTACTCTTTGCTAACGATAAAATCCTCTCTATGATTTTTCAGGAAACTCAAAACAAATATTAGTCATTCTCCAAAGTATTTTCTTTAAATTGACTTTGTTGTATTCAAAATAGATTAGTGCATCTTGATAGAGTTCTGGAGCTAACACTTTTAGTGCCTCGGTTTGAAGAGAGACATAGTCCCACAGGTGAGTAAGTGCTTGGTCTGTCAAAAGATGAAGATTGAGCACCAAAAACCTTCATCTCTTATTTTATTTTTTGTATTTGGTTTATTTACTGTGACATTTTTGAAAAGCTTTCTTTCAAGCATTTATTTCATTTCTAGTTTAAAAAGTATACTTTTTGAAGTTACTAACATTATTTTCACTGAACTTCAAGTTCATAGCTTTGATAGTATATTAATTGAGTGATTTCAGAAGTAAAACAAAAAAAGAAAAGGTAAATCACGATTCAACCCCCTTCTCGTGCTCATTCTTACCTACAGGTGGCATTGGAACTTGGTCTCTAAGAGGTTGAGTGTAACATCCCCTGCTGCTTTATGGATTGATAACTGTCCCAACAAATCAACACAGGTCTTTTCAGCGTGCTTTGTCCTCACTCACACGCTTCCCAGGAAAACTTCCCAGGAGGTCACCCATCCCAAAATTGCTCCAAGTCAAGCACGCTTAACTATGGACTTCTTTAGTGATAGGCTACCGAAAAGAAGATGCATCTTGTTGGTATAAGTAGTACAAATCAATTCATATAAGCCCTTCTTAATTGCATAGTCCCATACCTATACAGTCTCAAGATCCTTCTCATTCGGGTGTGTAATTCGTTCATTCATGTACCCCTCCACTTTCGAAGTCTGCCAGGAGCCACTCCTTATTCATGCCTCCTTGCACCGTCGATCACTCCCCGACTTCACAATCCCCGGGCATTACATGCCCACCAGCTTCCGCTTGGTTCATCCCCGAACCACACTATACTGGGAGAGGTGCAGGCGCTGATACCATTTGTAACATCCCCTACTACTTTATGGATTGAGAACTATCCCCACAAACCAACACGGGTCTTTTCAGTGTGCTTTGTCCTCACTCACACGCTTCCTAGGAAAACTTTCCAGGAGGTCACCCATCCGAAAATTGCTCCAAGTCAAGCACGCTTAACTATAGAGTTCTTTAGTGATAGGCTATCGAAAAGAAGATGCTTCTTGTTGGTATAGGTAGTACAAATCAATTCATATAAGCCCACATTAACTATATAGTCTCATACTTATACAGTCTCAGGATCCCTCTCATTTGGGTGTGTAATCGGTTCATTCATGTACCCCTCTGCTTTCAAAGTCTTCCAGGAGCCGCTCCTTGTCCATGCCTCCTTGCATCGGCGATCACTCCCTGACTTCGCAATCATCGGGCGTTACATGAGATTTCATACTATTGTGGCACAAATTTACTTGTACATAAAATAATCACTGGCGATCACTTCCCGACTTCGCAATCCCGGGTGTTACATGAATGAACCGATTACACACCCGAATGAGAGGGATTCTGAGACTGTATAGGTATGGGACTATACAGTTAAAGAGAGCTTATATGAATTGATTTGTACTACCTATACCAACAAGATGCATCTTCTTTTCGGTAGCCTCTCACCTAAGAACTCCATAGTTAAGCATGCTTGACTTGGAGCAATTTTGGGATGGATGACCTCTTGGGAAGTTTTCCAGGAAGCGTGTGAGCGAGGATAAAGCACGCTGAAAAGACTCGTGTTGGTTTGTGAAGACAGTCGTCAATCCATAAAGCAGCAGGGAATGTTACATTAAGCACTCTAATGACTACAGAGGACAAAGATCCTAGGTAGAAATGGCATATAATATTCAAATAGCTGAAGGACACTTCATGAATAGACCACCATTCTTTGATAATGGAGATTATGCCTACTGGGGAGACGAAATGGAGTTGTTCATAAAATACACAAGTCCTGATTTGCAGGAAATCATATAAGAAAGAGACTATGTTCCAAGGGAGGAAGTTCCAGGAACAGATGATGCACCTTCAACATTAAGAGAAATCCCCTACAATAGGTGGACAAAGCAACATAAGGCCAGAGTTCAACTGAACTCAAAAGTTA
Organism: Dalbergia cochinchinensis; assembly: GCA_031216125.1. Taxonomy (NCBI): domain Eukaryota; kingdom Viridiplantae; phylum Streptophyta; class Magnoliopsida; order Fabales; family Fabaceae; genus Dalbergia; species Dalbergia cochinchinensis. The sequence goes on along the minus strand of CM062368.1, from coordinate 51,800,167 downwards.
AGTACCTACTCACCTATGGGCTAAGCAAAGTTAAATATGACAAAATTATTGCTTGTGACATAGAAAAGGAAATATGTAACACCCTAAAAATTATTTAAAAATTAATTTGGGCTTTATTAATCATAATTTCAAATATCTGACGGATGTAGTGATGATGAGGACAACTCAATGAATGTAAAAAAAAATATGAATAGTGTTTTATGGGCCCGTTAGGACAGTCAAAACCCTAGGGATAAGGTTGGAAATAGCTAGAAATGGAAATTTTATATCTTGAATTAAATTTCAGGTGATAACAGATTAACCGGGTATAATATTTCACCCATTCAGTAAAATTTTGGTGTGCGATTTCTAACACCGAAAGCTAATTTAATCTTTACAAAATAAAGGAGTTTATCTATTTATATCAAATGGATGGCTAAGATGCAATCTTGAATTACAAGATTCAATCCTTGCCATCCATTTTGCTTCCTTAAATTAAGAATTATCCAACTGTATATTATAATATTGCTACATTAATGTAAGATAAATACAAACTCATATTTTCTCCAAGAAGCCATATCATTCTTGGCCAAAACAACAAGGAACCAATCAGCTTCCTCTCCATTTTCCATGAGCTCCATGCTTGCATCATAGACCATAAACACTAGCCGATAGTTGTTAAAACTTCAAAGTTCCTTCACTAAACTTAATCTACACCTCAACACCTATAATTTTAACCGATTAAAATCTCAGTTCTCTATTAATTCTCACTTTGATATCTCACTTCCTCACTGGCTAAGGGAGATTGAGGCTAATTGAGAGTCCTAGAAGTGAAGGGAAATCCTTTGAAATACCTTTGGAGTACAAAGCTCTAAAGTTAAAGCTTGCAAAGTAGGGTGTTATTTTCTTTACTTGATGAATTTCTATTTTGCTTGCTGATTGTGATAATTGGAAAATTGATATTATTGATTATAATGTATGATTACACATAGGAATAGAGGTATTTATATTGGTGGAGTGTATTGGTGTTGTGGAAAAATTCAATTTTGCTAAAGAAATATTAATCATACTTGCTAGAAATTTGGTTTTCTTACAGGCAAAGAATGATCATGAATTTTCTGGGCATGTTGTAAGCATTTTCATGAGCTAAGAAAAATAGAGCTAACATCTTGACTACTCCCACGAATTTTCTTGGGTTTTGATTTTGAGTTATACTGTTTTTAAAAAATCAAGAACTGAAATTGTACATATGCTACCTAAAGTGTTGGAACTAAAGCTGCAAATTTGTCTAATTTTGTTACCATAATAAATGATTGAATTTTCTTTTGAAATTTTTACAAGGTGTTGAAACATCTTGAAGTTCAACTCTGATTTTTATTTTGAATTGATTCAATCATTCGCTATGGTGAAAAATTATGAGATTTTGGTTCTTAGCTGAGGTTAAGTGGTCTTTTTCAACCTTAACATAGTTAAAGAATTCTTTTTGCTCTGTATGACATCCTAATATTTAACCCAACATGCCTAGGATATGTTCAGATTAATTATTAGCCATTACTTTGTTATTTCACTTCTTGATTCTAGTTTATGTAAAATACTTAACGAAAATATAGGTAAAATTTTTTTTTTGAAGATTAAAAACAAAAACACGAGCCGCGCAACTTAAAGAGCTACGTCATGCGATTATGCATACAAGCCAAAAGGAGTTAAAAGTATCATAAGCAAATACAAATCATAACATACCACAACATCATGTATTAACAATAATAGATAATTCATAATACATCACATAATATAGGTTCTAAGGTAGCAATATGTAACGCCCCAATTTTTACTGTAATTTTTACTGTCATTGAAAATTACTGAATTACCATAGGTAATTATTACATAAGATTTGAGGCCGAACAATCCTTAATAAAGGAATATAACATTAGAAGATAGGTTAGGAGCGATTCATCATGCAGAGTCGCAAATCCAATTTACATGCGTGTAAAATGACCAAAATGTCCCTGAAGTTATTTTACTCAGAAAATGAGGATTGTGGGCCCCACGTATTCTCAAGGGGATGTTTTGAGAATAATAAGGGATTGTTTGTGTTATGTGTGTTAATAGAGCAGAAGAATCTCAATTTTGAGTTCAAACGCCGAATGACCAAAACGCCCATGCGTTGTTTTAACTCAGATGTGCGTGCCGACTGAGCCCGAACCTCACTAAAATGTTTTAAAATGTGTTTTTAAGCCATGATTAACCATTGGTTAAGCTCGGGTGGCCTCAGGCAGTTTTTAAGTGAAAGTACGATTTTGCCCCTGTTTTTGGCGATTTGCGAATTTCGGGATTTTTGATTAGTATACGAAACCTAAGCAATATTAGGCTCAAATTAAAGCTTATTAAATTCTAAATATTAATCTAGATTCAAAATTATGTATTTAGATTGATTAGAACCCAAAATTGCTCAAAAACACCCAAATTGCTTACTAATTCACTTAAGCCCTTAACCGTAAATTCTCTAAATTACATGAATACCTTGCCTACACCTAAATAATGCATGGAACACACAAATTTCACTTCTTTGGGCTATAATGCACGAAATTATTGATGCCTTTATGCAGCTGAATTATTTCCAAAAGTTGCACTAAAACAAAATGCCAAAATGTCACCATAAGAGACATAATTCCTTAATTTCATACAACTTTGTCTAAAATGATTTTTCCTCCATTATTTCTCCTGAAAAATTCTGACAACTACCTCCTCATTTTGGCCAATTAGAAGCCTCAAAATCTTCTATAAATAGGCTTGCTTGAGTGGTCTTGGAATGCTTGGTTCATAACTAGTTTTAGGTGCACCTAAAACTTTCTTTCTTCCTCCTCTTTGGCTGAATTCTTTCTTCAATTTTTCAAAGAGATTTTGTGTCATTTCACTTCAAGAAATCAAGTTCTCTTCCTCTTCTTCAACTCAGATTAGGTAGGGAGTAGTTTCTAAATTTATTTCTATGCTTTGAGGAGTTGTGTTTTTAGCTCAAAATGATGAAATTATGAATTTACCTTAGCTTTTCATTTTGGTTTTCCTCTTCTTTTTTTTTCTTCAACCAATTCAGGCCATATGGCCTAGGTGGAACTAAGATGATGGCTTGATGATGAGGACCTTGAGGGTGGGTTGTAAATCCATCACAAGTTAGGCCTCTAAAGCTTGAAAATTCCACTTGATGCAAAACTTTAAAGAATAATGCTTTATGATGCTAAAACAATGATTTTTAGTTTAGAACTTGAAAGATGTATTTCCTTTTATGTTTTATTTCTTGTTAAGATATGTATTGGGTTGAATTTATAATTCTTTTAAAGTCTTGAAGGAGCTCTAGTAAAGAAACAAAATGAATTTGCATCCATGATTAAGTTTATGCTTTGCATAACCATGTTTACCTTCTATGTCATCACTAAATTTTCAAGAATGAATAAATGAACTTGCATTTCTCATGTTTAAATTCCAAGCTTGTATTTCATGTTTATGTTTCAAGTCATCACTTAATCTTTCAAGATAATAAAGAGGTTGCATCTCATATTTAATTTATGCTCTTACTATATTTTATAATGGCTAAAAGAATCAACACATGGCATGTTTATTTTATGCCATCACCTAAAGATCCTAGAGCTCAAAGACTTGCCCATGTATCACAAGCAAAGAAATATGATTATTGGAGTTAAAGAATTTATTCTTTAAAAAGTCTTGAGATTGGAGCTTAAAAAGATGTAATAATAATTCTCTTCTCCCTCTCTGGTCTGTGCGGACTACAGCTCCGGTTTCTTAATATTCTCTTCTCCTCTCTTGGTCTGTGCGGATTACACGCTCCAGTTTCTTGTATCATGTTTATATTTCAAGTTCTTGCATCATGTTTAATTTTCAAGTCATCACCTTAAATCTTAAAGATAAAGAAATGGAATTGCATATCATGTGTATAATTCCAAGCTATCACCTTATAAAGATAAGATTAAAATAAGGTTGCATAGCATGTTTGTAACGCTTAATTTTTCTTTGTAATTTTCTTTGTAATTTTTACTATCATTAGAAATTACTCAATTACCGAATTACCGTAGGTAATTATTACATAAGATTTGACGGCGAACAATCCTCAATAAAGGAATATAACATTAGAAGAGAGGTTTGGAGCGATTCATGAGAGTCGCAAATCCTGAATTTCAGACGTATAAAATGACCAAAATGTCCCTGAAGTTATTTTACTCAGAAAATGAGGATTGTGGGCCCCACATATTCTCAAGGGGATGTTTTGAGAATAATAAGGGATTGTTTGTGTTATGTGTGTTAATAGAGCAGAAGAATCTCAATTTTGAGTTCAGCCTTGCAGAAAAAGACCAAAACGCCCCTGCCGGTGTTTAACTCCGATGTGTGCCTGAGCCCGAACCTCACTAAAATGTTTTAAAATGTGTTTTTAAGCCATGATTAACCATTGGTTAAGCTCGGGTGGCCTTGGGCGATTTTAAGTGAAAGTACGATTTTGCCCCGTTTTTGGCGCTTTTTAATTTGGGATTTTCGATTCATATACCGAAACCTAAGCAATATTAGGCTCAAATTAAAGCTTATTAAATTATAAATATTAATCTAGATTCAAAATTATGTATTTAGATTGATTAGAACCCAAAATTGCTCAAAAACACCCAAATTGCTTACTAATTCACTTAAGCCCTTAACCGTAAATTCTCTAAATTACATGAATACCTTGCCTACACCTAAATAATGCATGGAACACACAAATTTCACTTCTTTGGGCTGTAATGCACGAAATTATTGATGCCATTATGCAGCTGAATTATTTCCAAAAGTTGCACTAAAACAAAATGCCAAAATGTCACCATAAGAGACATAATTCCTTAATTTCATACAACTTTGTCTAAAATGATTTTTCCTCCATTATTACTCCTGAAAAATTCTGACAACTACCTCCTCATTTTGGCCAATTAGAAGCCTCAAAATCTTCTATAAATAGGCTTGCTTGAGTGGTCTTGGAATGCTTGGTTCATAACTAGTTTTTAGGAGCACCAAAAACTATCTTTCTTCCTCCTCTTTGGCTGAATTCTTTCTTCAATTTTTCAAAGAGATTTTGTGTCATTTCACTTCAAGAAATCAAGTTCTCTTCCTCTTCTTCAACTCAAATTAGGTAGGGAGTAGTTTCTAAATTTATTTCTATGCTTTGAGGAGTTGTGTTTTTAGCTCAAAATGATGAAATTATGAACTTGCCTTAGCTTTTCATTTTGGTTTTCCTCTTCAATTTTTTCTTTAACCAATTCAACCATATGGCCTAGGTGGAACTAAGATGATGGCTTGATGATGAGGACCTTGAGGGTGGGTTGTAAATCCATCACAAGTTAGGCCTCTAAAGCTTGAAAATTCCACTTGATGCAAAACCTTAAAGAATAATGCTTTATGATGCTAAAACAAAGATTTTTAGTTTAGAACTTGAAAGATGTATTTTTTTTTCCTTTTATGTTTTATTTCTTGTTAAGATATGTATTGGGTTGAATTTATAATTCTTTTAAAGTCTTGAAGGAGCTCTAGTAAAGAAACAAAATGAATTTGCATCCATGATTAAGTTTATGCTTTGCATAACCATGTTTACCTTCTATGTCATCACTAAATTTTCAAGAATGAATAAAGGAACTTGCATTTCTCATGTTTAAATTCCAAGCTTGTATTTCATGTTTATGTTTCAAGTCATCACTTAATCTTTCAAGATAATTAAGAGGTTGCATCTCATATTTAATTTATGCTCTCACTATATTTTATAATGGCTAAAAGAATCAACGCATGACATGTTTATTTTATGCCATCACCTAAAGATCCTAGAGCTTAAAGACTTGCCCATGTATCACAAGCAAAGAAATATGATTATTGGAGTTAAAGAATTTATTCTTTAAAAAGTCTTGAGATTGGAGCTTAAAAGATGTAATAATAATTCTCTTCTCCTCTCTTTGGTCCTGTGCGGACTCACCGCTCAGGTTTCTTAATATTCTCTTCTCCTCTCTCTGGTCTGTGCGGATTAACGCCGCTCCAGTTTCTTGTATCATGTTTATATTTCAAGTTCTTGCATCATGTTTAATTTTCAAGTCATCACCTTAAATCTTAAAGATAAAGAAATGGAATTGCATATCATGTTTATAATTCCAAGCTATCACCTTATAAAGATAAGATTAAAATAAGGTTGCATAGCATGTTTATAATTCTAAGATGTCACCTAAATCTCTAAAGCTCAAGACTTACTCCTTTTATCTTAAGTGAGAATTTTAATTGTGAAGATCCTCCCAAATTTGACAAAAGAACTAGTATTTTATATGCACTTAAAATATGATTCTATGTAATTGGATGAGGTTCATGATTGACCACTGATCTGAGTTTAGTATCAATGTGTGATAATGATTTGATATGATTGAAGTTGTGATAATTATGGTTTATTGTTAAGAGAATGATTCATAATTGGTTTAGTAACTAATTAGTTCTATAATTGATAATTCTATGTAAGGATTGAATGCTTATTAAGTACTTGATATCATTGAATCATTTCTGACTTGCATGTTATAGTTCTTTGTTGCAAATAATAAGAATGCTTATACATGAAATGTTCTTATGTAAAATTCACCTTTGTTGCTAGAAGAAAGTGTATCATTGTAAAAGTGTAATTTGGAAAGGTTACGGCTAAGGAAAGACTTGGTATTTAAGCGTGTCCATTGTGACCCACCTCTCTTTCTGAGAATCTCCCATATGCATGATTCTGATTGATATATATTATTCTAGCTTAAGACTATAAATGAGAAAATGTTATGATGTTTATGAATTGTATTATGATATAACATGCAAAGATTTAATGGTGACTTAAACTTATAAGAAAATGATCCTTTGGAACCATCAGACTATAGGTGGTGAAAAGGTGATTTTAGCCCCCTAACCCGTTCTCTCAAAAGGGTAGAGTCGGGACTTTAGCTTATCAAAAGGGATAAGTATATGCTAGTGACGACTAGTAAAGTATGAGCTCATAACCTAAATTACTCCCAAAAGGGTGGAGTATAGGGTGGCCCAAGGAAAATAATGATGATGATAAGATTTTAAGTCACCTAAGGCACTAAAGAAATGAAATATGTGCACTGTGTCCATGTGTAACTAATATTATATGATGTTCTTTTATGCATGTTATTTTGATAATGATGATGAGGAATATGATGTAATGATAAAGGAAAAGTTCATTGTAAATATGACATGTTAAGAATAAGATGCATTATAAGGCGCATGATTAAAAATTGACGAACCTCGGTTAAGTATTTGTCCGAACTTAAAATGAATCTTTGCATGCTCACTATTTTAGAATAATCCCGAGGTTCCGCGGGACTTTGATGATGGCACTGTAGAAGGAGGTACCTTCTTGAGAATTCTTTAGCAAGATTCTCACTCCTTTTCTTTATTTCCGTCATTGTCTCCAGATTCAAATGGCGACATTCGTCTGTTCGTTGATACCCTACTTGGGACTTTCACTATGATCCGGTGCATCGCTCGTATCATTTTGAAGGGAGGTTTGCAGTTCGTGTTTTTATTTACATAGGTCGTCCATTTGCACATCCTGTCCCTAGTTATCGATTTTCTCCTACTTCTCCCTATGGCGATGAAATGGTTTTCGAACATGCACGTCCACTTGATGAAAGGATGTTACGTTCTTATCCCGCTTCATCTGCTGTCCATGGATTTCCAGAGTATGTTCCCGAGACGAGATATTCTGACCCAGATCCTTCAGAGGACACTCCTACTCATGTATATTCTGAGAGCTCTGCTCCTACTCCCACACGTAAGAGAGGGTAGTGAGGACGCAGTTGTCCAGCCGAGGTTAGCGAGAAGCCGTCCATGCGACCCCAGCCTGGTGCATCTCGTGTGTCCCCTCCCGAGGGAGCTCATCAGTGGATCGGATTTATTCCCCCATTTTCAGGACAGTGGCCATAGAAGGTTCTTAGTAGACTTATGTGTGATCATGCACCCTAGTTTTAGGATAACCTTCCGGGCTTATGGAGTTATCTAGTTTAGGGGCATGAATTTCCTTAAGTATATTTTCTTTTATGGGTTTGCATAAGATAATGATGTATGAACATAACCCCCCCTTTGAGTGAGGTTATTGTATGTAAATATATGCTATAATGTGCTTATGGATGTTATATGATGGAGCCTAAGTGATATGATGTGATATATTCTTAAACGTCTTATTATACTCCGCTTACTCGTTCACGTTGTACTCGGCTCACGTTTTCAATTATGTGTTTTAAAAAAAAAAAAAAAAAGGCTCGTAATTTCACTAAGTATTTTCAAATTATGAAGAAAGAACCAAAGCAAGGAGTAAAGTCTAGTCATTAATCAGATTCAACCTAGGTGTATCTGGTTAATTACTAGGGTGTTACAATGTTTATAACTCTAAGATGTCACCTAAATCTCTAAAGCTCAAGACTTACTCCTTTTATCTTAAGTGAGAATTTTAATTGTGAAGATCCTCCCAAATTTGACAAAAGAACTAGTTTCTAAATGAGTTTTATGGCTTTGCAAGGATTTTACGGGGAACTAGTATTTTATATGCACTTAAAATATGATTCTATGTAATTGCATGAGGTTCATGATTCGGCCACTGATCTGAGTTTAGTATCAATGTGTGATAATTATGGTTTATTGTTAAGAGAATGATTCATAATTGGTTTAGTAACTAATTAGTTCTATAATTGATAATTCTATGTAAGGATTGGATGCTTATTAAGTACTTGATATCATTGAATGATTTCCTGGCTTGCATGTTATAGTTCTTTGTTGCAAATAATGAGAATGCTTATACATGAAATATTCTTTATTATGTAAAATTTACCTTTGTTGCTAGAAGAAAGTGTATCATTGTAAAAGTGTAATTTGGAAAGGTTACGGCTAAGGAAAGACTTGGTATTTAAGCGTGTCCATTATGACCCACCTCTCTTTCTGAGAATCTCCCATATGCATGATTACAGTTGATATATATTATTCTAGTTTAAGACTATAAATAAGAAAATGTTATGATGTTTATGAATTCTATTGTGATATAACATGCAAAGATTTAATGGTGACTTAAACTTATAAGAAAATGATCCTTTGGAACCATCAGACTATAGGTGGTGAAAAGGTGATTTTAGCCCCCTAACCCGTTCTCTCAAAAGGGTAGAGTCGGGACTTTGGCTTATCAAAAGGGATAAGTATATGCTAGTGACGACTAGTAAAGTATGAGCTCATAACCTAAATTACTCCCAAAAGGGTGGAGTATAGGGTGGCCTAAGGAAAATAATGATGATGATAAGATTTTAAGTCACCTAAGGCACTAAAGAAATGAAATATGTGCATTATGTCCACGTGTAGCTAATATTATATGACATTCTTTTATGCATGTTATTTGATAATGATGATGAGGAATATGATGTAATGATAAAGGAAAAAAAAATTCATTGTAAATATGACATGTTAAGATTATAATGCATTATAAGACGCATGATTAAAAATTGACGAACCTCGGTTAAGTATTTGTCCGAATTTAAAATGAATCTTTGCATGCTCACTATTTTAGAATAATCCCGAGGTTCCTGGGGACTTTGATGATGACACTGTAGAAGGAGGTACCCTCTGAGAATTCTTTAGCAAGATTCTCACTCCCTTTTCTTTATTTCCGTCATTGTCTCCAGATTCAGATGGCGACATTCGTCCTGTTCGTTGATACCCCTACTTGGGAATTTCACTATGATCCGGTGCATCGCTCGTATCATTTTGAAGGGAGGTCTTGTGATTAGTGTTTTTATTTACATAGGTCGTCCCTTTGCACATCCTATCCCTAGTTATCAATTTTCTCCTACTTCTCCCTATGGCGATGAAATGGTTTTCGAACATGCACGTCCACTTGATGAAAGGATGTTACGTTCTTATCCCGCTTCATCCGTCAGCCCACGGATTTCCGCAGTATGTTCCGAGGCGAGATATTCTGGCTGATCCTTCAGAGGACACTCCTACTCATGTATATTCTGAGAGCTCTGCTCCTACTCCCACACGTGTAAGAGAGGGTAGTGAGGAAACAGTTGTTCAGCCGAGGTTAGCAAGAAGGCCGTCCATGCGACCCCAACATGGTGCATCTCGTGTGTCCCCTCCCGAGAGAGCTCATCAGTGGATCGGATTTATTCCCCTATTTCCAGGACAGTGGCCATAGAGGGTTCTTAGTAGACTTATGTGTGATCATGCACCCTAGTTTTAGGATAACCTTCCCGGCTTATAGAGTTATCTAGTTTAGGGGCATGTATTTCCTTATGTATATTTTCTTTTATGGGTTTGCATAAGACAATGATGTATGAACATAACCCACCCTTTGAGTGAGGTTATTGTATGTAAATATATGCTATAATGTGTTTATGGATGTTATATGATGGAGCCAAAGTGATATGATGTGATATATTCTTAAACGTCTTATTATACTCCACTTACTCGTTCACGTTGTACTCGGCTCACGTTTTCAATTATGTTTTTTTTTAAAAAAAAATGGCTCGTAATTTCACTAAGTATTTTCAAATTATGAAGAAGGAACCAAAGTAAGGAGTAAAGTCTAGTCATTAATCAAATTCAACCTAGGTGTATTTGGTTAATAACTAGGGTGTTACATTTTGGTATCAGAGCCGTTCGATTCTCATGGAGCCTGAGGATTGGACTAGCTATGCTTCTAAAGCATAATACGTTAGTGACGTCATGTGTAGACGTTTATCATTAGGATGAGCCTAAGGATTAGAAATACATGACTACTGTATGTTGAAAGCGCCATGGTAACTTGCTCACTTTGCATGGAATATTGGGCCTGATCACCTCAGTGTTCTTTGTTTTGTGTGTATAGGGACCAATGGCCCGTCAACAACAGACTAGGAGCGCAGCACAGAATAATCAAGACAACGAGACAGCCGAAGCACTCCGCGATGTAGCAAGGACCATGAGAATGATGATGGAACGAATGGATCAGGATCGTCAAGCCAATATGAATCAAGGACATGAAATTCCTGAACATGCCCGTTTCGGAGAGTTTCGTAAGGCGAACCCACCAGTTTCAAGGGACCCTGAATCCAAATATTGCAGATGAATGGATTCGAATATTGAGAAGGTCTTTGCTGTAGTCCCATGCTCGGAGGAGCAAAAGGTCACCTTCGCTACTCATATGCTTGAGGGTGATGCCAGTTTCTGGTGGAGAGGTGTTCGAAGACTCCTGGAGACGCCCGACATGGACATTGATTGGGAACTATAGAAGGTCCATTTTTATGAAAAAGTACTTTCCAGAGTCGCTAGAAATGCCAAGGACATTGAATTCATGCAACTTGTCCAGGGAATATGAATGTGGCCCAAGACACGCGGATTTGAAGAACTCATTAAGTTCTCAAGAATGTACCAAGGAAATCCTGATGAGTATTGGAAATGCATTAAATATGAGTCAGGGTTGAAGGCGGAACTTAATGTGGCGATTGCACATTTGGAGATTAGGATTTCTCTACCCTAGTTAACAAATGTCGGATTATTGAAGAAGGTCGAGAAAACTAAACACCCTAAAATCGAGATAATATTACCAAAAGTTGACACCTCAAGGTCAGCTAGTTCAAAAGCGAGAATCGACCTCCATTTCCCCTCAATCAAGACCACAAGGGCCACAAAGAAATTTTCAACAAGGAAGGCCAAACAACAACAACCGCTATAATAACAATCGCTACAACAATAACCCGGTAACAATCGGAACAACAACAATAAGAATAATAAAGCGAAAGCACCACAAAGAGGTCCAACGGTACCTCCACAGCCTGTGCCATCCATCGAGTGTCCCAAGTGTGGTAAGAATCATGGGAGCATGCCATGTCGAGCAGAACAAGCGTGTGCTATCGGTGTGGAAAACCAGGTCATTACTCCCGAGAATGCACGGAAAGGAACCCGCCAACCCCAATCCCAAGCCGCAATACCAGGAAGGGTATTTATTAATCTTGATGAAACAACGAAGTCACGAAATCTCGTGGAAGGTAAGGGTAATATGCATGGTAAAGACTTAATTGTACTATATGATTCTGGCGCTTCTCATTCTTTTATCTCCCATTCATGTGTTAAAAGCCTTAATTTACCTATGGTGAGCTTCCTTTTGACCTTATTGTTTCTACCCATTGGAAAACCCGTTAGGACTTGTAAATGTTGTTTAGATTGTAGTTTTATTATAGATAATAGATCCTTTGTTTTAGATCTTATTTGCTTACCCATGCGAGGTTTAGATGTGATTCTTGGCATGGATTGGCTTGAGGCCAACCGTGTCTTTAAAGCTGTTATGAGAAAACCATCACTTTTCTTCCTGTTCCTATTGAACCTAAGAAACCCATAAGTCTTTACATAGCTATTTGTGGAAATGGACTGTGGTAAGGGTGAGAGTAAAGGTTACATTTTCTTAGCCGCTAGTGATGTAGACTTTGAGCAAAGTATCGTTGAGATACCAATAGTAAGAAATTATCCTGAAGTATTTCGGATGAGATACCAGAGTTTCCCAAGAGAGAGATAGAGTTTTCCATAGAATTGCTTAGGGTGCGGGACCTATATCCATAGCCCCATACAGATGTCCCCATTAGAATTGACCAAGTTAAAAACTCAATTGGAAGATTTATTGGAGAAAAAGTTTGTTAGGCCTAGTGCATCACCTTGGGAGCCCTGTGTTGTTTGTAAAGAAAAAGGATGGGAGTATGAGCATGTGTGTAGATTATAGGCAGTTGAATAAAGTAACGGTGAAAAACAAGTATCCTCTGCCTAGGATCGATGATTTGATGGACCAACTGAAAGGTGCGGTAGTGTTTTCTAAGATAGATTTGAGGTCAGGCTACCATCAAATTAGAGTGAGAGATGAAGACATACCTAAGGCGGCCTTTCGCACTCGTCACGGCCATTTTGAGTTTGATAATGTCCTTGGGGTTAACCAATGCTCCAGCTGTTTTTATGGATTACATGAATAGGATCTTTCGACCCTATTTGGATCGGTTTGTAGTTGTCTTTATAGATGACATTCTCATATATTCTAAGACCCATGAAGAGCATGAATGCCACCTAACCATAGTACTAGAGATCTTGAAGGAAAAGAAACTATATGCCAAGATTTCCAAGTGTGAGTTTTGGTTGGATAAGGTGCAATTTTTAGGGCATGTAGTATCTAAGAAAGGAATTGCTGTAGATCCTAGTAAGGTAGAAGCGGTAGTAAACTAGGAAAGACCAACCACTGTAACTGAAGTAAGGAGCTTTTTGGGTTTAGCCGGTTATTAGGGTCGATATATCAAGGGATTTTCCTGCATTTCCCTACCTTTGACCAAGTGACTAGGAAGAACACCCTTTTTCATGGACCCGGAGTGTGAAAAGAGCTTTCAAGAGTTAAAACACAAGCTAACCTCGACCCTGTTTTAGTGTTACCCGACCCCAATGTGCCTTTCGAGGTGTATTGTGATGCTTCAAAAATGGGTTTAGGTTGTGTATTGATGCAAGATAGGCAAGTGGTGGCCTATGCATCAAGACAACTCAAGCCACATGAGGCAAACTACCCTACCCATGACCTTGAGTTAGGCTGCCGTGTTTGCTCTAAAGATTTGGAGACACCATTTATATGGAGTTAAGTTTGAGGTGTTTTCCGATCACAAGAGTTTGAAATATCTCTTTGATCAAAAAGAGCTAAACATGAGGCAAAGGCAATGGATGGAGTTCTTGAAAGATTATGATTTTGGATTGAACTACCATCCTGGTAAAGCTAATGTAGTAGCCGATGCTTTGAGTAGGAAGTCCTTACAAGTGTCTCGTTTGATGGTGAAGGAGGTTGAATTGATTGAACAATTTAGGGACTTAAACCTAGGAATGACTTTGACCACTAAGGGCATCAAAGCTTGTCATCTTAGAGTGACAAGTGAGTTCAAAGAACGGATTGTTCAAGCTCAAGGGGCGATGCTTTGAGTTTCAAAAGACTTTAGTGGCAGTGAAGGCAGGAAAGTTGATAGGTTTTACCCAAGGAATGGATGATTTATGGAGGTTTAAAGGTCGAATATGTGTACCTGCTAGTGGTGACCTCCGAAAAGATATTTTGGAGGAAGCCCATAAGAGTCATTTTACCCTTCATCCTGGTGCCACCAAGATGTATCAAGATTTGAAGAAGATGTTCCGGTGGCCTGGAATGAAGGAAGATGTGTGCACATGGGTGAGTAAGTGCTTGGTGTGTCAAAAGGTGAAGATTGAACACCAAAAACCATCTGGAATGCTGCAACCTCTGTCGATCCCTGAGTGGAAGTGGGATAGTATCTCCATGGATTTTGTGACTGGATTACCGAGGACCCAAATGAATCATGATACCATATGGGTAATCGTGGATCGATTGAAGTCAGCGCACTTTTTACCAATTAAGGTGACTTATTCCTTGGATAGGTTAGCCCAATTATATATCTAGGAGATAGTAAGGTTACATGGGGTGCCGTCGCCGTTAATCTCGGACCAGGGATCCGCGGTTTACGTCACGATTTTGGGGAGCCTTTCAAAAGGCATTTGGTTCAAAGCTGTGTCTAAGCACGGCCTATCACCCCCAAACAGACGGTCAATCTGAAAGAACTATCCAAACCTTGGAGGATATGTTAAGGGCATGTGTTTTAGATCAAAGGGGAAGTTGGGATAAGTACCTGCCACTGATTGAATTTGCATATAACAACAATTATCATGCAAGTATCGGTATGGCACCGTATGAGGCCCTCTATGGACGGAAATGTCAATCTCCCTTATGTTGGTATGAACCCGGAGAGCAAAGTTTACTCGGACCTGATATTGTGAGGAAACAACGGAACAAATCAAAAAGATTAGGGATAAGATTCTTCTTGCTCAAAGTCGACGGAAAAACTATGCGGACAAGCGGCGAAAACCGCTAGATTTTCAAGAAGGGACCACGTGTTCCTAAGGATCACCCCCACCAGGCATAGGCCGAGCAATAAAAGTAAAGAAATTGAGCCCAGATTTCTTGGTCCGTTTGAAATCCTTACCAAAGTAGGACACCGTAGCTCACCGTATAGCCCTACCCCCGAAGTCTATCCAACCTTCATGATGTTTTCCATGTCTCTCGATTAAGAAAGTATCAATCGACCGAGTCATGTACTAGAGCGAACATGTACAATTAAGAGATAACTCGACATTTAACTTACTACCCACGAGAATCGTCGACCGAGGAGTTAAGCGACTAAGGAACAAGGTGTACCCTGGTCAAAGTAGCATGGGGACAGGTGAAACCGAAGAACTTACATGGGGAGCTGGAATCGAACATGAAAGCACAATACCCGAAGTTGTTCTCAGTAACGAATTCAGGCGAAATTCTTTGTAAGGAGGAGTAATGTAACGCCCAATTTTTCTTGTAATTTTCTTGTCATTGAAAATTACTGAATTACCATAGGTAATTATTACATAAGATTTGAGGCGAACAATCCTTAATAAAGGAATATAACATTAGAAGATAGGTTAGGAGCGATTCATGCGAGAGTCGCAAATCCCAATTTACATGCGTGTAAAATGACCAAAATGTCCCTGAAGTTATTTTACTCGGAAAATGAGGATTGTGGGCCCACATATTCTCAAGGGGATGTTTTGAGAATAATAAGGGATTGTTTGTGTTATGTGTGTTAATAGAGCGAGAAGAATCTCAATTTTGAGTTCAACCTTGCGAAATGACCAAAACGCCCATGCGTTGTTTTAACTCCGATGTGCGTGCCCGACTGAGCCCGAACCTCACTAAAATGTTTTAAAATGTGTTTTTAAGCCATGATTAACCATTGGTTAAGCTCGGGTGGCTTAGGCGATTTTTAAGTGAAAATACGATTTTGCCCCGTTTTTGGGCGCTTTGCGAATTGGGATTTTTGATTCAGTATACGAAACCTAAGCAATATTAGGCTCAAATTAAAGCTTATTAAATTCTAAATATTAATCTAGATTCAAAATTATGTATTTAGATTGATTAGAACCCAAAATTGCTCAAAAACACCCAAATTGCTTACTAATTCACTTAAGCCCTTAACCGTAAATTCTCTAAATTACATGAATACCTTGCCTACACCTAAATAATGCATGGAACACACAAATTTCACTTCTTTGGGCTATAATGCACGAAATTATTGATGCCTTTATGCAGCTGAATTATTTCCAAAAGTTGCACTAAAACAAAATGCCAAAATGTCACCATAAGAGACATAATTCCTTAATTTCATACAACTTTGTCTAAAATGATTTTTCCTCCTTTATTTCTCCTGAAAAATTCTGACAACTACCTCCTCATTTTGGCCAATTAGAAGCCTCAAAATCTTCTATAAATAGGCTTGCTTGAGTGGTCTTGGAATGCTTGGTTCATAACTAGTTTTTAGGAGCACCCAAATCTTTCTTTCTTCCTCCTCTTTGGCTGAATTCTTTCTTCAATTTTTCAAAGAGATTTTGTGTCATTTCACTTCAAGAAATCAAGTTCTCTTCCTCTTCTTCAACTCAGATTAGGTAGGGAGTAGTTTCTAAATTTATTTCTATGCTTTGAGGAGTTGTGTTTTTAGCTCAAAATGATGAAATTATGAATTTACCTTAGCTTTTCATTTTGGTTTTCCTCTTCTTTTTTTTCTTCAACCAATTCAGGCCATATGGCCTAGGTGGAACTAAGATGATGGCTTGATGATGAGGACCTTGAGGGTGGGTTGTAAATCCATCACAAGTTAGGCCTCTAAAGCTTGAAAATTCCACTTGATGCAAAACTTTAAAGAATAATGCTTTATGATGCTAAAACAATGATTTTTAGTTTAGAACTTGAAAGATGTATTTCCTTTTATGTTTTATTTCTTGTTAAGATATGTATTGGGTTGAATTTATAATTCTTTTAAAGTCTTGAAGGAGCTCTAGTAAAGAAACAAAATGAATTTGCATCCATGATTAAGTTTATGCTTTGCATAACCATGTTTACCTTCTATGTCATCACTAAATTTTCAAGAATGAATAAATGAACTTGCATTTCTCATGTTTAAATTCCAAGCTTGTATTTCATGTTTATGTTTCAAGTCATCACTTAATCTTTCAAGATAATAAAGAGGTTGCATCTCATATTTAATTTATGCTCTTACTATATTTTATAATGGCTAAAAGAATCAACGCATGGCATGTTTATTTTATGCCATCACCTAAAGATCCTAGAGCTCAAAGACTTGCCCATGTATCACAAGCAAAGAAATATGATTATTGGAGTTAAAGAATTTATTCTTTAAAAAGTCTTGAGATTGGAGCTTAAAAAGATGTAATAATAATTCTCTTCTCCTCTCTTTGGTCCTGTGCGGACTACATCGCTCAGGTTTCTTAATATTCTCTTCTCCTCTATCGTCCTGTGGGATTACACGCTCCAGCTTTCTTGTATCATGTTTATATTTCAAGTTCTTGCATCATGTTTAATTTTCAAGTCATCACCTTAAATCTTAAAGATAAAGAAATGGAATTGCATATCATGTGTATAATTCCAAGCTATCACCTTATAAAGATAAGATTAAAATAAGGTTGCATAGCATGTTTATAACTCTAAGATGTCACCTAAATCTCTAAAGCTCAAGACTTACTCCTTTTATCTTAAGTGAGAATTTTAATTGTGAAGATCCTCCTAAATTTGACAAAAGAACTAGTTTCTAAATGAGTTTTAAGGCTTTGCAAGGATTTTACGGGGAACTAGTATTTTATATGCACTTAAAATATGATTCTATGTAATTGCATGAGGTTCATGATTCGGCCACTGATCTGAGTTTAGTATCAATGTGTGTTAATTATGGTTTATTGTTAAGAGAATGATTCATAATTGGTTTAGTAACTAATTAGTTCTATAATTGATAATTCTATGTAAGGATTGGATGCTTATTAAGTACTTGATATCATTGAATGATTTCCTGGCTTGCATGTTATAGTTGCTGTTGCAAATAATGAGAATGCTTATACATGAAATATTCTTTATTATGTAAAATTTACCTTTGTTGCTAGAAGAAAGTGTATCATTGTAAAAGTGTAATTTGGAAAGGTTACGGCTAAGGTAAGACTTGGTATTTAAGCGTGTCCATTATGACCCACCTCTCTTTCCTCGGAATCTCCCATATGCATGATTACAGTTGATATATATTATTCTAGTTTAAGACTATAAATAAGAAAATGTTATGATGTTTATGAATTCTATTGTGATATAACATGCAAAGATTTAATGGTGACTTAAACTTATAAGAAAATGATCCTTTGGAACCATCAGACTATAGGTGGTGAAAAGGTGATTTTAGCCCCCTAACCCGTTCTCTCAAAAGGGTAGAGTCGGGACTTTGGCTTATCAAAAGGGATAAGTATATGCTAGTGACGACTAGTAAAGTATGAGCTCATAACCTAAATTACTCCCAAAAGGGTGGAGTATAGGGTGGCCTAAGGAAAATAATGATGATGATAAGATTTTAAGTCACCTAAGGCACTAAAGAAATGAAATATGTGCATTATGTCCACGTGTAGCTAATATTATATGACATTCTTTTATGCATGTTATTTGATAATGATGATGAGGAATATGATGTAATGATAAAGGAAAAAAATTCATTGTAAATATGACATGTTAAGATTATAATGCATTATAAGGCATGATTAAAAATTGACGAACCTCGGTTAAGTATTTGTCCAATTTAAAATGAATCTTTGCATGCTCACTATTTTAGAATAATCCCGAGGTTCCTGGGGACTTTGATGATGACATCATAGAAGGAGGTACCCTACTGAGAATTCTTTAGCAAGATTCTCACTCCCTTTTCTTTATTTCCGTCATTGTCTCCAGATACAGATGGCGACATTCGTCTGTTCATTGATACCCCTACTTGGGAATTTCACTATGATCCGGTGCATCGCTCGTATCATTTTGAAGGAGGTCTTGCAGATTCGTGTTTTTATTTACATAGGTCGTCCCTTTGCACATCCTATCCCTAGTTATCAATTTTCTCCTACTTCTCCCTATGGCGATGAAATGGTTTTCGAACATGCACGTCCACTTGATGAAAGGATGTTACGTTCTTATCCCGCTTCATCTGCTGTCCACGGATTTCAGTATGTTCCCGAGGCGAGATATTCTGAAGCTGATCCTGTAGAGGACACTCCTACTCATGTATATTCGGAGTCCTCTCCTCCTACTCCCACACGTGTAAGAGAAGGTAGTGAGGAAGCAGTTGTTCAGCCGAGGTTAGCAAGAAGGCCGTCCATGCGACCCCAGCCTGGTGCATCTCGTGTGTCCCTTCCCGAGGGAGCTCATCAGTGGATCGGATTTATTCCCTATTTCCGGGACAAGTGGCCATAGAGGGATCTTAGTAGACTTATGTGTGATCATGCACCCTAGTTTTAGGATAACCTTCCGGGCTTATAGAGTTATCTAGTTTAGGGGCATGTATTTCCTTATGTATATTTTCTTTTATGGGTTTGCATAAGACAATGATGTATGAACATAACCCACCCTTTGAGTGAGGTTATTGTATGTAAATATATGCTATAATGTGTTTATGGATGTTATATGATGGAGCCAAAGTGATATGATGTGATATATTCTTAAACGTCTTATTATACTCCACTTACTCGTTCACGTTGTACTCGGCTCACGTTTTCAATTATGTTTTTTTTTTAAAAAAAAAAAAATGGCTCGTAATTTCACTAAGTATTTTCAAATTATGAAGAAGGAACCAAAGTAAGGAGTAAAGTCTAGTCATTAATCAGATTCAACCTAGGTGTATTTGGTTAATAACTAGGGTGTTACACAATAGGCCAACCATCAAAGGTAAGGGCAATACAATCATCCATAAGGACATAAATAGGAAATAGCAAAAGGTACAACTAGCTATGATCCCTCCTGCCTATTCTGCCTAAATAGATAACCCCCAAAGGAACAAAAGGAGGCTATTGTCTATGTGATATGTGCAGAGGCCCTTGATGAGATCCACGGTCCCCTCCTACTGCTACTCATGAATGAAATCATTGTCCTCTGAAGACATGATGGAAGAAAGAAAAAGGGGATAAGAATCTTATAAAAGAAACTTAGTAGGGAGTTCACTTCCTAACCAGTGTCATTATCTACGTCCTCAGGAACCTCGGGTTTCTTTATGAAGTGGTGAGCATGCATATGGTTCAATCATTAAGTTCCAAAAATTATTATTCGAGGCCCATTTGTAACATCCCCTGTTGCTTTATAGATTGACAATTGTCCCCACAAACTAATACGGGTCTATTCAGCGTACTTTGTCCTCACTCACATGCTCCCTGGGAAAACTTCCTAGGAGGTCACCCATCTCAAAATTGCTCCAAGTCAAGCATGCTTAACTATGGAGTTCTTTAGTGATGGGCTACCGAAAAGAAGATGCATCTTGTTAGTATAGGTATTACAAATCAATTCATATAAGCCCTCTTTAACTGTATAGTCCCATACCTATATAATGTCAGGATCCCTCTCATTTGGGTGTGTAATCGGTTCATTCATGTACCCCTCTGCTTAGAAATCTACTAGGAGCCACTCCTTATTCATGCCTTCTTTGCATCGGCGATCATTCCCTGACTTCGTCCCTTGGCGCTACATCGTTCATTTTAGAATGCATCTTAATGCAAGAATGTAGCATGACATATCATGATAACAGAACTAATACCACCATTAATCAACATATAATAAAGAATACAAATTCATGATATTTTCCTCAATATTTATTTTTAGGTGACTTAACGTTCTTATTTCTTTTTCTTGGGGGCCACCCTATTATTCTCTCTTCTCAAGAGTTCTAGGTTATGAGCTCATACATCACTAATCACTAGCTAACACTTATGTTGTAACATCCTAATTTTTAACCCAATACTCTAGAACATATTTAGGTTAATCATTAGTCTGTTACTTCATAGTTCTCATTTTTACCTTGAAATACTTAGCGGAAAATACGGGTAATTTTTTTTTTGAAATATAAAGTGAGAGCCGCGTGATGCGATGTAACACGTAAAGAACAAAACATACATCTCATAACGTCATAGCATAAAGCATATAAAGGCACATCATGGGAAAACACTGAATATCATCTTATATTTATATAACCTGCCCACTTATAAGTGTGGGACTTAATTTAGTACAAGGGAAATACATGAAAGGAAATACAACATAAACATAAACATGATTTACTCCCCTACCCAAGTGCATCTAATGGGATAACCTCTAAACAAAAGAAGGTTTATCCCCGTCTAAGTGGTGTGTGCTCTAACCGGGTACTCTATCGGTCGATCGTCACCTCCTACTGACGTCTGTCTCGCGAACGAGGCAAGTATCCAGGAAACTGGGCGAGTTCCTCGAGCGTAAAAAGGCGGAACGGGGATCGAGAGTGACCCCCGTGGTGTGGCCGCATCTCCAGTCACCGCGCAAGTCGTGGCTGAGTCACGGTATCCTCACTGCCCTCCCTCATCAATGGTGGAGAGGGGGCAGAGCTCTCGCTATACGGATGAGTAGGCGGGTCCTCGGACGGGTCGGTCTCCGAAAAGTAGGTCCGAGAACGCATGTCGGGATGGCCTCGCATGGCTAGGGCGGCGGTGTGCATGCAGAGCACCCTCTCGTCATGCGTATGCGCGCGCTCAAAAACCTGCTCGTCGTCGCCATAGGGTGCAGTGGGGGAGAAGCGATGGGTGTGCACGGGATGAGCGAAGGGGCGTCCTATGAACATGAAAACCCACATCGTGCACTGCCCCTCAAAATGGTATGACCCGTGAACCGGGTCATAGTGCACCTCCCATGTCGGGGTGTCCACGAACACTACGAATGTCGCCATCTGAAGACGTGACGGAAAGAAGAGATAGAGGGAGTGAGAATCTTACTAAAGAATCTCAGTAGGGCCTCCTACTACCTAGGTGTCATCATCTACGTCCTCAGGAACCTTGGGTTTAATTATACAAAATGACTGGGCATGTATTAAGTTCATTTTAAACTTTAAGATATACTTTAGCGAAGGTCCATTCATTTTAGGATGATCTTAATGTCATGAATGCAACATAATAGAAAATGTATGCATGGCGCTATCTAATGCACATACATCAATCATAACATCAAGTCTCATCAAACTTAGTGGCATAAAGTGGCAATAGAAACATTCATATGGGACAAACTTAGTGACACAATCATAATCATGAAACTTCTCTTCCTCATGGGCCACCCTAAAAGACAATCGAACTGGGGGTGCTCGGCCGAACCGGTGTCACCTAGAACGTGTCACATATCTAGGTTATGAGCTCATACCTTAACTAGTCATCACTAGTTCTTACTTACCACTTAACGATAAGCGTATCATAAATCATAAATCCCGACTATCTGAGTACGGGTTAGGGGGCAAAACTCTTAGGGGTGCTCGGCCGAACCGGTGTCACCTAAGAGTATAAAATGGTACCGATGTCACATGAGTTCTATGGAGGTGCTCGGCCGAACCGGTGTCATCCTAGAACCCATCTTAGTACCTTAATTTTCAAAATCTCTTTAAGTCCCCAAATTTGTCGGAAATTCGGCGGCACAACAGTCATTACACCGAATTTCCTTCCAAATTTGCTTTATGCCACATAAACATATAACCTCATGAATTCCTCATATGAATAACATCATCATCATTTGCATACTACATGCATCATCATAAAACATTCAAATGCTTACCCTTACGGTAGCTTATGCTTTGACCCTTACGGGTCTTAATCTTGAGATATAGTTCTCTAACATCCGTCGCTCATATCTTTATGCACCTAAGGGCTCATAATTAATCATCATTCCTAATCCTCATATTCATACTTAAATCTGAAAAGCATAGGGCAGAATCTCTAACTTGTATTTATGGGGTTCTAGAACTTACGTTTTAGACCCTTTCTCGGTTCCGTCTTCGTCGAAGGCGCTATATATTAAATCTAAATCAATTACGAGACATTCCTATGCTTAAGGACTAATTATTAATCATGTTTATCATGTTGTAAGGGTGCTGGACAGAATCCAGAAAATTAAATGTTCTAAGAGTTCTACATTTGCATTTTTACGGTTTTCTAGTTACTAGTTTCCCCATAGGTGCTAGAATTCAATTCTAATCCAAATGTTACCAAGTTTTTCATGTCTAAACAATCTAAATCTGATTATGTTTCCATTAAAACAGTTTGGATAAGTTCCAAAAACAAATGGGTCAAAACTATGTTAAATTCTAGCTTTACGGTATTTCTAGTTAGCTAGTTTCTTACCTATCACGCATAGAATCGCTTCTACATCATCATATGATATTTTCACACATTCCAATACATCAAAACATCATCATACAGCATCACACTCATCATATTTGAACGGATAACATCTTGCCTCAATAAGAGAATTAAATTGACATTTCTAGGTACATAAGTTAACTAGTTTCTCTTGGAATCAATCTAGAACTTCTAAAACTCTTTTCAAAACATTTTAATTCATCAAGAGGCTAAGAGAAGCCTTAGGTCAGTGACCAAAACATACTCCATCCCCTAAAAGAGAATAAAGTCACAACTTGTGATGACATAACCTTATAAAGATTTGTAAAGCTTTAAAGAAAACTTAAAACATAGACTATTGGTCCTAGTAGCTAGATGAAAACTCATTGCAAGTCCACCATCACTACTTGGCCGAAAATATGCATTCAAAGAATGGTTTCACATTAAACTTTAACTTGGAATGAAATGGGCAAGTCTTTGAGCTCTAGGTTCTTAAGTTATGACATAAAATAAACGTGCTCATGCTTTTCATTTTTAATCTTGCTTACAAAATAAAGTGATGACGTAAAATAAATATGCAAGGCATAATTTAAACGTGCAAGCTTGAAAGTAAAATGCAAGGTTCAATTCTTTATTTTAGTGCTCTTGGCCCAACAACAATCGACTTTAAGGCCGAAATAGAAATGCATTCGAGAAATTAATTAGGTGATAATGCAAGTTAAATTCTTTATTTTAGTGCTCTAGGCCCAACAACAATCGACTTTAAGGCCGAAATAGAAAGGCGTCGAGAATTAAATTAAGTGATGATACAAGTTCCATTTTAATCTTTATGTTCTTAGGTGATAGCTAGAAAGTAAAGATGCATAGCAAGAATGTAAATATGAATGCAAGCATAAAATAAATTATGCAAGTTCATTTTATCTTTCTAGAGCTCTTAACAAGACTTTAAAGGAATTTAAACCATAACCCAAACTCATCCAAACAAGGTAAAGTCAAGCTTAGAGTTCTTAAAACTCAACATAATATTCTTAGGAAATCAACCATGAAGCTTAGAAAAATTAAGGAAATGGCCGAAATCTTCAAGAAGAAAAAGGAACATTTTAAAACTCTAGAGTTCATGATCTTGATGATATATTAACACCAACATCATGAGTCCTCATCATTGAGTTCATAGAGCCATTTTAAAACATCATCAAAGCTAAAGTTCCCAAGAGTTCAAGAAAGGAAGAACTAGAAACATTTTTGTTCAAGAACAAAGATCAAGCTCTAGAGTTTGTTTCAAGTGATGAACATCATCATGAAACTCTCATCATCAAGCTCTCATTTCTTCATTCCCAAAGGCCCATGGCCGAAAATGGAAAGGAAAAAGGAATGGAAGAGAAGTTCTAAAAAGAATCAAGAGAAACTATAAACATAAAGCTTAGAACAAGAACTTTAAGGAAAGAAATACTTGAAAGAAAAATCCCTACTTGATGTGATGAACTTGAAGATGGAAGAAGAAGATGAAGATGATGAAGAACTTTGAAGAACTTGAAGAACACTAGAACTTTGAGAGAAAAGAAAAGCTTTGAGTGTTCCTAAACTTAGCAAATGATCTAAAAGTGGTGCAAGCTCCTCAAGGCATTCTATTTATAGAGAAATGAAACAAATGAAGGGAGCTCATGGTGGACGATGGCTTTGGCCATGTGTGCAGATTGGAGGGCATCCCATGAGTTCCATGAGGTGAGATAATGTGTCCTTGAGGCATGGTGAGGTATGGTTCAAAGTATGGTGAGGTATGGTTCAAGGTATGGCTTCAAGCATGGTTCTTTGAGTGAGAAAATAATTAAACATGTGGTCAATGGGGGCATGGCTGTTCGGCCATGTTGCAGCCAAGGGAGGAGAGTTTCTTGCATTTTAATTGTGGTTTAGAGTTGTGTTTAGGTGTATCTTTGATTATGCTTAAGATTAGGAATTTGTAAGAAAGTGTTTAGGTAAGGGAAATGGATAATTAAGGTGGTCTAGACATAATTAAGGAGTGGTCTTGCACCATTAGTGAGTTAAATTCTCAATTTAGAGTCTAAACAACTCTAGACACATTTCCTTGATTTAAGGAATTGGAGAGAGAAAACACTATTCAAGATTCCAAGACTAGGAATCTTGAATTCTAAAAAGATATTTAAGTTTAATCTAAGCAATTTTAGGTTCTAATTAACTTTAATAAATTATTTTGACTCTAGATTAATTAGGGAAATTAATTAATCTTCGTTTAGAGCCTAATATTGCTTAGGTTTGCTTAATCACGTCATTAAGCTCAAAAACACTATTCTAAGGGCAAAATCGTAATTTTGCACTAAAACTGCCCGGGACCACCGGGACTTGAACAGAGACCTCTAGACACATGAAAACATGTTTTTAAACCTTGGGGAAAAGTTTCGGGCTCAAACGGCACCTTTACTCGCGTAAAACACTATACGGGTATTTTGGTCATTTTGACTCGAAACTGCGGAAAACGAAATTTTCGCTTCCGAAAGCATTCTAAGGCCATTCAATCCCCTTCAAACATTGAGTTGACCCTTCGAGGATGACCGAGTTGGTTACCCTCGAATTCGGGTCAGGAAATGACCTCAGGGGCATTTTGGTCATTTCCCTCGGACAGAAAGAATCGGGGTGTTACATATGTTCTCGATAGCAAATTCCTAGCTCCAGGCTCCATCTCAGAGTACAAGATAGAGGGGCATAGGAATACTTATCCTCTTGATAAGTATGCTTATCCTCTCAATAAGCAATTCCCTAGGATCACCTTACGCTGAGCCTGGCTCGTTACAAAAAGATCATTTCTGAGTGTTTTATGTCACCCTAAGCTTAGCGTGTTATATTGAGATGCAAGAGCACAAACTTATCATGTAATGTCACACGCTTTCATATAACTTCAATACATGCACCTTAAACATTCAAAGTGTAATCATAACATGCCATAACAAATCTTGCAATTGGTAGCCAAGTATGCAAACGTAATCATCACATAAAAATATTAGATCATAACATCTCTTAAGGTAAGCACTTTCATTATCTCTTACTCGATTAAACCTCTAAATCGAGTAAACCCAACTTTCGTCTTTATTTATCTATGCATCTATAGGATCAATTCCAATGATTCTCGTTAATTATTAATTTTAAGAAACCATGCTGGGCAGATTTGAACAGAAATGGAATTTTAACCATTTCGGTGTTGTAGAAGTTACGTTTTTTACCCTTTCTAGATACCAATTTTTCTCTAAGTGCTAACAATAATTATTACACTAACTGCTAACAAGTTTTTCATATTTGAACAATCCCAAACAGCATTAGATCATACCAAAACAGTTTGGATAGTGACTGAAAATAGAGTTATCAAAAGTTTCCATAAATATAATCTTACAGGTCTTTAGTTACTAGTTTTTACCCAAGATGTCAAGGATGATTTCCTCCATGATTGATAGTAATTTTTCCCACATTTAAGTCACTCCAAACAACATTAAATAAATATGGAAATGCTATGCAAGAAACTAAAAATTTAATATTCCAAAAGCATGCAAAGTTGTGATGTAAGGCATTTCTAGTAATAAATCTTTCTAAAATTAATTCCTAGTTAAAGAACATCCTTAGAACCAAATTTTATTCCTTTCGGAAGATGGAAATATAACCTTTAGGACCTTAGTTGGCAGCTTGGAAGATAAATATGAATATGTTTCCATTTCTCTAGTTTTAATGCCCAAGACTCCTATTTAGAGTATTTACTCTAAAACACCGATCAACTTTAAGGTTGAAAAGGACAAGTCTTGAACTTTAATTAGTTAGATAATGACATAAACATAAACATGCTAAGGCAAGCTTTATTTTAATCTTTGAGATTTAGGTGATAACTTGGAAAATAGATATGAATGCATTTCCATTTCTTTCTTCTAGTGCTCAAGGCTCCTATTAAGTTAATTAAATGATGACATAAACAAATTACTCAATTTTAGTTCAACCTTTTTGAAAACAAAATGGAACCCAAAACCTTGGGCTCTCAATGGTTTATCACATGATGGTTTTACAACTATCACCAAGATCCATTATCATCAAGCCATAGCTCCAACATTTGAATGACTACAAAACCACAACTAGAAGAAACAAAAGAAAGAAAAGAAACCAAGCTTAAATGGTGAAGAGGAAGAAAAGAAGTGAAATCAACCACATATTATTCATCAAGGCCGAAAATGAAGAAGAGGAATACATCATTCTAATATTTTAAAGGCTTTGAAAATAAAGAGAGATTAAGAGAGAAAAACCAAACAAAATCCCTACCAAGGGTGTTTTCCTTTTTGTAAGAAAAGTGCTTGATCTTGAAAGCGAGATAAGAAGAATAATCCTTCCTTTGGAGCAAGGAATGGTTTTGGCCAAGGAGGGAAAGAATGGAAGAAAGGTTTGTCTTGGATTTTTTATCTTAGAAATAGAGAGGCTAGATGTTTAAAGGAAGATCTATAGTGGTTGTGTGGTGGTTTGAGGTTGAGAAATGATGGTGAATAGTGGTTCTTGGAAGAAATGAAAAAGAAAAAGAAGAAAAACTCTTTAAAGAACTATAGAGAAACTTTAAGGATTCTTGAACCAAGATTGCAAGAAATGAGCAAATAGTATTTGTGGCTTGCCTTGAGGTTGTATTTATAGAGAAATTTTAACATGTGAAGATGATAAAGAAGAGAGAGTGTTGCGGCCATCTAGAAGAACTTGGGGGCAAGTTTGATCTTAATATGGATTAGGATGCGTATTAGAGGTAGATTTAATTAGGAAAAAGATTAGGAATGGATAGTTAGGTATTTAGTTGATAATCATATAATTAGGACCTTCAAGATCATGATTAAAGAGTGGCCATAAATATTTAGAGTGTAACATCCTCCCAAGTACAACATCATCCTTAAGTCATGACATCATACTCGAGAGTTGTTACTTATAAATTAGCGGACTTTTCTTAAATATCTATAGCCATTTTGATTGATTCGCGAGATATCTAGGTCATAATTCTATTGAAATATATAGCAATGAAACCAAAATATTTATTTAATACAAAGTTCAATATATAAAGGAAGCTCTTTTATGAGCTTTAACATACCTTTTTCCTCTAACATATTTACATACATATCCATTCCACTAAATACAACATAATAAAAACATTAACTACTATCCTATTGCACTTCCGAGTTCTTTTGCATAGCAGTCTCTCGACTTTCTGCATCAACCTGGAGATGACACAGGAACACAAAAACATAGGGGTGAGAATTATACAATTCTCAGTAGGGTAACTCCCCTAAATGCACAATCATAATGTCATTATCATCATCTCAGCCACTTTGGTTTATTAAGAAAAAGTGGTCATGCATTTTATAATAACAATTTATTTTTAAAGTTCCAAATCATACTTCCGAAGTGGGTTACTTTTAACATTCAATCACTTAATGTACATATACCATACTACTCAACATCATATACTACTAACTTTCCACTTAAATATATTGGTCTAAATATCGATACTAAACTTCTTCACTCGGCATATAAGACAAAGGATTTGTTAGAAAATTTACTTCTTAAACTTGCCTTGGCCCTTGACTAATCTTGTCATGTCTAGGCGTTATGTACTGTCATCCCCAGTGTGGCAATAATGGGTAATAGACTGCTTTTTAAGACTAAGTTCATTCCTATACATGATCATTGGATTTACTTTCTCCAATTCTCACATAGACTTATTCCTAGCCAGGTTTACTTTCCTCAACTCAATTCAAGGGTAGTCAGGTTTACTTTCCTGATAGACCAGATTTACTTTCTCCAGCCCAAGGATTATAAATCTTATGCTCTTCTTGGTAGTTAGGTTTACTTTCCGTAACAAACTGGATTTACTTTCTCCAGCGCAAGAAATATAATCTCATGCTTTTCTTTCGCATATAGGCAACTATAATAAGCATTCATATCTATGTGTATCTAACCTCATCAATAAGCACACACGTTCAATTATTCATACTCATATTCAGGTACTCATGTCATACTAGTACAAGATGCTATTATTTCATCAATTCAAAGCATCAATTTATTTTCAGCACAATGGCAGGTTTCACACTATTGTGGCACGAATTTATTTGCACATAAAAAAATCATTTCAGAGGCTATAAAAATTATCAAGAACACCTCAATGTGTCACCAAGGTCCTGTAAAAATTTCGGGGTAATTAGAGTTCTATAACTATGTTAAAAAAATTAGACAAATTTGGTGGTCAAAGACCACTAATTCTCAGCTAAATTTCTAAATTCCCTAATTTTTAACCCTAGCAAATGAAACCAGAAAATTGGGAATAAAAATCCTGGTAAAACCTTAAGATGTCTCTAATACCCTGTAAAACTTACAAAGGAAAAATCAATTGTTTGGTATGGTAACAAAAAAAGACAAATTTTCAGCTTCAGTTCCAATAGTTCAGGCAGCATAGGTATAATTTTGGTTCTTGATTTTTTAAACATAGCAAAATGACCAGAATACCTCAAAAGTTTTACTGAAGATTCCTTAACATGTTCGCTATATCATATAAAATTTTCAACTCAATCTGAAACCTCTAACAAGGTCAGAAAATTCATGATTAGTGGCTGCCTGTACAAAAACTGAAAATCCAGCAAGTATCACTCAACATCTTTTTGACAAAAATTGATTTTTTCACAACACCAAACTAATCTATCTATGCAAATACATCAATATCTAAGTGTAACTTCACATAAGAACTAGATTTTATCATATTGAAACAAGCCAAAATCAGCAAAAACAGAAATCACAAGAACAAGTCACAAAAACCCTGCTTGTGAAGCTTTAAGGCTTCAAATTCCAAAGGATCTTTCAGAAATGATTTTTCCTCACTCTAAGTCTTCTAAACAGCACCTAACCTTCCTTAAACAGCAAAGAATGATAGCTTAGGGTTCAACTTAGAGATTATTTATCGGTTGGTTTGGTAGATATCGAAGTGTAGAACAAGTTTAGTAAAGGAACTTTGAAGTTTTAATAACTCTAGGCTAGTGTTTACAGGCTTTGAAAGCTTGAGCTCTTTGAAAATGGAAGATGGAGCTACTTCCTGGTTATGGCCGAAGGTGTGGCTTCTTTTTGAAGCTTGGAGTTGTGTTGATCTTGTAATAAATAGGTATATATTATATATTATAAGTAGATAAGTTTTAATCTAAGAAAGAAAAATGGATGGCTAGGATTTAATCTTGTAAAGCAAGATTAGATCTTAGCCATTCACTAAGTCAAAATGCATATACATTACCCTTTTGTAGAGATTAAATTATCTTTTGGTATTAAAAATCGCACACTGAAATCTTACCGAATAGGTAAAACAGTCTACCTGGGTAATCAAACATTGCCCAAAAATTAATTCCAGGTATAAAATCTTTATTTCTATCTATTTCTAATCTTATTCCCATGTTTTCCCAATTTCGAGCACCTTCAGGTCCCAAATCAGGGTTTTTGGCTGTCCAAGCGGGCCTGCGGGGCCTGTAAAATACTATTCATGTTTTTGTTTTTGTTTTACAAAACTGTTGGACCGTCCTCATCATTGTTAAAATTGTCAGATTTTTGAAATTACAACTAATAAAACTCCAATTAATTTTTAACTAATTTTTAAGGTGTTACATAGAAGAGTCAAGTTCATTTAGTTTGAATTAAACTCAATTAATTTGAATTTCAAAAGCCAACACATTTCCTTAGATTAGGAAAAAACACTATTCACCTTTTTAACTTTTTGGTGTCATAAGACCACTTCGATTTAAAAAAGGATTTAGCTTTTTCTAAGTAATCTTAAGCCTTAATTAATCTCAAATAATTATCTTGACTCAAGATTAGCAATTAAAATTAATTAATCTTTAATTAGAGCCTAATATTGCTTAGGTTTTGTTAATCATACAATTAAGCTTATTATGCCTTTAATTAAGGGCAAAATGGTAATTTTGCAAAACATCCCCTGGGACCTCTTGGGTTTAAACCAACATCCTATATTCCTTAAAAACAACATTCCAAACTTCCAAATGAAGTTCAGGCCCAATCGAAAATTAATTCTGCATTAATTAGCAGTAGGGATATTTTGGTAATTTTACTCGGGAAAAAACCAAAAATTGATATTTTTACCTCAAACATCATGCACAACACAATTAATCTCCTTCAATCATAAAACTAACCTCCTGAGGTTAGCTGGGACCGACTGTCCTCGATTCCCGGGTAGAAATGACCTCAAGGGCATTTTGGTCATTTGTGCACAGGGAAAAATCGGGGCGTTACATTAGTCCCCTCCTTAAAAAGAATTTCGCCCTCAAAATTTGTTACCTGAGAATAGCTCAAGGTATTTCGTCCTCATATCTGCTTCTAGCTCCAATGTGAAATATTCCGCTTTTCCTCGTCCCCACGCTACTTTAACCAAAGGTACAGTCTTATTCGCAGTTGCTTGACTCCTTTGTCCACAATCCTCATAGGTGGTAGGTTAAAGGCCAAGTCCTCCCTTAATTGTACTTGTTCTGGCTCTAACACATGGCTAGGGTCAGACTGGTACTTTCTCAATTGGAAAACATGAAAGACATCGTGAAGGTTGGACAAGTTAGGTGGTAAGGCTATATGGTAAGCTACTTACCTAACTTTGTTAAGAATTTTGAAAGGACCAAGAAATCTAGGGCTTAACTTTTTGACTCTCATGACTTGTCCTATGCCTGTTGTAGGGGTAATCCTAAGGAACACATGTTATCCCTCTTGAAATTCCAATGGCTTTCGCCGCTTGTCTGCATAGCTTTTCTGTCAACTTTGAGCAATAAGGATCCTATCCCTAATCCGTTTGATTTGTTCCATTGTTTCCCTTCCGATCTCGGATCCCAACAAACTTTGTTGTCCAGGTTCGTACCAACATAGGGAGGTTGAGACTTCCTCCCATACAGGGCCTGATACAGTGCCATACCAATACTTGCATAGTAACTATTGTTATATGCAAACTCGATCAATAGTAGGTATTTATCCTAGCTTCCCCTTTAATCCAACACACATGCTCTCAACATATCTTCAAGAGTCTGAATAGTCCTCTTAGATTGTCCGTCCATTTGAGGGTAGTAGGCCATGCTCAGGCACAGTTTTGAACCAAACGCCTTCTGGAAGGCTCCCCAAAATCGTGATGTAAACCACGGATCTCAGTCCGAGATTATCGTCAACGGTACTCCGTGTAACTTCACAATATCTTGGATATATAGCTGGGATAGCTATAACATCCTTCCAAGTACAACGTCATCCTTAAGTCATGACATCAGACTCGAGAGTTATCACATATAAATTAACGGACCTGTTTTAAATAACTATTGCAAATTCAGTTAGTTCGTGCAATAACTAAGGGTAATTCTAGTAAAATATATAACAAAGATACAAAACATTTATTGAATGCACAGCTAAGTACAAAAGGAAGCTCATCTAAGAGCTTTAATACATATACATTTTTCTATTACCTATACAGGTATAAACATATGAATCGATATAGTCAATATAAGCTTTATCCTTAAACTACTGCAAATCTGATTCCCTTTCATAAAGCTACCTGCTTGTTCTCTGGATCAACCTGGAGACGACATGGGAACACAAACATATAGGGATGAGAATTATACAACTCTCGGTAGGG
Source organism: Dalbergia cochinchinensis (assembly GCA_031216125.1). Lineage (NCBI taxonomy): Eukaryota > Viridiplantae > Streptophyta > Magnoliopsida > Fabales > Fabaceae > Dalbergia > Dalbergia cochinchinensis. Next base: position 51,767,184 of record CM062368.1, on the reverse strand, counting down.
TAACTCCCCAAATACACAACCATAATGTCATCATCATCGCCCCAACCACTTCAGTTTATTAAGAAAAAGGTGATCAAGCATTACACAATAACAGTTTATTTTTAAAGTTCCAAATCATATTTCCAAATAGGGTTGTTTTTAAAAGGTCAATCACTTTGTACACATTTATCATAAGATCATAATCATGGTAATTAATGTCGATCAAAATGATTCTTAATGATACAAATATGTATGTACCAAATGTAGGGAAATTATCTTTATTCGCCATCGACAAGTCAAAAAGATCTCATCTCTCTCTCTCTCTATTTGCCCTCGACAAGTCGAAAGGATCTCATCTCTCTCTAATTGCCCTGGACAATTCGAAAGGATCTTGTGTTTCTTTCTATTTGCCCTTGACAAGTCAAAAGGATCTCATCTCTCTCTATTTGCCCTCGACAAGTCAAAAGGATCTTATGTTTCTTTATTTGCCCTTGACAAGTCAAAGAGGATTTCTTGTCTCTTATTTGCCCTTGACAAGTCAAAGAGGATCTTATATTTCTTTATTTGCCCTTGACAAGTCATAGAGGATCTCATGTTTCTTATTTGCCCTACTTGAATCTCCATAGCTCCTTGCCTAGAACAATCTTCTCCAAGTGTTTTTCTTCATTCAAAATCCTTCCAAATAGCCCTTAAACCTCTCTTTGGCAGTGATGTATGATGGCTCAAAGTGGTAAAATAATGATGGATTAAAATTCTAATCGGTTAGTTTTGTAGGTATTGAGGTGTAGAACAAGTTTTGTGAAGAGAGTTTGTGGTTTTAGTAAGATTTGGCTATGGAAAAGGAGATTTGAAATCAAGACTTGAAGGTTTAGAGAAGATGATCATGGAGGCTGTGGGGGGCAGCAAGCTGGCTGAGAAATGATATGGCTTCAAAGAGAAGATTTGTGTGATGTTTATCTTATAAATAAGTTGGAATATAATATAACATAAATGGATAATTCTTAATCAAAGGAAATAAAATGAATGGCTATAATTGAATCTTGTAATTCAAGATTGAATCTTAGCCATTCATTTGATATAAATGGATAAGCTCATTTATTTTGTAAAGATTAAACTATCTTTTGGTGTTAAAAATCGCACGCCGAAATTTTGCCAAACAAGTAAAACATCATACCCGGGTAATCAAACATTGTCCAAAAATTAATTCTAGATATAAAATTTTTATTTCTAACTATTTCTAACCTTATTTCCATGTTTTCCTAATTTTGGCCACCTCCAGGTCCCGAATCTAGGGTTTCGGCTATCTCGACGAGCCTGCGGAGCCCACAAAATACTATTCATATTTTTTTTTTACAAATATGTTGGACTATCCTCATCATCATTGAAACTATTAGATTTTTGAAATTACGATTAATAAAACTCGAATTAATTTTTAAATAATTTTTAGGGTGTTACATGAAAAGGCTGGAGAAAGAATACTAACAATGTGCTGAAAGAGTTATCTGTCAGTCATGGGTTGGCTTGGAGAGGCCAGAGTCAAGACTAGTCATGTTAGCTTGGAGAGGCTAGTATGAAAGTACTCTAAATCCTTGGTTACAGATGATCTCTAAAATCCTTGGATGATAGCTTGGGAAGGCTAATGAAAATATTATCCATTCTTACATTCTCAAGTTAAGAAAGTTGTTGTTATAATGGAACCTCAACAGTTGTTAAGTATTGGATGTAGGCATGTTGGGTGAACCAATATAAAATCTCTTGTGTATATTCTCTCTTACCCTAATTTATTTTATTTTCCTTTATTATTTCATTATCTTCTCTCTCAGTTATATTTCTATCATGCATCTTTTATGCTATATCTTTTAATACTGAGTGTTTTATTTAATAAGCCCCAAAAAGTAACTTTCTGACACCACTAACCTTGATTTTACTGCACTTCAAGTTTTATACTTGATAGTAATCCTTTTCATAAGCTTCAGAAAATGAAAAAGGATCAATGCACGATTCAACCCCCCTTCTTGTACACATCTCCACCTACAAGTAGTATCAGAGCCAGGCCTCTGAGGGGTTGATCAATCCAATGATTACAGAGGACAAAGATCTATAGGACAAAATGGCATACATCATCTTTTCAGGATCAATCTTTATCTGATGATCTTTTGCTGACAAGACTCAAAGACATGGCACAGTTCGTTCATAGATGAAGAGGATTCTAAAGGGATCTGCTGTCAAGCTATATGAGATATCAATTCATGATGTTAAAGAAACTCAATGTGCATCAAGATATCTTTGATCCTATTTGTAACATGTCAGATGTTTTATCTTCATAAGACAACAATATTTGCTAAAAGCTTCTTTGAGAAGTAGAAAAATCTGTTGCTATTACTTGAGATTGGATTCTCTATCTATCAAATATGTTTGAGGTCTAAAATGACTATATCAAAAGGACATCAATCTCTTGAAAAACAAAATAGGATAAAGATTATCTTGAGAAAGATCAGTTGCTCATAGCAACAATATCACATATCATGAATCTGTTCAACTCTTTACCAACATATCCCTGTGCAAAAGGAAAGAATGTGCCAATAATCTAGAAAATCTTTGTCAAAAAGTTTGGTGTGCAAAAACTCATTGCCATTCTATGCTTCTCTTTTAAGAGCTTCATCAGAGACATATAAGGTAAATGTTTCTGCATCTTATCTATTTCATTTTGTTTAAGTTGCCGGAAAGATTCCAAGCCGATTCATCTATATAACTAAATCTTTTTTATATCTCAAAAAAGTTGCCATGAACTCTTGAGAAAGTCTAGTCTAAAGTTGGAAAGCTAAAATAGAGAAACACTCCAAGAGAATTTACTCTTCTCAAGTTACATGTTTTTGATGCCTCAAAGAGCTCTGTAAACATTTCAGAAATTCCTTCTGAATTCTTAAGAGGACTTCATAGCATCTAAAGATCTGATTTGTCTTATCTAACATTCAAAAACCATGGTTTGTGTTTGTAACAATCAGTCAACATCTTTTGCTTTAGAAAAGCTAGATTGAGATATACAGATGAAACATCAAAAGGAAAATTCTATGCAACTTCATCCTTTTTGATATCTTATAGTTCTGTTCTTTAGAATGATTAAAAAGATACCGTTATATCTAATGAATCCTGAAAACGATTTTCTTTAAAAAAGGTTGAAAAATCTCTTTATCTAAAACTAATTGATAAGGACCCATAAAAGTCTGGATACCAAAAGTCAATTTCTTTCTTGCAAATATTTTTGATATTCCTCTCTGCCTGATACATCAAAAGAAGTACTCTGAGATTGATCCATCCAGATTTCAAACCATGATTCTATGTGTTGTCACTTTTCCAAAGAGTCAATCCCTTCAAGGATCACTCATGTTGATGATAAAGAAAAAGCTTAAGGAAAACTTTACTGACAATCTTGTTTATACTAAAGAAAGTTATGAGATTTTCTATCCCAAGGTACCTTCAAAAAGTCAGCAGATAAAAGCCAAAAAGCTTCATAGAATAAAGCTACAAAACCTCAATCTTTCATAAGAACATGCTCAGACTTTACAAGATGATCAGAAAGCAATTTTTCTGATAAACAACATGAGCAGTTTGAAGATGACATAGAAGTTGAAAGATCTACTTGTATAGTAACTTCATAAAAGTTCTATTTTATAGATAAACTTCTACTATCAAAAGTTCAGAGAAAAATCCTAAGGATATGAAAATCAAGTCATTTCTTGGATCAAGAAGTACTCATCTTATCTATAATTGAGGATCTTTTGGTTGTTTCAATCTTTGAAAAGTTTTTAAGTTATCTTTGCATAAGTATTTCTGCATAAAAACCCTCTAGGTGGCCTTTCTATACTCTCCTCTAAAGATCAAGCATTCATCAAGGTACATATCCTCATGAAGATTATGCCAAAAGATCAGTATGCAAGACCAGGTCTATCTTCTTGTAGTCCAGAAGTCAATTTGCAAGGCCACAGTTATCTGTAAGGTATGATATATCAGTTTCCAAGATCAGAAAGAAATCAAGTTGCCGAGTACGAAAACAGATCAATCTGAAAGTAGAAGAAGTGTTTAGAAGAAGGTTGTTGGTCGAAAAGAAAGTCTTGAGGATAAGAAATCAAATGCAAGAACATTCGTTGAGATAAGTAGTTTTTCCTATCACCTAAAACTTCTTGTGTTGTTTATCCTTACAAAAATCCATTTCAACTCCTCTTATGCTTTTGTGTTTTCTGTAAAATCTTCCTTTTATGTCAACCTCTTGAAAGGGAGATTCTTAGTGAATAGATGTGTTTGATGTGTTTACTAAAGATCTTGTACGAGGAAGTACTCATCTTATATATAACTGAGGATCTTTTGGTTGTTTCAATCTTTGAAAAGTTTTTAAGTTATCTTTGCATAAGTATTTCTGCATAAAAACCCTCTAGGTGGCCTTTCTATACTCTCCTCTAAAGATCAAGCATTCATCAAGGTACATATCCTCATGAAGATTATGCCAAAAGATCAGTATGCAAGATCAGGTCTATCTTCTTGTAGTCCAGAAGTCAATTTGCAAGGCCACAGTTATCTGTAAGGTATGATATATCAGTTTCCAAGATCAGAAAGAAATCAAGTTGCCGAGTACGAAAACAGATCAATCTGAAAGTAGAAGAAGTGTTTAGAAGAAGGTTGTTGGTCGAAAAGAAAGTCTTGAGGATAAGAAATCAAATGCAAGAACATTCCTTGAGATAAGTAGTTTTTCCTATCACCTAAAACTTCTTGTGTTGTTTATCCTTACAAAAATCCATTTCAACTCCTCTTATGCTTTTGTGTTTTCTGTAAAATCTTCCTTTTATGTCAACCTCTTGAATGGAGATTCTTAGTGAATAGATGTGTTTGATGTGTTTACTAAAGATCTTGTACGAGGAAGTACTCATCTTATATATAACTGAGGATCTTTTGGTTGTTTCAATCTTTGAAAAGTTTTTAAGTTATCTTTGCATAAGTATTTCTGCATAAAAACCCTCTAAGTGGCCTTTCTACACTCTCCTTCGAAGATCAAGCATTCATCAAGGTACATATCCTCATGAAGATTATGCCAAAAGATCAGTATGCAAGACCAGGTCTATCTTCTTGTAGTCCAGAAGTCAGTTTGCAAGGCCACAGTTATCTGTGAGGTATGATATATCAGTTTCCAAGATCAGAAAGAAATCAGGTTGCCGAGTACGAAAACAGATCAATCTGAAAGTAGGAGAAGTGTTCAGAAGAAGGTTGTTGGTCGAAAAGAAAGTCTTGAGGATAAGAAATCAAATGCAAGAACATTCCTTGAGATAAGTAGTTTTTCCAATCACCTAAAACTTCTTGTCTTTGTTTATCCTTACAAAAATCCATTTCAACTCCTCTTATGCTTTTGTGTTTTCTGTAAAATCTTCCTTTTATGTCAACCTCTTGAAAGGGAGATTCTTAGTGAATAGATGTGTTTGATGTGTTTACTAAAGATCTTGTACGAGGAAGTACTCATCTTATATATAGCGAGGATCTTTTGGTTGTTTCAATCTTTGAAAAGTTTTTAAGTTATCTTTGCATAAGTATTTCTGCATAAAAACCATCTAGGTGGCCTTTCTATACTCTCCTCTAAAGATCAAGCATTCATCAAGGTACATATCCTCATGAAGATTATGCCAAAAGATCAGTATGCAAGACCAGGTCTATCTTCTTGTAGTCCAGTCGGTTGCAAGGCCACACTTATCTGTGAGGTATGATATATCAGTTTCCAAGATCAGAAAGAAATCAGGTTGCCGAGTACGAAAACAAATCAATCTGAAAGTAGGAGAAGTGTTCAGAAGAAGGTTGTTGGTCGAAAAGAAAGTCTTGAGGATAAGAAATCAAATGCAAGAACATTCGTTGAGATAAGTAGTTTTTCCTATCACCTAAAACTTCTTGTGTTGTTTATCCTTACAAAAATCCATTTCAACTCCTCTTATGCTTTTGTGTTTTCTGTAAAATCTTCCTTTTATGTCAACCTCTTGAAAGGGAGATTCTTAGTGAATTGATGTGTTTGATGTGTTTACTAAAGATCTTGTACGAGGAAGTACTCATCTTATATATAACTGAGGATCTTTTGGTTGTTTCAATCTTTGAAAAGTTTTTAAGTTATCCTTGCATAAGTATTTCTGCATAAAAACCCTCTAAGTGGCCTTTCTACACTCTCCATCGAAGATCAAGCATTCATCAAGGTACATATCCTCATGAAGATTATGCCAAAAGATCAGTATGCAAGACCAGGTCTATCTTCTTGTAGTCCGTAAGTCGGTTGCAAGGCCACGAGTTATCTGTGAGGTATGATATATCGCTTCCAAGATCGAGAAAAGAAATCAGGTTGCGAGTGCAGCAGATCAATCTGAAAGTAGGAGAAGTGTTCAGAAGAAGGTTGTTGGTCGAAAAGAAAGTCTTGAGGATAAGAAATCAAATGCAAGAACATTCGTTGAGATAAGTAGTTTTTCCTATCACCTAAAACTTCTTGTGCTGTTTATCCTTACAAAAATCCATTTCAACTCCTCTTATGCTTTTGTGTTTTCTGTAAAATCTTCCTTTTATGTCAACCTCTTGAAAGGGAGATTCTTAGTGAATAGATGTGTTTGATGTGTTTACTAAAGATCTTGTACGAGGAAGTACTCATCTTATATATAACTGAGGATCTTTTGGTTGTTTCAATCTTTGAAAAGTTTTTAAGTTATCTTTGCATAAGTATTTCTGCATAAAAACCCTCTAGGTGGCCTTTCTATACTCTCCTCTAAAGATCAAGCATTCATCAAGGTACATATCCTCATGAAGATTATGCCAAAAGATCAGTATGCAAGACCAGGTCTATCTTCTTGTAGTCCAGAAGTCAGTTTGCAAGGCCACAGTTATCTGTGAGGTATGATATATCAGTATCCAAGATCAGAAAGAAATCAGGTTGCCGAGTACGAAAACAGATCAATCTGAAAGTAGAAGAAGTGTTTAGAAGAAGGTTGTTGGTCGAAAAGAAAGTCTTGAGGATAAGAAATCAAATGCAAGAACATTCCTTGAGATAAGTAGTTTTTCCTATCACCTAAAACTTCTTGTGTTGTTTATCCTTACAAAAATCCATTTCAACTCCTCTTATGCTTTTGTGTTTTCTAGAAATCTTCCTTTTATGTCAACCTCTTGAAAGGGAGATTCTTAGTGAATAGATGTGTTTGATGTGTTTACTAAAGATCTTGTACGAGGAAGTACTCATCTTATATATAATTGAGCATCTTATGGTTGTTTCAATCTTTGAAAAGTTTTTAAGTTATCCTTGCATAAGTATTTCTGCATAAAAACCCTCTAAGTGGCCTTTCTACACTCTCCTTCGAAGATCAAGCATTCATCAAGGTACATATCCTCATGAAGATTATGCCAAAAGATCAGTATGCAAGACCAGGTCTATCTTCTTGTAGTCCGAAGTCGTTGCAAGGCCACGATTATCCTGTGAGGTATGATATATCGCTTCCAAGATCGTAAAGAAATCAGGTTGCCGAATGCAAACAGATCAATCTGAAAGTAGGAGAAGTGTTCAAGAAGGTTGTTGGTCGAAAAAGAAAGTCTTGAGGATAAGAAATCAAATGCAAGAACATTCCTTGAGATAAGAAGTTTTTCCTATCACCTAAAACTTCTTGTCCTGTTTATCCTTACAAAAATCCATTTCAACTCCTCTTATGCTTTTGTGTTTTCTGTAAAATCTTCCTTTTATGTCAACCTCTTGAAAGGGAGATTCTTAGTGAATAGATGTGTTTGATGTGTTTACTAAAGATCTTGTGCGAGGAAGTACTCATCTTATATATAACTGAGGATCTTTTGGTTGTTTCAATCTTTGAAAAGTTTTTAAGTTATCTTTGCATAAGTATTTCTGCATAAAAACCCTCTAGGTGGCCTTTCTATACTCTCCTCTAAAGATCAAGCATTCATCAAGGTACATATCCTCATGAAGATTATGCCAAAAGATCAGTATGCAAGACCAGGTCTATCTTCTTGTAGTCCAGAAGTCAGTTTGCAAGGCCACAGTTATCTGTGAGGTATGATATATCGCTTTCAAGATGAGAAAGAAATCAGGTTGCCGAGTACGAAAACAGATCAATCTGAAAGTAGGAGAAGTGTTCAGAAGAAGGTTGTTGGTCGAAAAGAAAGTCTTGAGGATAAGAAATCAAATGCAAGAACATTCCTTGAGATAAGTAGTTTTTCCTATCACCTAAAACTTCTTGTCTTTGTTTATCCTTACAAAAATCCATTTCAACTCCTCTTATGCTTTTGTGTTTTCTGTAAAATCTTCCTTTTATGTCAACCTCTTGAATTCTTAGTGAATAGATGTGTTTGATGTGTTTACTAAAGATCTTGTACGAGGAAGTACTCATCTTATATATAACTGAGGATCTTTTGGTTGTTTCAATCTTTGAAAAGTTTTTAAGTTATCCTTGCATAAGTATTTCTGCATAAAAACCCTCTAGGTGGCCTTTCTATACTCTCCTCTAAAGATCAAGCATTCATCAAGGTACATATCCTCATGAAGATTATGCCAAAAGATCAGTATGCAAGACCAGGTCTATCTTCTTGTAGTCCAGAAGTCAATTTGCAAGGCCACAGTTATCTGTAAGGTATGATATATCAGTTTCCAAGATCAGAAAGAAATCAAGTTGCAGTGCAAAGCAGATCAATCTGAAAGTAGAAGAAGTGTTTAGAAGAAGGTTGTTGGTCGAAAAGAAAGTCTTGAGGATAAGAAATCAAATGCAAGAACATTCGTTGAGATAAGTAGTTTTTCCTATCACCTAAAACTTCTTGTGTTGTTTATCCTTACAAAAATCCATTTCAACTCCTCTTATGCTTTTGTGTTTTCTGTAAAATCTTCCTTTTATGTCAACCTCTTGAAAGGGAGATTCTTAGTGAATAGATGTGTTTGATGTGTTTACTAAAGATCTTGTACGAGGAAGTACTCATCTTATATATAATCGAGGATCTTTTGGTTGTTTCAATCTTTGAAAAGTTTTTAAGTTATCTTTGCATAAGTATTTACGCATAAAAACCCTCTAGGTGGCCTTTCTATACTCTCCTCTAAAGATCAAGCATTCATCAAGGTACATATCCTCATGAAGATTATGCCAAAAGATCAGTATGCAAGACCAGTCTATCTTCTTGTAGTCCGTAAGTCAATTTGCAAGGCCACGCTATCCTGTAAGGTATGATATATCAGTTTCAAGGTCGAAAGAAATCAAGTTGCCGAGTGCAACAGATCAATCTGAAAGTAGAAGAAGTGTTTAGAAGAAGGTTGTTGGTCGAAAAAGAAAGTCTTGAGGATAAAAAATCAAATGCAAGAACATTCCTTGAGATAAGTAGTTTTTCCTATCACCTAAAACTTCTTGTGCTGTTTATCCTTACAAAAATCCATTTCAACTCCTCTTATGCTTTTGTGTTTTCTGTAAAATCTTCCTTTTATGTCAACCTCTTGAAAGGGAGATTCTTAGTGAATAGATGTGTTTGATGTGTTTACTAAAGATCTTGTACGAGGAAGTACTCATCTTATATATAAGCGAGGATCTTTTGGTTGTTTCAATCTTTGAAAAGTTTTTAAGTTATCTTTGCATAAGTATTTCGCATAAAAACCCTCTAGGTGGCCTTTCTATACTCTCCTCTAAAGATCAAGCATTCATCAAGGTACATATCCTCATGAAGATTATGCCAAAAGATCAGTATGCAAGACCAGGTCTATCTTCTTGTAGTCCAGAAGTCAGTTGCAAGGCCACGATTATCATGAGGTATGATATATCGATTCAAGATCGAGAAAGAAATCAAAGGGTTGCAGTACGAAAACAGATCAATCTAAAAGTAGAAGAAGTGTTTAGAAGAAGGTTGTTGGTCGAAAAGAAAGTCTTGAGGATAAGAAATCAAATGCAAGAACATTCCTTGAGATAAGTAGTTTTTCCTATCACCTAAAACTTCTTGTGTTGTTTATCCTTACAAAAATCCATTTCAACTCCTCTTATGCTTTTGTGTTTTTCTGTAAAATCTTCCTTTTATGTCAACCTCTTGAAAGGGAGATTCTTAGTGAATAGATGTGTTTGATGTGTTTACTAAAGATCTTGTACGAGGAAGTACTCATCTTATATATAACTGAGGATCTTTTGGTTGTTTCAATCTTTGAAAAGTTTTTAAGTTATCTTTGCATAAGTATTTCTGCATAAAAACCCTCTAAGTGGCCTTTCTACACTCTCCTTCGAAGATCAAGCATTCATCAAGGTACATATCCTCATGAAGATTATGCCAAAAGATCAGTATGCAAGACCAGGTCTATCTTCTTGTAGTCCAGAAGTCAGTTTGCAAGGCCACGATTATCCTGTGAGGTATGATATATCGCTTTCAAGATCGTAAAGAAATCAGGTTGCCGAGTACGAAAACAGATCAATCTGAAAGTAGAAGAAGTGTTTAGAAGAAGGTTGTTGGTCGAAAAGAAAGTCCTGAGGATAAGAAATCAAATGCAAGAACATTCCTTGAGATAAGTAGTTTTTCCTATCACCTAAAACTTCTTGTGTTGTTTATCCTTACAAAAATCCATTTCAACTCCTCTTATGCTTTTGTGTTTTCTGTAAAATCTTCCTTTTATGTCAACCTCTTGAAAGGGAGATTCTTAGTGAATAGATGTGTTTGATGTGTTTACTATAGATCTTGTAGGAAGTACTCATCTTATATATAACTGAGGATCTTTTGGTTGTTTCAATCTTTGAAAAGTTTTTAAGTTATCTTTGCATAAGTATTTCTGCATAAAAACCCTCTAAGTGGCCTTTCTACACTCTCCTTCGAAGATCAAGCATTCATCAAGGTACATATCCTCATGAAGATTATGCCAAAAGATCAGTATGCAAGACCAGGTCTATCTTCTTGTAGTCCGAGAGTCAGGTTGCAAGGCCACGATTATCTGTGAGGTATGATATATCGCTTCCAAGATCGAGAAAGAAATCGAGGTTGCCGAGTGCAGCAGATCAATCTGAAAGTAGGAGAAGTGTTCAGAAGAAGGTGGTTGGTCGAAAAGAAAGTCTTGAGGATAAGAAATCAAATGCAAGAACATTCGTTGAGATAAGTAGTTTTTCCTATCACCTAAAACTACTTGTCTTTGTTTATCCTTACAAAAATCCATTTCAACTCCTCTTATGCTTTTGTGTTTTCTGAAAATCTTCCTTTTATGGCAACCTCTTGAAAGGGAGATTCTTAGTGAATAGATATGTTTGATGTGTTTACTAAAGATCTTGTACGAGGAAGTACTCATCTTATATATAAGCGAGGATCTTTTGGTTGTTTCAATCTTTGAAAAGTTTTTAAGTTATCTTTGCATAAGTATTTACGCATAAAAACCCTCTAGGTGGCCTTTCTATACTCTCCTCTAAAGATCAAGCATTCATCAAGGTACATATCCTCATGAAGATTATGCCAAAAGATCAGTATGCAAGACCAGTCTATCTTCTTGTAGTCCGTAAGTCACTTTGCAAGGCCACGATTATCTGTGAGGTATGATATATCGATTTCCAAGATCGAGAAAGAAATCAGGTCAGCGAGTACGCAGCAGATCAATCTGAAAGTAGGAGAAGTGTTCAGAAGAAGGTTGTTGGTCGAAAAGAAAGTCTTGAGGATAAGAAATCAAATGCAAGAACATTCCTTGAGATAAGTAGTTTTTCCTATCACCTAAAACTTCTTGTGTTGTTTATCCTTACAAAAATCCATTTCAACTCCTCTTATGCTTTTGTGTTTTCTGTAAAATCTTCCTTTTATGTCAACCTCTTGAAAGGGAGATTCTTAGTGAATAGATGTGTTTGATGTGTTTACTAAAGATCTTGTACGAGGAAGTACTCATCTTATATATAACTGAGGATCTTTTGGTTGTTTCAATCTTTGAAAAGTTTTTAAGTTATCTTTGCATAAGTATTTCTGCATAAAAACCCTCTAGGTGGCCTTTCTATACTCTCCTCTAAAGATCAAGCATTCATCAAGGTACATATCCTCATGAAGATTATGCCAAAAGATCGATTATGCAAGACCAGGTCTATCTTCTTGTAGTCCGAGAGTCAATTTGCAAGGCCACAGTTATACATGGGTATGATATATCGATTTCCAAGGTCGAGAGAAAAGAAATCAAGTTGCCGAAAGTACGAAAAATGCATCAATCTGAAAGTAGAAGAAGTGTTTAGAAGAAGGTTGTTGGTCGAAAAGACAGTCTTGAGGATAAGAAATCAAATGCAAGAACATTCCTTGAGATAAGTAGTTTTTCCTATCACCTAAAACTTCTTGTCTTTGTTTATCCTTACAAAAATCCATTTCAACTCCTCTTATGCTTTTGTGTTTTTCTGTAAAATCTTCCTTTTATGTCAACCTCTTGAAAGGGAGATTCTTAGTGAATAGATGTGTTTGATGTGTTTTCTAAAGATCTTGTACGAGCAAGTACTCATCTTATATATAAGCGAGGATCTTTTGGTTGTTTCAATCTTTGAAAAGTTTTTAAGTTATCCTTGCATAAGTATTTACGCATAAAAACCCTCTAGGTGGCCTTTCTATACTCTCCTCTAAAGATCAAGCATTCATCAAGGTACATATCCTCATGAAGATTATGCCAAAAGATCAGTATGCAAGACCAGGTCTATCTTCTTGTAGTCCAGAACTCAGTTTGCAAGGCCACAGTTATCTCGTGAGGTATGATATATCGCTTCCAAGATCGAGAAAGAAATCAGGTTGCCAAATGCAGCAGATCAATCTGAAAGTAGGAGAAGTGTTCAGAAGAAGGTTGTTGGTCGAAAAGAAAGTCTTGAGGATAAGAAATCAAATGCAAGAACATTCGTTGAGATAAGTAGTTTTTCCTATCACCTAAAACTTCTTGTGTTGTTTATCCTTACAAAAATCCATTTCAACTCCTCTTATGCTTTTGTGTTTTCTGTAAAATCTTCCTTTTATGTCAACCTCTTGAAAGGGAGATTCTTAGTGAATAGATGTGTTTGATGTGTTTACTAAAGATCTTGTACGAGGAAGTACTCATCTTATATATAACTGAGGATCTTTTGGTTGTTTCAATCTTTGAAAAGTTTTTAAGTTATCTTTGCATAAGTATTTCTGCATAAAAACCCTCTAGGTGGCCTTTCTATACTCTCCTCTAAAGATCAAGCATTCATCAAGGTACATATCCTCATGAAGATTATGCCAAAAGATCAGTATGCAAGACCAGGTCTATCTTCTTGTAGTCCAGAAGTCAATTTGCAAGGCCACAGTTATCTGTAAGGTATGATATATCAGTTTCCAAGGTCAGAAAGAAATCAAGTTGCCGAGTACGAAAACAGATCAATCTGAAAGTAGAAGAAGTGTTTAGAAGAAGGTTGTTGGTCGAAAAGAAAGTCTTGAGGATAAGAAATCAAATGCAAGAACATTCCTTGAGATAAGTAGTTTTTCCTATCACCTAAAACTTCTTGTGCTGTTTATCCTTACAAAAATCCATTTCAACTCCTCTTATGCTTTTGTGTTTTCTGTAAAATCTTCCTTTTATGTCAACCTCTTGAAAGGGAGATTCTTAGTGAATAGATGTGTTTGATGTGTTTACTAAAGATCTTGTACGAGGAAGTACTCATCTTATATATAACTGAGGATCTTTTGGTTGTTTCAATCTTTGAAAAGTTTTTAAGTTATCCTTGCATAAGTATTTCTGCATAAAAACCCTCTAGGTGGCCTTTCTATACTCTCCTCTAAAGATCAAGCATTCATCAAGGTACATATCCTCATGAAGATTATGCCAAAAGATCAGTATGCAAGACCAGTCTATCTTCTTGTAGTCCGTAAGTCGGGTTTGCAAGGTCACAGATTATCTCAGAGGTATGATATATCGGTTTCAAGATCGAAAGAAATCAGGTTGCCGAGTACGAAAACAGATCAATCTGAAAGTAGGAGAAGTGTTCAGAAGAAGGTTGTTGGTCGAAAAGAAAGTCTTGAGGATAAGAAATCAAATGCAAGAACATTCGTTGAGATAAGTAGTTTTTCCTATCACCTAAAACTTCTTGTGTTGTTTATCCTTACAAAAATCCATTTCAACTCCTCTTATGCTTTTGTGTTTTCTGTAAAATCTTCCTTTTATGTCAACCTCTTGAAAGGGAGATTCTTAGTGAATAGATGTGTTTGATGTGTTTACTAAAGATCTTGTACGAGGAAGTACTCATCTTATATATAGCGAGGATCTTTTGGTTGTTTCAATCTTTGAAAAGTTTTTAAGTTATCTTTGCATAAGTATTTCTGCATAAAAACCCTCTAGGTGGCCTTTCTATACTCTCCTCTAAAGATCAAGCATTCATCAAGGTACATATCCTCATGAAGATTATGCCAAAGATCAGTATGCAAGACCAGGTCTATCTTCTTGTAGTCCAAGTCAATTTGCAAGGCCACAAGTTATCCTGTAAGGTATGATATATCGCTTTCAAGGTCGGAAAGAAATCAAGTTGCCGAGCAGTGAAAACAGATCAATCTGAAAGTAGAAGAAGTGTTTAGAAGAAGGTTGTTGGTCGAAAAGAAAGTCTTGAGGATAAGAAATCAAATGCAAGAACATTCCTTGAGATAAGTAGTTTTTCCTATCACCTAAAACTTCTTGTCTTTGTTTATCCTTACAAAAGTCCATTTCAACTCCTCTTATGCTTTTGTGTTTTCTGTAAAATCTTCCTTTTATGTCAACCTCTTGAAAGGGAGATTCTTAGTGAATAGATGTGTTTGATGTGTTTACTAAAGATCTTGTACGAGGAAGTACTCATCTTATATATAACTGAGGATCTTTTGGTTGTTTCAATCTTTGAAAAGTTTTTAAGTTATCCTTGCATAAGTATTTCTGCATAAAAACCCTCTAGGTGGCCTTTCTATACTCTCCTCTAAAGATCAAGCATTCATCAAGGTACATATCCTCATGAAGATTATGCCAAAAGATCAGTATGCAAGACCAAGTGTATCTTCTTGTAGTCCGTAAGTCGCTTTGCAAGGTCACGATTATCATGAGGTATGATATATCAGCTTTCAAGATCGAAAGAAATCAGGTTGCTTAGTACGAAACAGATCAATCTGAAAGTAGGAGAAGTGTTCGTAAGAAGGTTGTTGGTCGAAAAGAAAGTCTTGAGGATAAGAAATCAAATGCAAGAACATTCCTTGAGATAAGTAGTTTTTCCTATCACCTAAAACTTCTTGTGTTGTTTATCCTTACAAAAATCCATTTCAACTCCTCTTATGCTTTTGTGTTTTCTGTAAAATCTTCCTTTTATGTCAACCTCTTGAAAGGGAGATTCTTAGTGAATAGATGTGTTTGATGTGTTTACTAAAGATCTTGTACGAGGAAGTACTCATCTTATATATAATCGAGGATCTTTTGGTTGTTTCAATCTTTGAAAAGTTTTTAAGTTATCTTTGCATAAGTATTTACGCATAAAAACCCTCTAGGTGGCCTTTCTATACTCTCCTCTAAAGATCAAGCATTCATCAAGGTACATATCCTCATGAAGATTATGCCAAAAGATCAGTATGCAAGACCAGGTCTATCTTCTTGTAGTCCAGAAGTCAATTTGCAAGGCCACAGTTATCTGTAAGGTATGATATATCAGTTTCAAGGTCGAAAGAAATCAAGTTGCAGTGCAACAGATCAATCTGAAAGTAGGAGAAGTGTTCAGAAGAAGGTTGTTGGTCGAAAAGAAAGTCTTGAGGATAAGAAATCAAATGCAAGAACATTCGTTGAGATAAGTAGTTTTTCCTATCACCTAAAACTTCTTGTGTTATTTATCCTTACAAAAATCCATTTCAACTCCTCTTATGCTTTTGTGTTTTCTGTAAAATCTTCCTTTTATGTCAACCTCTTGAAAGGGAGATTCTTAGTGAATAGATGTGTTTGATGTGTTTACTAAAGATCTTGTACGAGGAAGTACTCATCTTATATATAACTGAGGATCTTTTGGTTGTTTCAATCTTTGAAAAGTTTTTAAGTTATCTTTGCATAAGTATTTCTGCATAAAAACCCTCTAGGTGGCCTTTCTATACTCTCCTCTAAAGATCAAGCATTCATCAAGGTACATATCCTCATGAAGATTATGCCAAAAGATCAGTATGCAAGACCAGGTCTATCTTCTTGTAGTCCAGAAGTCAATTTGCAAGGCCACGCTTATCCATAAGGTATGATATATCAGTTTCCAAGGTCGAAAGAAATCAAGTTGCGAGTACGAATACAGATCAATCTGAAAGTAGAAGAAGTGTTTAGAAGAAGGTTGTTGGTCGAAAAGAAAGTCTTGAGGATAAGAAATCAAATGCAAGAACATTCCTTGAGATAAGTAGTTTTTCCTATCACCTAAAACTTCTTGTCTTTGTTTATCCTTACAAAAATCCATTTCAACTCCTCTTATGCTTTTTGTGTTTTGTGTAAAATCTTCCTTTTATGTCAACCTCTTGAAAGGGAGATTCTTAGTGAATAGATGTGTTTGATGTGTTTACTAAAGATCTTGTACGAGGAAGTACTCATCTTATATATAACTGAGGATCTTTTGGTTGTTTCAATCTTTGAAAAGTTTTTAAGTTATCTTTGCATAAGTATTTCTCGCATAAAAACCCTCTAGGTGGCCTTTCTATACTCTCCTCTAAAGATCAAGCATTCATCAAGGTACATATCCTCATGAAGATTATGCCAAAAGATCAGTATGCAAGACCAGGTCTATCTTCTTGTAGTCCAGAAGTCAGTTTGCAAGGCCACAGTTATCTGTGAGGTATGATATATCACTTTCCAAGATCAGAAAGAAATCAGGTTGCCGAGTACGAAAACAGATCAATCTGAAAGTAGGAGAAGTGTTCAGAAGAAGGTTGTTGGTCGAAAAGAAAGTCTTGAGGATAAGAAATCAAATGCAAGAACATTCGTTGAGATAAGTAGTTTTTCCTATCACCTAAAACTTCTTGTGTTGTTTATCCTTACAAAAATCCATTTCAACTCCTCTTATGCTTTTGTGTTTTCTGTAAAATCTTCCTTTTATGTCAACCTCTTGAAAGGGAGATTCTTAGTGAATAGATGTGTTTGATGTGTTTACTAAAGATCTTGTACGAGGAAGTACTCATCTTATATATAACTGAGGATCTTTTGGTTGTTTCAATCTTTGAAAAGTTTTTAAGTTATCTTTGCATAAGTATTTCTGCATAAAAACCCTCTAGGTGGCCTTTCTATACTCTCCTCTAAAGATCAAGCATTCATCAAGGTACATATCCTCATGAAGATTATGCCAAAAGATCAGTATGCAAGACCAGGTCTATCTTCTTGTAGTCCAGAAGTCAATTTGCAAGGCCACAGTTATCTGTAAGGTATGATATATCAGTTTCCAAGGTCAGAAAGAAATCAAGTTGCCGAGTACGAAAACAGATCAATCTGAAAGTAGAAGAAGTGTTTAGAAGAAGGTTGTTGGTCGAAAAGAAAGTCTTGAGGATAAGAAATCAAATGCAAGAACATTCCTTGAGATAAGTAGTTTTTCCTATCACCTAAAACTTCTTGTGCTGTTTATCCTTACAAAAATCCATTTCAACTCCTCTTATGCTTTTGTGTTTTCTGTAAAATCTTCCTTTTATGTCAACCTCTTGAAAGGGAGATTCTTAGTGAATAGATGTGTTTGATGTGTTTACTAAAGATCTTGTACGAGGAAGTACTCATCTTATATATAACTGAGGATCTTTTGGTTGTTTCAATCTTTGAAAAGTTTTTAAGTTATCTTTGCATAAGTATTTCTGCATAAAAACCCTCTAGGTGGCCTTTCTATACTCTCCTCTAAAGATCAAGCATTCATCAAGGTACATATCCTCATGAAGATTATGCCAAAAGATCAGTATGCAAGACCAGGTCTATCTTCTTGTAGTCCAGAAGTCAGTTTGCAAGGCCACAGTTATCTGTGAGGTATGATATATCAGTTTCCAAGATCAGAAAGAAATCAGGTTGCCGAGTACGAAAACAGATCAATCTGAAAGTAGGAGAAGTGTTCAGAAGAAGGTTGTTGGTCGAAAAGAAAGTCTTGAGGATAAGAAATCAAATGCAAGAACATTCGTTGAGATAAGTAGTTTTTCCTATCACCTAAAACTTCTTGTGTTGTTTATCCTTACAAAAATCCATTTCAACTCCTCTTATGCTTTTGTGTTTTCTGTAAAATCTTCCTTTTATGTCAACCTCTTGAAAGGGAGATTCTTAGTGAATAGATGTGTTTGATGTGTTTACTAAAGATCTTGTACGAGGAAGTACTCATCTTATATATAACTGAGGATCTTTTGGTTGTTTCAATCTTTGAAAAGTTTTTAAGTTATCTTTGCATAAGTATTTCTGCATAAAAACCCTCTAAGTGGCCTTTCTACACTCTCCTTCGAAGATCAAGCATTCATCAAGGTACATATCCTCATGAAGATTATGCCAAAAGATCAGTATGCAAGACCAGGTCTATCTTCTTGTAGTCCGTAAGTCGCTTTGCAAGGCCACGATTATCTGTGAGGTATGATATATCAGTTTCCAAGATCAGAAAGAAATCAGGTTGCCGAGTACGAAAACAGATCAATCTGAAAGTAGGAGAAGTGTTCAGAAGAAGGTTGTTGGTCGAAAAGAAAGTCTTGAGGATAAGAAATCAAATGCAAGAACATTCCTTGAGATAAGTAGTTTTTCCTATCACCTAAAACTTCTTGTGCTGTTTATCCTTACAAAAATCCATTTCAACTCCTCTTATGCTTTTGGGTTTTCTGTAAAATCTTCCTTTTATGTCAACCTCTTGAAAGGGAGATTCTTAGTGAATAGATGTGTTTGATGTGTTTACTAAAGATCTTGTACGAGGAAGTACTCATCTTATATATAATCGAGGATCTTTTGGTTGTTTCAATCTTTGAAAAGTTTTTAAGTTATCTTTGCATAAGTATTTCTGCATAAAAACCCTCTAGGTGGCCTTTCTATACTCTCCTCTAAAGATCAAGCATTCATCAAGGTACATATCCTCATGAAGATTATGCCAAAAGATCAGTATGCAAGACCAGTCTATCTTCTTGTAGTCCGTAAGTCGGTTTGCAAGGCCACGATTATCTGTGAGGTATGATATATCGCTTTCAAGATCGTAAAGAAATCACGCTGTTTAGCACGAAACAGATCAATCTGAAAGTAGAAGAAGTGTTTAGAAGAAGGTTGTTGGTCTAAAAGAAAGTCTTGAGGATAAGAAATCAAATGCAAGAACATTCCTTGAGATAAGTAGTTTTTCCTATCACCTAAAACTTCTTGTGTTGTTTATCCTTACAAAAATCCATTTCAACTCCTCTTATGCTTTTGTGTTTTCTGTAAAATCTTCCTTTTATGTCAACCTCTTGAAAGGGAGATTCTTAGTGAATAGATGTGTTTGATGTGTTTACTAAAGATCTTGTACGAGGAAGTACTCATCTTATATATAATCGAGGATCTTTTGGTTGTTTCAATCTTTGAAAAGTTTTTAAGTTATCTTTGCATAAGTATTTCTGCATAAAAACCATCTAAGTGGCCTTTCTACACTCTCCTTCGAAGATCAAGCATTCATCAAGGTACATATCCTCATGAAGATTATGCCAAAAGATCAGTATGCAAGACCAGGTCTATCTTCTTGTAGTCCAGAAGTCAGTTTGCAAGGCCACAGTTATCTGTGAGGTATGATATATCAGTTTCCAAGATCAGAAAGAAATCAGGTTGCCGAGTACGAAAACAGATCAATCTGAAAGTAGGAGAAGTGTTCAGAAGAAGGTTGTTGGTCGAAAAGAAAGTCTTGAGGATAAGAAATCAAATGCAAGAACATTCCTTGAGATAAGTAGTTTTTCCTATCACCTAAAACTTCTTGTCTTTGTTTATCCTTACAAAAATCCATTTCAACTCCTCTTATGCTTTTGTGTTTTCTGTAAAATCTTCCTTTTATGTCAACCTCTTGAAAGGGAGATTCTTAGTGAATAGATGTGTTTGATGTGTTTACTAAAGATCTTGTACGAGGAAGTACTCATCTTATATATAACTGAGGATCTTTTGGTTGTTTCAATCTTTGAAAAGTTTTTAAGTTATCTTTGCATAAGTATTTCTGCATAAAAACCCTCTAGGTGGCCTTTCTATACTCTCCTCTAAAGATCAAGCATTCATCAAGGTACATATCCTCATGAA